>CM057456.1:1404912500-1405512500 GCA_016271365.2 Neoceratodus forsteri | reverse complement strand
TGGTGTTGACTCCCAAAAAATGTTGGTTCCACTTATTTCATCAAAGCAATGAAAACTACACTTGTACAATCATAAATATTACTATTTTTAGAGTTAAACCAATTTATTATTTTTTTACATACTGTTTATACAAAACCTATTTTAGAAGTGCATTATAAAGTGTTTCAAAAATAGTAAAACTTAATTGGCTGATGCTGATCTGCATTCGTGCAAACAGCATCGAGTAAAGCTCCAGCAGCCTCTTAAAAATAAAATCAATACTAACCACGCATGTAGATACACACATATATATATATATATATATATATATGTATATATGTGTGTGTGTATATATATATATATATATATATATATATATATATATACATACAGATATAACTATAGATGTAGAAATGGATACTTAAAATTCTACAGTGGACGTAAAAATCCTGTAACCTGATGGTCAGCTAAAGTCTTTACCCCGCAGTAACCCACCCCAATCATACCTTATTGCTTAAACACACACCTACAGTATTCATTCTTCAGTTCTGGTGTTTTTTGGTAACATGAAAATTTCACCCTCCTGTTGGGAAATTGCTGCCTAATCTGCTACAGAAAAAAATACAAGTCCTGTCTGAATAGAAGGCCTTCTGTTGTGCGAGAGAGGGATAAACATTCTGCAAGTAGAACTGAGCAGAGATTTGAAATTTAGTATTCCATAAAAAATATTTTGTCAATTGACTGTAGGAAAGATATAAGAAAACGGTGATGAAAGGAAGAAATTTGTGTAAAGAAGGAAGAAAAGTGAGGGAACAGGTAAATGGGCTGGGGCTAGTGTGTGTGTGTGTGTGTGTGTGTGTGTGTGTGTGTGTATATATATAAATAAGTACATTGTTAGACATACATATACACAGATACAGAGAGAGAGATGGAGGTGAGGGAGAGACTGAGAGAACTGCATTAACGCACCAGTTAGGGTTCAACTTAATGCCACAAAAGTAGGGAATTGTGGCACTAGGGTCCAACCCTAACTCCCCAACCCCACCTCCAAGCAGCAAAAGGTCAAGACCACACAAGTAACTGTAGACAGCAATCGGGTAAGATGCACAGAGAGTAGTTTCCAGTTGACACAAAGGCAGTAGCACTGATGTGCTACCTTTGTGGACTTTTATCTGCAGCATGCACACACATTTGTTGCTGCAGATACAAATCCACCATACTCCAATCACAACATTGCTTCTGTATGTAGAAGTACAGGCCCCTGCAGCTGCAGATAAAAATCCATGATAACCTAATTTACAAGAGTTCTCGTCTGCAGAAGTGCACACCCCTATAGGTGCAGAGCGTCTGTAGCGTCGGGTACCTACGCACACTGTAAAACATACACACACTTGATGGGCCTGCGCTTCTACCGCCACAGGTATGACATGCGTGCATACTGATCTTAGGCTGCAGAAGCACAGACGCAACAAAATCCATGATACCAAAATTGTAACAGTAATGTCTGAAGTACAGGCCCATGAGGGACCAGCACTTCTGTAGTCACAGGTCTAAGGCATACACACCAACTTCTGGCTTCAGGAGGGCAGGCCAGCAGTTTTTTAGTTATGCAGATGCATATAGAAAAGCATGCAGTAACGGATCATGCTATCTAGGAAGGTACGTGTACAGAGTGCAGTGGTGCCAGCCACAGTGCAACACAGTAACTTGCAGTAAATGACGTGAGAAAATAATGCAGTAGAAGGGTTCAGTTGTCATTGAATTATACTATTCCCTCCAGCATTACTGGGTTGCATCCCGACTTGGTGACCTCTGACTGCTGAGATGCAGAGCCCATGGGGCCTGCGCTTCTTCAGCTGCACATAATTACTTATGCACGCAGAACGATATATACACACAAGTGTTGCTGCATAAGCACAGGCCCAATGCAGTCACAGATAGAAATCCACAAAGGTAGCACATAAGTCTTACTGCATTTGCGTCACCTGGAAACGTAGAAACATAGATTTTATCAGCAGAAAGGGATCTTTTGGCCTATCCAGTCTGCCTCTTGTCTCTGCCTGTTCTGTCACCACTGACCCTAGTTGGTAGTAAGTGTCACTCCTCCTCTCCCCCAAACCCCGTTCTCTACTTTTTTAACTCTTGTTTTTCCCTCCCGTCACCGCTGGCTGGGGGGCCCCATCAGTCGACCTGCCTTTCCCCCTCCTACCTGAGATCCTCCCAGCTGTATCCTTGGTCTCCCATCACATGCAACACACCTCTGAATTAACCCCAGGGCCACCTTCTGCTCCTTGGTGCTCCCTCTACTGATGCTCCTCGGGTGGAGGGGATTGGTGAGATGAGGTCCAGTGGACAGAATCCAATGATGGAGGTGGGGGCAGACAACGTTTTCCTCCCAGCCAACGGGAGTTTTCCTGTGTTTGAGCATGATCCCTTCCTCCCCTCCCCTGGAGCACGGATGTGCAATGATGTCCAGTGTGACCGGGTGCTCTTCCGTGGACGTCCGCCAAGGCCTCTCCTGATTACTGTGATCCTCCGGCTGTTGCACTCCCAGCCTCTGCTGGGAGTCGCTAATGCCGGGGAATCAACCACCCACCCTCGCCAGGAGAGGAGAGCAGTCCTCCAGACACTGTATCCTCTCTTGCCCCGCTGACCCCCAGCAGCCCAAGCTCGTTCTTGAACCCGGGTCGCCGGCATGGCGCTAGGTGTGGCGTCCAGCACGTCAACCCTCAGCGCCACCAGGCTGGCCTAGTTTTTTTTACTTAATATGTCCCTGTGTCTATCCAATGCATGCTTGAACCTCCCCACAGTCTGCCCCCATTGCCTCCTCTGACAGGCTGGTCCAGTCATCCACAACCCTGTCCATGTACTCCCACACCAGGCACTTGGGTTACATCCCAATATTGATGCTGTAGTGCAGCATGAGCGGGGTACTACATTCCTGAGGTGCCATCTTTCGGATGAGACGTTAAAAACAGTGGTCCCATCTGTCTGTTCTGGTGGTAGTTCAGGTGGATGTTAAAGATCCCATGACACTTCTCGAAAAGATTAGGGGAATTTCCCCGGTGTCCTGGCCAAATTTCCCCATTCACTAAAAAAAAATACCACCAACAGCTTAATCTGGTTCAGTGTCAATGTCCTTAATCTGTATCCCCCTCCCCTAGGACGGGCCTGAAAATAGGCAGAATTGTCTAGTCCTCGCTTCCCGGTCAACAAAAACTAAGTAAGTAGTAGTTCCGCACATCTCTCCTAAACGCCACCCCCCCTTTCAATTCATTGCATGCCCTCTTGTTCTATTGCTTTCCTTTCTCTGAATAAATTTTTTAGAAAGTCAGGGTTCAAATCTTGTCAGGTGCTAACCCAGTGACAAGTCCACTGAGCAACAAACAGTTCTATGTTTCTTACCTGATGATAGCATTCTATGACTGCTTCTGTATTGGTGTTTTTTTTTTTTTTTGGGGGTTAGGGTTGGAAAGCCGAATGCCACATTTCGAACTGTTTTAAGCTGAACCCTAATAGGTGTATTAACAGTTTTTGCTAAACATTTGTTTATATACATTTTTTCATTTTTCTCCCACCCCAAAGCCATAGCTTATGCACCAAGATCCGTGGCTCTTCTGCCTCTCCGTGACTTTTTGTCGCTGCCCCGTGCACCACCTATACACCCACGGACCTCCACCCGGTGGGAGGCGGGGTACAGGCGGAAATCCACCCTGTGGAGTGGAGAGCTATGGCTCAGTCCCACCTAACCTGCCCCCGAGCCAGCACCCCGGTGACCCGAGGTCATTCCCGAATCAGAGTCGCTGGTGTAGTGCAGGGTAAGGTGCCAGCGCCTCAGCCCTCTGCATCATCGGGCCAGCTCCTTCTGTTCTTTGTGAGATTGTGGAATTGTATCTTCATTCATGTAGGTCCCTTTGCAGACACAAAGGGCCCACTGCTGAAACTTAATTTTGTGCCACAAGTGCACAAACACCATATATTTATACTGTGTTTTTATGCCCCCTTCTTCGGGAGACTCCATGGCCTTGTACATCTCCGTTCACCCACCGGACACCTGGTGCAGACCATCCTTCCCATGGAGCCTTGGTTATACCCCCCAGGCGGTTACAGGACGGGGCCCCCAGTCCGCTCTGATGTGTCTGTATTTTGTCAGGGGATGCTGTCACCTTGGTGCCGGTGGGGGTGTTGAAGATCGGGGCCTTTGAGCTCCGTCTACTGGGAGAGGGGCAGGGTGTTTCCTGGTTTTCTTCGTCCCTCCTCCCTCAGGCCGTTGGTTCGCTGGGAGAGCCAGAGGGTGGGGCATGTCATGATATGCATATGCTGCGGCTCACGACCGATGACCTCCCTCCCTTCTTCTCCGTCGTTCTGCTGCATCTCCACCTGTGGTCACCCAGGTGGCGGTATAGCAGCAGGGCATGCAGTCTACCCCTCCTGGAGAAGGAGTGCAGCCTCTGGGCGCTCGATCTTTCTCCCCCAGGCCGACCCTCCAGCTGCCAGAGTCGTCCTGAACTCAGGTGTCGCTGGCGCTGCGGCAGTAGCCTAACCGGCTGCGCTTGAGCAGGCTAGCAAAAACACCTTTTGACCAGCGTTAAAAATGACAGCTGTCACATTCATGAGGTGGTGTTTAAAAAAAAAAAAAAAAAATGGCTATGTTGAACATTTGGGGTTACAATATTGAAAATCACCAAAGTTGTGAGTGAGCATAGAAAAATGTCTACATGCACGCATAACTTTAATAGTTTTACCCCAGATTTTCAGCATGGCCATCTTATGACCCTGCAAGGGTGGAGAACATTTTCAAATCCTACCTGAAAGGTGATTTCATGCAGGAACTGTGAAATCACTTTTCAGAATTGTTTTGAATAATTGCACCACCCTTGTTCATGAGGTGGTGTCCCAAAAAGGACATGTTGAAAATTTAGTGTAAAAAATATTAAACAATGCCAAAGTTATGAATAAAAGTTCAAATCCTATTGAAATACTTTAAACTGCACTTTTCTCATACTGCAGTCGCCGGTTCCAGCAGCAAGATGTGTCTTTGTTCTGAAAGTGGATCTACATTGAGGGAAATGTTCAGGTGAGTGAGGGTTGGTGGGTGGGTAGTGGGAGTCTGGGTGGGTGGGTGGGGGTCTGGGGAGTCAGGTTTTCGATGGAACATTTTCTTTTTCTTCTTTTAACTGGGGGAGGGGAGCTGTGAAGGATGGTTTCTTTATTCTATGGGGACCCAAGCTGACACTGAGATTTGCCACCCCAGTGTCAGGATGATGTACCCTGGTGCCGCCATGTATGTTATGGGAAGGGGCGGTGACCTGAGGGGTGGGGGGCTCAAAAGAGGCAGTACAGGAGGTGGGCACCCTGGGTGGCTTATTATATGTATTTTAAGTAACAAATAAACATTGGGGGTGAAATGGGGAGGGAGAGAAGCAGTTCAAGCGGTTGGCACCTCGATCCGCTTAACAAGTATGAAGTAGGTAGGTAGAGGTAGACCGATCAGTGGATTGGCGGCTCACTGTTCCAGTTGAAGCAGACAGGACAGATCCAGCTGCGGTTTCAGTATTCAACAACGTCGTCCTGTCTCTCCCAAAACAAAAATACGAAGAACTATAGTGCTTTTGTATTCTTTATATGAGCCATCGCTAAGTCCACTTCTTCATCTGAAGCCAGTAGCATGACTCCAGCTGCGGCTTCACAATTCAAGAAAGCCCCACTGACAAAGAAATACTTGGTGGAAGGCTTAGCGTGGGCTCCAGTGCCTTTTTTTTTTTTTTTGTTCTTTAACTGGGTAAAACCCACGAGGCATGATTGCCTGTTTTCAGGGGTGACCCGGGAACTCTGGGTGGTAAAGTAATGTGCTCAGGCACACAGTATGTAAGTGGAGGTTGTGGGAATCTGACCCAGGTCTGCTGGATGTACCAATCTTATTCGCAGCTCGTTACCCTAACCTTCGGACTACACTGCCTGCTCATGAAAGAAGAGGGTGGGACTTAGATTTTTTTTTCACAGTTCTTTCCTGAGAGCTCATGAAAGAATGGGGTGGGAGGCAAGTTCAGAACTCTTCTGTTGTGAGACTAGGTTCTCCTTCCGTGAGACTCTGATCTCACAATCTCACGAAAGGAGAATGGTTATTTTGTAAGAACCTTGGGGGGGTTCTACACTCTTCTTTCATGAACAGAGATTCTTCTTTCATGAGACTCGTGAAAGAAAGATTGTGGTTGATGAAAGAAGTGGGAGATCTCGCTAAGCCTTCCACCTAGGATTTTAGAGATGTGCCAAAACTATCAAAAATACCAAAATTTAGACATAAACGAGCCCCATTTAGCTAGATTCTTGTTTGTTTTTCTCCAGGGCATCATTTCCGGGGTTTTCAATTTTTTGGAAAAACTAAAAACAAGATGGCTACCATATGAAAGATCTGTTTGGTCACGAAAGATTCTTATTTCCTAAGCTAGAAATTCTTTTCATATCAGACATGTAAAATAATACCCTACTGAGCCATACTCAAAACTGAAATTTCAAATCCTTATAACTCTGGAAGGGATTAATATTTCTAGGATCATGGATATGATGTTCTATCCACACTTGTTGGCATGTCATTTCCCTTTAAGAATCTTGCCAGACGGTCTAAAAGTTGGCTCCTCTCACCCACCCGGGTGGTATATCCCTTGGCTCTGCCTCATGATGCCAGATCTTCCTTTCCGCTGGAAGATTCAGGTTCCCTTCTTATCGCTTGCACGTTACTGTAGGCCCTGGCGCATAAATATTCAGATTTACCCAAACTTAGTCGTTAGTTTCTCCTAATTGCTTCGCAATCTCGACCGTGATGGAGCACGTCCTAGCCCGGTTTCCACCACTGCCCATGTGGGCAAAAGATGTCTCAGACTGATCCGCATGCCTCATGCATTTATTGCCTGGGTCACGATCGACACCCAGGCTTCGGAAATATGTCATGCTTTTCATCCAGATGTTTTGGATGATCTCGCACGACTGCAATTGGGCAGACTGGAGAAGCTGAACCCGCTGGTCAAATCCAAGGCAAGCCCGTTGGGCAGTCTCTGCAGCTGCAGGGTCCGATGAACAGTTGGAACAGATGAAGGCCTTTGACGAGGATGCGGCTCGGGCCGCTGATCGGTCCTCTTCTATGTCGATCTTCGTCCTGTTCAATCTGAGCTCCACCTTCTCAGGCTCCTTTCGGGAGATGTCAGTCCCTCCCTACCAAGGGAGCGGGCCCCTCGGGCATATGCATCTCTCTGTCCCATAAGAAGGACAAGGAGCACAAGGAAGGATAGTCTTGGAATCTTATGTCTCGACTTCAGTTGAGGTTGCGGCCTCAGCCACTGGCTTCTCGGTACTCCCGTTAGGCCAGCCGGCTAAGACGTGGGATGACAACCTTGTTGAGATTATTCTTGACCTTGTCGACCCATCATCACTCGATGAGGCCGACAACTTCTTATTCGTGACCCCAGTCCAGCCTGCTCCCACAGAGGAGGAGACTCCAGCCTGCTAGGAAACCTCTCTCGTGGTCCAGGTCCATGACCAGGAAGAACATGAGTTCTCCCCAGCTCTTTCAGAATGACCCGTCCTTTCTGACGGTCCACTTGAGGTCTTGGGCCAAGAAGGCATGAGTGCTCCAGAAGCAGCACGCTGCCACTCCTCCTCTGATGAGGAAAGGCTTCAAGGAAAACTGCATCGACACTACGAAGATTTGATGTGGCAGCAGCTGATTATGTCCGGCCAGAAATCTGCTTCGGCTTCCACCCCGGCCATTACTTGGCTGTCACCCTCTAGGCTGACGTAGACTCCTTAGGAACCGGTCCATATTGTTCCTCCGCCTGTGGAGCCAATGAAGACCATTCCAGCTCAGCCAAAACCAGCCTCTCCACTGGTTGTGGTGTAACCGCCACCTAAGCAGCCTCCTTCGGGGGCTCCTTCTAAGGAGTCTCTGCCTGTTCTGGGCCTCCCTCGGAGGCAGTACGTCACCCTCACTCCCGACCATTCTAGGCAGGTGGAGGGCGACTCTGGTGGCTGGCCACTCGATCTGGAGTCCAAGGACTCAGACCTATATTTTCGCCCTCTGGATGAGGAATCTGTTGGGAGTCTTTCGATGGAGGAAGGCCCTACTTCCTTCATGGGCATCCTCCATCTTATAGATACATAGACAGTGTCGGCAGATAAGGGCCTATGGCCCACCCAGTCTGCCCATTTGAGCTTGTAAGTTCAGTTTGTTTTCCTAGAAGTCTGTTGCACCTTACCCCTGACCTCCAGAATTCCTTTATGTCTATCCCATGCATTCTTAAATCCCGTGATTGTTTCAGCCCCCACCACTTCTTCTGGCAGGGTGTTCCACTTGTCCACCACCCGTTCTGTGAAGAAATTCTTTCTCATGTTTCCTCTGAATCGTCCTCCCTCCAACTTCATCCCATGCCCTCTAGTCCTGGAACATCTTTTTCGCTTAAAAATAGTGTTTTCCTGCACCCTGTTCCTCCCTGTAAGATACTTGTATGTCTCTATCATATCCCCTCTCTCCCTCCTCTCCTCCAGGGAGTACATGTTCAGTTCCTTCAACCTGTCTTCATAGGACTTGTGATGCAATCCATGCACCATCTTTGTTGCCCTCCTCTGAACCTTCTCTACCCTGTCTATGTCCTTACGTAGGTATGGTCTCCAGAACTGTACACTGTACTCCAGGTGGGGCCTCACTAGTGTCTTGTATAGCGGAATTATGACCTCCCCTTTTAATGCCCTTAGAACCCATTCAGAAACGGGCCTAATGCCCCTTCACTGATATCCTCAGATGAGGGAATTCACTGATGGAGGCCTTCCCAGTGGCCGAGGCCATTGTTGGTCCGGCTTTGGAGCTGTGGCAGCACCCTGCCTCCTGCCATGCACCTATAGCCCGAATGGCCCGCAAGTATACAGAACCCATCGGTTTCCTTTCTGGATTCACAGATCACCCCTCAGCCGAGAGATTGGTGACTGAATCTCTGTTCAGGTGCTCTGGTAATTCGGGAGACACCGATAGACCCTCAGACAGAGTCCAAAAAATTGGACCATTTGGCCCGGAAAGTCTATGCCGCCTCTCTTCACTGGGCCTTCTTCAGGCAAGCTCGGCCATCATCGTGGTGCAGTTTTTCTCATGCCCTTCTAGGCTCTCTTGATGAGGTTCTTCCTCACCTCCCCGCAGACCTCCAGACCACGGTCAAGCAGGTCCACGACCAGGGCCAGGCGGTTGAGAAGCAGCAACTCCAGGCGGCTCTGGATCTCTGGGACTCTTGCACCCGCTCGGTGGCAGCCTCAGTTGCCATGCACCGCAGGGCCTGGCTCAGGGTTTCCACCTTCATGGTGGACACTCGGCACAAGTTGACGAATGTTCCTTTCCTGGGTACTGACCTCTTCAGTCCAGGAGTGGATGGTCACCTCCAGTGCACAGAGAAGTCCAGTGCCACCTTGGACTCTCCGACTTCTGATCAGAAGGAACCCCAGGGTTCCAAAAAGCAGAAAAAAAGCCTTTTGGGCCTTCTGCCCCTTTGGCCAAGCAGTCCCATTTCCAGTCTGGGCAGCAAAGCAGCAGGTCCCCTCGGCCCAAGTTGGGACCCCCGGTGGACCATAAGCCCAGAGGAAAGGATCCCGGTGGTCCCCAAACTGGATCCTCCTCCTCCAGGCCTGTACAGTGATGGGATGGGGTGGCGAACCCCATACCAGTCACGCCAGCTCTGGGTCCTCCCATGGGGGGCTGGCTCTGCCACTTCCTTTCCTCTTGGACCACTGTTACAATGGACAGGTGGGATCTGGAAGTGGTTGGCCAGGGGCTGCCTCTGGAATTCGAGCAGTACCCACCAAGTTGAGCCCACACCCCACGGGAGGCTATGATGTCCGTGCACACGCAGTTGGCTGTCTGAGATGACATCGCCCAACTCCTCCGCAAGGAGATGGTGGCCAGAGTCACGGATCCCCCTGTCAACCAAGGGTTCGTTTCCAGGTATTTCCTGGTCCCAAAACGGATGGGGGCTGGCGTCCCATTCTAGATCTGCACGACCTGAACCAGTTTCTCAGGTCCTGCACAATCAGGATGGTAACTCTCTCAGATCATACCATCTGTCGAGCAGAACATGTGGTTTTGCTCTCTGGATCTCCAGGATGTGTTCTTTCACATCGCGATCTGTCCGTCTTTCCACAGGTTCCTCCGTTTTCGAGCAGAGGGAGCCCTCTTCGAGTTCCGAGCCATGCTGTTCGGCCTGTCATCAGTCCTCTGGCTCTTCACTAAATGCATTGCAGTGGTGGCGACCCATCTTAGGCATCACGGGGTCAGAGTGTTCCCCTGTCTCAACGATTGGCTCATAGCGGGTTCCTCTAGACAGGAGGTGGAGTCCAGGGATCTGGCCCTCTAGACCTGCATCGAACTTGGTCTCCTGGTCAATGAGACCAAGTCGGAACTCGTACCTTCACAGGTGATCTGTTTCATCGGGGCAAAGGTCCACTTTTGCCGAGCCAGAGCCAGGCTCCCAATGGACAGGGCGGAGGTTCTCTCCTTCTTGGCCCAATCATTTCTGGTTGGGCACTTGCGCGATGCCCGGGACTTCTTGTGCCGTCTGGGGTAGATGGCGGCCTGCACCACCATGGTCCAATGGGCCAGGTGGCATATGCGTCCCCTTCAGTGGGAGCTGGCCAACCAGTGGACTCAGTGACATGGTCACTTCGACCAGTTGGTCACTGTGGCTCAAAATGTGGTGCACTGTCCAATGGCAGACTGTCCTAGCACACTTGCAGGAAGGGATCCCATTTGTCCATCCTGAGCCGACTGTCGTTCTTACGACAGATGCCTCTCTCTCACAGGCTGGGGTACCCACATGGGGAATCAGAGTCCACGGGCTCTGGACCCCCGAGGAATCCCGATCTCATATCACCCTGCTGGAGCTCAGAGCAGTCCAGCTGACCCTATCTGCATGCTTCAGGGTGAGATGGTGCAAGTCCAGACGAACAATACCATGACTATGTACTATCTCAACAAGCAGGGTGGCAACGCTCTGCATCTGGACTCTCGTGAGCTGACTGGAGGCAGATCTCCTAGCCATCCATGTAGCAGGAGCCTCAAATCAACTGGCAGAGTCTCTCAGCCATGTGGGCGAAGCATCCCACGAGTGGCCTCTCCATCCAGAGGTAGTATGCGGCCTGTTCTCCACTGGGGCAAACCTCAGGTGGATCTGCCCGCTTCAGGGAGAATGCAAAGTTGGGGAGCTGTCCATATCCACCCCAAGCAGGGCTGCTGCAGGATGCCTTCAAGCCATGGTTATGGGCCTCTTCTGTGCTTGCCCTCCACTTCCTTAGTTCACAAGGTGATCCTCAACGTCAGGAGGGACAAGGCACAGGTGATCCTGGTAGCCCCAGACTGGCCTTGCCAGTTCTGGTATCCAGATCTCCTCAGCTTCAGCTCCAGGCCTCAAAGGCGTCTTCCCATATGCCTGGGCCTGATATCAGTCAGTCAAGGGAAGGTATTCCACCTGGAACTTCAATCCCTGCACCTGACAGTCTGGTTCCTTAGCTGCTAGAGCTCCAGGCTTTGGGTCTCTCTGAGGATGTACTCACCGTTGTGGAGGCATCTAGGAAGGAGTCTACCAGGAGGTGCTGTGCCTTCAAACGGAAAAGATTTCCATTTGGTGTCGGGGCAAGGGCCTGGACCCTTTGTCCTGTCTGGTAGCTAGCATCCTCGACTACCTTTTCTCCCTGTCCAAAGGGGGTCTTTGGTCTACGACCCTTAAGGTGCACCTGGCAGTCATCTCTGTTTACCGGGTACGGGACAGTCAACAGATGGTGGCACAAGAGAAGGTGGTCTGGCGCTTCTTTGAAGGCCTCAACCATATTTCCCCTCTGGTGCATGAACCACCACCACCGTGGGATCTACTGCTGGTACTGGCAAAGCTCATGGGCAAGCCATTTGAACTAGTGCACAGGTATGAGATGTCACATCTGTCATGGAAGACCGTCTTCTAGATGGCTATGACGTCAGCCAGAAGGACTGGAGAGCTACAGGCACTCTGTCTGGTCTCCTTACCTGGTCTTCCACAGGGACAAAGTTGTCCTTCTCCCCTACCCGAAAATCCTTCCGAAGGTGGTATCAGAGTTTCACCTTAACCAGGTGTTGACTCTGCCGGTGTACTACCCCAGTTACACCTCGGACGCAGACTACAAGCTCCATACTGTGGACCTGAGACGAGTGCTCTCTTATTATAAGGAGCGTATGGCTGAAGTTCGGGGAAAGGTTTGCCAGTTGTATGTCACCTACACCGAAGCCGCACCTGGCAGGCCTGCAGCCAAACAGACGATTGGCAGAAGGATTACATCATTCATTGATCTCTGCTATAGGTTGTCTGGCAAGGAGCCTCCCGTAATGGTAAGAGCTCACTCCACCCGCCATACTGCTGCATCTATGGCTGCTTCCGGGGACATCCCTATCTAGGAAATCTGCTGGGCTGCTACCTGCAAGTCAGCAAACACCTTCATTTCCCACTACCACATCGTCCTACGGTCACGCCGGGATGCTGGTTTTGGGGCCTCAGTTCTCCAGTCTCTGTTTCCCAACTAAGTATTGAGGGGGCGTGCGCCTTGCCTCCCTCCTCCTGGAGAACTGCTAGGAGTCTGCCAGCAAGTGTGGATAGAACAACATATCCACGATCCTAGAAAAACAGGTTACTCACCTGTAACAGTAGATCTTCCACAGACTGGTCTCTTGCAGCAGGTAATACACTTGGGTCATCGCCAGCAGTCACTGGTGCATGGCAGTTCTTCTAGCAGTCTTTTCCAAGAGCCGCCCACACATGACATCAGCTTCCTGTTTCCTATATGAGTGGACAGTCCTTGGTATCCTCAGTTCATTTTCCCACCGTCTTCAGCTTGCAGCAGTCATGGAGAATTTGAGCAAAACATTGAAGAATCTACAAGCAAGAAATTCTCATGGAGAATCGGGGGGGGGGGGGACGCTCATCCCAAGAGCTCCCCATCCACTGATTCTCATTACTGGCACAAAAGAGAAGGAGAGGCCCTCCTTAACCTCTGTGCCTACACGCTCATTGTCTGCCACCATTACAGGTGCCCCACCATCGACGAGAGATTATACCCTCTCATCGACTGCACTTTCCAGTGCGTTGACGGCAGCTTATGATGAACCTCTTGTGGGTTCCGTCGACGCTCTGTCAATGGGGCTGTCATTTACATTGCATAATACTGTTTCCCCAGCGGTTCAGTTGATGAAGAACCGCATTCCATTGAGGAAGTCTACTGTATTTGTTATGCTTACTGCCTGTCCACCCTCACAGGTGGGTTCCCATAGGGGCCAGGCAGACAGGGATCGGGACCCTGGACTTTTCCACCCAGTGGCAAGACCTGCTTAGGCTGTGTCCTATCCCCTCAGTTTCCTAGAACCCTCCCACCCTCTGTTCTACTCAACTGGACGTTACTTCAGTAGTACAGCACATCTCACATGCCAAGCTGCATGTTCAGCCCTCCAATCCAGGAGAGCCAAGCCACTCATCCCGTTCCCCTGCTTCTCCACCTAAATGCTTCCAGGGTGACAGAGACCCTTCATCACCCTGGTCATCTCCCTCATACATGGATGACTACGTATCAGATGAGGCTGACTTTCTGGTAGATTTTACCGGAAATCTGGAGAGTGAGGGATTCCAGTACATGGATTTCCAGCCCCAGTCTCCCCTATCGGAGCTTTCCTCTCTAGATGAGGACTTACCCAGGCAGGCAGCTGCCTCTCATCCTGGTGACCCATCCTTCCATGGGACGATGGTTCAAATTCAAAAGGTCATGGGATTTTCCACTACCAAGCATGACAAGCAATGTTAGGATATGGCAGACTGTCTAACATTACCAGAGGATCTAATCTTAGTGGTACCCCCACTAATCCAACCCTACCAGAATGCTATGTTTGGAACCTGGAACTAGCTTTCCATTGTTACGGCTATTCCCCGCAAGGCAGATCACCTCTGCCAGGCTCCTCTGGATCGCCCTTGTCTATCCACTACTCCTGAAGTGGATCCAGTAGTGATTGCTGCTGCTCATGATTGTACTCAATGACCGAAACACATGAGCGCCTTACCTCCTGATAAAGATTCCCATAGGAAAAAATGGTATTCCAAGCAGGTACCATGAATCTGAGTCCTAAATTATATGGGACATATGGTCAAACACCAGTGTACACTGTGGTCCTCAGCCATTGAATTAGTCCGTAAACTCCCTCCTTCACAAGAAAGGGAACAATTAGTGGCTAAATATCTACTGGGATGTGGCCTGCATGTCGGCAACCGACATTACCCTGAGTCGCCCTGCTTGGCTTCACATCTCTGGTCTTGCACCTGACGTACAGCATAGAGTGGTCAAGGCCTCCTTTAATGGGTCCAAACTGTTTGGTCCAGGTATCCAAACACTAATAGATAATCCCCAGTCTTAAGGAAGAACTCTACGCACTGTGCATGGCATGTACCATACCTCCCAGCCATCGACCTTTCTCAATCCTCCTTTTATTCCATAGGAGGTGGAAAATAGAGGCAGATTCCGAGATCGTTCCCAGTCTGCCAAAACCAACACCTCTACCACCAGGGGCTCCCTGTCCTACCCTCCTGGTGGGGCTGGTCAGCCAGCCGCCCAGTGACATACTGGGGCTTTGTCCATGCTTCCTCGACCAGGCCTCTGAAGCTGTGGGCAGTAGTTTCACCTCCTTTGGAGGCCTGGACAAAGATCACATCGGACAAGTGGGTACTTCAGATCATTCAGAGAGGTCACTCTGGAAATACTTTTCAGACCTTCTCCTCAATCCCCAAATCCATTGCCCACCTGACTATATTCCTATTCTCCAGGAGGACTTGCAGGCTGTTCTTACCAAGAAGACAGTTTACCCAGTATACCCTAAAGAACACCAAAAAGGGTTTTACTCCCACTTTTTCCTGGTACCCACACGAACTGGAGATCTCAGATCAATACTGGACCTCAGACAACTGAACCTATACATCCACTACAGAACACTCCGTATGATCACCCTAAACTCCATCATGCCAATATTGAAACAAGGGGATTGGCCATGTACCCTAGATATGAAGGATGCCTACCTACATATCTCTATCCATCCTGCCCATCACAGGTTTCTTAGTTTTTCACCTGTTGGGTAAACACTACCAGTTTCGGGCACTCCTGTTTGGTCTCTCATCGGCCCAGAGAGTGTTCTCCAAATACCTAGTGGTAGTAGCAGCAGCCCTACGGCGAAAAAGGGCACTTTGTCTTCCTATACCTGGACAATTGGCTCCTCAAAGCAGAGTCCAAAACTGCACTGCTTTCCTCCCTAGAAGCAACTTTAACACTGTTCCAAGCTCTAGGGATTATGGTCTATTGGCCGAAGTCCAATCTGACCCCTACCCAGTCGCTGCAATATATAGGAGCAGTCTTAGACAGTCTCCTCCAGGGCCTACCTTCTGGCCAGCAGGCAAGATGAGCTTCAATCTCTGGCATTACAGATGCAAGCCCAGAACGTAGTCATAGGCAGATGCATGCTGTGTCTCCTAGGTCACATGGCTGCTACCATCCCTAATAGCTTTTGCCCATCATCGTATGAGACCAGTCCAGTGGGTTCTCCAGAGCCAGTGGTTTCAAGGAACAGGAAGTTTCGAAGACCAAATCAGTCACTCCCACGTTGCGGTCTGCCCTAATATGGTGAACACCTGAGCCAACCTATGTCAAGGCATGCCCTTCCAGCCCCCCCAAACACAGACGCTGACCACGGATGTATCCCTGGAAGAGTGGGATGCACACATGGGTCCTTACAAGACACAAGGCAGGTGGACCACTTCTATCCCTCATCCCCACATCAGTCTCTTGGAGATGAGGGCGGTTTGCTTAGCCCTCCAGACTTTCAACCTCACCTGTCTCTGGGACCATTGCTGATTCAGACAACACCGCAGTAGTATTCTACTTCAACAAATAAGGAGGTACGAAATCCTGTACTCTATGTAAAGAGATGCTTGCCATTTGAAAACACCTCGTACTAACAGCCATTCATCTACCAGGATGCTGCTACCTCCTGGCCAACTTTCTCAGTTGCCAGTCATCCGCACATGAATGGGCACTTCATTATGAAGTGCTCCAGAAAATCTTTCATCTGTGGGGAACCCCGCAACTGGATCTGTTTGCCTCCCCAGTCAACAACCGTCTCCCCAGATACTGTTCCATTATCCCGAGCAAACAAGGACGGTCTATAGATGTCCTGTCCCAAGCATGGACATGACTCTCCTTATATGCTTTCCCTCCTGTCCCACTCCTGCAATGGAATCTACTGAAATTACAACTCTAACCTGCCACCATGATTCTCATAGCCCCTCTGTGGCCTCGGCGGGTGTGGTTCCCCCTACTTCAGCAGTTCTCAGTAGAGGGACCCGTTCCGTTGCCAATCCGACCAGCTCTCTTGACTCAGAATTAAGGGACCCTTCTACATCCCAACCTGAAGGCACTACACCTTCACGCTTGGCTCCTGTGGACGCTTTCATAGCATGTTTGCAAGTGTCCTCTCCTGTTGCCAGTATATTACTGGCCTCATCTAAACCAGGGAAACCTACAATGCCAAATGGAAACGCTTTTCCATCTGGGCTGCTTCCCGATGATTGGATTCCTATTACTCTCCACTGATGAAAGTCTTGGATTACCTGACCTCGTCTGCCAAGACAGGATTAAACTGTTCCTCCATCAAAGTCCATTTGGCATCTATTTCGGCCTTGTATTAACCTCCGGATGACAGCTTACTGTATCAACATCATCTAGCCAAAATGTTTTTAAGAGGAATGTTACATGTTAAGCCACCTATCAGAAGACCAACTTCTCCATGGGATCTCAATTTCCTAATAGAGAAATTAACTCTTGAACCATTTGAACCGGCTACCACTTGTGACCTCCGTTTTCTTTCCTGGAAAACACTAATCTTACTTCGAGAAACGGCTCTTGCAGCAGGTTACACCATTAGGACAGAAGCTGGCAGGCTGCAGGACCCCAAGGAAGACTTCTAGCTAGCTACACCCAGAGGACTGCCCCGATGTTGGCCTAGCCTGATGTTGGATACCTCATAAAAGGCGGTCGCTGGCCTCCTCAGTTCTTTTCCGCCCGTCGAGCTGTAAGCATCGGCTCCACAGATGCCATCAGCTACCGACGACGCCAGAACTTGTCACCTTTCTTCAGAAATCAACATTCGACTCTCCTGCTTCATGTCTTCCCGACGCCTTCCGCCGGACGCCCTCCAAGTACTGCAGGCAAGCAGATTCCGGCAAGGATCAGCACTCTGCCTGTGTCTGGTGCTTGGGTCCTAAGCACCAGGACCCAAGCACGATTCCAAGGCCTACACCATTTGCCAACGCTTCAATAGCTGCACGCAGATCCGCCACCAGAAGGTTCTTGACACCTTCCTGCTGGAGAAAGTTACTGGCCATGGAGAGAAGCTCCTCCTGCCCGGGGGAATCGCCCAACAGATCGGGGAAATGTGAGGAGAGAGAGAGAGAGAGCGATCCCTGTCTGCCTGAACATTGGACTCTCGAGCCAGCTCAGGGTCAGCCCACTCCGACAGGTCCCCTTCCTGGGCAAAATCTCAAACTCCACTGGCTAAGGTCCAGATGACTGGTGGCTGAGGTATGTCTTCTTTGCTTTAGCCCCTCAAGGCCTGGCCCTAGGACCCCTTCCATAGCCGGCCATTGGGCTCTTCCAACTGATCTGCATCATCAGATCGCCCGTACAAGGCGCACTCCAAGTCTGCCGCCCACGTAGGCCCCAACTCCCTGGACTGGTGCAGAGACACCAACCAGAGATCGGTCTCCCAACTACCTCTGGGTATCCCAGAGACGTCTGCTGACTGAACTGCGGAACTGACTTCCCTTAAACGGTCATCGGACCAGACGCCTGCCAAATGTCTGAAGGACACCACAACTTGAAAGAGGGACACACCCCCAACCCGCACCGGACATCGGCCACCGGGCGCCCTCTGAGGACGACTGTACTGACGTCATCACACAGCCAGTAAGCGATGATCAGATGTCAGGGAACAAAAATGAGGCGAACCCGCCTCAAGACCCAAGGTCACCCAAAGACCCGTCGACTGGTGCATCAGGGCCTCAGAAACCAGACTCCGGTCTTAGGCAGATGCCAAGGGAGGACCTGACACCAGGTCTGTTGTCGGGCCTCAGTATAGAGGAAGTTAAGGAGTTATTCTCCTACTTGTGGGAAACCATCAGGAAGGATGTGGTCCCGTCAAAACCTCCAGGAGAGAACCTGCCCCCGCCCAGGGCCTAAACCCCGGATGGACTCCCCCTAGAAAAGACTCTTGCCCCGTGTAGGGGCCAGTCTCTGGAGAAGCCCAACAGGGAAGATGAGCAGAAGCGGTCCCCCCCAGACCCCTTCCTGCTCACCCAGCACTCAAAAGCACAAAAGGTTTCGCAGGAGGTCGGACTCTTCATCCTCTGAATCTCGTCCCGAGTCCTCAGAGCCTTCCAGGTCACCCTCTCCCTTCAGTGTCCCTTCTCCAGATCCCTGGGATCTTCAAGGGTCACCCCCAGTGATCCAACTTTCATGGATATCATGCGGCATATCCAGGAGAACTTGGGCTGGGACATGGAGGACCTGGACCCAGAAAGGCGACTCCTAGCGAGGTACCTAAGACAAAAGGACCCAAGGCCTGTGGTAGTTCCACCATTGGTGGACACCTTTCAGGATGCGACATGGGCTGCCTGGAAACGCCTCTTCTCACCTGCAGTCCCTAAGAAAGCGGATCGCATGTATAGGGCACCCCAAGAGGATCCTTACCTAAGGGAACAACCGGTGATGGACTAATTTGGTCATCACGGCCACTCATGATAGGTCCCAAAGACCTCAGCATCTCAGCACGCAGCTGCTGAATTGAGAATCAAAACTGCTCGACTCCATGGGGAGAAGGATGTACGCTGCAGTGACCTGCTCTATACGGTCCCTAAATTATACGATCCACATGGTGCAATTTCAGAATGCCCTGTGGGAACAGAGTCAGGATCTTGTAGGACCTGCCAGACGGGGACAAGAAAGAGGAGCTGTTTAAGCTACTCCAAACATGCTCCGATGTTGGGACACAGGTTCTCTGGGCAGCTTATGACTCGGCAGACTCAGCTGCCAGGGGTGCAGTATTAGGAATTTGCCTCAGGAGACATTCATGGCTAAGAGTTTCAGGTTTTACGCTGGCTGTCCAGAAGGGCATCTTGGATGTTCCATTCAACGGCTCGGTCCTGTTTGGGGAGGAATCCAAGAAGGTCATTACCAAGTTGCAAGACGCTGGTAATGCCGTGAGGTTTGTACAGGCCATGTATAGTCCCAAGCAGAAGCCCTTTCATAAAAAACAAAATAGTTTCAGGAACAAGCAAGGCCAACAGCACGTTCTGGTCAGCAACCTAGGGGCAACTTTAATCGGATGGGCCAGCCCTGCTTCTCAGGAGGCCAAGGGACCAGCAGTACAAAATCCCCACAGGCACCCAGGCCAAACCACTCCACTGCCTGACTTGTGTCAGACCCCTGCTTCTCTTCTGGATCAAAGGGAGGAGAAGGTCGGGGTTGCTTTGCACGCCAGCTATTAGGGTGGCAAAGAATCATCTCTGACCAATGGGTGCTCCAACTTATCCAAAGAGGGCACTCGGTCGAATTTGTAGGTCCTCCTCCATCCAGACCGCCACTGCAGTCCTGATACTCGATACAACACACAGCTCTTATCCAGCAAGAGATCACTGCCCTCCTAGAAAAGGAGGCCATAGCGGTGGTCCCTTGGAACCAGAGAGGGAAGGGGATATTATTCCCAATTCTTTCTGGTCCCAAAAAAGACTGGGGACTTGAGCCCCATCCTAGATCTCAGTGACCTCAACAACTCAGTGGCATGCAAATGTTTCAGAATGGTCACCTTGCCAAGCATAATCCTGATGCTAAGACCATGCACTTGGCTTACCTCGCTAGATATGCAAGATGCCTTCCTCCATATTCCAATAGCACCACCACAACCGGAGGTTCCTGTGGCTCGAGTTCTGAGGACGCCACAACCAGTTCTGGGTTCTCCCATTCGGCCTTTCATTGGCTCCATGGATGTTTACCAAATGCCTAGAGGTGGTAGCAGCAGCCCTCTGGATACAGGGCCACTACGTCTTCCCCTATTTGGACTGGCTTCTGATGGCCCTGTCACAGGGAGAGGTAAACCAGGCGTTGCAGGACACCTACATCCTGTTTGACTCCCTAGACATCACGATCAACCTGGCAAAGTCATCGCTGGTACCCTCACAAAGACTTCAGTTCATAGGCGTGGTACTGGATACCCATATAGGAAGGGCCTTCCTGCTGGGAGACTGAGCGGACCGCCTAAGAGCGCTGATCCAGACGATTGGCACTTGGAAGCAGGTCTCAGCAAGAACCATGCTACACCTCCTAGGGCACATGGCGGCCACCATAGCCACAGTTCCCCTCGCACACCTTCATATGAGGGCAACCCAGTGGACCCACAGGGTACAGTGGGTTCAGCGTCAAGACCATATGGATCAGCTGGTATCGGTTCCCAATTCCATCCTGAAAGCCCTACAGTGGTGGCTGGTCCCAGAACACCTCTCTGTAGGGATTCCCTTGTCCACTCTCTGATCCTCACCATGGATGCATAGGGGTTCGGTTGGGGCGCATACCTGAATGTCACAAGAACACGGGGCCTGTGGTCCCCATCTGAGGTGCACCTCCACATCAACGTCCTCGAGATGAGGGCAGTTCTATATGCACTCCAGGCTTTGCGATCAGAGATACCCTCAGGACACTTACTGATTTAGTCTGACAACACATCAGTGGTGTTCTACATCAGCAAACAAGGGGGCACTCACTCGTACCATGAGGATATGGGATTGGGCAGTGCAACACATCACACTGGCTGCAGTGTATGTTCCCCGGAGTTTGCAACGAGCTGGCGGATCTGCTGAACAGATCACGGTCCAGCACCCATGAGTGGGAGCTCTTCCAGTCAGTGGTGGAAATGTTATTCGACAAATGTGGAACACCAGATCTAGACCGGTTTGCATCCCCATACAACGCAAAACTGCCTAGTTTCTGCTCACTAGATCCAGGGCCGGGTGTTTTCTGGTGAGACGTGTTGTCCCTCTCTGGGATGGGCAAGGTTTCTCTATGCCTTCCCTCCCTTCCCTTTGATACAGAGGGTCCTGCTCAAGCTGCAGGGGTGACTGTGATTCTGGTGGCACCATTCTGGCCCAGACAAATATGATTTCCCCTCCTCTATCAGTTGGCGAATGAATCACCAATTGCACTCTCAGTCAGCTTGCACTTGCTGTTTCAGGATGGAGGGTCACTGGTTCATCCGGACCTCAAACCTCTGAACCTTCACGCATGGCTCCTGAAGACCTAGCCACATTCCAACACGGGGTATTGGATGAGGTGGCGAACATCTTGGTGGCAGCAAGGAAGCCCTCAACTTGTGCAACCTATGCCATGAAGTGGTGCAGGTTTTGCCTTTGGGCTTCTACCCAGGGTCTAGATCCCCTCTTTTGTTCGGAGAAGTCTGTTCTGGATTATCTTCTTTCCTTGTCACAAGCAGGGCTTGCGTACTCCTCGATAAAGATGCACCTCTGTGCTATTTCAGCATTCCATGCACCAGTTGGACAGCAATTGCTAACACAGCTAGAGGTCTCGCATACTTTTCTACGTGGCATCCTCCACCTGAAGCCACCCGTTAAGGAACCGGTCCCTCCTTGGGAACTCCTCTTTGTACTAGAACAGCTGACACTGCCTCCCTTTGATTGCGAGTTATGCCTTCTCTCTTGGAAGGTGCCATTTTTAGTTGTAGTCACATCAGCAAGGAAGATTTTGGAGCTCCATGCACTGATGTGCAAAGAACCTTATTTAGTTTACCCTCAATTAGGACAGGACATAGACTTGCCAGTCTACTTCCCCAATTATACTAACAAAGGAGATGCTCTCCTGCACACCCTAGGTGTACATAGAATCCTCAGATTTTACCTGACCAGAACCAGACCTCACTGTGAATCCGATCAGTTGTTGGTGTCCTTCACCCACAGAATGCTTGGGGCACCAGTGTCAAAACAGACGCTCGTGAAGTGGTTGGTGAACTGCATTATGTTCTGCTACCAGAAGCAAAGCAAGCCCTTACCTGGACAGGTAAAGGTCATTCAGAGCAGTGACCACTTTGTTCGCTTCACTCAAGAATGTTTAAGCCTCCGCTATTTCTGTAGCATCTACCTGGAGCACAGTACACACATTGGGATCCATACTACTTCATGGCCGTCGACTTGCTGACAATCATCTTCCCGAACTTGATTTCACAAAATGGTTAATGTGCCGAAAAATTAACTCCCGCAGCACTATTTACCGACATTTCAATGGACAGCCAAACGAGCCAAACAGAAATGGTGCTTGCAGAACACACAGCTTGATGTCTCAAAACGAGCAGAACAGAGCATTAAAACAAAGAGCTTGCTTCAACATAAATGAGATTTTTCTTACCTGTTCTTGCTTGTTCAACTTTCCTCCAACTCCATAAAACCCAGGTCCAAAAACGAAAAAAAAAAAATGAAGTGTTAACAAATCGCAGCGTCCCCTTTCAGTGTGGAGTTGAAGCAAGCTGTGTGTTCCTTCATTTTTGGTGTTGAAGCAAGCTGTGTGTTCATTACGTTTTGCGACATCTGGGTTTATTTATTCGTTACAAGCTCAGTGTTCTATTTGAAGCGAGAACGTTTACTGCAAGTCTGTTTACAAAATTTATTCTTTTCAAGCTCTGTGTTCTGTTTGAAGCAAGACCATTTACTGCAAGTCTGTTTACAGAATTTATTCGTTTTGGTAAATGTCGGTAAATGGTGCTGCAGGAGTTAATATTTTCAGCAAATGCTACCGATCGGGATATTGCATTGCAGGAACTTGAAGTCGGGATATAGACTGTCGGGTAATAAACAGACGGGAAGTCATACCAGACTCCACACATTCATTAGGCTTTACAGCCTGGACATTGCTTCCAGGCGCAGGGCGGGTTTCGGCCTTGCAGTCCTGCAAGGGCTGCTTTCCTGAGAGTGATCTCTCTCTCTCTTGCTCTCTCGCTCTCGCCCTAGACAACCCCCCTCCCAAATTAAGGGTACTACCAGTGCTGTTTGGAACTCGGTCCTAATGGTGTAACCTACTGCAAGGGCAGTTTCTTGAAGTAAGATAGCACAGTTACGTAAGAACTGAACCGTAACAGTAGATCTTTGAGAACAGCTCTTGCAGCAGGTAGTTTTCCCTCCCACCTTCCCCCTCAGGAGGTCTGCTTCTCTTCATACAAATTTCATTGGTCTTCCTCTGGTAGCAGATCCTCTGTCTCCCCATCAAAATCACATTGCTATACCAGGAGTCTCCAGCGGGAGAACTGAGGGATGCTGGGGGACCGCCCCTTTTATGAGGTATCTAACATCTGGGCGGGGCCGATGGGGGGGGGGCAGCTGGGTGTAGCTAGCTAGATGTTTTCCATGGGGTCCTGCAGCCTGCTGGCTTCAGTCCTAATGACTTAACCTGCTACAAGAGCTGTTCTCGAAGATCTGTTACGGTAAGTTCTTATGTAGCTGTACTTTCCTAGTGGCTGTCACTTCAGCTCGGCGTATTTCCGAGCTCCATGCCCTCGTGTAGAGAACCTTACTTAATTTTTCACAAAGAGAGGGTCGCACTTCGCATTAACCCTTCCTTCCTACCTAAGGTAGTGTCTGAACTTGCCTTAAACCAGTCCCTGGAGTTACCAGTATATTATCCTGAACACTCCAATTGAGGTGAACACCTCTTACATACTCTAGACGTCCATCGTATATTACGATACTAATCAAACTAAAATTATTAGGAAGACTTCTCAACTTTGTCACCTTCGCCTGAGGTACGGAAGGTCTCCCAGTCACTAAACGGACCCTCTCCAGTTGGCTAGCACATTGTATAACATTCTTTTATTCAAAGTACAACAAGCCATTACCAGGACCTGTCCAAGCCCTTTCTACCAGAGCTATGGCCACTACTGCAGCCTGCTTTAAAGGGGCCTCTATCATGGATATCTGCAACGCAGCTACCTGGTCCACAGTTCACACTTTCACGAAGCATTACACTTAGATATTGCTTCACGCAGAGGATGGCCTTTGGCAAGCAGTCCTATAAGGCCTCCTGTCATAATGACCACCCTTTTTGGGGTTTATGGCTTGGAATTCATCCCACGTGTATTACCTGCTGCAAGAGACCACTCTGTGGAAGACAGTACAGTTATGTAAGACCTTTCCATAACAGTAGATCTTTGAGGAGTGTCTCTTGCAGCAGGTACGATCCCACCCTCTGTCCCCCTCCTTCTTCTCTAGGAGAACACATTCTGGTCCAGTGACTTATGGGTTAGGATACCTATGGTACCTTGGCTTCTCTTCAGTCCTCGCTTAGTGAGCTGAATCCGGTGGGGGAAACTGAGGATACCAAGGACCATCACATATAGGAACCGGGAAGCTGATGTCATGTGGGCGGCTCCTGAAAGATTGGCAGAAGAGCTGCCATAAGGCCACAGCGACTTCATGATGACTCAAGTGTATTACCAGTTGCAAAGGCGCTTCTCAAAGATCTATTGTTATGGTAAGGTCTTACGTAACTGTACTTTCTAGGAGTGGTACATGTTCATTCACACAAACCCACCCGACCTCCCTGGCTTCGACGCACAACCCTCTGCTTCCAGCGGGCAAAGATCTGGCGTCAGGGAGTGGAGCCAAGGAAGGGATATTCCACCCGGATGGGTGGGAGGAGCCAGCTTTTAGACCTTCCGGCAAGATTCTTAAAGGAAAAGGACATGCCAACAAGTGTGGGTGAACAGCATACATCACTCCTAGAACTACTGTTACAGGTGAGTAACCTGTTTTTTTTTTTTCCCCAAATTAAAACATCTTTCTAGGGCAAACCTCTTTTACCCTAAAATTTCACAAGAAAATTCCAAACCGTCTGTGCTGTAGGTGAGAGCACAATAAAAAAAAAAAAAAAGAAAACTGATTTTTTTCCCTCCCAGTTTTTGCACTATCCAGATCTCTGAATCCTGACATGGGACCATCACAAAACGTGCCAGATCTAACTTTGAGGGGGCTCTTGCTGTAGGCAGCACCATTAGGACTTAGCTGCCAGGTGAACACAGAAAACGTCTAGCTAGCAGTCTACAACGGGGGACCACCCCCCGACGTCTGCATGCCAGTGTTCGCCTATGATATGAGGGGCGGTTCCCCCACACCTACCTCAGTTCTTTTCCTGTTGTCTACCTGTGCTTGTTGGACTTTGTGGAACACTGCTCCAGTAAACTGCCATTTCTTCAAACTTCATTATTTTTTCACTGATTGTATGTTTTATTTTTGGCTATATGTCTTTGCCGACCTCCTCTGTGGATCCCCTCAAGTCTTAAGTGTGCCTGCAGCAAACAAATTCCTGAAAAGTATGGCCACTCTGCCTGCATCATCTACCTAGGCCCGGATCATGACACCGAAGTCTGTCAGCATGCCAGAACTTTAACCAGGTCACGTGCAAACTATGCCAGAAGGTTCTGGAGGCCCATCTCCTCCAGCAAAGATTGGCCACCAGGGAGAAGGAGCTACAGGCTCAAATTGCATCAGGGACTTCTACGGAGGCCTCCACTCCCAAGAAGTAGTATAAGAAGCATCAGGAATGTAAGTGATCTGCTCTAGAGCCACAGTCTCCTCAGGGGGCTGCAGCCGATGCTGGGTCTCTTCCCCGCGCGCCTGGCGGCCACAGTGGCCACATTAGCCCTCCTTCCCTCTGCGCTGCTTCTGGCCACACCGCCTGCCTCTGTGGGTTAGGGGATTCTTCCTCCATCCTGTCTCCCCTGACGCTCAGGCCCTTTCACCATCAGGGTTCTCAGCCAGGTCGCCAGGCCGGTTCTTCAGGTGCCAACTCCTCTGATGCTCACCTGGCCGTGGAGTCTTTAGATTTCTGTTTGGGGCCCGACGATGGTCCTTTGGACATATGCCAACTGTTGCCTGCTCCTGTAGGGCCTCAGCTTGTGCCCGTGGCACCCCCCACGCCTTCAGCTCCTAAACCACTGCTGCTGTTCCCTACTCTGGGTTCTTCCCACCAGGCACTGGCATGGCTGCTGTCCGCCAGACCTCCTCCCTCGGAACCGGCGCCGGACCATCCTCCATGGGATCCTACCAGTCCTCCTTCCTCGGACCAGGTACTCTGGATCGTTCCACCTTCAGACCTCTCCTTAGTCCCTCAGGCTTTGCCTCAGCACCTGGACATCCCGGGCCCTTCAACAGACTAGCAACCACCTTTGGTGCTGACTCAGGACTGCTCTTCGGGCACCCCTTTGGTCTCTGGTTTGAGTCTCCAGTCGGCGCTTTGTGGAGGTACGACTGGTTCGTCGGGATTGTCGTCTCGGTTGATCTCGGTCTCCTGACACATTACCTCACACTGGGCTGTTCTTTTCACTCAGCATTTCTATATCGAATGCTGACTGACTGCAGCACCTTTCTCAGCGCATGGTGGGTGGCAGCTCTGTGCCTGACCAGGCGATCCCGATGTTAGCCCCATCCTGGGTGCATGGCTCCCTTTTTGCAGATGCAGAGGCTCCCTGTGTTTCAGCGGATACCTGGCAGGATGCCGGTACTGTCACGGGCTCAGACCTATTGCTGTCCCAGTGCTCCGCTCCAGAATCTCAGGGTTCGGTGGACGTCATTTGACTCTTTAGAGTCCTCTATTCCCCCCCTCGGGAAGTGTGGGTTATGGACATTCCTATATCCCCTCATGAGGATCTGTCCTTTTAGGAGATGAGACTTATCCAAGGGGTGGCGTACTGTGGAACAGGATCCTCAACGTCCCCGCCTGGCAGGGCACTCACACCTCCCGGAGGTCACGTCTGTTGTTATCCCACCTTTAGTGGTTCCACACAATATCTCCTCTAACTTTTGGCTACAACCAGCATTGGTACCTTCTGTGCTCAGAAGGCCAACCGATTATACCATGCCCCTGATGACTGGCCTCCTTGCTACCCACCCTCAAGCCAACCCTTTGGTCTTATCAGGGCACAGGAGGAATTCATGGAGTTCAGACACTGGGGGGGACTTTCCTCCAGAGTGAAAATCCAAGCACCTGGATATTCTAGGGTGCAGGCCTATGCCTCCTCTAACCTGGCTTTGCGTGCCCAAAACTTGCATGTTGGTGCATCAGCAGTCTCTTTTTCGGCAAGCAAGGAATATAGTCCAGTCGTTGCCAGTCTCTCCTGCTAGGGCCCAGCTAGAACAGCTTCTGGGTTCTGCCTCCAGCGTGGGTTTTCACACCCTCTGTGCCTTATGACACAGTGGATGCCTTTACTAGTTGAACAGTGACTGCCGTGTGCCTCAGGCGCCATGCTTGGCTGCGCCTGTCTGAGTTCTTCCAAGAGATTCAGGCTGCCATCATGGGCGCTCCATTCTGGGGTCCTTCACTGTTTGGTGAGGATGTCCAGGAGCTGCTCTCCTCTTTACAGGAGTCTGGCACAGTCCTCTATTCTGGGTCTCGTAGCCAGCAGGGCGGGACACAGCATCCATCTTTATATCGCTCTGTGCAGCAACCCCAGTGTCCATAGCCCACCGAGCCTCTGAGCAAACGCCGGGGCTTCTTCCATTCTGATTGCCACTGCCCACAGAGCTCATAGGGCCGAAGCGTCTGAGCTGTCGGCATAAGACGTCTCCTCTCAATCCCGGACACAGCTTCCCTTCTCCGGCTACGAGACTGGGGAATAACGAGCGAGGGGGGTTGAAGACCCCCTTTTTTGTTGCTTTCAGTTCCCTCTTTGTGTGGTGTCTGAAACGGTTAGGAAGTCCCTCTATGGGGCTTTGGGCTACATTTCCACCCTGCTGGTGGAAAGTCTTGGTCCCCCTTTCTATTAAGGCAAGTTTAACCCCCCCCCCCCCCGTTCCTCACCTTCCCGTCCTATATTTTGGATGGCCAAGGTTCTTCATGCTCTGCTCGGTGTTCAGGACCTAAGCATTTGCTACCTCTGATCTCGTGGGCTGCTGCTTGATCTCTTTTCAGAGTCAAGCAGGTACCCTTCTTTGAGGTGTGGGCTTGGCCACATCCTCTTCCTTGTCAATGCGGAAGGTACCTTAGAGGAGTCCAGAATTCCCCTCCTTTGTTGTCCAGGCTTTTCTTCTGGGGTGGGCCCCTGCCCCTATCTCTCTCTCTCTCTCCCCCTCCCTCCAGGGACAACCTGGCTGGTTTTCTGGTCTCCACCCTCCCTGCTGGATTCTTCCGGGCTGGTTCTCTTCTCCCCCAATTCCCCAGTAGTGATCTGATGCTGGTCCTCTGGACCATTACCTCTGACGTCTGCCTGTATGGTTCCCAGGCTGCTCTATTCGAGGTGGGATATGGCTCCTACATGGCCTAGGCCATACTCTCCTCACAGGTAGGGAGCAAGCTAGGAGGGTCTCTTCCTCTATTGCGAGGCTTCGACCCACTTTTTCTTCAGACTCTTCAGCCTTTTGTCAGGGGCCTGTCATGTGGTTGCTCTGTCTGGGCTCTCGTGGATCCTCGGGGTTCACTAGACTTTGTTTCTTGAGCTTCTACCTTCTCTTCCAGCTCTTCTTGGGAAGGAAAAGTTCTTCCCTTTGGAACTTCTAGTCCTGGTCAAGATTCCCTCAGGCCACATAGTTCTCCTTCTTGCTGGCAGTCTGCTCGCATGCCCGCCAGGCTCTTTTTATCCCTCCCTTCCCAGGGCACCCCCGTGGATGGTTGGTGGGTATGCGTGTGCTCTGGAGCATCTCTCTGGGAGGGTCATCTCTGCTCAGGTCTCTTTTCCAAGAGATCGGACGGTCCAGGAATGAAATCGTACACTATGGCCTTCGTGGGTCCATTATTCAGGCACCCTGAGCTCTGGGTAGCCTGTTGACTGTCCCAGCGGTTTGCTGGCTTGGCCTCTACTGCAGGCTTACCAAACGTTGGACCTGATGGCTAACACCCAAGCCTTGCTGCTTGGTTCTAGAGCAGTTGGACGTGGGGATCATTCTTGCATCCGATTTGCCAGATTCTCCCCTTCTCGCAGCCTGTTGCTGAAGGGAACCTTAAGTAGCCTTTGGTCTTGGACTGGCAGGAGTCCCCCTATCTTGCCCAGCTCTTAGTGCATATTGGGGGGGGGGGTTTGGTCCTTAGTGCCTAAGCCATTCCTTGTGACTCCTCTGGGGAGAGAGTCTTTCTTTTGCCCTTTTTCAGCTGGGGACCTCCCCCTCCCCTCCCCTTTCCCTTATGTGGATGCAGCGCTGTCTTATACCAGCTACCCTTCTCCGGGGCCTCCCCCTCTTCTTCCGAGGGGGATCACTGATCGTTCTGGGATACTTTTGAGGGTAGCTACACTTATTTCCCTTTTCCTCCTCCCCAGTTGGGGTGCATCTCTCGCCCCTGTTAGGTTCAGGAGGTCCCCTTCTTTGCAGTCTTTGCCCCTTACCAGTCACTTGTGGGTGAGCCTTGGTTCCTGCAATGATCTCTCCATTTTTTTCTGGGCCCCCAGACCACATATGCAAAATGTCATGCAATTCTGTTGAGTGAGAACATTAAAACCCTACTCAACCCTAACTATTGCACCCCTGATATATATTATTGGGAATGTGGTTGCACCCTTGTAGTTAGGGTTGGATCAACACTTGTTAAATCCAAAATTTTGCACCTTAATAACTTTGGTGTTCTTTGACAAAATAGCCCAATATTTTGTATGTGCGGTCAGTCTGTCAGTGTCTCAAAATATGGAAAGGTGTTGTATTCATTGCAAAACTTTGTTAATGCACCGGTTTGGGTAACTTAATGCCACAAAAAATGGGGAAATATGGCATTAGGGTTTCCAAACCTAACTTCCCACTCCTGAAACAGCAAAAGGAAAAACAAAACAGGGTATTGGGTCTCAGTAGTGTTGGTGAATTGCTGGTGGGATCTTCCTTGGGGTTCTCAACCCTAATCTCCCCCCCCCCCCCAAAAGACCGGAGCCTCCAGTCTGAAGCACAAGGTACAGATCCAAGCCTATGCCTCACAATGATGCACTCTTTTTAAAGGTAGAGAACTACATGTCAACACAATTTGTTGTAGCTTTCTTCGTGTGGGCCCTGTGTGAAGAAAAGGAATGATGTGTGACATTGTTTGCTCAGGGAATGGGGTGGGCATTAGGGTTGACTGCCCCAAAGGAGACTCCACCACTGATTGCCAAGAATCTGGAGGCACAAAACCCTAATGATTTTTCCTTTTGTTGTTTTGGGGGGTGGGCCACATTTCCCTACTTTTTGGTGTTGCATTAACCTAACTGGTACATTAATGAAGCTTTTTGCAAGTTTCCTTTCTATTTGAGATAGTGGAATCATATCGTCATTCATACAGGTCCCTTCTGGACCTGTGTGAACAGATGCAGATGCCCTGCACCAAGGGAAAACTCCATCCGCCTACAGAACTGCAAGGCAATTGTGGGCCCTGCACTTCCATGTAGTGATGGATGTGAAGAATTCATGGGTCTGTCTGGTGGGAAGGAGGAAGCACAGGGCCTTGTGGTCCCTGCACTTCCATGTGGCCACAGATACAGCTGTGCAGGGCAAAAAGCGCATCTCTCAGCCAATGCACAGGGACCTCTACCACCCACAGGTCGAGAGATGCAGGGCCTTAAGCCAAGAGGACAGTTGTCTTAACTATATGGTACCTGGGTCCATGCGGACAACCCTGCACCTTTCATTCCCTGGTGGTGGTGGTGGTGGGGGGGGGTGATCGCATAACGCCATCCCCCTACCCTCACCCCATCCAGCTTGGTTACTGAGCTCACCCCCGAACTCTGCTCACTGACACAGGATTACAAAGCATACCCGCTAGGGTCAGGACTGGCACTACACACAGTTTTTTATATATTTTTATTTTGACCCCCAAATTTTCAACATACTCTTTATTTGCCTTGTATATTGGCCAACATTGGTCCCATTTAGCTAGGTTCAGGGTTTTTTAAAGAGATTATTTTTATTTATTTTCAATGTTCGTGAGTTTAAAATGAGAAAAAAAGGCGACCAACATGGTCGGTATTTTTGACTGTACGAGAGGTAAATAATGAAAATAAGCAGTTGCTATCTTTTTTTCTTTTTAACGATTCATGTTGGGACGTTTACTCTAAAATCATTAACGCTGGAACCATATAATATTTTTTTCACGAAACCATCCAGAGGCACATCCTTACCATGGACCCCTTCAGCCCTGAAAATTTCATGGAAAAGTTCCACACCATCTAGGCTTTGGGTGAGAGCAAAAAAATACGCAATGTTTAGTATAGGGAAACCAAATGTGTGGTGTTTTTTTTTTGTTTGTTTGTTTTGGCGCTACATGTCTCTAGTATTGAACAAGGTGCTGCTACAAAACTTTTCTCGTCTTGAGACTCTGGCAGCCTGACCGTGCATGTCAAATTTTGGGCTGTTTTATCAAACGATGCCAAAGGTATTAAGGTGCAAAAATTGGGGTTTAACATTAAACTGCCTACTCAGCCCTAACTATAGGGGTGCCACCCTGTCCCTATAATATGAAATAAATTATGGATATGTGTGGTATACAAGGAAATAAGCCAGTCATTTGGGGGGGGCGCTAACCTGATCGTAGGACTGTGAGCCCGAAGAAGGGTGAGTAGCTTTATGATCTGGTTATCCACCTTGATATGTTTATTTCAGAGTATAGTGTACTTTTACCATCTTTTAATTTATATAATCTAACCACTTTTGTGGGTGAAAAGTCCCGTCCGTGTATGTGTGTGTGTATGTATGTGTTATATATAAATATAACTATACTTTTACATATATTTACATAGTCTTTGCAAAACAACTTTAATGCACCACTTAGGGTTCTAGTTAATGCCACAAAAGTAGAGAAATGTGGCGTTAGGGTTTCCAGCCCTAACTCTCCACCTCCACCCCCCAAGCAGCAAAAGGAAAAAAAAATATTTTGGCTTTTGGGTCTCTGTAGTCTTGGTGAATCAGTGGTGGGATCTTCCTTGGGGTTGTCATCCCTAATGCTCCTCCCTCCCCCAGCCTGTAGCCTCCTGTCCGAAGCACAAGGTGCAGCTCCAAGGCAGTGCCTCATAGTGATTCAGTCTTCAGAGGTAGAGAACAGTCTCACCACATGTTACCAACACAATCTGTTATAGCTTTCTGCACAGTGGGCCCTGTGGGCCCCGTTTGAAGAAGGGAGAATCATGTCTGACATTGTGTGCTCAGGGAATGGGGTGGGCGTTAGGGCTGACAACCCCAAGGAAGACCCCACCATTGATTTGCCACGGTTCTGGCAACCCAAAATGTTTTTTCTTTTGTGGCTTGGGGATGAGGGGTTGGCAGTTAGGGTTGGAAACCCTAACACCACATTGCCCTACTTTTGTAGTTTTAAGTTGAACACTAACTGATGCATTAACAAAGTTTTTGCAAGGAATTTCTCTTTTTGAGATGGTGAAATCGTATTCTCAAAGGGACCTGTGAGAACAGATGCAGATACATAAGGTCATTAGGGCCCTGCGCCCAAGGGAAGACTTCATCCACCTACAGAGGGCCCTGCACTTCCGTTAATCGACAGATGCCAAGAATTTATTGGGCTGTGTGGTGTGCTGTGGCAGTGCAGAGCCTTCTGATCTCTGTGCTTCCATGTGTCTGCAGATAGACGCACATGGCAGAGTCCATCTGGCAGCCAGTGAACAGGGCCCTCTGACACGCAGAGGTGCAGGGCCCCACACGAAAAGAAGAGTTGTCTCCACTATATGGTACCCAGACCCATGCGGGCAACCCTGCAGCTTTCATTCCCTGGCTGGGGGATGGGGTGTCGCTTAACAGCACAGTCCCACCACCCTTGCCCATGTAGGTGGGTCACTGAGTTTGCCCCTGAACTTGGCTCACTGGCACGGGCTCACAAAGCATACCCACTGGGTTAAAGACTGGCACTACATGCAGTTTCTTAATTATTTATTTTTTATTTTGACCCAAGATTTTCAAGGAAGTAATTCTCTGATGCCCTGTATAAACATGACATGTGGCATTTATAGTATATTGCCCAAAACCTCATTTCGTACCACAAGTGCGAAAACTCATCCCGTCCAGAATGTAAAAAATGGACAGGTGTCACATTTGAGGTGGTGTGGCAGAATGGCTATGTTGAAAGTTTGGAGTTAAAATATTGGGGGGGGGGAAACAAGCAAAGTTATGAGTGAACATTGAAATATTGCAACAATCAATCAAATCTTTATTTATTCAGGCGATCATCATTGAGCAAGGCTCATTTACAAGATGGACCTGATAAGGTCAAGGTTCGAGTTGGTGCACAGCAATTACATCACATACTTATGAGACAGTTATACACACAGAAAAGAGAAAATGTTATTTATAACACAATAATATACAGAGAATTCACATGTTAAAGCTTGGCAAGAGAAAGTTAAATTAACATCTACAATATGTACAGTACACATATATCACAATGAGAGCCATGACAGTCACTCACATAATGAGTACAAGGATGGTGAAGGGAATATTGGGTGCCATATACTGGCGGTGTCTGGCTGGAAGGAATATGCCATATGTGATTGGAATATGGTTTTGTGGGATGACTATTCTATCTCTAGCGGTAGCAACTGCATTTCTCTGTGAAGAAGGCTGTACAGTGCTGCTTGAAGGATGTAAATGGAATGATAATGGACAGTTTTAGGGATTTTTGTAGGGTGTTCCATGCTATGGCTAGAGAATAGCTGATTGCTGCCCTCCCTATTTTGGTGTTGATTTTGGGCAATTTGAGCAGGATGATATTGTTGCTTCTTAGGGCATAGGAGCTGGGAGTGGCCAGGTTGAAGCAGTCCAGTATATATCTTGGGAGTGTTTTTGATAAAGCTCTGTAGATCCATAGAGCTGCATTTCTGCTCCTCCTGATATGAAGGGAAACCCATCCAACTGCATCATAGAGAGAACAATGGTGAGTATTATATGGCAGGTCTGTAATGAACCTTATTGCTCTATGGTATAAGGTATCCAACTTTTGAAGGTAGGAGTGGGGCAGTGACTATAGAGAAAGTCTCGTAGTCAATGACTGATAGAAAGATGGCCTGGACTAATCTCATCTTTGAATCTCTATTAAGGAAGGGTTTTAATCTGTAGAGGCCAAGCCTTGGCGAAGCTTTTCAGCAGTTGTTCTAGATGCTGAGTAAAGTCCAGTCTGTTGTCAATCCACACACCTAGGTATTTGAAATTTTCAACATACTCCAGATTTTCTCAAGTATAGTGCATATCTGGGGAGACTGATTGAAGAGGATGTGTTGGTGGAGTTTGGGTTGTGAACATCATTGCTTTGGTTTTCTTTGCATTTAGCAGAAGCTTTTTCTCAAGAAGCTGATGTTGTAACAGGGAGAATTCTGCTTGTAGGATTTCATGAGCAACTTTAGGTGAAGGGTTGCTGACATACAGTACAGTGTCATCAGCAAAGAGATGTACTGAGGACTTGGTAAGGGTTGAATCAATTTTATTTATATAAATGGCAAAAAGGATAGGACCCAGAATAGAGCCTTGGGGGACTCCTCTTGACAGTGGTCTTAATGGGGAGAGGTCACCTTCAGCTTTTACCTGCTGTGATCTACCGGAGGTAGCATCTGAACCATAAGGGAGGATGGATCTAGGCCAATGGAGTGTAGGGATGAGTAGCAGTTTATGGTCCACAGTGTCGAATGCTTTGCTCAGGTCCAGGAATACTGCACAGACATTGTTCTTTTATCCAGTTGGTTTGCCAATCATTGGTGACCTTGGCTAATGCAGTGATAGTGCTATGTTTGGCCCTGAATCCAGATTGAGCTGGATTTAATAGATCAGCATTGTCCAGATATTCCTAACTGAATACTCACTAATTTCTCCAGCATCTTTGATAAGCATGGGTAGGATGGAAATGGGCCTGTAGTTAAGATCCATAGGGTCCCTGATTTTGAAGAGGACCACTTGAGCTGTCTTCCACAAGTGGGAATAGAGCCAGAGTTTAGGGAAAGGTTAAAGAGGTGAGTTAGGGGACTGCAAGCACATGACACAATCTTTAGAAAGAATGGGTCCAGAAGATCTGCTTCTGCACTTTTTTGGTATCTAGATGCCATAATAGATCCTCAACTTGTTTCAACAGTATAGGTTTGAAGCTAAAGGAGGAGTCAACTCTTTGTTCACCAGTATAGTGGGAGCTTAAATGATCCCTTAATAGGTTAGCTGGGGAAGAGTCAAAGGCAAGGCCAGCTGTTGTGAAGTGGTTGTTGAATGCATCCAGGATTTCCAATGTGCCAGTAATGGGACCATAGTTACTGTGTAAATGGGTTGAAGGGGGTTGTTAACATCCTGGCCCATCATACCCTTGATGGTGCCCCAAAATCTAGCAGTATTATGGTAGGAGGAGTCAAGCTGGCCAGGTAGTAGGCAGCCTTTGCATCCCTAACTTTCCTAGTGCATTTATTCCTGGCTTTCCTAAAGATCATCCAGTCCATGATATTCTTAGTTTTTCTTGCTACTTTCCAAAGTTTATCTCTCTCCAGCAGTGCAGCTTTGAGGTCAGCTGAAAACCAGCGACAGGATTAGTTTTTTATTCGGATACTAGAGATTGGGGCGTGGGTGTTAAGGGCATTTAATATAATGCTATTTAGCACCTGCTGAGCCTTTTCTACAGAATGTGCAAGATAGAACTTTTGCCAGTGTGGAGAGTAGGCTAGATCATGCAGATATCCTTCAATATTGATGTTTTTCTTGGATCTCCTCATGAGGAATTTTACAGGATCTGTTTTAATGCTGTTGGATCTTACCCCTGCGATGGGGCAGTGGTCACTTATGTCGCATAGGAGCACTCCAGCGCGAGTGAATAGATGTGGTTTACTCACTAGCATGATGTCAAGTAGAGTACTGTTACCATACCTCTCAACCTCTTGCCTCATGAATCGGGGACAAGGCTTAAAAAAAATCAAGGACAAAGACCCAAAATGAGGGACACATCTTAAAAATTGGTACTATTCACTCAGAAAGCTGATAGAATGAAAGGATTTGTGTTAAGATGCATTTTCTGAAGAAGAACAAGTCTGTAACTTTAATGTTTGACATAATTTTGTGCTTTTAATCCCCTCTGTTCTGTCAGAAAAACACAAATTGTACGAGGGACAGAGGAAAATTTTGAGGCAAAATCAGGGACATCCCTGAAAATCGGGGACAGTTGAGAGGTATGACTGTTACTACTATTCCTTGCATTTAGTCTTGTTGGTTCATTAATTAACTGTGTGAGCCCATAGGTGTCACAGAATGATACCAGAGGTGTAGCTGCCTGGATGAGCCAGTTGAAATTCAGGTCCCCTATGATAATGACTTCTTCAGTACAGGACTTGACCAGGTTTCCCAGGTGGGATAAGAGCTTGTGTTCAGCAGAGGGGGGGTCTGTAGCATCCAATTAAATGGAAAGCTGCTGTATTGGGGAGAGAGACTTTTAGAGATAGACACTCAAATTCCTTGGGCATAGATGTTGCAGCAGTACAGGATACAACTAAACCAGCTTTTACATATATGGCTACTCCGCCTCCCCTTGTTTGGCGATCAGCTCTGAAAAGCTGATAGTTAGGTTAACTTCCCCTGTCCATTGTGGTGGTCTTGAGCCATGTCTGTTATCACAAGAAAGTCTGGCAAGGTATGGGCAACCCAGGATTGTAGCAATGTAATTTTTTTCAACAGACTGCATACATTAATATGCAGGAAACTGAGGCCTTTAATTGTGGATAGGTCTGATGGAGAGGTGATGCTTTCAAGAGGTCCAGGGTTGATTTCTGTATTACCGATACAGAGCAATAGGAAGATCAGTAATTTCATAAGGGCTGCCAGTGATAGGGAGAGGGGGCTGTCTTTGGTCCTCCTTTTTTTATTCCATTGCCACTCTTTGTTTTGGGTGCTCCCCTGTGGATTTAAGGTAGTGTGTTGGGATACCAATTAGCAGTTTGACGACTAGGCTTAGTTTGGATCTATATACCCAGTAGTGGGGCCTTGGCTGAGACATATGTGTGGTGATATGTGTAACTTTATGGTGATTGTACCACTGTAATCGATGCAGCAATGGCAAGACATATATGAGGGTATGGGTGTCGGCCACGGGGGATGTTCCAGAGAAACTAGGTGGGTTGACCACTTTAGATTGTATAATAGGGTCATCTTCATTGTGGAACCCTATGGCTGTTAGTGACAGGAGTATCAGTAGCAAGCTCCCCATTCTGAGGGATATTGATAGTAGGCAATAGGGAAGTAGCGAGTTGCTGATTGGTTGGATCAACAAGCTGGTGTGACTGTCTGTTGGTTTAGAGAAAAGTGCTGTGGGCGGGGAAGAGATTTTGGCGGGAAGATGCCTATAAGTTAACACACAGGAAGGGAAGGGTGGGTGGGCAAAAATTTTGCGCCTTTCCGACTGCTCCCTCGCTGTTCCTCCTGGAACCTCAGTCATAACCTGGGCATTTTATCATATTTGTCCACCAAATTTTCATCATATCCTTATTACATCACCTCATGACCCAGTAGGTAAAAATGTTCAAATCCCTGTCTAAATGTTATTCCATGCCAGAGGTGCAAAAACATATTTTGGCCAGGATTTGAAAAATGACAGTTGTCATGTTCATGAGGTGGTATGAAAAAATAGCTATGTTGAACATTTGGGGTCAAAAAGTACCAAAGTTATGAGCGAGCATAGAGAAATGTCACATACCGTCAAAACTGTCATTTTTACATATTTTGACCCCAGATTTTCAACATAGCTTTCTTATGATTCCCATCTCATGAATGAGAGCAGTGAAAATGTTTGAATCCTGCCTGAAAGGTGATTTCACAAAGCAACCGTGAAATTGCCCTTTGGGTCAGATTGTGAATAATTCCACCACCATTGGTCATGAGATGGGGTCTCAAAAAGACTGTGTTGAACATTTGGATATTCAAATGACAAAGTTATTACTCAAGTTCAAACCCCATTGAAATATATTAAACCAGACTTATGTTTTCTCATATCGCAGTTGCCGGTTCCAGCAGCAAAACGTTTCTTTGATCAATTAGTAAATCTTTGTTGTTGGACATGTTCAGGTGGGTGAGGGTGTGTGGGTGGGATGTGGGGTGGTGGGTGCTGAGTGTGGGTGGGATGTGGGGTGATGGGTGCTGAGTGGGAGGGTGGAGGTGTGTGTGTGGTGGGGTCAGATCAGTGGGGGACCCTTTTCCTTTTTTACAGGTGAAACAAAAAGGTCAGCAGTGATTTTCTTTATTACAGGTGGCTGGGGATGGGGCACCCCAGTGTCGGGCTGTTTGGCACTGGGGGTGGGCCCCCCCGAGCCACCTTGTACATCATGAAATGGGGGTGCATGACCTGGCGGGGAGGGGGGGGTCAAGAGAAGTGGGACGGAGGTGTTGATGTGGGCTCCGTGGTCCACTTAAAAGGACACTATCAGGATTTGGTAGTATTTTAAAAAATTTGTTTTAATATTCCCTTCAGTGATGGTATAAGGAAAGCTCTTAGCAGGTACCATGTGTGTGACTACTTTCTTTTCAGTAGTGTGCAAATTGGAGACGCCCACTGAGTTAACTAAAAGGCCTGTGAAGATTGAACAATAACTTACTTATTTATTTATTTAGTTTTTGTTGACTGGGTAAGTGCACTAGACAAATCCTGCCTATTTTCAGGCACGACCCGGGGGAGGGGGGGATATAGATGAATGCCAACTGACCTTGAACCAGATTAAGCTATTGGTGGTATTTTTAGTGAATGAGGAAATTTGGCCAGGACACGAGGAAATTCCCTACTCTATTCGATAAATGCCATGGGATCGTTAACATCCACCTGAACTACCACCAATCAGGCAGATGGACCTCGGTTTAACGTCTCATCCAAAAGATAGCACCTCAGAAGTGCAGCACCCCTCTCATGCTGCACTACAGTGTCAGTACTGGGATATTAACCCAAGTGCCAGATGTGGGAACTGAACCCACATCCCTCTGATCTCCTGGCCTCGGAGGCAAGTGTGCTACCTACTGAGCCACTGGCACTGATAGTAGAACCATTATATAAAAAAAGGCTTGTATAGCAGTAAAAACTACTTAAAAGCTTAACACAGTTTCTTAGGCCCCATCCACACTACACCAGAAAAATCCCTCTGTAACGTTACAGAGGGTCCAAACCGTTACTCTAACGGTTTTCATTTACACTGGTAACGTCACAGAAAGCGTTTTCAAAACCGTTGTTGAAAACTGATATTCTGGGCCTGTCTACACTACATAAGTAAAATCCTGTAACATTATCAATGGTAGGGTGGATGCACTTTAACGTTTTGGCCCTGTCTACACTGCATTGAAAATCTGTAACGTTTTGAAACTGGTACAGACTGAAAATGTTACAGTGCATCCACACTACCACTGAAAACGTTTTGAAGACATTACAGGATTTTACTTGTGTAGTGTGGACAGGGTTAAACAGAGCTTTGAAACCATTACAGAAACAGTTGTTGAAACCACCTCACAACAGGTTTCTGTAACGTTACCAGTGTACACGCAAACCGTTACGGTAATGGTTTGGACCCTCTGTAATATTACAGAGGGGATTTCAAGGGTAGTGTAGACAGGGCCTTTCAATCTGTAATGGTTTCAAAACATTACCGATTTTCAGTGCAGTGTGGACAGGGCCTTAGATGCTTAATTGTCTTCTTGGGAACCAAAGGATTGTAGGATCAGACCCACAGCTCCCCCTGTTTGGGAAACTGCAGGAGTTGGGAGAGCTTTGCAACTGGCCCAGGTAGTCACATTGGAGAAGTTCACATGGTCTTAAGTGGCCCCTGACATAGCAGGAAAAAACATTTTCGGATCCGTTTCAGCTGATTTTTTTTTTTTTTTTTAAATCAAGTTGCCCTCTTGATTTCAGCATGGCACATTTACATGAAACAAGGCATAAATTAGTGTCTGAGACTTGATTAGCGGCCTTTGCTAAGCAAAGTAAAAAAATTATTAGCAATTGACCGAAGTTGATTAGCAATTGCCAAAAATTTATATTTTTGCTCAAAACCCCATAAAATGTACTTATCTTGCTCTATACTGATAAAATACACGTTTACACAAGTTTTTGAGACTATCTGTTTTATTTAGCTATTTCCAGAGAAATACAGCAATTGTGCAGCAGCACATATACATTTTAAGAGCCGAGATAGGATGTCTGCCAAAGCAGACCCTGAATTTGTGAGCATGATCGTGAGTCCGTGAAAAATTAAAACCCCTGCTCCAGCATATCCTGGGACTGTGATTGACCACACAGTAACTGGCTGGGACCATGATCGGCCACACAGTAACCAAAAAAGATGGGGTGCAATCTATTTTGCTACTGTTCTTCACCAAGCATGTAGCCGGTAATTCTGGCCTGTTTTGGAGAGGAGGGACGTGGGGGTGGTCCAGCATCCTCAGCTGCCAAATCACCAGGACGTCTTGGTTTAGCACTAAAAAATATGTCTACAGCCCTGTCTGGGTTGAATTCAGCTGGAGGGGGGAACCCTGCTTTTTAATGTGAATCAGTGTTTCTACAGTATCCTCTGCCAGACTTGCTCTCCAGTCAGTTTTTACCTTGTTCGTAGTTGAAAAACACCTTTCTACAATTGCATTAGACACAGGAAATACTCTCAACACATTGACAAGTTTCAACAGATTTGGATAAGAGTTTTGGAAATCACATGCAAGCTTTGACCAGATAGCAGAGGTAGAAAGATTGATGGAATTGGTTTGAGCAAAGATCTTAAACTCTTGCCATTCTGAAAGTAGCAGTGCTGTCACACTCAGGCTGCAAAAGTGCTGAAAAGTGGTCAGCTACTGCAGTGATGTCACTGTTACCATACAGCTTCAGTTCCTTTCTGTCTGCAACTGCTGGCCAAAGTCTGGTGTCTAACACTTTTGCACAGTTATAGATATTAATGATAAAATTTTGATTAAGCGCCTTTCAAATTTCAAAGCGTTGTACAATATTCATAAAAACAAACCACATATACAAATACGTATAATATAAGATCACGATAAAACAGGGAAATGCCTTCCCCCATAAAAAAGTCTTAAGTGCCTCTTTAAAACTCCCCACCATCCTGCACTCCCGGAGCTGACTGGGCAGAGAATTCCAGAGGGTAGGTGCCTCAAACCCAAAGGCACACGCACCAGATGACTAAGTTAACCCTCTGAATCTCCAGCGACCCCTCGTCAGCCGAGTGGAGCTGTCGCAAGGGGGTGTAAGAAACCAGGAGCTCTTTCAAGTAATCGGGACCCGATCCATGTAGGGCTTTGTAAGTCAGTAGACCAACTTTAAAGGTGATCCGCCATTGTATTGGCAGCCAGTGCAGAGTGTGCAGCACTGGGGTAATAGGAGATCTTCTAGATGCCCCAGTCAACAAATGTGCTGCCGTGTTCTGCACTAGCTGTAAGCGGCGGCGGATATCAACCCCAGAAAGCCCTTGATAAAGGGAGTTGCAATAATCAAGGCACGATGTCACAAAGGCATGGACCAAAACAGGCAGGTCACTGGATGGAACAAGGTGCCTAATCCTGGCAATGTTCCTAAGATGGAAAAAGGCCAGCTTGACGACTGCAGATACCTGATGTCGAAGAGTCAGACCATCATCAAGCACCACTCCCAGGTTACGCACCCGTTCAGAGGTGAGAATCTGGGCCTCCTCCAGGACTAAACCGGAAGGGAGCCCAGTCCTAAGTCCCTCTACCCTATGACCCGGGTCCACAACCAAAACCTCAGTCTTTCCTGGGTTCAACTTTAGACCGCTGGAATTCATCCAATCTTGGATTTCTGCGAGGTAGCTGTTCAGTACCGAGATAGCACCAACCCGGTCAGGTGCAAAAGACAGGTAGAGCTGGGTATCATCAGCGTTGCAATGAAACCTCAGCTCATGCCATTTTACAATGTCTCCGAGGGGTAGCATATATACCGCGAATAACATGGGGGACAACACTGAACCCTGAGGTCCCCAGCAAGGCAGAGAGAAAGCCCCGGATGAAAATAGACCCGAGACCACTCTCTGCATTCTCCCAGCGAGGAAGGATGAAAACCATCTGAGGACTGTGCCCGACAGCCCACAGATGAACCTCAGGTGTTCGAGCAGAACTCCATGATCCACAGTATCAAAAGCTGATGATAGATCCAGGAGAACCAAGATGGAACGGTGTCTCTGATCTCTCGCCATCAGGAGATCATTGAGCACCCGAACCAGTGCAGTATCAGTACTATGCCTCTTACGAAAACCGGATTGGAGAGGTTTGTATAAATTATGGATGGTTAGATGGTTATCCATTTGAGCAGCCACAACTTTCTCACTAACCTTCCCCACAAAAGGGAGGTTAGAGATAGGCCTGTAGTTTGCTAGGTTCTCCGGGTCTAAAGAAGTTTTTTTCAGAAGGGTGATCACCACCCCCTCCTTCAGGGAGCTAGGGAACTCACAGAGAGCACCGGACAATCCGAGCTAAGACCGGGCCAATGATCTCACTACAACCCAGAATCAGGGAAGTAGGGCCTGGATCTAAACTACAGCACGTGGGATGCATTTTCTGGACAATCCTCATAATGTCTACGAAATCCAGCAGGTCAAAGGTACTCCAGGAAACTCCAGGCTCTGCGACAGAGCACCGATCAACAGCAACCCCCTTAGAGTGAAGTTGGTGGCACTCCCTCCTGATGTCGTCGCTTACCTCATTTGCAAAGAAGCAAGCGATCTCATCACAATCAGTTTGTGTAAAAACTCGACGGAGCTGCCGACAGGCTGGGTTGCACAGCCTGTCAACAGTTCTGAAGAGTTAAGCTGGTCAGTTCCGTGCAACAGAAATTTCCCTGGACAGGAATTCTGCCTTCTTATGGGAAATTTGTTTGGTAGAGTTTATAATGCTCTAGCAAAATACGGTGGTTGGCATCAGCGGCAGTCTTCCTCCAATGACTCTCTAACCTACGCCCCAATTTCCATAACTCTCTCAGAGCCCCATCAAACCACGGTGCTCCAGGGCGACGCGGAAAGGGGTGAACGCGGATAGGAACAATCTGATCGAGGGCTGAAGATATGGCCCCGTTATAGGCCACTACCAACTGCTCAGGATCAGTGCAAGACTTATTCAACAATGAGAGGTCAATAACCGCCATCAGGTCTTCAGGGACCACATCCCGCAAAGGGCGGTACCTGACCAACTCCACAGAGGCTGACCTACCGGGGGGGCCTCAAAATTGAACCCAACTGAGTAATGATCAGACCAACCGACTGGTTCCACCACTAAATCGGAGGCCTCGATCTCCAGGAGGAAGACCAGGTCAAGAGAGTGACCTCCCTTGTGTGTAGCTGAGAAACGACCTGTGTGAGCCCAGAGATGTCACCTGGAGGAAATGTTGGCCAAAAAGCGTAGGATTCATTATCGACTAGGGCATTGAAGTCACCTAGAACCATCAGTCTGGGCGACCTAAAGCCAAGGTCGGCGTTTAAGTCTACTATTTCTGCAGGAATAGCTTCTCATCACCTGGTGGACGGTAGATGAGGGCGATCCTGCACCCAACACCAGCTACCATGGTACAGTCAAATGACCTAGCCTCCTCAACTGGTACACCAGTTATGCCCAATTCGGTCTTAAAACAGATCACAACCACCCCCCCCGCCGCGGTCCAATCTCGGGCGATGTACAATCGAGTACCCGGTGGGAACAGCGGCCTCTAGAAAAGGGGCCGCATTCCCATCCAACCAGGTCTCGGTAATGTAAACCAGATCTGCTCTAGCAACAAAGTCTGCAATAAGACTTTCATCAGTCAAACGGAACCTTTGTTCACAACAGTTCTCAATGTTTGTAATGTATTTCTTAGTTTGCTGTTTAAAAGTTTTAACAACTTGGCCACTAAAATGTGTTAATATCACACACTTGTATGTGACTTGAGCACATGCTCCTGAAAGAACATCAGACCCATTTTTATTTTTTTTGAGAATGTCAAGTTCACTGCCACCTATGGGACCACTCTGCTTAGCATGGTCAGGAGTGTTTCTCAAAGTTTCAGCAGAGCCAAGTAGCTAAGTAGCTCTGGCATTTCAACTACTTCTTTTTGAAGTGCTAGTGAGAACCTGGCAAGTGGCTAAAGCAGCTGTTCAAAATACAAAAGGTGTGCCACCATTTGGAAATTTTTTTTTTTAACGTAGTATTTATCCCTCTTACTGCCACCTCTCACCACTCAGACTTCCTCTGTTGCGTTGTCCTTCTTCACACACTGGAGTCTGCCCCCTAGAGCACCTGGTCCATATATCCTTGATTGACGGATTACCCCCTCGGTGGGGTGGAGGGAGCCCCCTACTCCCCCCGACCATTGATTGTGGACACTGTGCAGCGGAGTCTGCCCCCATGATCCAAGGGCACGCAGTGAGTCGTCACCTAGGTAAGGAGAGGATGATTTTCCTCTGTTTCTCTTCCCCCAGCGCCGGCGAGCAGTCAGAGCAAATGAGCAAGGGGGTGCAATGAGACGCACCTCCTGCTCCATCCCTCTGCCAGTGTCTGTCCCGGAACCCACAGTGCTACCTCCCTCTACCGCACCTACCTCCGGAGCTCTCCCAGGAGGCGGTATTGTGGCAGGAGCTTGCAGGTTGACCCCAAGAGAGGAGAGCAGCCGGCTCAATCCTTCTCTTCCCGCCGACCCCCGGCAGTCCATGCTCGTTCCCGAACACAGTGCGCTAGCGTAGTGTGAGGTAAGGCGTCCAGAGCCTCAGCCCTCAGCGCCACCGGGCCGGCACCATTTGGAATTTAGTCATAATTTGCAGCACTCCCTTGGCTTTGGCCTGGTCATGAGTTGTGTCTGCAGCCATAGATTCTAAATGGGCACAAATTACGGGGAATGAGTTGTAAGCAGCACGGGTGGCAAGAAGTTTATGCTGCACCCGTGTGCCATGGGCCTTCTTGGGCTTTTCAACTGACATCTCCATGGCCTGGGCAAGGGACCGTAACTGAGTCTATTAGGACTTTTCTGATGGAGATAAAACAGTTGGGTCAGAAAGTTTGAAACCTTGTTGAAATGGATGTTATCCAAAATGTCTTTTATGGCCAGTTCTATTCTGTGAGAGAAACAAAGAACACCAGCTAAGCACTGTATGTCTTCCCTTAAAAGAGCAGCAAGCCCCCGTCTTACACCCGTGTTGACAGATGCCCCATCAGCCCCAAACCCAACCATGTTTTTTTATATTTATTTAGCTTTTGTTAACCGGGTAAGTGCACTAGCCATAAAATGACTATTTTCAGGCACGACCCGGGAGAGTACAGACATGCAGAAACTTAACAGGATAACAAATTATAAGTGCTTTACGTACAAAGAGTTAGAGGATACAACTTAGAACATACAAAGTAAAGCGCTTTACATACAATGAGTTAAAGTGGATACAATATATCAGAGACATACTGAGTAGACCATTCATAAGTTCATAGGTGCCTACCTAAGCAATGAATAGAGAGGATCTTGGACAATAAATTATTAGGTGAAATATCATATGAACAGAACAAGGTACACAAAAACAGGTAATACAAAAGGAAGAAATAACCATTGAGAGCAGGAGGTGTCATTAAGGAAAAGGTTGGTAAGTGAGGAAGAGGGGAGCAAGCCATGAAATTAGATTATATGAGTGTATGTAAGTGTAAGGGAGATGCCTGCAGTGCAAGATTGTATATGGGCAGGTAAAGGGAGCCGGGACAGGCTGAGGCAGTAAGAGGGTTATATAGAGGTGAGGAAATACTATTGTATGGCCAGAGACATCAGTCATTAGGTAGAGGAAAGCAGGAACGGGTACCAGTAACGGCAGATTCAATGCAGTTTTCTTAAAGCATGTGTGGGAGCTAGAAAGTCTAATGTAGAGGGGAAGGGAATTCCACAGCTGTGGAACCGCATGCTCAAATGCAACAGTTCCTTTCCTAGTGCGGCACCTCGGCAAATTCAGAAAGTATTTATCAGATGATTGTAGACCATGGAGTGTGTCCTGAGGAACATGCATAGCTGCAAGACACCTAGAGGTGTGATTTCGAATTATCGAATCAATAAGAGACCAAGGTAGTATTTCCTGCTAGCTAATGGAGAGAGCCAACCAAGATCATTATAAAGCTGACAGTGGTGTTTAAGCCGAGGAGCAGAAGAGGCATAGCGACATATGTTGTTATACGTAATATCCCATCTGAGTAGGTCAGTTTTATGAGCAGCCCCAAATAAGGGAGCCCCATAGGTTAGGGTGGGGAGCATAATCCCCCTCGCAATGGACATTTTAGCCGATGGCATGAGCATATAACTAGTCTTGTATGCAACACCCAGTTTGGAGTTGACACCTCTGCAAACAGACTGTACATGAAGATTAAGATCAATAGATTGATCTAGCAGGATGCCCAGGTACTTGAAAGAGGTCACACATTCCAGTAATTGACCTTCTAAGTCCTGCACCGTCAGTGCTGTTGTGCAGGCCCGGAGCTTTGGGGCCTATCCAAGCAGCATGGCTTTAGTTTTGCTAGAGTTGACAGCCAGTTTGTGGTCATATAGCCAGTTTTGGATATTGTTAAAGTCAGAGGAAAGGGTTGTGTTGATGGTGTCTATACTAGTAGAACTTGTATAGATGACAAGATCATCAGCATATAGAATAGCAGAGCAAGATTTTAGAGCAGCTCCAATGTTATTTATATAAAGAGAGAATAGGAGGGGGCCCTAGGATGGAGCCCTGAGGTACACCAATGTTAATGGTGGTACTGTTCGATAGAGAGGAATTCAATTTCACCACTTGAGTTCTATTTGTCAGGTAGCTTTCATACCAGTCAACAACAGAGGAGGAGAAATGCAGGTGTCTAAGCGAGGAGAGAAGCAAAGTGTGATCAACAAGGTCAAAAGCCTTTGTGAGGTCAATAAAGACAGCCCCAGTCAGATTGCCAGTATCCATTTTTAAAAGGGTGTCTGTGGTGAATTTAAGGAGTGCAGTCATTGTGCTGTGTCCTTTCCTGAAGCCATGTTGGGTATCCGAGAGTAGGCTGTGCTTTAAGTAGATAGTCAGTTGTCTGAGTTGCGACAATTTTCTCCAGGATTTTGCTCAGTACCGAGAGTATGGCAATTGGTCTGTAGTTCATGACAACCTTAGGATCCCCTTTAAGTAAAGGTGTGATCCGAGCAGCTTTCCAGAGGTCAAGGACCACTCCACCTGAAAGTGATAACGTTATACATTTTGGCCAGTGGTAATGCAATAAGGGGAGCTGTAAGTTTCAAGAGGCGAGGTTCAAGGGAGTCTGAGCCAGAGCTGGTATGATCAGAGATGGACCTCAGGAGCTTCAGGACTTCCTTTCTAGACACAGCCTTAAAATAGAATGGAGGAGTATAAGGAGGCACAGGGGACAACACTTCCAACTTATCCAGACAGGTTCCTGATGAGTGGGAGGACACTGCAGTGGGATCGAAGGAAGAGGTGTATTGGGAGAGATCAGATAAATGCAGGTTAAAAGAATTAGCTATGGTTTGTGAGTCATTGCAATGCACATCATTTATCAGCATATCACCAGGGGTAGTTGACTGTGAGGATCCTAGGAAGGATTTGATGTGTGACCAGAATTTTCTGGGATCATTGGCCGAGTTAATCAGTAGGTCTTTACAGTACTTGCTCTTAGCAGCTCTGACTTGTCTTTTACATGAATTCCGTAGCGTACGGTAAGCGTTGAAATCTGTTTGCTGGCCTGATGTTTTGTAGCGCTTCCAGAGTTTATCTCTAAGGTGCAAACTTTTGAGCAAGTCTTTGTTTAGCCATCTTGTTTGTTTACCCCATTGAGCAAGACTTTGTTTAGCCATCTTGTTTGTTTACCCCATATTGAGGCCAGACTCTGTCAAAATGTCTAAAAGGAGATTTTTCAATCCCTCATTTGTGCCATCTGATACAGCTTTCATTCGTAAAAACTTAGTATCCACTTGACCATTGATGGGATTTACATAAATTATGCAAACCAGTGCCTTTTCGGTTACACCACTGACAGTACTACTGTCCATAAGCACTGAAAAATAATTAGCATTTTTAATAGCTGCCAGCAGGTTTTCTTCTATGTTCTTGCCAGTACACATTGTGTAAATATATTTTTTTATTGAAAATTTGAAAATGTTTCCAACAGTCACAAGTTCATTGTTTGTATATTTCTATATTGACAGGGTTACAATTCATATACAATGTCAGTAATACAAAAAAGGCAGTCAACGCACCAGTTCTGATGATCACATCATTTCATATGGAATGCTTGTATCTTCACCCTCCCTTCCCCTTCTCCCCCCACCCCACCCCTACCTCAGCCCCATTCTCCACCCCCGCAGCTCGACTGCTCACCATGCCTCACATCTCGCGGGTTGGTTATGCCTTATGTAGCTCCCCAGTTTGGAGAGGTAGGCCTCACCCCAACATGAGTGAGCACCTCTGCTCAACCCCATGCATCAGGGGAAGATGAAATGATCTGGATTACTGTTCGATCTGTGTATTCTGTGCTCCTAAGGGACAAAGTCTGGGTCCAGAGCCATGATGTACATAATCCATCTATTCCACTTTAAGGAGCAGAGCTCTGAGCCATCATTCAGATTATATAAGATTCTCTCTGTCCTATATATACGATTTACTATATCCCTCCAGCCTGTTATCGTGGGAACCATTGTGGAAAGCCAACACTTAGTGATGGCTTTCTTGGCGTCGAGGAGAAATATCCCGATTAGGTACCTGCAATGGGGATTTCTAAGTTCCCGTGGAATCATGTGCAGGAGAAAAAACTCCCCGGTGAGAGGAACTGGGTGCCCGAAAAGCTCCTCCAGCTCCTCCTGTAAACCCCTCAGGAATGGTTGTAACCTGGGACAGAGCCAGAGTACATGAGAATGATGGGTGGTGATCTCACCACATTGTCGCCAGCACGCTGCTGATCTAGTGGTGTGGTAGTGGGAGGTTATAACTGGGGTGCGGAAAAATCTTATGAGCAGTTGCCAGGCATGCGAGCAGGTGATTTTAGAGGTTGAGGCAGATGGTGCCCCATCGTTGCAGGGTAAATTGTGTGCCCAATTCAGCATTCTGTTTCTCCAATATTGGCTGTGTGCTTTCACCTATTGTCTGTGAGGGCCTTATAGAAAACAGAGACAGCATGGGGCAGTTGTTTGACATGAAACAGTAGCTGAAGCAACGTCATCGGGGGGGGTGTTTCTCAGGGCTGCGGATGGTTAGTGGGAGGGTGTCATAATAGTGTCTCAGTTGCAGATATCGAAAGAAGTCTGTCAGTCGAAGGCCATATTCCTGAAGAACCTCACTGAACGTCTTGAAGTTAGGCCCTGTTAGGAATTATGAGATTTTAGTGAGTTGGAGGTGCCTCCAATTATGAAACGTATGATCACTTAGGGTTGGAGAGAAATTCTCTAGTAGACCAGTCGGGCACAGTAACATTAAAAATGGGCTGAGGTGCAGGGATTTGTGGATAGAGTTCCAGGCTTGGATTTGATGTATAATCCAGGGATTTGAGTTGAGCTGCCCTAGAGCAGGAGGATTCCGGTAGAAGATGATCTTCACCATGTCACTCTGGGGTAAGGCACTTTCATCCACCTCCCTCCAGTGGGCTGGGGTGACACCCATATAACAATGGACTATGAACTACAGATGGGAGGTCCAATTATATAACTTAAGGTTAGGGAGTACAAGTCCGCTTGTGTTTTGGGAAGTGAAAGGGTAAGTAGTTTAATTCTGGGGCACCTCCCTGCCCACACAAACCTGGAGATAATTTTATTCCAAGAGCGAAACAGTTTAGCCGGCAGGCTGAGGGGGATATTCTGGAAGAGACAGAGGGCCCTGGGCAAGATCACCATTTTCACCACCTCAATTCTCTGAACTAAATTCAAAGGGAGAAAATCCATCTGTTGAGGTCCTGCTGCATTTGAGAGCAGTAGGGGTGATAGTTATTTCGCATTGCATCATCCACTTTGTGACAAGTAGATTCCCAGATATTTCAGTTTGTTAAGGTCCCAGCGAAGTGGGTAGTTTTTCTTATATACCGGGGCGAAGTGAAGGCAAGGGTGTCTGTCTTGCTAGTGTTAAGGCAGTAGCCTGAGCAGGCCCCAAAATCATCCAGTATGTGGAAGACTGCAGGTATGGACTGTAAGGGATCAGTGAAGAAAAGTACATCGTCCGCATAGAGAGCTATGCGGTGGTCAGTCTCATCTGTCCAAACTCCCAAGACCTCCAGGGAGAGTCTTACTGCCTGGGCCAGCGGTTCAATAAAAATGGCAGGGGACAGGGGGCATCACTGATGTGTTCCCTGGGACAGAGGGAAATAAGAGTGGTGGCCAGATACCTTCACACATGCCTGGGGTGAGGAATATAATACCTGGATGGTAGCTATGAGAGGGGTTGGGAATCCCATTTTGGCCATGGTAGAGAAGAGGAAGGGCCAGGACACTCAATCAAAAGCCTTCTCAGCATCAAGGCTGAGAAGGACAGATGGGTCTTTACAAGCCTGCATTTCATGGACCAGGTGGAGCGCCCTTCGGGTGTTGTCTTCGGTGGACCTAGAGCTCTCAATGCCGGGCTGATCCAGGTTTATCAGGGTCGGAAGGACTGCGCCGAATCTTTGGGCCAGAATGGACATGAGATACTTGTAGTCCATGTTGAGGACAGAAATCTGCTATATACGAGCCGCATGAGAGAGGGTCCTTGTCCGGCTTCGGAATAAGTGAAATTGCCGCATATGTTAAACTTGGGGTTGGGGGTGCATCTCCCTTTGTAACCTCATTGAGGGCCTGGAGCATAAGTGGATCGATTGATTGTGTCATTAAATTATTAAATTCTGCCCCATAGCCATCAGGGCCTGGGGCCTTCATTGTTTTGGATCTGGAGGTAGCAGCCGCCAACTCCATTGGGGTGATAGGGGTCATCAGGCTAGTGTGTTAATCTGTTGTGAGCTTTGGCAAGTCCAGGGTGGCCAGAAAGGTGTTAATAGATGCAGGGTCTCCATTCAGCTCTGGAGTGTATAGCTCCCCTATAGTAGTTGCAAAATGCTTGAGTAATATTTCTAAGTTTGGTATGGTGGGCACCTGTGAGGGGGTCTTTTATTGCAGCAATGGTGGACATTTTGCATTGTTTACACAGATGATAAGCTAGTAGGCGGGAGGCCCTAGGGCCAATCTCGCCATATTTCTGTCTCAAAAACGCCAACGCTGCATACAAAGAGCATCCAGATCCTTCTTGGTCTGTTTGAGTTGAGCAAGTACAGAATGGTCTCCCTGCTGGTGTGCAGGCTGCAGAAAGTGCAGTGTCTGCTCAAGTTGTATTTGTCTCTGTCTTCATATTTTGGTGAGCGCGGCTGTGTGTTTTATCAGGGGGCCTCTCAGGACCGCCTTCAGGGTGTCCCATCTGATAGTGGTGGGGATTTACAGGTCAGAGTTATCCTCGATTACCTCTTTGATTTTATGACTAAGGAATTCTCAGAAAGGTTCACTTTTTAAGTAGGCTGGGTTGAACCTCCACATTGTATTGTGCCTTTCCAATCCTAGCTCCCAAGTGGCAATCACAGGTGCGTGGTCTGTATGCTCAATGTGTCACCCATTGTGGCACTCTCCAGAAAACCAAAACACTCCTCCAACGTATAGCAGTGATCAATTCAGGTATAGGTACCATGCACTGCTGAGTAATATGTATACCCCCTATCCCTCAGATGGAGCGATCGCCGTACACCAGCCAGCCTCATGAATAAACTGTTGAAAAAATTTGTGCGGGGCCGGTTGTCTTCCCCTGGCCAGGTTGGTAGTATCCAAAGATGGACTTGTGGCAATATTGAAATCCCCAGCTAAAATTAATATCCCTTTGGTCATTTCGACCACTTTATTTAGTAGGAATTGGATGGTAGGGGAATTTGAGCCTGGGGGGGAGGTATATGTTTGCTAGGGTTACCTCTTGTTCCTGCAATACCCCTTGGACAATGACCAACCGACCCTCCAGATCAGTCCATTCCCTTACAGCTCGAAAGGGAGTCTGACCAGAGATAAGTATGTCGACCCCCCCCCCCTTTTCCTGTCCCCTTCCAAGGCTGAGGAGAAAACCTGTGTGAATCCCCTTACTACTAGTTTATGTTCCCCTGGGGTCATATGCGTTTCCTGAACATATACAACCACAGATGTACACTTCTTCAATAGGATAATGATTCTGGACCTCTTTATAGGGCTGCCTAACCCATTCACATTCAGGGAGTATAGTTTTGAACTTTTATTAGCCATCTAAAACATGCATGCACAGAGTATCTTATTCATCACAGCCAGTGCTGACATTAACCTATCCACTGCCATCAGTAAAAGAACTTTGATGGTTTACTAATAACCAAGGGTACAAGCCCTCAACGTAAGAACTATGAGAAAACCTAAACCAAGGGGTAACCATAGGTAACTGGGAGATGGATCCGGGGCAGGACCCCACCAACTGGGTGGGACCCGTCAAACTATGGGTGGCTTCCAAGGGGCTGGGTGCGGCTAGCACCCAGTCCACCTGTGTGTGCTACTTTAGGCTTGTCCCTGCACAGGGAATGAATATAAATGTCTGGGATTAGGGGGTTGGAGTGTGGTCATGCCTTGGCTCCTCCAAGGCTGCAGGCGTAAAAGTGATGGTTTGTGAATTTCAGCTTTTAATCTGTGCTTACGACTGGTAGGGCATGTAAGAGAGAAATTAAAACTGATGCGGCTTATATACCTTCTGGACAGAAACGGGGGGTATCCCCCTCCCCAAGTGCACATTATTCACTTGTATACTTAGCTGGGGCCGGTTTAATATCCCAGGCCTACTGGTATGCTTCATTGATCTGGTGTTTCTGCTAAGCAGGCGCCATGGGGTCGGGTGGGAAGGGTGGCAGACAAATGCACCAGGCTCACACTTGTTGCTCAGACTTGCATCCCACTCCCCCGGGGAAAGAGCCTCTGGCTAATGTGTATCCCTGCCCAAGCCCCCACAGGCCTTGGGGAACAGTAACTTGTTTGAGCGAAATGCTCACCAAGTCAGGGCTGCTACAGTTCTTGGATGTGTGGTTCATGGATTAACTCATGTAAGCCTGCCCTCGATGGTGCCTCTGACCTCTTCCAAGCCCCACTGTCAAGGCAACAAGGACCGCAAGAAGAGTCAAACCCCCCCCCCCGGCCCTGCATCCCCCTGATCCCCAGTCACTTCCCCCTCCCTCTTTTACAGGCCTCTGCTATGCCTCAGGTAGCCACACTTGCTTTCAGTGCCCACTTCCCCAGAGGGGTACAAAGCGCTACAAATGCCCATATCGCCGGATCAGGAGGGCTGATCTCTCTGTGCTACCGGCAGTGCACGTAAGCGGGTGACAGTCAAGCCAGGGTCAATGGTCACAAAGCCTCTCTGGGGGGGTAGAGTAGCAGACTCGCCTGTTAGGATTGAGAAAAAACAAAACAAATTGTTAATGAGCATAGTTCATTCAGGTCCCGGGCTGCTGGGTCGCCCCTCGATCAGTCATTTGAGGTGCTTTCTTCCTCAGGCCTTCTGCAATTTGCTGGATCGCAGTGGCTCCCTCCCTGCATCGCTGCTCCTTTGGTGGCACCTGGTTCCAAACCTTCCTGGCCAGTTTCGCTGCTAGGGATGACTGAGCCTGCTTCTGTCCCAAGGAAATCTCCAACCCTGATCTGTTCAGCTCTTTGGCAGCATCTTCAATGCAACCATATGTCCTGGGGCCTTCAGAGACATAGACTGAGTTTCGATGGATAGTGTGTACAAAATTGTAGTTTAGCCTCTCGCAGCTTCTTCAAGATTGGGGTGTACGCACTGCGTCGCATGGCGATTGAAGGGGGGTAATCGTTGTCTACGTAGATGCGGTGGTCTTGAAAAGTTGGCACCCTTTTTTGCCATGACTTATGTAGGACCAGCTCTTTGTCTTGGAAACCATGGAAGTGCAGAACTATTGAGCATGGGCGGCTGGATGGAGCTTGGTTGAGGGCCTAAAGTTTGGTGCGCCTGGTCGCTCTCCAGTATGCAGCTCTCTGGGAGGTCTAATTTGGACCTGAAGTATTTTTGTATAAATTGAATTGGGCTGTCACCTTCACACCCCTCAGGGAAACCAGAGATCCTGAGATTATTTCAGCGGTTACACACTTCCGCATCTTCTGTCCATGATTGAAGCTCCTGGACTGTATGGTGAAGCTGCAGTATGGCCTGCTTTGAGCAGTCCATGAGTGTCTGTGTGGGTGTCTTGCTCCTCGAGGGCATCTACCTATCCTACCTCTCTGTTATTTAAACACTGCTATTTTTTCTTCTCTCCAGCTGCCTGCCCTTGAACAGGGCTGCTTCAGCTCCCCCATAATCGGTCGGCACCCAGCCAACCACCGAGCGAGACCAGGACGCCCGCCTGCAGCTCCTTGGAAGCTACGGCGACAGCACAGCCAGTCGGAACATGGGCACTTCCAGCAAACTCGCTCTGATTGGCCAGGACTTTTCCCCCTGCTTTTGCCACCTGGCGCTTTTTACAAATAGATTTTAGATAGAACTAAGCACATTTCAAGTGGCTAGTTTTCCATTAGCAGGTTATACAGACCTGCCACTAGAGGGATTCTTGTTCTTTCATTATAAAAAAAAAAAAAAAAAAAGTCTACCCTCTGAAAGACACAGTAGCTTTACTTGCTATATACCTTCCTTCCCGCCCTCCAGACCCTCTCGAACCGGGTAAGATTTCCTTGAACCACGGGACTGCTGAGAGCCACCCCATTGGCCCCCTCGGTATCTGTACCGCACTCTGACTGGACGCTCTCTTGCCTCCTGCTCAGGGGATTGGCTCTTGAGCCAGCTAAAACTTTGCTCTGCTCGGGGCTGCTGCGCCCATTTATTTGTATGGCAAACGGCCAAAATATAACCTCCGATGTTAAATTTTATAGACCTTCTCCATGACCCTGGTAGCTCCGCCCCCACACTTGTGCTCCATTGGGTACCTGTTTTGGGACTCTTTCTCTCCCCCCACACACACACACACACACACACACACAAAATCTTTTAGTCGCCACCTCCACTCCCTGGCTGTCTGGTCTTACTGGCTGTATACTTAGTTCCCACTGATCCAGCTACTGCTCTTCTGCCCCTTCTCCTGGCCCATGGCCTATCTTCCCCTCCCTCCGCCTACCCCGAATCTTACATTAATCATGCGCTTCCACCGTTCTCTACCCACTATTCTATTTCTTATTGCCGGTCTTCCTCCCCTACTGTACGCTCCAAAAGCCTGCTTTCCCTCCCTTCCCCCACAGCTTCCACATTCCTACATCCTTCCTTCCACATAGGCACGCTGCACAGTGGTCACTGCCCCTTGCCCAGGTTCCATCCTACCGCCATAAAACTGTTCTACACCCACACTGGTCCTAGCCCTCCACTCTGGTCCCCCCTGTCTACGCTTACCCTCACCCACTATCGTCAATGCTTAGCAATTTTACGAGATGCTAGCAGACGAAAGCATTCCCTTAAAGAACTATGCCGCAGCTCCTTGAGGCTAGTCGTCGTCCTCCTAATGCTGTCAGGCAAAGTGCATCCAAACCCTGGCCCATTCTGCTCTAAAGCCACTAATCTGAGCAAGCCTTTCGGTGCCCTCTCATTCATATCAATCAACATCTGCAGCCTCCTTCCTAAAATGGGTGCCCTACAGGCCTTCACCAGCCAACACTGCCCTGATATCCTGGCAGTTGTCAAAACCTGGCTAATGCCATCAGTAATGGACCATGCAGTCAGCCTTCCTGGCTGCAACGTCTTTAGGCTGGATCGCCTCTCCAAAAGAGACGGGGGCTGCGCTCTCTACCTAAAAGACTCCATACAGGGGCACCTCATCATTACCTCACTCCATCCCACAACTGCTCAATTACTGCCAGTGAGAATCCTCCTCGGAGCCCAAAACAAAACCCTCACTGCTGCCACAATCTACATCCCTCCCAAAGAACAGGGAACTGGTCTAACAGCTGTTCTTGACTTTGTAAAGTCACTCCCACCAGACACTGAATCCATCCTCCTCTGTGACTTCAACATCAACTGGCCTGCGGCTGATGCTGGTGCACACAGGGATACCATTGCTGCGGCGAACCTGACACAAATTGTTGACTCACCAACCAGGAAAAATTACAGGACCGGCACCAGCACACTCTTGGACTGGATCCTTACCAGTCACCCATCGTGGATATCTAACACTAATGTCCTCCCTGACTCTCTCAGTGACCACTCCCCTGTTAGCTGCACCTGGTCAAATAAATTAATCAAACAACCGTCAAAAACTATCACCAGCAGGGTTCTACCCCGTGGTCACCTTCCTCGACTCAAATCCCACCTCCTCCATCAAGACTGGTCTGCTATCTTCAATGCAACCAATGTAAACACTGCCCTTGACCACTTCGTAAACATCTTCACTGTGGCTTGTGACACGTATGCTCGTATTAAGAAACGCAAAGTCAAATCACTCCATAACTCATGGCTCACAGGTGACCTCCTCAGGATGCTAAAAGCAAGAGACCACCTATGGGAGCTGGCCAGAAACTCTGGAAGACAAAACGACATCCAAAACTACAAATGTGCCCACAATGACTGCACCAAAACCATCTGGCAAATGAAGTCCGCCTACTATAAGCATGCCCTCACAAACTCCTGGGGCAATGGTCTGGAATTCTGGAAGAACATAAAGGAACTCACCGGGAATCCACCCAAAACTCCCCCATCAACACTCAACATCAACGGAACCACAACCCTCAACCCAAAAACCATTGCGGATATATTTAACAAAGCCTTTACTGACCTCAGCGCTGTTCCACCCCAGGACTACTTCAAAGATGGTGAAGCCCCTTTGTCCGCAATGAACACTACTTCCACCAGCTCCCCGCTTTTACTTCAAAGCAGTCAAGGCTCACCAACTACGCAAATATGTTACCAAAGCCCTTGGTAAATCAAGATTCAGTAATGACTTCCTCGATCTCAAAATCCTGTCTCTCACACTTGATGAAGTGCTTAGTCCTCTGACCAGAATTTTCAACCTCTCCCTCAGCCTTAGCCAGTTCCCAGACAGATGGAAATCTGCCACTGTCGCACCAATCTATAAAAGTGGTGACAAAACTGCCCACGATAACTACAGACCTATCTCCCTACTACCTCCACTCTCCAAGGCACTAGAACGCATCGTCTCGGACCAGCTCACAGAATACCTAGATACGTACAACATCCTGTGCAAAGCAACAACACGGGTTCCATAAAGGTCACAGCACCTCCACAGCCCTACTTGAATTCACCGGCGCAATCCACAACGCACTTGACTCCGGTGAACTACTAGGCTCAATCTACATTGACTTAACTAAAGCCTTCGACACCATCAATCACCGCCTCCTGCTTGTCCAGCTTCAGAACACTGGGCTGTCAACCGACTCCATTGGCTGGTTTAAGAGCTACCTTGAAGAACTGTCCCAAAGAGTAAGAATTGCTGATAAACTCTTGGACCCTAGACCGGTCCGTTCAGGAGTCCCCCAGGGCTCCATTCTGGGACCCCTCCTCTTCAGCCTGTTCTTAAACTCACTACAGGACAGCTGCCCAGAACAAATAATTCTCTACGCCGATGATGCTGTGATCCTCACCTCGGACCCTGATCCAATCCAATTACAAAATAAATTTCAAGCGGGCCTTCTCCTCCATCGAATCCTGGTTCCTAAATAATAAACTGCTTCTCAATCAGAAAAAAAAGTCTGTGGTCTTCTGCAGCCCCCACAACAAAAACAAACAACTCCACCCGTCCTTTGCAACCGAACAAGGAGCCATCCTAGAGCAAAAACAATCATTCAAGTACCTCGGCATCACCCTTGATCCCCACCTCTCATGCGCTGTCCATATCAGCAGTGTTGCAAAGTCTGCCAATGCGAGGTTAGGCATATTATTCCGGCACAGGAAACGCCTAACCCCAGAAGCACTGTCAGTGGCCGTCCAAAGCTCCATTGTCTGCATCATAGACTATGGTCTTATCATATATGGGTCTGCAACTACCACTGCTCTCAAACGTATCGCGACCTCGCTGAATAAGGCCTGTCGTCTCATCACTGGCTCACATCGCCATACCCACACATGTGACCTTTATTCCCAATCTGGATGGCTTCAACTGGACAAGCGCATAAAATACAAACCTGCATCACGGCCAAGAAAATTATAATGGGGCTTGCCCCACCTGTATCTGTGCCCTCCTTAAGCCTAGACATAGGAACGTCACTACAAGGAGATCCAATTCCCATCTACTACATATCCCACGATGTCGCACGACCCAAGGACAAAGATCATTCGCCTATCGGGCATCCAACTGGCTCAACTCTCTTGGCAGCAACATAGCGACCGCTCCAACACTCAGCCTCTTCAAGTCCAAGCTGCGCCTCTCATTGCTTGTATCCTGCAATTGCCCATCTTAACATTTCCACCATTCCAGCTGCAGATGCCCCAGCACCCAGCACTTACAATCAGTCTTTGCACCTAGCACCTTACCTGTCATATTCTCTCGACAAGGCCCCTGGCTGCACTGTCTCCACCTTACCCACCTCCCCCTGCATCTCCACTCCTGCCCGCCCCAACCACCTCCCGTACTCCACCTTACCCCTGCACCACCTTCCCCCACCTCGATCTTCTACCCTCACTTCCCCACCCACCCCCTTCCCTTGTCTTGCTCATAGCTCAAGTCTTTGACTGGTTATTACATGTCTGTATGTCAATGACTATATGTTTGTAACTAAAAATAACTGTTGCAGACGCTGACGTGGAACCTTTGTAAAAGAGCCTCGGCTCAAAGGTATTGTAATCCTAGATTGAAATAAATAAATAAATAAATCTATCCTCCGTTCAGTCTTCCCAGTGTCCGTTCAGAGGGTTGTAAACGTAGAGCGGGTCTCTTTTCTAAAATCTCTTGAGTTTATGGAGAATCAAGTCCATCTGTGTACCAATGAGGGTGCTTTCCTGCAGGCCGGCCTTCGGGAGCTCATGGCAGTTGGAGACTTGGGAGCTGTTGTTATCCGAGCACAGTCCCTTCAGATCTGGGTGATCAGTATGTGCTTTTGAATGCTCTGGCTTTCTAGTGGGCATAATGTGAGTAGGTTGTTTGACTATGCTCTTAATTGCTGCAATTTAAGTTGAAATTTAGGAGTTTTGAGCTTTGCAGGAGTTGGAGCTGTAGGCTCAAGATGCTTCTGTGGGCATGACATCACCGGAAGCCGCCAGTACACATTGAGTTCTCTCCCACTAACGGCATTAATGTATTTATTGCCCAAATGAACTCCATGGTGCTTCTCTTGTTCTGCTGTCGCTTCAGACTTTTTAATAGGGATGTTCTCTTTGGCCATCATATACAGGATCTCCATCAGCCTGCCTAGAATGATTAGGTGCTGTTCCCTCTGCATTACTGAAAGCTCTCTCTGCAAATAAAATTTTTTAGGTCTGGGTCCAAACCCCATTACCCCTTCGCTCACTCTTTTAAACTTAACAATTGTGGTATGGCGATATACATCAATTGGCAACCTTGTTCTACCAAATTTTAACCGCTTTCTTGTGCTGCTCTGTCAGAAGATGTTTCCGGATGGTGTCAACTTTTAGCTGGGGGCCTGTAATCCCTACAATTAATGTCTCACTGAAGTTCCTCAACCCACGTAGCTCACCTCTGTACTCACAGCACAATTTGCAGCTAACATGCGCTGCAAAGTCTCCCTCACTTCTTAGCTGTAGCCAGCATTTTTCTGGATCATATTTTTGGCGCCATCCTTCAGCAGTTAATTTTACTCCAGCCATGTTGTAGAGAGACTGCAATTATAAAAAAAAGTTTGAAGTTAGCAAAACAAGGTTGCTGTCTCTGGGTGTGAACAAACATGCTTCAGTGACTTAGTATTAAAGAATAATGGGCAGCTCGGCAGATTTGCTGACCCCCCACTCCTGGCTGTGGCTGACAAATCTATAATGACATCAGTGATAGCAGCACAGTTCTTTCCAGCATGCTGGATCAGGCAACAGCAGGGACATCATAATTCACTTAAATTTTCACACTCTGTGGGCTGCCAATAACCCTAAGGCATGACAGTCCACAGAGTGAAACACTCCAATAAGTCAAGAGCACAGTTCTCTTTTTCCCCAAATACACAGCAGGGCACCTATCTTTGCAAATTAAGCAGGGGCACAAGTGCATAAAGTTAAAATTAAAATCTCTGCAAACTAAGCAGGGCACAACATTTAAATGTCCTTTCCCATATGGGCACACAGTATGTTGTAAGGATCTTATGTCTTTCCCATTCTCTGCAAGCAGGGCACGAACACTTGTTAAAAATTGTCCTTTCCCCCACTGGGGGTCGGCTGGGGAAGAGAAGGATAGAGCGCCCGACAGCTGCTCTCCTTCTCTGGGGACAACCTGCAAGCTCCCTTGATACCGCCTCCTGGGGAGCCAGGTGGTAGAGTGCGGTGGGGAGGTAGCACTATGGGAGCAGGGCAGGCGTCGGCAGAGGGGCGGGCGGATGTGCGTCTCCCAGCATCTCCTTGCTTATTGGCCCTCATTGCTGCCGCGTCAAGGGAAGGTACATAAAAAAAAAAAAAAAAGAGAACACCCCTGTCTCGCCTAGGTAACTACTCACTGCGCGCCTTTGGCTCGTCGGGGCAGACTCTGCTGTACAGGTCCACAAATCAAGAATTGGGTAGTTAGGGTCTCTCCCCACCCCATACCGGAGGGTAATCCGGGCATCATAGGGTCTATGTGGCATCAGATACTCTAGGGGCATACCCCGGGGAGAAGAAGGATCGCACAGTAGTAGAGGAAGTCTGAGTGGTGAGTAGGGGCAGTAAGATGGATAAATACAGAGTAAAAAAAAAAAAAAAGTCCTTTCCCGAACTGGACACACTTTGTGGTTTTGAACTGTTTCTGCAAATTGCTGCAGAGCAGTCATTTCCCACTGGTCTGCTTGTTTTTGGTGTCCTAATTTCCATATCTGCAAAGCAGGGCACATTAAACTTTTAAATGTCTTTTCAAATCACTGCAAAAACTACAGGGCACAACACTTAGTTATCGTTTCAGCATCTCTGCAAGGCAGGGCACAGATTACTGTTTTAAATGTCTTTCCCATCTCTGCAAACACAGGGCACAGTCACTTTTAAATATCTTTTCCAATCACTGCAAAAACTACAGGGCACAACACTTGGGCATTGGACATCTCTTTTAGGCAGGGCACAGATTCTTTTAAAATGTCTTTCCCATCTCTGCAAACACAAGGCACAAGTTACTTTTAAATGTATTTTCCAATTCACTGCAAAACTACAGGGCACAACACTTGTTTATCATTTTCTCTGCAAGGCAGGGCACAGATTACTTTTAAATATCTTTCCCATCACTGACTGCACAGGGCACACATTTTGACTTGTTTGCGGTTTACTTATGCCTTTTGACTTCTGCAAAAGCAGGGCACATTTACTTAAAATGACTTTTCCATCACTGCAACTTGCAGGGCACGCTACAATGCCTGAGACTCGATCTGCTTGTTTAGCTCAGCATCCCCGATCATCTGCAACAGCTCCCCCAAGTTGCAGGCCAGAATCCACAGCGTGCCTGCCAGTGCCCAGTCGTCACCCCGGAGTCGTGCCACTGCCCAGTCCATGTCCTCCTGTAGTTCACTCCTCCACCAGGCTCCCCGACAATATAAAATGAAATGTTTTTACTTTTTTGGAAACTCCCGATTGTCAGGTCTGCTCTGCTCCTGAGCCACTTGCTGTGGCGCCAAATCTGCGTCACGCCGCAATGCCTGCCTGGTTGCGTCCTCTCTCACTCAGCCTCCTCTGCTCCTCGATGCCCTGTGGTTCCTCTCATGCCCATAACCCAATTATGCTCCTCCTGCAAAACAAACAGAACATTAAATACCTGGGGAGTCTAGTAAATGGAAAAAGTAACTGGAACTTACCTTTTCTGCTCGGTTGAAGTCCTGGACCTGCTTGCTGGGTGATGGGCTCCAAGAGGGCGTTCTCACGTTCTCCCTCGCATCACACTGGGTGGGCGGGGGCTCTAGTAATCAGAGGAGACTGGGCATGGCGTGGGGGAGGGAAAAAAAAATTAAAGCAACATGTGCCCAAAAAGGCCCAAAAGGGCATTTTTAAAGGACCCAGGGCCAGTTGGCAATGATTAGCAATGACTGCTAATCATTGCCACATTTGACTCGCGTGTCCTGATTCTTAGGTCACAAATTGCAATGCGAACCCACTTATTTTATGCCTTGTGAAAGATGTAGTGATCCTATTAATGAAAATATGCATAGCTGTGGTGGTGGTGGTGGTGGTGGTGGCGAGTGCCAAACCAGAAAACATATGCAGGGTGTTTTGAATTGTGTTTTTAGTGTCCATGTTGCATGGGTTGAAATTAAGTGTAGAAACCATCAGCCAGTCAAGTGAGTGGGGAAAATGAACTGGCATCTGCAGGCTTTTCTGGTAGCTTAACCGGTGAACTTATTGAAATGCTATCTTTTAAAATATAAGCCAGCGTGGCTAGTCAAAAAAAAAAAATTGTATAAGCCCAACACAAAATCTGCCAGCATTTGGCCAGTAGGCCGCTCCCAGTTGTTACCGCTAACGTTGACCTTGTGTTCTTTTGCAGAATATGGTTTAAAGCAACAGTAGCAGTATTGGTTAGCAAACAAAAAAGCTTTATGGTACCATTGTGGGTTTTTTGGTAGCAAAATCCTTGAAGTCTTCATTGGGCTATTTTTAATTCATTCAACCATTTTAAATTATTTAATTTTGTAACAGAGCTTAGTATAATGGAGGGGTGAAACATGAGAGCTTTTTAGGTACATAAAGGGGGGGAAGGCAGATAAGGGAATGCATAGAGGATGGTGGATAGGATTAATTTGCAAGATGAAAAGAAAAGTGCAGATACTCTGAATATTTCAGTTCTGTGCTTACAGTCAAGAGACCGTGTGCCCCTTACACTACAGTGGAATTAAGTTTGGCGTTTCCAAAGAACAAAAACTGGAAATTGGAGTAATATCGGCAGATAGGCAGTTCAAGGGCCAGCTGTATCCCAATACAGGCATTCTCAGTATCAGTGCAGCTTGGAACAGTGCAGCAGGAACCGCCCAGCAGGACCCTAGCGCTTCAGTCGCCTCTTGACCTTCCTCGGGTGGTTCCTGTGTATATTGGGATATTGTTTGTACCAAGGTTGCCTTTTTGCCCTTTGAGGGGAATAAGACTTCCTCTCTGCCACTCTAAATAAATTTGACTGAGCATATGCAGTATATCTGCTTGAATTTGCTGATCTGTGAAGTACTGCCACTGTTGTAATAAATCTTAGGCAGGTTATCCTGGATAAATTTAAAAATAAAAGGTTGCTGGTATTAAGTTATGTGGACGTAGAAGCAACTGTAAATATAGAACTACTCTTCTTAAAATGAGATGTTGAATTACTGCTGGAATTTTCTGGGTATATGGTGAATAAGGAATTTACTGCTAATACACATTTACCGTGGTAATAAGAACTTGATGTTATGCTTAGCTTTGGCTGTTGGGTGACTGGAGAACTGGGTGAACTAGTTAGGCGAGCCACACCTGTGTTTATTATAACCTGTATTTCTACGATGTGTAGTGTCCTTTGTACAGGACATTTTAATAAATATCATACAGTGTCGTGGTACTGAATTGCACAGTCAAGCATCAGACCTGGAATAGCTTCCTGCACTTGGTACTTGTGGCATCAAGCAAGGAAGGATGCAGCATACAAAAAAATCTCCTGGGGGAAGAGGGGGAGGGTGGCTTGAGGCAGTGAATGGATAACTCTTGGTGGTCATGGGTAGCACTCCCACTGTCCCCTAAGGGACCTATCCCTACCAGCTAATCACAGTGGTGGTAGCACTCCACACAGTCACCTGTGAGATCCCTCCTTCCTTGCATTTAGGGTTGTCTGAACTAGTTCTAGATTAAGACGCAGACCCCTGGATTCTAATCTTTCTTAAAACCAGAACCGCGTTGGGTTCTAAAGATCAAAAGTTCTAAATACAAAACTACAAATTTTTTTGATTCATACATCTTAAAAACAGGAGGTGCCAGTTGGTGGTGAGACTAGATCAAGAGGGTATACCGTACAAGGTGGAAGTCCAGTTGTATAGAGCAAGTTAAGGGCACGTACATTAATGTTGCATTTAACTTTCTGATGTCTTGTGAATATGTAAAGATTTACTGTTTAGGAAGAGCACTCAGTTCTATTTTTGGTGGTGGGGGTGGGTTTGCGTTGATGCACGCAGCAGACCATGCAACTGTCAAACTACAGTAAGATACACAACGGCAACTCTGCATTTATATTTGAATGACCGTGTTTTTCCCTCTTTGTATGCAGAATGCCACAGCTCTGCTTGAACAGTTTTTTCTTTCCTTCCCTCAATATCTCACTCCGTTCTTCAGCTAATACACAAAAAAAGAATAGCAATTTTGTTTGTCTGCGTGGTGCATAAAACGCACATTTCTTTTCCAGTAGTGCCGAATTCGCCAAAAATGAGCTTTTATGGTACCAGAACAGTAAAGTAGCATAAAATAAGTAGTTTTATTTCTATAGGGCCCTATCCCAAGGGCTTGGGTGCTACACAAAGAGGTACTGTAGTAAGAAGACTGGAAAGCTCTTTAGTTGTTTACAGATGCTCATATGCTGTTTCACATTATCCATTTTATTATGCAAATATCTGACCTAAAAACAAATAGCTGGTGTGAAGATTTGCAAAAACTGGAAAAAGTGGCACAGTGTTAAAAAATGTGCACAGGCAACTTGCATGTCTGAAGGATTTGATTTCTTAAAAAAAAATAAAAAGAAAATGGATTTGAACTCTAGACCTACATACCAGAACCTAGAACTTAAGTGGGTTTTATTAGTGCACTGCTGTACAGCTTTATCTTGTATCAGTGGCTATCAGTAGGTATCACGCTCGCCTCTGGGGCCTGAAGACCAGAAGGGTGAGGTTCTGGCCCCCACACCAGGTACTTGGTAACATCCATAAGACACTACAGTGCAGTTTGTTTGGGGGGTTGCTGCACTGTTGGAAGCCATCATTCAGATGAGACGTTAAACTGAGGTCCCTTGTGCCCATCTCTGGTCACTGTTTTGGTGGAAGTAAAAGATTCCGTTGCACTTACTAATGAGTAGAGGAGTTTCCCCGTGTTATTGCATACATTTCCCCATTAATCAAATAGGCCCTTGTAACCCACCCCCAGGAAAACCTGGAAACAAGTTATCACAGCTTACTGTGCCTTTCCTGGTCAGAAAATTACAAATAAATACATAAATAAAAATCCCTTAGACAGACCACAATGACAGTAGTTGTCCAGTCTGCTTGTCAGACCTATCCTTGTTTCCCTTACCTGCTCATCACAATTGGAGATGCTCAATGTGGCCTCCCCCTGCCACAGCACTGCCTTCGGTTCCCACTACTGGGACTGACATCAGTCCTTCCAGGCAACACCCACAGAAGGCTACTGCCGTTTCCTTCTCTCCGGCGTCGCCTCTGCCTTTACCTCGGGTGTCTCCATCCCCTCAGGTGCCTGCTTCTCTGGCTCAGCTGGTGCCGGCAGATCCTTCCCTTAGACGCTCTAGATAGACACCTGCTGGACTGCTGACGGTGCTGCTGCAGCCCCAGCCTATGGGTCCAACCCCATCATCACCCCTGCTACAACCTACGCTGCAGCCGATGCCTGTTGGACCAACACCTGATCCTCAGCCAGCACCGGGCGGCCCTGCGCCTGGGTACCCTATGCTGGCTTCTCCGCCATCATACCATTACCCAGCATCCTCTTATCCTTTCCCACCGGTGTACAATGTACCTCCTCCAGTGGATTACAATGCCCTCTTCTCGGTGTGGTGGTCCTTTGTCCAGAGGCAGACCCCCCCACCCCTCAAGGGCTGCTTCCAGCATTTCCCTGTCATCTGCCCCAGGATCCCCAGCCCCAGAATCCAGACTGGGCTGGGTTGAGTAACCCTCCTGCATGTTGGTATCTTCCGGTGCTTGACCAGACATCGGCTCAGGCTCTCTCAGGGACAAAGTGCCCGCCTCCGTTGCCAGTTCCAGTTAGCAAGTCTTCTGAGGACTAATCTGATTCTTTAGGTTCCTCTTCACCTGGGGAATCTTCAGATGAGGACCATACCAAGGAGGCACCAAAGTCTTACTCTCTCCCCCACCCCCCCGATGATCCAGCCTTCGTGGATGTCATGCACCACCCGATGATCCAGTCCATCATGGGCTGGGAGACGAAGGAGCAGGACAGAGATGCCGCTTGGCCATTTATCTCCGGCAGCGGGATGCCCTCCACGTGGTGGAGCCCTATTTGATTGACTCCTATGAGGATGTCACTCAGGCAGCATGAAATCGCCCATCGACCACCCCTCATCTGCCTAAGAAGGCAGACCATCTTAATCATGTCCCAGCTGGCAAACCTGTTATAGTGGGCCACCCTAAGGCGGATTCCATGGTGATTAATGTGGTACATGACCGTCCTAAGAAGTCCAAGCACCTTAGTACCCTTCCCACGGACCAGAAGTCTAGGCAGCTGGATCACCTGGGCAGACGTGTTTGCCTCCACTACCCTGGCTATCCGGGCCTTGAATTATCTGGCACATATGGTCTAATATCAAAATGTTCTTTGAGACCCAGCCAGGGATCTGGTGCAGACCTTGCCTGAGGACTCCACTAAGGTGCAGCTCGCTCAACTCCTGAAATCGGGCTTGGACATTGGCAGTCACGTCCTCCGGGCTGCGTATGATGCTGTGGATGCCTCCGGGTGTGGGGCAGTGTGACAGGATTGAATAAGGCCCACCCCATTTATTATGCAGAAAGTTTAAACACATGGGTCTGTTCTATCCTACTCTTTCTGTTTCTTGTCGGTCTGGTTGCTCAACCAAATTTTCTTGATCTAGGAACTGATCAGTCTGACAGTTTCGCAATTCTCCACCTCTCGCTATCTCTCTGCCTTCCCTTGCTGTTCTCTTTTCTTCCCCATTGCATATCTGTGGGTATAAATATATATATGTGAATCTTGATGTAGAAATGTCACTGATACTGGGATCCCGTTGTTTAAAAATGTAAATAGTTATGTTGTACTGTTGAAATGATTGCAAAAAGCTATTTGGAACTCAAGGGGTTAACATGAGATGCAGTTTTTAAGCCTTTTGCAGAGCTGTAAACAAGAGGTCAGTTCTGGGTCACTGTTTTTAGTTACACCTGCACGAAAACTTAGAACATTATTCTGTGAGAAGCAGGCAAAAGCAGCAAGGCTTTTGCTAGAAAGACATGGAGGCTGAAACTTGGAATTAAGAGATAATAAGAAGGACTTAGTTTTCTGTGTTTGTACTGCCTTGTAAATAGTTTTACTGAATATTTTTTTATTTTGCTGTTATTGAGAAAAATAAAATGCTATTTCCGAATTTTGAAACTGTTCCTGGTTTTCCTATGCTTATTGACCTGTGTGACGACAGGCAGCTGCTGGGGTCTGTCTCCAGTGCCATTCTTAGCGCCCGGTGCCTGGCTTTGCTTCAGATGTACAGGTCAGCATTTTGGAGGCCCCTTCCAACGTTTGGTTAATTGGGGGGGGTGGGGGTATCCAGGACATCGTTTCCACTCTGCAGGAGTCTGGGCGGGCCCTTAAGTTGGCCCATTCTCTCTCACACTTAGCTTAGAGCAGGCAAACATCTGTCCTTTTGCAGGTCCTCCAAGCAATCTTGGAACCACCCTGCTAAGGGTCAACACAAGCGTAAGGCCACAGCGGTCCTTGCTGCTGCCGTCACCAGAGTCCCCAGGGCCCCTGCAGCTGCCCCACTTCCTGACTTCTTACCCGACCCACCCCCGCAGAGGATCCATGGGAGGCAGTCAGGGGTAGATTCTCCTTCCACTTAGAGAAGTGGAGAGGGGGGTGACCACAGACAACTGGGTGCTTCAGATCATAGAGCATGGTCACACTCTGGAGTTTCTAGAGTGGCATCCAGAAAATCCACCCATAAAATCCACCCATAAACTCCACTTATCCTCCTACCCATCTGTCTCTGGTTGGGAGGAAATTCAGGCTGTTCTTCAAAAAGAACCATAGAGCCCGTCCCTCTGGCTCAATGGGGAAGGGGGTTCTGGATGGTCACTCTCCAGGGGCTGTTACCCCTTTTGCACCAGGGGAACTAGCTCTGCCCTCTGGATATACAGGATGCTTACTTGCACATCCAAATCTTTGCTGCCCGTTGTCTCTTCCTCCGCTTCCACTTCCAGGGTGCCCTTTTCCAATTCCTTGCCCTTCCTTTTGGTCTTTCCTCAGTCCCCCGGGTGTTTACCGAATGCCTGGCAGTAGTGGCAGCAGCACTGAGGAGGCAGGGCTTCTATGTGTTCTCCTGCCTGGAGGATTGGCTGCTAGCCACCCTCCTCCAGGGATCATCTAGTTCAGACTCTGGAATACACATTGTCTTTTTCAGGCTTTGGGGATCACTGTCAGTCTACCAAAGTCCTGCCCCTCCCTTTGCCAGCGCCTCCAATACAGTCTTGATATCCTGGATATTAGCCAGGGCAAGACCTTTCTGCCTGAGGACAGGCGGAGTGACTGATAGAGCAGAGGCTCGTGTGGTTCTCTCTCTCCCCAGCCGGCAGTTCTCTCCCCGAGGTGTTTCTGCCTTCTGGGCCACATGGCAATGTCCATTGCAACCGTTCCTCTGGCCTGCCTGCATATGCAAGTTCCTCAGTGGACCTTGAGGGTCCAGTGGGACCAACGTCCGGACGACTTGGACCAGTTGATCCTGGTCTCTGACCTGGTCCGGAGGGTTCTGTCATGGTGGCTGGATCCAGCCAACCTCCTTCGGGTTGGGGGGGTCTCTTTTTCATCTCTTGACCCCCTGGCAATTCTCATGATAGATGCATCAGGGCTGGGATGGGGTGCTCATTTGGCCAATTACCAGACCTAGGGTACCTGGATGGATGTAGAGCAGGGTCTCCATATCAATGTCCTGGAGATGCAGGCAGTCTTTTACGCTCTGTGGGCCTTGCAGACTCATCTCCTCCCTGGCCCGCTGCTGGTGCAGATGGACAACATGTGTGTGGTGTATTACATCAATAAGCAGTGGGGGGCTCCTTCTTACACCCTGTGCCAAGAGGTGATGAGAATCTGGTATTGGGCCATTGAGGACAGCCTGTAGCTCTCGGCCGTACACATACCCGGCTTTCAAAACCTCTTCGCCGACGGTCTCGGCCATGTCAGGTCGCGGGCTAGCGAGTGGGAGCTTCTAACCTTGGTGGTCGAAGATCTGTTCGACAGGTGGGCCTGTCCAGAGTTGGACCTCCTTGCGTCCCCACTCAACGCAAAACTGGTGTTTTTTGCTTGCTCGATCCCGGGCCTGGAGCTTTCTGGCGAGATGCATTGTTCCTCTGTTGGAAGGGGAGGTTCAGTGATCCAGATAAGTTTTAGGACTCAGAAGTATTTACTACACTCTTTGTAACTGGTAGTATTTTCATCCAAATGGTAGTGCTGGCATCCACTGACCCATCTTGTACCCCCCACATCTAAACCAAGTCTCAATCCCACTGGACTCCTGCAGTCACTGACTGTCTAATACTGCTGTGGAATCATACTGTGACCTTATTTTTAACAGTGTCATGTTGCAGCAGTCGTCCTAACCAGCCAGTGAGCAACTCCTGTCCCCACCCCTACGGGTTCCTGTATAGTGCCATGGCTGCTAGCATCTCATGGTACTGCCAACTTTGTATATGTGTGTCACATATTGTAAATTTGCAGGGTGGGAAAAAACTTCCTAAAATCAGAAAGTGGGAGTATTTCAGTCAAAAATGGTAGTAAAATACTTCTTTACTCCCCTTATCTGTTCCCTGGGGAGGTTTCGGTATGCCTTTCCTCCCTGCTCCTACAGAGGGTTCTGCTCAAGCGCCAGTTACCATGGGTGGAGATGATTCCCCATAGCTCCCTTCTAGCTGTGTCAGATTTGGTTTCCCCCGTTGCAATAGCTGGTGGTGGAACCTCTGGTGCCTTTACCTCTGTGCACCGGCTTACTTTTCCAGGACCAGGGCACCCTGGTCCATCCAGACATAGTCCCTGCATCTCTGTATGTGGCTACTGCGGACCTATCTATTGCCTGCTTCTGGGTGTCCTCTAGGGACTCGGACTTTCTGGTGGCTGCCAGGAAATCCCTTCATCAGTGCCACTTATTCTTAGTTGCTGTTACTTCTGCTTGAAGGATTTCTGAGCTCCAGGCTCTTGTGTAAGTAGTCCTATTTGGTTTTTCATAAAGACAGGGTGTCTTTGCGTACTAATCTTAAGTTTTTACCTAAGGTGGTGAGTTTACTTTGAATCAATCCATCGACCTTCCATTTTATTTTCCCAAGTATTCTAATCAGGGGGAGGCCTTGCTCCATACTTTGGATGTACATAGGGTTTTTCGGTACTACACGAACTGCACAAAATCTTTCAGGAAATCTGATCAGTTGTTTGTTTCGTACACCCCAAGAGAGAGCGCTCCTGTTTCCAAACAGTGTTTAAGTGGTTTGGAAATTGCATTGTTTTTTGCTATCGCATGTACAACAAGCCCCTTCCGGGAGTGGTCAGAGCCATTCCACCAGAGGTATGGCCGCCTCAATGGCTTGCTTCAGAAATCTGTCTGCTGTGGATATCTGTGCAGCTGCCACTTAGAGTTCTGTCCACACCTTCACCAAGTATTACAGCCTGGACATCGCCTCTTGGCACAGGGCCAATTTCGGCCTAGCGGTACTTCAGGGCTTTCTCTCCTAAGTTCTTGGCTGCTGATCTGTCCTCGGTGGTGTTATCTTGGTGTTACCCGGTACTTCTTGGGATGCGGTCCTACTAGTATGGTCTTCTGCAAGAGCCTTCCTAGAAGACAGACAGTACAGCTGAGCAAGAACCTAACTTAACAGACCTTTGAAAGAAGCTCTTGAAGCAGGCTGTGCTTTTCCTCCCTCCTTCCCCCTGCTGCTTTCTCTTGCACTTCTGCCTTTCATTTGGCTCTCGGGAAATCACCTTGGTTCTCCATTAACTGCCTATACAGGGTCTCCAGCGGGAGAACTGAGGTAGGTGTGGGGAGGGACCACCCACCTTTACAGGCTAGGCTGACGGCGGTGGGCAGTCCTGCGTGGTAGACTGCTAGTTAGAAGTTTTCTGTGTGGTTCTGGCGCCTGACAGCTTAGTCCTACCGGTGTGGCCGGCTGCAAGAACTTCTCCCGAAGATCTACTGTTAAAGTAAGTTCTTGTGTAACTGTACTTTTCTAGGGACATGGATATGTTGTTCATCCACACTGTCTGGCAGGTTCCTTGCCGCTTTAAATCTTGCCGGAAGGTCTTCAAGCTGGCTCCTCCCACCCACCCGGGTGGTAAAACTCTCTACTCCGCCCATGGCCTTAGATCTTCCTTACAGCTTGGAAGCTCAGGTTCCCTCCTTAACGCTCTGTGTATAAGACTGGTTCCTAATTCTTGAATTTTCAAATTAAAAGTTTTTGCTAAAAGACTTAGGTCTTCTCCCTCGTGACTCACGATGGACCGTCGACTCCGGTTTCCAGAGATGCCCTTGCTTGAATGAGAAGATGTCTCGGACGGATCCGCACTCCATGTGCGTCTACTGCTTAGGCCTTGAGCACGACCCGAAGGCCTGCGACCTGTGCTCTTCCTTTCTAGGGACATGGATATGTTGTTCATCCACACTCATTGGCAGGTATCCTTGCCGCTTTAAATCTTGCCGGAAGGTCTTCAAGCTTGCTCCTCCCACCCACCCGGGTGGTATAACTCTGGCTCCGCCCATGGCCTTAGATCTTCCTTACGGCTTGGAAGCTCAGGTTCCTCCTTAACGCTCTGCGTTTGTGACTGGTTCCTATTTCTCCGTTTGCGGATTTAAAATAAATTTTGCAAAAGACTTCAGTCTTCTATCCCTCATGACTCGCGATGGACAAATCGACTCCGGATTTCGGAGATGCCCATGCGGGTGAAGATGTCTCGGACGGATCCACACTCACGGTGTCTACTGCTTAGGCCTTGAGCACGACCCGATGAGCTTGACCTGTGCTCATCTTTCTACGACCCTCGTCCTCGAAGACCGTGCTGCCCGATTGCAGCTGGGCCGTCGAGGCGTTCCCTCGGTGAAAGTCCAAGGAGGGCCCGGTTGGCGGTGTCCAGCGGCGGTTTCGTGGATCAGCTCGGTGGATGAGCCCTCGAAGAAGTGGCAGCGGGCGCGATATCTTCCTCGGCGGCGGCATTTATCCGCTCTCTGGGTTCTTCTCTGCGGCTTCTTTTAAGGAGCTTTGTCTGTCCCTCTCCACTAAAGGAGAAGGGCCTGCGTCTACTGGACCTTATTCTCGGTCAAAAAGAGGGACGGGGGTAAGTCCCCTCCGTCGGCGGCTCTTGGGAAGCGGGAAAGATCCCTCTCCGGGCCGTCGACGCGATTGAACCGGCTAGACCCGGCCCTCTCGGTGTCCCGTCAGGTCAGTTGACCGAGACTCCCACCCGATGAAGTCGAGATTTTCTCGACCATTGGACGGGCTGTAGCCTTTAGCAGCGAGATTCCCCTCTCCCGGTTCCCCGGGGAGGAGTTGAGGATCCGTGGGCTCGCCTGTGCCTCGGTTCGGGCCCTCGGATGGACCATCGAGCGAAGGAAGTGCGGTTCGGCCGACACCTCCCGCACCGACCTCGGAAATTCCGGGACTCTGGTCTCGGTCTCGGACCTCTTCACGGTCCAGCCGATCCCACCGTCATAGGCGGTCTCGGTCTCGGCACCGTGATGGCGGCATGCGCCGCTCGTCCTCGTCCTCCTCCTCGGATGGGGCTTGACGTCAGATGCGTCGATGATGCGAGGGACCTTATGTTTCAACAACTCCTCCTGGCCGAGGAATAAGCCGACCCGTCGCCTTCCCGGCCATTAAGTGGCTGTCACGGGCGGCCCGACACAACCCTCGACTTATCAGGAGCCTATGCAGGCGGTTGTTGGCCAAAACCAGCTGCTCCACGATTCGGTGGAACCTCCGCCTCCACAGCCACCAATTGGGGCTCCGACCAAAGATTCTCGGTCGGCTAGGGTCTACCCCATCGGCTGTCAGTTACCCTCACTCCCGACCGACCTCGGCAGGTGAAGGGTGGCTCAGGCCAGAAGCAGCTCTTGAGGGACTCTTCGAGGTCGAAGATGATTCCTCCTTTTTCTCAAGCGACTGGACTTGGGTCTTCGGAGGTCAGTCAATGGACGATAGCCCGTCGTCCTTCCTAGGACTGCTTCGGCTCATCTCGGGTCTACGGGATGGAGCTCGAACCCGTTTCAAGCGGGCCAGGTATCCCCTCACGGAGATTTCTGGACGAGGGATTCTCCGACGGAGGGCCTTTCCGGTGGCGAGGCCATAGTGGGTCCGGCACTGGAGCTTTGGCAGCGCCCTGCTTCCTGCCCTGCGCCTTCGGCCAGGATGGCCAGGAAGTATGCGGTCCCTACCGGTTCCTTGTCCGGTTTTTCGGAACACCCCTCTGCTGAGGGGTTGGTTACCGACAGCGTTTTCCGGCGCGCCGGCAACGCCAGGGATGTGGACAAACCTCCTGACGGAGTCCAAGAAATTGGACTATGTCGGGCGAAAAGTCTACGCTGCGTCCTCTCTCGGCCTTCGTCAGGCCAGTTCGGCCGTCCTCATGGCACATTTTCTCATGCCCTGTTGGGCTCCCTGGATGAGGTCATCCCTCATCTTCCGCCCGATCTGCAGACTACGGTTAAGCAGGTGCGGGACCAGGAACAGGGCAGTGGCCAAACAGCAGCTCCAGACTGCTTTGGATATAGGGACTCATGTGCCAGATCGGTGGCGGCCGCACTATGGCTATCGTCGGTCCGAGCTTAGCTGAGGATATCCACCTTGCTTCGGATACCCAGCACAAGTTGTGCGGATGTTCCTTTTGAGGGACTGACCTCCTGCCCTGGGGTGGAAGGTCACCTGCAGAGGATCGAGAGTCCAATGCCACCTTGGACTCGGTCTCTTCCGCTCAGAAGGACAAGGCACGCCAAACCACAGCCTAAGCCCTTTGCGTCCTTCTGTGCCATGGCCTTCGGCCCAACAACGTCCAGGACGGCAGGCTCAAGCCTTAGCATCCCCAAACCCAAACCGCTGGCTTCCTCTAACAGGAGGCAGGAGGAAAGGGCCAGGAGGTCCCTCGGCGGTCCCCTCCTCCAAGCCTGCCCAGTGGCAGGCTGAGGTGTCGCCCCATCCCCGTCACCTTACCCTGGGTCCCCGTGGGGGCGGCTCAGCACTTCCGTTCCGCCTGGTCCACTGTTACCACGGACAGGCGGGTCTTGGAAGGTGGTGGGAAGAGCCTGCCTCTGGAATTCGAGCAGGCACCACCCTTCCAGAGCCGTCGCCCCTCGAGGGACCGGGATCCCAGCCTCACTGGCGCTCGTCGAGGCGACGCCTCTCCTCCTCCAGAAGGAGGTGGTAAGAAGGTGGTGGACCCTCCTTCAGACCCAGGGTTTGTGTCCAGGTACTTCCTGGTTCCGAAGCAGACGGGGGGCTGGCGCCCCATTCTCAAACCTACGACCTAAACAAGTTCCTAAGGTCTCGAGACCTTCAGGATGGTCACTCTGGCTCAGATAATACCATCCTTGGGCAGCGTGTGGTTCTGCTCTCTGGACTTGCAGGGCAGCGTTTTCCACGTCCCTATCCGTCCGTCTCACCAGAGATTCCTTCGCTTCGGCGGAAGGATCCCTCTTGAGTTCAAGCCATGCCCTTCGACTTGTCTCCAGCTCCCAGGGTCTTCACCAAATGCATGGCAGTGGTGACAGCATTCCTCTTGGCGCGAGGGTCGGGTGTACCCTTACCTGGGCGACTGGCTGATAGCAGCTCCTCTCAGGAAGGAAGGAGTGGTCAGAGATCTGGCCCTCCAGGTCTGCTCTCAACTGGGCCTCCTTATCCAGCAGGCCAAGTGAACTTCGAGCGAAGCAGGTGATTCTATTCATCAGCGCAGTTCGACTCTCTTGAGCAATGGCGGCTCCGCCAGACAGGGCGAGGTTCTTTCCTCCTTGCCCGATCATTTCTGGTTGGGCAATGCGCTCCTGAGGACTTCCTGCTCCTCCTGGGTCTCATGGCGGCCTGCACCAGCGTGGTCCGTTGGGCCCGCTGGAACATCGTCCCTTCAGTGAGGACTGGCCAGCCAGTGGTCCACAGCTACGATCCCTTGGACCAGCTTGTGTCGGTGACACAGGGGATGTGGAGCAGCTCTCCAGTGGTGGACCGTTCCAGATCATTTGCAGGAGGGCATCCCGTTCGTCCGCCCGAGCCAGCGGTCTCTCTCTCGACCGATGCCTCTCTGATGGGTTGGGGTGCCCATCTGGGGAACACGAGCTCATGGCCTCTGGTCCCAGCGGAGTCCCGATGCCACATCAACCTGCTGGAGCTCGAGGCAGTCCGCCTAGCTCTCACCGCCTTTGCTCCGTTCCTCCGGGGTCAAGTGGTCCGAGGTCAGGCGGACAATACCACGACCATGTACTATCTAAACCGCCCAGGCGGGACACGCTCCATGCTTATATGCAAAGGCGCTCGCATTTGGTCCTGGATATATGCGCCTGGGCGGATCTCCTAGCCATTCACGTGGCAGGCCTCCAGCACCCTGGCACGATGCCCTGGGCGGATAGGGGCTGCATCCCAGTGGTCTCTCTGCGGAGGTAGTACAGCATCTGTTCTCCCTTTGGGGCACACCTCAGGTGGACCTGTTTGCCTCTCCAATGGGCGAGCTGAGTCTGTTCCATGCCCGCCCCCTCAGCAGGGCTCGCTGCAGGGGATGCCTTCTCGAGGCAATGGACCCGGGCCTCTTTCGCCTTTCCCCATTTCCCTTTATCCACAAGGTGCTTCTCAAGGCGAGGGGGACAAGGCGCGGGTGATTCTGATAGCCCAGACTGGCCTCGCCAGTTCTGGTACCAGATCTCCTCAGTCTCAGCTCCAGGACTCTGGCAGCTTCCAGCTCGCCGGACCTGCTCTCAGTCAATCAGGGAAGGTGTTCCATCGGACCTTCAATCCCTGCACCTGATGGCCTGGTTCCTGAGCAGCTAGAGTTCCAGGCCTTGGGTCTTTCCGGCGAGGTCCTCAATGTAGTTAGGCGTCCCGTGAGAGTCGACCAGAAAATGCTATGCCTTCAAATGGAAAAGGTTTTTTCCATTTGGTGTCAGGAACAAGGGCTTGGACCCTTCCTCCTGTTCCTTGGCAAGCATCTTGGACTATTTATGGTCCCTTTCTAGTCAAGGGCTTAGGTCGTGACCCTAAGGGTGCACCTGGCAGCCATCTCTGCTTACAGGTAGACGGGCGGGAAGCAGTCGATGGCATGGAGAAGAGTGGTCTGGCGCTTTTTCAAAGGCCTTGATCACATTTCCCCTCCAGTCTGAGAACCCCACCTCCGTGGGATCTACTGCTGGTACTGGCAAAGCTCATGGGCAAGCCATTCGAACCTATGCACAGGTGCTCTCTCTCACCTGTCGTGGAAGCCGCCTTCTTGGTGGCTATCCGTCAGCCAGAAGGATGGGAGGAGCTCCAGGCGCTTTCCATCGAGTCTCCTTACCTGGTCTTCCACAGGGACAAGGTTGTCCTGCGCTCCACCAGAAATTCCTTCCGAAGGTGGTGGCCGGGTTCACCTTAACCAGGTGTTGACTCTGCGGTGTTCTACCCCAATCACACTCGGAGGCCGAATATAGGCTCCATACTCTGGACCCTAGAAGGCGCTCGCTTATTATAAGGGCCTTGCGGCTGAAGAATCAGGAGAGGTTAGCCAGCTGTTTGTCACCTACGCTGAAGCCGCATCTGGCAGACCTGCAGCCAAGCGGACCGATAAGCAGGTGGGTAACCTCCTGCATATCTCTGCTATAAGTTGGCAGGCATGGAGCCTCCCAGAGGGATAAGGCTCATTCTACCGCCATACTGCTCAGCGGTGGCTGCTTCCAGGACGTCCTATCGAAATCTGCAGGGCTGCACAGAAGTCAGCAAACACCTTCATTACCCACTACCACATCGACCTTGAGTCACGCCGGGATGCTGGTTTTGGGGCCTCGGTTCTCCAGTCTCTCTTTCCCAAGTAAGTATAAGGGATGTGCGTCTTGCCTCCCTCCTCCCGGAGAACTACTAGGAGTCTGCCAATGAGTGTGGATGAACAACATATCCATGTCCCTAGAAATACAGATTACTCACCTGTAACAGGAGTTCTAGGAATGGTATGTTGTTCATCCCTGACTCTGTTCTCAGCTTGACCGCACAACCTGAGCTTCCAGGGGCAGATCTAGCATCATGGGGGCGGGCGAGGTTATACCACCGGGTGGGTGGGAGGAGCAACTTGAAGACCTTCCGGCCAAGATTTAAGCGGCAAGGATACCTGCCAATGAGTGTGGATGAACAACATATACCATTCCTAGAACTCCTGTTACAGGTGAGTAACCTGTATTTTGAACCCTCGTCCTCGAAGACCGTGCTGCCCGTTTACAACTGGGGCATCCCGAGCGATTTCCTCCGGTGAAGTCAAAGAGGCCCGTTCGGCGGTGTCGGTGGCGGGCTCGGCCGGATCAGCTCGAGCAGATGATAAGCCCTCGAAGAGGGTGGCGTGAGCCGCTTCTACCTCGACTGCGACATTTGTCCCGCTCTCTCTCGGTGCCTCTTATTCAGCTTCTTTTAAGGAGCTTTGTCTTCTCTCTACTAAAGGTGGTGACCAACTTCTTCTGGACCGTTTCTCAGTCCAAAAGAGACAAGAGTAAGTCTCTACCATCGGCTCTTGGGAGTGGAAAGATCCCTCTCCCAGGTTGTCGGCCGTCAACCCGGTCGACTTCTTAACTCCGACCACTGGTCTCCACGGTGTCCCCGTCAGGCCAGTTGACCGCGGGAACTTTCCGTGTGCCAGTGAGATGTGCTCGACCCGTTGGACAAGTTAATAGCTGGGCCGAGAATCCCAGTTCCCCGGTGGGAGTTGAGCACCCCGTCGGCTTCGTCTGTGCCTCGGTTCGGAGCCTTCGATTGAATCTTCAAACCGGGGAGTGCCGGTTCTCCGCGTGCACCTCCCGCACAGTCCTCGGGAAAGCCGAGGTTCTCGGTCTTGGACTGTTAGGTGGTCCAGCGATCCCACAGTCATGGCGGTCTCGGCACCATGTAGCGGCGCGCCCGCTCGTCTCTCCTCCTCCTGGGACGAGGAGGCTTCAAGCGCTAAGTTGCATCGAAGATGAGGGACTCCTGTGGCAACAGCTCCTTCTGACGGGAATGGCCCGATGCCGTCGATGTCTTCCCGGCCATTAAGTGGCTGTCACGGGCGGCGAAACAACCTCCTCGTTTATCTGAGGCCTGTTCCCAGGCGGTTCGGCCAAATCAACTGCTCCACCAATTCCGGTGGAACCTCCGCCTCCACAGCCCGTTAGTTGGGGCTCCGGGCAAAATTCACGATTAGGCTCAGGGACTGCACCGCAAATCTGTCACCCTCACTCCTGATAGAGCCTCGGCTTGGGTTGAGGGTGGCTCAGGCCAGAGCAGCTCTTTGAGGACTCTTCGAGTCGAAGATGATTCCTCCCTTTTCTCCAAGCGAATGGACTTGGAGTCCTCAGGAGGACAGTCTGTGGATGATAGCCGCCGTCCTTCCTGGGATTGCTTGGCTCATCGGGTCCACGGGATGAAGCTCGAACCAACGTTCTAAGCAGGCCAGGTATCCCTCAGCGGAGATTCTGGACGAGGGATTCCCCTACGGAGGCCTTTCCTGTGGCCGAGGCCATAGTGAGCCCGACCTTGGAGCTCTGGCAGCGCTAGCCCTGCCCTCGCCTTTGGCAGGATGGCCAGGAAGTATGCAGTCCTACGGTTCCCTGTCGGTTTTAGGAACACCCTCGGCCAGGTTGGTTACTAACAGCGTTTTCCGGCGTGCGAAGCGCATGAGATGAACAAACCTCCCGACAAGGAGTCAAAGTGGACTATGCGGGTGAAAAAGTCTATGCTGCGTCTCTCTCGGCCTTCGCCCGACCCAGTTAACCGTCCTCATGGCACATTTCTCTCATGCCCTGTTGGGCTCCCTGGATGAGGTTGTCCTCTCATCTCCAGCGGATCTGCAGACCATGGTCAGGCAGGTGCGGGACCAGAGCAGTGGCCAAACAGCAGCTCAGACTGCTTTGAACAGTGAGGACTCATGTGCCAGGTCTGTGGCGACGCAGTGGCCATCGTCGTCGAGGCTTGGCTGAGGATATCACCTTTGCCTGGATACCCAGCACAAGTTGGCGGATGTTCCCTTTTGGGGACCGACCTCTTGACCCTGGGGTGGAAGGTCACCTGCAGAGGATCGAGGGTCAATGCCTTGGACTTGGTGCTCTTCCGCTCCAGAGGGATTAAGGCATGAGCCACAACTAAGACCTTTGTTACTTCTGCCAGCGGCGTGTCCGGCCAACAGCGTCCCGGGTAACGAGCTCGGGCAGCATCAAACACCAAGCCGAGAACTTCCTCCAACAGAAACAGAGAGGTAAAAGGCGGAGGTCCCTCGGCGGTCCCTCCCAAGCCTGCCCAGTGACAGGCTGAGGGTGTCGCCCCAACCCATCACCTCACCCAGGTTCCCCCGATGGAGGCGGCTCAGCACTTCCTTTCCGCCTGGTCTGTTATTACCATGGACAGGTGGGTGCTGGAGGTGGCGGAAGAAGGCCTGCCTCTAGAATCGAGCAGGCCCCACCCTTCAGAGCCATCGCACCTCAGGGGCCCTCGAGACCATGAGCCTCACTGTCGGCTCGTCGGGCTGACATCGCTCTCCTCCTCCAAGGAGGTGATCGGGTGGCGGACCCTCCCTCAGACCAGGGGTTTGTGTCCAGGTACTCCTGGTTCGAGAAATGGGCAGAGGCTGGCGCCCCATTCTGAACCCTACCTGACCTGAACAAGTTCCTAAGGTCTTGAACCTTCAGGATGGTCACTCTGGCTCAGATAATACCATCCCTGGAACACGGCGTGTGGTTCTGCTCTCTGGACCTGCAGGGCGCATTCTTTCATGTCCCTATCAAATCCGTCATCTGAGATTCCTTAAGCTTCCAGTGGTGGGATCCCTTTTCAAGTTCGAGCCATGCCTTGGCTGTCTCAACTCAGGGTCTTCACAAATGCATAGCAGTGGTGACAGCTTTCCTGCAGTGCCGAGGGTTCCGGGTGTACCCTTACCTGGACGATTGGCTGATAGCAGCCCCCTCCAGACAGGAGGTGGAGCAGTCAGAGATCTGGCCCTCAGGTTTGCTCTCAAATTGACCTTCTCATCAGCGAGGCCAAGTCGGAACTCGAGCGAAGCAGGTGATTCTGTTTATCGGGGCAGGCTCGACTCTCTTGAGCCAAACCACAGCTCCAGCCCGGACAGGGCGAGGTTGTACCTCCTTTGCCCAGTCATTTCTGGTTGGGCAATCATGCCCTGCCCGGGACTTCCTGCGCCTCCTGGGTCTCATGGCGGCCTCTACCATCATGGTCCATTGGGCACGCTGGCACATGCGCCCCCTTCAGTGAGGACTGGCCAGCCAGTGGTCCCTAGCACTGCAATCCATTGGACCAACTAGTGGCGGTGAGCCAGGAGATGTGGGCACTCTCCGGTGGTGGACGTTCCATCTCATCTGCAGGAGGGCATCCCGTTTGTCCGCCCGGACGGCGGTCTCTCTATCGACCGATGCCTCTCTGATGGGTTAGAGGTGCCCATCTGGGGAAACACGGCGCGTAGCCTCTGGTCCCGTGGAGTCCGATGCCACATCAACCTGCTAGACTCCGGCGGTCCGCCTAAGCTCTCACCGCCTTTGCTCCGTTTCTCCAGGGTCAAGTGGTCCGAGGTCAGGCCGGACAATACCACGACCATGTACTACCTAAACACTCGAGGCGGGAGCGCGTTCAATACTTTTATACAGGAAACTCTCCGCATTTGGTCACTACGTCTGCGCCTGGGCGGATCTCCTAGCCATTCATGGCAGGGCCTCAAACACCTGGCTGATGCCCTGAGCCGGATGAGACTGCATCTCACAGAGTATTCTCTCCTGCGGGTAGTACAAGTCTGTTCTCCCATTGGGGCACACCTCAGGTGGACCTGTTTGCCTCCAGGGGAGCCTTGAGCTGAAGCTGTTTCATGCCCGCCCCCTCAGCGGGGCTCGCTGCAGGGGATGCCTTCTCGGGGCAGTGGACCCCGGGCCTCTTCACGCCTTCCCCATTTCCCTTGATTCACAGGTGCTTCTCAAAAGCAAGAAGGACAAAGGCGCAGGTGATTCTGATAGCCACAGACTGGCCCGCCAGTTCAGGTACAGATCTCCTCAGCCTTCTCCAGGCTCAGGGCAGCTTCCAGCTACTGCCCGGACCTGCTCTCAGTCAATCAGGAAGGTGTTCCATCAGGACCTTCCAATCCCACCACCTGACTGGTTCCTAGTGACTAGGTTCCAGACCTTGGGTCTCAAGCAGGGGGCCTCAATGTTGTTGAGGCATCCGTGAAATCGACCAGAAATGCTATGCCTTCAAATGGAAGAGATTCTTCATTTGGTGTCAGGGCAGAGGCTTGGACCCTTCCTCCTGTCCTTTGTACAAGCATCTTGGACTATTTATGGTCCCTTTCTGGAAGTCAGGGGCTGGGTCGGCGACCTAAAGTTGCACCTGGCAGCCATCTCTGCTTACGGAGTGCGGGCCGAGGGCAGTCGGTGGCGCAGGAAAGGTGGTCTGGCGCTTTTTCAAGGCCTTGATCCATTTCCCCTCCAGTCGAGAACCTCCACCTCCGTGGGATTTACTGCTGGTACTGGCAAAGCTCATGGGCAAGCCATTGAACCGGTGCACAGTGTGAACTCTCTCTCACCTGTCGTGGAAGGAACGCCTTCTTGGTGGCTATCACGTCAACCAGAAGGATGGAGAACTCCAGGCGCTCTGCATGAGGTCTCCTTGCTTGGTCTTCCACAGAGACAAGGTTGTCCTCGCCCCCACCGAAATTCCTTCGAAGGTGGTGTAGGAGTTTCACCTTAACCAGGTGTTGACTCTGCGGTGTTCTACCCCAATCACACCTCGGAGGCGAATACAGGCTCCATACTTTGGACCCTAGAAGGGCGCTCGCTTATTATAAGGGCCACGACTGAAATTCGGGGAGAGGTTCGCCAGCTGTTTGTCACCTACGATGAAGGCGCACCTGGCAGACCTGCAGCCAAGCGGACGATAAGCAGGTGGGTCACTTCCTGCATAGATCTCTGCTACAAGTTGGCGGGCATTGAGCCTCCCAGAGGATAAGAGCTCATTCTACCGCCATACTGCTACATCAGTGGCTGCTTCAGGAATCCTATCCAGAAATCTGCAGGGCACTACCTGGAAGTCGCTCACCTTTAATACCCATTACCACCTCGACCCAAGTCACGCTGGGATACTGGTTTGGGGAATTCGGTTCTCAGTCTCTTTCCCCAAGTAGTATGGGGGTGTCGCCTTGCCTCCTCCTCCCGGAGAACTGCTAGGAGTCTGCCAGACAGTGTGGATGAACAACATATCCGTGTCCTAGAAATACAGGTTCTAGGGACATGGATATATTATTCATCCACTTAATAACAGGTTCCTTGCCGCTTTAAATCTTGCGGAAGGTCTTCTAAGCTGGCTCCTCCCACCCACCGGGTGGTAAAACTCGGCTCCGCCCAAGGCACAGATCTTCCCTTACCGCTTGGAAGCTCAGGTTTCCCCGCTTAGCACGCTGCGTTTTAAGACTAGTTCCTAATTCTTGAAAGTTCAAAATTAAAAAGTTTTTTGCTAAAGACTTGGTGCGTCTTCTCCTCGCGGCTGCGATGGACCGTCGACTCCTGGTTTGGAGGTGCCCTTGCGAAGCAGTAGATGTCTAGGGCGGATCCGCCTCCGTGCGTCTACACCTGGGCCTGGAGCACGACCCGCCAGGCCTGCGACTTGTGCTCTTCCTTTTCGTACCATCCTTGAGGGCCCGTGCTGCCCGATTACAACTGGGCGCCCTAGAAAGAATTCCACCAGTGAAATCTAAAGAGGCCCGATTGGCAGTGTCCGGCGGCGGGCTCGGCGGATCAGCTAGAGCAGATGATCGCCCTCGAAGAGGAGGCGGCGTGGGCCGCTTCTACCTCGGCTGCAGCATTTGTCCCGCTCTCTCTCGGTGCCTCATACTCGGCTTCTTTTAAGGAGCTTTGTCTGACCCTCTCGACCAAGGGTGAGGGTCCATCTTCTTCGGGACCTTTTTCCAGGTCCAAAAAGAGCAAAAGTAAGTCTCTCTGTCGACGCTCTTGGGAGCGGGAAAGATCCCCCTCCCCTTGTCGACAGTCGACTTCGGTCGACCCCTCAGCTTCGGCCACTGGCTTCACGTTGTCCCGTCAGGCCAGTTGACGAGACTCAATCGACACGGTCGAGATTTTTCTCAACCCGTTAGACGGGTTGTCGGCTGGAGAAGCAGAGAATCCCCTCTCCCCGGTTCCCCCTGTGGGAGTTGAGGATCCCGTCGGCTCATTTGTGCCTCCGGTTCCGGAGCCTTCGGTGGGATCGTCCAAGCCGAGGGAGTGCCGATTTCCTGACACTTCTCCTCGCCTTCCTCGGCCCTGGTGAGACTCTCTGTCTCGGACATCCTGCAGCGGTTCAACCGATCCGCCGCCATAAGCGGAATCTCGGCTCTGTGACAGCGGCGCGCTCTTCCTCTTCCTCAGGCAGGGGAGGCTTGGCGCAAATTCTGCGTCGGAGTACGAGAACTTATGTGGCAACAGCTCCTTTTGACCAGGAATAAGCCGACCCAGTTGTCTTCCCCGGCCATTAAGTGGCTGTCACCGGAGCAGCCGAAACAACCCCTCGTTGTAGTCGTGGAGCCTGTTCTCAGGCCGGTTGTTCGGCCAATTCCAGCTGCCCCACCAATTCTGGTGCAACCTCCACAGCCATTAGTTGGGGCTCCGACCAAAAATTCTCGGTCGGCTTTGGGTTTGCCCCATAGGCTGTCTGTCACCCTCACTCCCGATAAACCTCGGCAGGTGGAGGGTGGCTCAGGCCCGAGGCAACTCTTTGAGGACTCTTCTGAGTCCAGTGATGGTTCCTCCCTCTTCTCCAAGTGCATGGACTTGGAGTCCTCAGGAGGGCAGTCAATGGATGATAGCTCTTCGTCCTTCTTAGGGTTGCTTCGACTTATCTCGGAGTCCACCGGGATGAAGCTCGAACCCGTTTAGAAACGGGCCAGGTATCCCCTCACGGAGATTCTGGACCGAGGGGATTCTCCTACGGAGGCCTTTCCGGTGGCCGAAGCCATAGTGGGTCCGGCCTTGGAACTTTGGCAGCGTCCTGCTTCCTGCCCTGCGCCTTCGGCCAGGTTGGCCAGGAAGTATGCGGTCCCTACCGGTTCCCTGTCCTGTTTTTCGGAAAACCCCTCGGCCGAGGGGTTGGTTACCGACAGCGTTTTCCGGCGTGCTGGGAGGCGCCAGGGATGTGGACAAACCTCGACAAGGAATCCAGTGGATTATGCGGGCGAAAAGTCTGTATGCTGCGTCCTCTCTTGGCCTTCGTCAGGCCAGTTAGGCCCGTCCTCATGGCACATTTTTCTCCGCCCTGTTGTGCTCCTGGATGAGGTTGTCCCTCATCTACCGCCGAATCTGCAGACTACGGTCAGGCAGGTGCGGGACCAGGGCAGAGCAGTGGCTAAACAACAGCTCCAGACTGCGTTGAACACCGAGGACTGATGTGCCAGGTCTGTGGCGGCTGCAGTGACCATCGTCGTCGGGCTTGGCTGAGGTTATCCACCTTTACCTCGGATACCCAGCACAAGTTGGCGGATATTCCCTTTGGAGGACTGACCTCTTCAGCCCTGGGGTGGAAGGTCACCTGCAGAGATCGAGAAGTCCAGTGCTACCTTGGACTCGGTCTCTGCAGCTCAGAAGGACAAAGGCGCCAAACCACAGCCTCGGCCCTTTGGTCCTTCTGCGCCCACGGCGCGCCCGGCCCAGCAACGTCAGGGCCAGCAGGCTCGACCTTGGTATCCCAAGCTCAAGCCGTTGGCTTCCTCCAACAGGAAGCAGGGAGGTAAAGGCCCAGGAGGTCCCTCGGGCGGTCCCTCCTCCAAGCCTGCCCAGTGACGGGCTGAGGGGTGTCGCCCCCATCACTGTCACCTCACCCTAGGTTACCCCGTGCGTGAGCGGCTCAGACACTTCCTTTCCGCCTGGTCCGCTGTTACCACGGACAGGTGGGTACCTGAAGGTGGTGGAAAAGCCTACCTCTGGAGTTGAGGCAGGCCCGCCCTTCAGGAACCGTCTCACCTCGGGGGGGCCTCGGTCCGCAGCCTCACCTGGCGGCTCGCCGAGCCGACATCGCTATCCTCCTCCAAAGGAGGTGATCACGGAGTGGAGACCCCCTTCCAGACTCAGGTTCGTGTCAGGTATTTCCCTGGTTCGAAAGCAGACGGGAGCTGGCGCCCCATTCTCGACCTACACGACCTGAACAAGTTCCTAGGTCTCGAACCTTCAGGATGGTCACTCTGGTGCAGATAATACCATCTCTGGAACATGGCGTGTGGTTCTGCTCTCTGGACCTACAGGACACGTTCTTTCCGTCCCTATCTGTCCGTCACTCGGGATTCCTCCGCTTTCGGCGGAGGATCCCTCTTCGAGTTCAAGCCATGCCCTTGGCTTATCTCCAGCTCAGGGTCTTCACCAAATGCATGGCAGTGGTGGCACAGCATTCCTCTTGGCGCCCGATGGGTCGGGTGTACCCTTACCTGGGCGATTGGCTGATAGCAGCCGCCTCCAGGCGGGAGGTGGAGTGGTCAGAGATCTGGCCCTCCAGGTTTGCTCTCGAGTTGGCCTTCTCATCAACGAGGCCAAGTCGGAACTCGAGCCGAAGCAGGTGATCATGTTCATCGGGGCAGAGCTAGACTCTCTTCAAGCCGGAGCATGGCTCCCGGCGGACAGGGCCGAGGTTCTTACCTCCTTTGCCCAATCATTTCTGGTTGGGCAATCGCGCCCTGCCGGGGACTTCCTGCGCCTTCTGGGTCTTATGGCAACCTGTACCAGCGTGGTCCGTTGTGCCCGCTGGCACATGCGCCTCTTTCAGTGGGGACTGGCCAGCCAATGGTCACGACGCTGCGATCCTTTGGACCAGCTAGTGATAGTGACCCAGGAGATGTGGAACGCTCTCCAGTGGTGGACCATTCCATTCCATCTGCAGGAGGGCATCCCGTTTGTCCGCCCCGAGCCGACGGTCTCTCTATCGACCGATGCCTCTCTGATGGGTTGGGGTGCCCATCTTGGGGAACACAGAGTGCACGGCCTCTGGTCCCCACGGGAGTCCCGATGCCACATCAACCTGCTGGAGCTCCGAGCGGTGCGCCTAGCTGTCACCGCCTTTGCTCCGTTTGTCCGGGGTCAAGTGGTCCGAGTCCAGACGGACAATACCACGACCATGTACTACCTGAACCGCCAGGGCGGGACGCGCTCCATGCTCCTATGCAAGGAAGCTCCCGCATTTGGTCACTCGTCGCAGCCCTGGGGCGGATCTCCTAGCCATTCATGTGGCAGGAGCCTCCAACACCCTACCCGATGCACTGAGCGGATGGGGCTGCATCTCACAAGTGGTCTCTCCTGCCGGAGGTAGTACAAGATCTCTTCTCCCACTGGGGCACACCTCAGGTGGACCTGTTTGCCTCCAGGGAGAACTCGAAGCTGAGGCTGTTTCATGCCGGCCCCCCTCAGCAGGGCTCGCTGCAGGGGGATGCCTTCTCGAGGCTGTGGACCCCGGGCCTCTTCTACGCCTTTCCCCCATTTTCCTTGATTCACAAGGTGCTTCTCAAAGCAAGCAGGGACAAGGCGCAGGTGATCCTGATAGCCCCAGACTGGCCCCGCCAGTTCTGGTACCCAGATCTCCTCAGCCTCAACTCCAGGCTCCCAAGGCAGCTTCCAGCTCACCCGGACCTGCTCTCAGTCAGTCAGGGGAAGGTGTTCCATCCGGACCTTCAATCCCTGCACCTAACGGCCTGGTTCCTGAGTGGCTAGAGTTCCAGGCCTTGGGTCTTTCCGACGAGGTCCTCAATGTTGTTGAGGTGTCCCGTGAAGTCGACCAGAAAATGCTACACCTTCAAATGGAAGAGATTCTCCATTTGGTGTCAGAACAGAGCTTGGACCCTTCCTCCTGTTCTGTGGCAAAGCATTTTGGACTATTTATGGTCCTTTCTAGTCAAGGCTCAGGTCGGCGACCCTAAAGGGTGCACTTGGCAGCCATCTCTGCTTACCAGGCGTGGGCGGGGAAGCAGTCGATGGCGCGGAAAGGTGGTCGGGCGCTTTTTCAAAGGCCTTGATCACATTTCCCCTCCGGTGCGAGAACCTCCACCTCCGTGGGATTTACTGCTGGTACTGGCAAAGCTCATGGGCAAGCCATTCGAATCAATGCACAGGTGTGATCTCTCACCTGTCGTGGAAGACCGCCTTCTTGGTGGCTATCACGTCAGCCAGAAGGATGGGAGAGCTCCAGGCGCTTTGCATAGAGTCTCCTTACCTGGTCTTCCACAGGGACAAGGTTGTCCTGCGCCCCAACCCGAAATTCCTTCCGAAGGTGGTGTGGAGTTCTACCCCAATCACACCTTGGAGGCCGAATATAGGCTCCATACTCTGGACCCTAGAAGGGCGCTCGCTTATTATAAGGAGCGCATGGCTGAAATTCGGGGAGAGGTTCGCCAGCTGTTTATCACCTACGCTGAAGCCGCATCTGGCAGACCTGCAGCCAAGCGGACGATAGGCAGGTGGGTCACCTCCTGCATAGATCGCTGCTATAAGTTGGCGGGCATGGAGCCTCTCAGAGGGATAAGAGCTCATTCTACCCGTCATACTGCTGCATCGGTGGCTGCTTCCAGGGACGTCCCTATCCAGGAAATCTGCAGGGCTGCTTCCTGGAAGTCAGCACACACTTTATTACCCATTACCACATCGACCTTGAGTCACGCCGGGATGCTGGTTTTGGGGCCTCGGTTCTCCAGTCTTTATTCCCTAAGTAGGGGGTGTGCGCCTTGCCTCCCTCCTCCCAGAGAACTGCTAGGAGTCTGCCAATAAGTGTGGATGAACAACATATCCATCTCCCTAGAAATACAGGTTACTCACCTGTAACAGGAGTTCTAGGAATGGTATATGTTGTTCATCCACACGACCCACCCGACCTCCCCGGCTTCGACGCACAACCTGAGCTTCCAGTGGGCCAGATCTGGTGTCACGGGGCAGAGCCAAGAGTTTTACCACCCGGGTGGGTGGGAGGAGCCAGCTTGAAGACCTTCCGGCAAGATTTAAAGTGGCAAGGAACCTGCCAGACAGTGTGGATGAACAACATATACCATTCCTAGAACTCCTGTTACAGGTGAGTAACCTGTATTTTTGATTCCACTTCTGTATGTATCCAATTCCATCCTGCCCAACCTGTCTGCTTACACAGAAAACGAGGCCCTGGGACTCCCCTTGACACTCTTGTGCAATAAAAGTAATCATCCCAGGGGGCGCTGTGGAGCCTGAGCAGAGAAGCAGCAGTTTACAGAGCTCTTGAGAATTCTTCTTTATTTAGCCTTAAGATCATTATTTAAGATAGAGTAAATTCGATTTCGGTGTTACCATTAGATTATGCGCCCTTGATTTACTACAATGGGTAACCCTAAAAAGGAAAAGCTGTAAGCCGGAGTGGACAGAGGGTAGGGATCTGGTGGGGCCTCATGATCGCAACCTACCCAGCAGGCTGACGTGGAAACCGGATCGCAAGAAACTATTGCTTCTTTGTGTCACAAGCTCCAAAATCTAATCGCTTCGGTCTCCACCCTCAGTCAAAAGGTGGATGACTTTAACAGTAGGGTCTTAGTCATGGGAACAGCTGTGGATGGCCTTAAAAAAGAGCTACAAGATGTCCAATGGCAAACGGATTCCAACACGACTACCAATGCCCTCATGGTGAAGTAAAACCATAGTCGGCAAGCATGCTTAGAGGCCTTAGAAAATCAGGCACGTTCTGGGAACATTTGCGTCTTGGGCCTTCCAGAAGGCAGTGAGGGAGATCATCCCATCATGTATTTACAAGAGTGGCTGTCAGAAAAGTTGGTTCCAGAAAGAGATGACGTAGCATGGTATTTTCAGAAGGCCTACCAAATTAACACCAGGGGACGCTCCCAGAATACACACGAACCCAGGATGTTGATGATTGCTACCTCGGGTGTGGGCTCCCAAGACTGGATCCTCAGATATGCCCGGAAGGCAAGTCCTATCATGCAGGAGGCACAACACGTAAATTTTTTTCCTGATAGAAGTTATTCAACTCGCCAGAGGCGCAAACGTTTCGATGGGGTGAGAAGGACATTGAAAGATGCCAGGATAGTGCATTCCATGATCTTCCCAACAAGGCTCCGGATTACCCATCAAGGGACGGGCTTTCTGTTCTCAGACCTGGTTGATGCAAGGAAATGGGCTACGCTTTGGGCTGCAACCGCCAGACATAGAGAAGAAGCTGCTGAATCAGAAGATTCCGATGGCAATACCTGAATAAGGAGTACCTGTAATAAGCTGGATATGTTTCTCCCTGGTCTCTCCAGATAAGTGACTCTGAACTTTGACTGTTTCATTATGCCCTTTATATGTTGAACAGACGTTTAGCTTTTCACTAAAGTGACCTTACAAGAAGTTTTTAAAAAAAATTCTTTATGCCAATTTGGAACATTTTTTAGTTTAAACTCAAAGGGGCTATTTCAAGTCTAGTATGGTGTTTCTGTAAAGGGGGGTTGAAACGTATCATACTACCCATGTTAAAATCTTAAGTTTGGAGTATTCAGGAAGGGTTTAATGTGAAGAGGAGATTTGTTAAAGGGGTTAAAATATAACAGAAAATAAGTTATCATAAGTAAGAGTTTCTTTCAATGAGAAATTCTCAGTTTGGTATCTAAATGTTTAATTGTAATTGTTTGTTTCTGCTGCTTAATGACTACGTTTTAGAAGTTGTAACATCACCTTAAGGTATCAATATGGCACCCTAAGTCCCTTTAGGGGCTTGTTTCCTTTTATAAGGTTGGACACTGATGGACAATCCTATAATGTTAAGCTAGCCATGTAGCTCATGGGCTGTTTCCCACGGCATATTTAGGATTTTGTATTCTTAGTAATAAGAAGGGACCCTCACATGATGTATCAAAATATAGTGGATGCAATGTTTATATACTGTATTGTAGGGGGATCAACTGTGTTCCCAATGGTCTTATTGTCTGTATGGACTGTTCACTATATGCTTCATATATATTGTAATGATGTATGGGGAAAAAAAAAAAAGTAATCATCCCCACTGCCACCACCCAAAGAAATAATCCCCCACCCCACCTCCGTTCATCTCAGTCAGTTTACTAGTATGCTAGAAGTGAAGGGATTGGCAAGCAGCAGTATGGTTGTTTAGCAGCTGCTCTTTTGACCTGTGACAGCTTGGCACCTCTACTGTACATTTGTCTGAGTCATATGGCATAGTGTGGTGGAGGTAATCCATTCTATAGGGCTGGAATACTTCAATGGTGTAATACCAAAAAAACCCAAAAAGCCTCGCTGGTTCTTGGATACGTGTCATAGGCAAAGAGTCAGAGTGGCGAGTCGGCTGACTGGCAGAAACCCTCCCACCTTGGCAGGCTACTGTAGACTGAATAAGAGTTTGCTGAGGTGGTGGTGGTGGGGTTTGTGCTGGTAATACGTGCCATTTTATGCTCGGGCAGGAGCCAGGGTTGTGACTGGCACAAATCTTCCCACCATCTCAGCCAGCTTTAATGCATTTAGGGTACAGTGACTGGCTAAGGTGTTAGGAGGGTTTGTGCCAGTTACTTGCCTCGCCACCCTTGCCCCTGCCTGAGTCATATATGTAGTACCTGTCGCATGATAGGCCTAGATCCACTTTATGTGGCTTCATATTGTATATGCTGTAATGTACTTTAGAATTTACACTGTCCCTCTAACAGGTAACTACAAAATAACTGTTATTTCTATAAAGGCTAGTGTGGACCTGTTATGTCTCAAGATTAGGGAGACAGGTGTATGGCCCAAGAAGGCATAAAATGTCCCACTGTAGCTTTCCATGACAGGAAGAGGTCGGGGATGACCTAGGGGTCAGGGGTTAAGCCAAATGCATGTACCAGATGTCACTGGGGGTTGACCTGAAACCTGACATGGAACCACAGTGACACCTGAAGGAAAAGGCAAACTGTCACACCCTAATATCTGTATTGTCTTGGAACCATTAACACCACCCCAGAGGGGGAAAAAGTGGGTGTGTCCTAGAAATGACCATCAGGTACATTATAAAATGCACATTCTGAACTCAGAGCAGTTGAAAAACAGTTTGGCTGGAAGTCAGATTGCCTATCCAGCTGATGTATACTTGGAAGACCAGAAGTATCTGTAGGCCAGGAAAAATCTCTAAAATCAGACCTGAGTGTGTAGAAAGTTTGACATGTCGCATACTGAGCAGAAAATTCAGATTTTTAAGTCAGAATTTTGGAAACGGACTTTGCACCAATGCAGCACCTGAAGACTTTTTAAAAAGGACATTTCCGAGGACTTGACTTGGTACAACCATGCTTCAAGATTGTTATTTAAGGACTCCTCTCCACAAGAACATTTTAAAATCTTGTCTGAACTCTTAACATCAAACCAAGGTATAGTTTAGAAGACTGTATCTGGTGTTTTCTGTAAACCATCCCAGTTTTACTTTTGATATTGTCTGCATTTCAAAGTTCTTCCAAACTGTAGTCTTTTCTGTGTTGCTTTTATTTTAAGTAAACTTATGATTTTCTTATCATCTCTACCTGGGGTCTGGTTGTGTAATTTAACATTTTAAACAGAAGGGTTTTGAAAAGACTGCCTGACAAGATAGAACCACTCGGCCATTGTATAAAACTACTTGGGCAAGACATAGCCAGTGGCAGTGGTGGGATTCAAATACTGAAAGTAGTGCAGATATTCTGGACTGGTTCCCGAAAAGCCTTAAGCTGTAGCCTTTCTGGACTATAATTTAGTTTACTAACTTTGTCTCTCTTTCCCCCCCCCCCCACTCCAATCCTTGTATCTGTTTGTGTAGACTATCCATCCTATATACATTTGATGTATCCGAATGAACACCAATGTGATCTCTCTCAGCTCTGTACATTGTAAAGTTGTTGCTTTATTCTAAATGCAATAAATATAAAAAAAAACACACAAAAAAAAAACTACAGAATCCACTCTCCCACTTGGAAAAGGAAGGCTGGTAAGTCTTCCTGAAACTCTTACTCCTGCTCATGAGTTCTTAAAATGGAGGATCCTGTCTGCAGACAGGAGGTCCTACCCGGACTGCCTGAGGTTTGGGGGCCAGGGGCTTGTGACAGTACCAACCTGGCTTTTTTTTGTTGGCATCATTGAAGTACCGTTCAGAATGGATTACCATTACCACCTCTGTACCAGTAACACATCATGCCACAGGACTCGAGGAAGGCACAGTTGGTGGGGGGGGGGTGTGATGGCATGCTGCCATAGGTCTATCTAAGGAGCTGCTGAAGCGCCATACTGCCGCCAACCAGTCTTTGTTAGCAGACCACTCACCAGAACTTTGAAGGTGGGGGGATGATTAACTGTTGTATTTGAGGGAAGGGTGGTGTGGGAGGATAAGGGTGATGATGTGGTCTAGTTTTATGTATTGAGATGGGGGAATCTGATTAATAATTCAATGCAGGGTAAGAGCTTCAGATTGACACTTTCAGAAGTATGATTTTACAGTTTGAAAAAAGGTCAGAATCTAATATATTTTGATTCAGTAACTGAATCTGAGCATCCCTATTCATAATAGTGGTAGCACTCCACACTGTTGTCTGTTAAACCAGTCCTTATATCCTTTACTAACACACAGCAGTGAAGGCACTTGGCCATTTATCACCTGTGGGATCCATCTTCTCACCTCCTTCCAGCTGACTGCAGCAGTGACTGTTCTCAACACTTTAACCTGTGGAACACATCTGTGCACCCCCTACTGGCTGTGACTGTTACCTTGACAGCTCTCCACATTGTCATCTGTGGGGCCCATCTGTGCCCCTCCTGCAAGCTGACTACAGTGGTGACAGCGCTCTACATTGTGACCTATGAAACCCCATCGTGGGACACCCCTTAGCAGTTGATCACATTGAAGACTCATCGGTGCACTCTATACTTGCTCACCACAACAGCTGCACTACTAGACATTGTTGGAAGTTGGGTAAGAAAGTTTTATATAGCATCTTTAGTGCATACTGTATCCCAAATGAAGAGTTGGTCAATCTTTAGGTGGCCATTATGGAATTCAAACCTAGGTCTTCTGGTTCTCTAGGTTCACAGCTCTGTGCTCTTCACCGCTAAGCTATACTGCCTTCTTAGTAATGTAAATTCTGAGTAGATCGTGAGGAAAGTGTGGTAAAGAGACATGTTTGTGTACTTATCTTTTTAAAATGTAAGGGTATGAAGGCCAGTCCGTCGAAGCAGCGGGAAGCACTACCGCTCATGACCCGGGTTTGGTAATGAGCCTGGGTTGTTGGAGGGTCAGCTGGGGAGAATGGTGGAGCATCCCAAGTAATGCTCGAGTAATGTTCACTTCCTCGAGGGAGTAAGTGCTCTCTGCTCCAGTTCAGTACTGCCACCTGCGTGCCCAAAGGTGGTGGTGCAAGCTGGAGATGAACAGTTAGGGAAGAGGATGTCGACACGCTCTGGCATGCTCTGCACATTGTGTGTACCAGTTAGGGGCCTCCCTTTATGTCCGTGGGCAAGGCCGAAACGAAAAACACTGACCATTGTAGCATGCTGTCTGCCTGCACTGCCAGCCAGGTTCCAGCACTGGAACTGAACTTCATCTCTGCCAGAGGAATTGGGGTTGCTTCTGGTGTGCCTCGGGTGGGGTAAGCCAGGGAGAAACACGGCACATGGGTAAGTCCTAAGGATGGCAAGTGATAGGTTGGGGGAGGAGGCAGAACTGATATGGCCATTCAGAAAATGGGGAAAATGTGCACTAAAAAAGTAAAGCGCATGAGGAGATACCTCCAGGAGTCGTGATCTCTCTTCTCCCCAAATTTGGTTTTATTTGATTTTTTCAGTGTAGTCATTTTAAGGTTAAGATAACAAACCTGACTCAGACTAGTGCTTCTCCTTCATAGACAACACTGTCAACTCATTTCCTTTCCGCTGTTTCAGTGGAAAAAGAGCTCTTGTTGGTACAAGAAAGGGCATTCCAAATTGCTAAGTAATTTATAAAGCACTGGACATAAGAGTCTCAAGCAAGCTCTGAAACTTTCTGTGACTTGAATTGGTTCTTTTGTAAAGGACACTGCATGTTTCAAACTGAAGTTGTAATCTGATACCCAGCGGAAATAATCTGTGTGTCTGATGTACATGTTTAATGGTTTGAACAGTGGCATTTCATTTAGCAGTTAGGAAAAAATTACCAAGAACACATTTCTGTTGAAGAAATAAAATTTCGTACACCCAGTTTCTTATTTCAAGAACCTTCCCCTTTGGCTGTTGTATATGGATCAGTTGACCATTGTAGGTCTTTTTGAATTGCAAGTTTTCGGTAGATGTGTTGCTTGTAGAAACACACACCGCTGCATTTAATTTGCTGCTCTGTTATGCGGATTGCCTGCCAAGAATCTGGCTGTTACATAATCTTACACAAGAGGACTCATTGGCAGTCTGAATCTGGCTGTTTATCATTCCAGATCACTCCCACACAAAGGAAGCCATAAAACTTATGCAACTGGGAGAGTATTTATGCAAACAAAGCTGCTGCTCACGTTTGGTAAATTCACTACACAAATAGAGAGAGAGAACCCAGAAATTCTTCACTTGTTAAACTTTTAACCTGATTTGCGTCACAGTATTTTGTACATTGGTCTTTGGCATCAGTGAAGTCAAATAGGATAATAAAAGAAAAATCAGTAATCCTCTTCAGGGGCTGGTTTAGGACAGTGTGTATGTTTAGTGTGTGCTTACGTACCAGCGCTTCCATGCACCATGGCAGGGATGAATAACACTGGTGAATAAAAAGTATTGTTCATCTTTGTTCTTCAGGAAGAGTTGCAAGTTATTCGACCCACAACGGTCATCCCACAGCCCTTCGTTTCCTTGTGACTGTCCGTCATAATAGAATTCATTTCTTGCACTGTGGATGTGCTCAGTCGCTCTTGATTCACAGGTATTATCTTTCAATTTTTTTAAGCCAGATTTATTCGCTTGAATAGTTTTACCATATCTCTCTTGATAAGCCCTGATTTTTTAACCGATTTCCCCCCCCCCCCCAAGTGACCGATAAATAGCTCACCAATAATTGCTATTCACCAGATAGTCTGTACCACTGAACTCGTAGGGGAAAAAACGTAAGATCACCATTAATATAATCCACTCTGCTGCTGCAGTCTGCAAAGAAAACGCAGCAGAGATTTCCCCCCAGTAAAATCCAGTCTGCTCTGCGGCATTCCACATGTAGTGAAGAAATCCCTCAGAATGCCGTCAAAGTTATCCAATTGTGTCCCAGAATACAATTTTGTCCACTGGCACTTATTTGTGCATGACCACTGGTTCCAGTCTGCTGAACTAAATAAATTATCTACCAAGTTTAGAAATAAAGAAAATGAAAAAAGTTAGAATGCCATTCAAACTTGCCAAACTCCTGCCCTCTCTACAGACTCTGGGATCTCTGTCAGCATCTCCTCAAGTCAGGAACCTGTCCACCTGCCACGGTAACCAATCAATTTCGTTATTGCTAGTGATCGCAAGTGGCCATATCTGTCACTCTGTTTACCATGGCCACTATCCTAACAATGCAGTTTTCTGTCAGAGGCAGTTATGTGCACATATCTCAACCAGTCAGACAATTCATTTTGTAATACAGTACTTTGTTGATTATGTCAAGAAAAAACATACATGATGTGTGTGTGCAAGCTTCCCAAGGCATAGCAGTCTAGTATCAGAAAGGCTAAACAAGGAATTTATACTCTAACCTTCCTCTGTTACTTAATAGAAGGTTTCACAAAATTAAAGTTCAACGTATATTAACTTCAGTGTCCAAAAATATCCTATAACGGCCATCTATGCCATGGCCAGGTACTAGATTCTGGTAAAATATTATGCCTATAAGTTCCTGAGTGAAACGCTCTTGAATTGGTTAGCAAGACCTCCCAGAAGTCCATGTGATTAATATGTCCCGATAATAGAAATGACATTTTCCCCAGAACTACTTCTGCACCAGCCAGACATTTATAGAGAATATACAAATAGAACATAACGTCATTCGAAGTATCAAACAGCATTCAGAATGAAATTGTAATTTGCAGCGTAAGAGGCATGTACTACTGAAACACGTGTAAATCTAATTATGAACAATTTAAATAAGTAAAACTGTTGGTAATAATTGACTTTAAGCCCTTTAAGGTCTACCAGTAAGCGAGCTGGGGGAGCAGGAAGCTCCATGCAGGGTTTGGCCAGGGTGATGCATGTGTGGCGTTTTGGTGCTGCTCTGCCACTAAGGGTCCTTACCTTCGGCCAGGCCCATCTCTTGCTGCTGCTGCTGTAGTGAACCCCTTGCTGGACCACACAAACTGGGATGGATGCATAAAATAATGAACAAGTACTGTTTATTCTTGTACTGGAAAGACATCAGCAGGCTTCATCTCACCATGAGGTTCAGACACAAACTGACAGACACTTCTATCAAAGGGGTTTCTTAGCCCCTGCTAAGGCAGTAATTAGCTACATTAGACCTAGGCTGTAAAGGGGTGGCAGCTAGCATTAGTCCCTTGCTTAAACTTTACTCCACATCACCGCCTGGACAGTGAGTGTGAGCACCACTCGAACATCAATAGTGTTGTAATCTTACAGTAAGACATATTTGCTAAAATATTTTATGCATGTAATGAAACATTTTATCAACTTTAAGAAAACCTATTATCAACATTACTCCACTGCAGGGGGAGGAAAGCATCTGGACTACAGTGGTGACCAGTCAGAGTAGTACCAGGGAAGGGGAAACGCTATAGCAACCTGAAGCTTGGTCAGGACAACAAGTGTCACAGTGCAGGGAAGGAGGAAAGGAAGGGAAGGGCAGCAGCGGGAGGACATCCAGAAACACAGGATAAACAGTGCACTATACAGTTGCAGAACAGTTATTTTTCATAAGAGCACAAGAAATACCATCCTAAGATGTAACGTTTTGCAAAACTGGTCAGGATTTATATTAAGCACATGAAATACACAGGATATGCCATCAGAAGAAAAATACTGAGTCCCACCAGTGAGTTCGGTTACCAAAAGGTCAAGACCTTTGTCAACTTTTCTGATCAGTGGGAATGGTGGTATGTGTGGCTTGAACCAGTTCCTGACAGGATGGTGTGAGGTCGTCAAAGGTGACTTAGGAGTTCTGTGCACTGTCAGTCACACCACTTCACTCTGTAAGTCCAGTATCCGTTTGTGTACTTCTTTTGTAATACCTTTTCGCTCTGGTGTGTGCAAGAGAGTCCTGAGAAGAAGGCTGAGAAGTCCCAGAGAGTTCATCCAGCTGATAAGGCAAAACAGAATCTGGCTGGATTGTGAGGATTTGGGCAAACTGGTTGCAAGTTAGGAGGAATTTCAGCTTCAGAGAGTATGGCAGTCTCAAGTGCAGCTTCATTGCTGGGTGGACTGGGATCATCTGGAAGGGTGTTATTCATGTACCCATGTTTCAGCTAATTGATGTGGAACTTGTGTACCAGCTTTCCATCGGACTTGCGACACAAATGGATGTGAACAGGAGGAAGCTTTTTCACAATATAGAAGGGACCAGTCCAAGGGCGAAGCAGTTTCTTGGTGGTGCCCAGAACTAGGACAGGTCAGTACAAGTAGACAATGTCCCCAACAGAAAAAGAAGGTTCATGTGACTTGGCTACTGAAATTTTCTGCGTGGCAGATTTTCTGTCGTCCAGTGTGGTGATTGCAACATGTCTGGCAAGTTCAAGCTGTTCCAGTACATAAATAATGAATGATGAAGCTGACTTTGGAGCCTCGAGCAGTGAGAGATCCCTATCCAATGGAGTTCGTGGGTGATATCCATGGACCAAGAAAACTGGTGTGTACTCTGTACTGTCGACACAAGGGCTTTTGTGTTTAAGCAGATTGAACAAAGGGAACTAAATGATCCCAAGTGTGGTAAGTTTCATCCAGGTACTCGGAGTGTGTGTTAAGAATGGCAGACATTCTTTCACTTTGTCTGTTGCATTGTGGATGAGAACTTGAGTCTTTATGTCGAAGTTTGCATGTTTCTCGAACAATAGTTGAAAGTGCCTCTGTCTGAATGCAGGTACGAGGGGGTACTGTGGAAACAAGTGAGTGTTGAGGAAGACGTGTGCTACAGTGACAGCTTTGATGTCTTTTAGGGAAATTAGTTCCAAGTACTTTGTTAGTCTACAAAAACAAGGATGTATTTGTTATCAGAGTCTGAGCATGTTGGTAAAGGTCCAAGAATGTTTGTGCAGACTCTTTGGAATGGTTCAGTGGCTACAGGCATTGGAATGATGTGTGTCTTTGTTGGTTTGGCAGGAGACTTTCTTTGGGAGCAGGGCTGGCAGGATTTGACAAACTGGACAATGTCCCTGTTCATGTGAGGCCAGAAGAAGTAAAGCCTTGTCTTTTCGAGAGGTCTGTGGATTCCCATATGACCTCCGGAAAGTGGAGAGGCACAAGTGGAGAAGAACTTGATTGATTAGCGAGGCTGGCACAACTTACTGAACATGAGTTATATCCATGTGATGGTCCTTGCCTTCCTTGGTCCAGATGTGGAAAAGCACACCGCCACTGAGGAAATATTGAGAAGCAAAGTACATGTTTCTTCTGTTGCGGTAAGGTTTCAGACTCTTAAGTACGTGATTGTTTGTGAATTGAGGATCAGTTCTTTGTTGCGTTTTGACCGTCGTCAGGGAGATAACAGAAGTAGAGGAGGAGGGAAGCTCTTCAGCTACTTGCAGTAAGTGAGGATTTGTGCTTTTCTGTAGAAGCAGGTGGTAGCAGCAAAGCAACATGAGATGCTGTAAGTGTGTCCCCAGAAAGCACATCCATGGTGTAAAAAGGAAGAGCCTGTAAACAGGATTGTTCGTCTGGGGCTGATGCGGAGGGATACCATCTCCAGCTTACAGCATTGGCATTGGAGAGAACTCTACCTGGTCTGCACTGAATTTCAAAGTTGCAGCATTGCAGCATGGCAATCCATTGGGTGAACTTGTCTACTGGCTTCTTCATTTCGAATAACTATTGGAAGGTAGAGTGATCAATGATAGCTGTAAAGGGGGAGTAGCGAAGGTAAGTCAAATTTCTATATGGCAAATACCATAGCCAAACATTCTTTATCTGTGATGCCATAGTTGTGCTCAGCTGAGGAAAGGGAATGCCTGGCATAGGAAACAGTTCATTCTCGTCCATTGTGGGTTTGACACAACACAGCACCCACTGCAAAGGAACTAGCATCTAGGTAGAGTCTGAAGGGTTGATCGAACCTTGGGTAGGCCAGTACTGGAGAGGAAATTAGTTTTTCTTTCAAGGTTTCATAGGCCTCTTTGCACTCTGAAGTCCATGTATATTCACATCTCTTTTTGGTGAGGGCGTACAGTGGAGCTGCAATCTTGGCATAGTTACGAATGAACTTTCTGTAGTATCCAGACAAGCCTAGGAGAGCTTTAAGGTCTTTGAGATTGTTAGGTTCTGGATAGTCTTTGGCTGCTGAGAGCTTGCCTGCGTCTGGAGAGCTGCCTTGAGAACTAAGATGTCCCAGGTAAGCAATCTGATGCTGTGCGAAACAACACTTCTCTGGACAAAGCTTGAGGTTGACTTTTCTGAGTCGTTCAAACACTTCTTTGAGATGTTAGAGGTGCTCTTGTCAAATTTCTGCTGAAGACAGGAACATCGTCTGGGTAAACTAGGCAAGATTTCCTAGACAACCCACATAGTAAATCAAATCAACTTTATTTATATAGTGTCTTTCAGAGCCAAGGCACTGTACATAAAAACATATACATAATATAGATTAAAATATATCGACCATAATTAAATAAAAGCTAGACTAAATAAATATGTCTTTAAACCAACTTTGAAACTGTCGACGGTTGGGCATTCTCTCAACCAACGAGTTAGAGAATTCCACAGGGTTGGTGCTGAAAAAACAAAAGCACGGGACCCTGATGTCTTCAATCGAACCCTGGGAATCTCCAGCAATCCCTCGTTGGCGGAACGGAGAGGACGGAGTGGGCAATAGGCTTCCATAACACATTGGAATGTGGCTAGACTGTTCCGAAATCCCACAGGCAGTCATTTGAATTGAAAAAGTCCCAAGTGGCAGCACCAGGCAGTGTAAGGATGAGAAGCTGGATCAATGGAGACTTGGTAGAACCCACTGTGAAGGACTAGTGTGTTGAAATAAGCTGAGCTGGCCGTGCCAAGACTCTCAAGAGATCTTCAATGGTAGTTAAGAGATGAGTATCCTGCACTGTGTAGGCACTGAGTTTTCTGTAGTCTACTACAAAGTGATACCCTTTATCCTCCTTTTCCACCAGCAGGCAAGGTGCACCCAAGGGACTTGTAGACTCTTCAACAATGTCTTGTTCAAGCATGTCTTTGATTATGTCCTCAAGGACTTGTTTCTGTCCCACTTTGTAGGCTCACTGATGGATTGGTTTCTGGTTGGGCTGCACCTCGATGGTGTGTTGCAGGATATCACAGCATCTAAGCTTATCATCGGGACCTGCAAAAACATCCAGGTAATTCTCCAGGAATTTGAAAAGTTGTTGCTTTTCTGTTGGAGATGCTGGAAGTTTTGAAGAGGACAGTTGCTTACTGAGGGGTAACTGGTGAAGCTGGAGCCATGACAGTATTGACAGAACTAGTTAGTGAAACCAGACTGAGATTTTTGCATGAGATGGAGCTGGTCCTGTGTAGACAAGAAAACAAACTTTCCTATGTTGGCACCCTTTGAGATGACTACTGGCTCATCTGTGAAACTGCAGCATTTTTGGAAGACTGTGCTGTCATGCACTGCGAACAAAATGTTTCTTGGGAGAAGACCTGACGAATGCAGAGTGGGGGATCCCGTGACAATACCGACAACACCTTCAGGAGTAGTTCAGCTAGAATCTTGGCAGTCAAAACCATCTCTGTCTGAGGAGGCACAGTGACTGAGTCTGTAGCTGCAAGTTGCCTCAAAGGGTCTAGTGACAGTTTGTTTGATGCAAAGTCTAGGATGGCTTTGTGAGCTTTGAGGAAGTCCATACCAACAATGCCTGCTGGTTGTAGATCAGGCACTAGGTAGAACTTGACAGTAGCTTGAGATGGACCATGCCTGTGACAGGTACTGTGGCAGTACTTGCTGTGATAATGTACTCTAGGTCAACTGGAGAGAGACTGGGTAAATGACAAATAGCTGGGTTGTTCAGAATACTGGTATTGATTGTGGAGATTTCTGCTCCAGTGTTGACCAAGGCATGCGTGGACCAATCTCTGATGATTACAGGGCCATAGTTTGCTAAGAATGGTGATCTAATGGCAGGTACCTTTGCTCCTTGAAGCGAGAGGGTGCCAGAGTGGGCAACTGGAGGATGTGGTTTGCTTGAATTGCAAGAGTCAGAGGGGTGGTAAGTTGCCGTGTTCCTCTGATCCTGGGAGTAGTTACGAGCATTCTGCTTACTGTGCTACGGTAGGCATCCTTGGGTCCCTTAATTTATGTTGTGATACTTTAGCTTTCCACAGACAGCAGCATTGTGTCCTCTGAATCCACACCACTGGTAGGTCACAGGCTCGCGTGAAGATGGATAGGGATGAGGTGGCTGTTATAATGGTCAAAGAGCATTGACAGAGGTAACAGAAGAAGCAGTTGAGCTGAGGTTCAGACTATTGACCGTTGTGAGTGTGTCTATGATTGATTGCTGCTGCTGGACACATGTTGCAAGTGTGGCTAACTGTGGCAACTGAGATGCTTGTACAGTGGTGGCCTGGGACATTAATATGGACTCTTGTGCAAGTTGTGCTGCTTGGATTGTGTCCATCCAGGTTGTTGTTTCTGTTTGATTACATAAGGAGGAAGCAGTCTGGGACAAAGTTTGCGATTTGCTCTTTCTCAGGTTTCTGCAGACATTTGCAGTGTGACTCAGTGTCCACTATGAAGGCTTCTAGAGATCCATAGGGCTGCATGGTACGTTCCCAGAGCTGTTGTTCCAATAACCAGGGTGGATGTGCTTGAACAAAATGGTCTTTGAAGGTAGCATGCAGAGTGGCAGTATCTCCTTTGACTTGTTCTGGAAGTGCATTGAACCGGGAAATGGCAATCCCTCTCAGAAGCAAACGCAAGGCATTGGAAATATGCAAAGGATCAGTCCAACCATGTAAGAAAATCCAGGCTTGGAATTGCTTGAGTCAGTCGACAGCGTCTTTGTGAGGTTAGGATGAGAAGGGTACTGGCTGTAGGCTGGTATGGACCATGGTCTGAGGTGAAATAGTCTTAATGTGGGCAGGGTCATCTTGAATGGCTTGCATAGCTGGTGCTCCTTGAGCTGAGATGGAAGACTGGATGTCGTGCAGGATGGTTTCGATTTTGTAGCCCCACGCCCTTGAGGTGGGCAAAGGTAGAGCTCTGGACGCTCCAGCACCCGTATCTGTGTTGTCTTCAGACATTGTAGTTGGAGACGAGCTTCGTTTCACTGAGTGAATGTCATAAAGATGAGAAGGAGTTGCCATCATGCAGGAGACAGGACATCGTGGAGTAGATGGAGCACCGAGAAGAAAATATTTTTGTAGACAAAAGTACAATTATTTGTAGGCAGATTTCATCAAGTGACTTCTTAAACAATGCCAACTCAATTCTTTATCTGAAATAAAGGTGTTGTTGCAAAAATCAGCTGTTTGTTGCAGTGTTCATTCATTTCAATAGATTTGCCATTGATTTCTATGGAGTGAGGTCACTTTGAATATGTTGGTGCCCTTCACAACATGGCCGCCAAACCTTGACATACAGTTCCTGTGTATTGACTTTACCAAGGTGGCCACCAGCAGGGGTCAGAGGGTGACTTCCCTTTTCCACTGTGGAAACAGATGGCTGCTTTGTGCCACGAGGCTGCTTGAGGATCTGCAGTGTATAAAATGGCGATTGACGTGCTGCAGTCCTCCTTCCCCAACCCATACACAGAAAAATGGTGGGCTGTCCGTTTTGTGTTGAGTGACAAAATGCTTGGGGAATTTACTGTTGCTTGTTCTGCCGAGTATTTGTTTACTTGACTACTCATTTGTTTATTTTCGACTGCTGCCCATATGGTTATTGTGCTTTCTTTTATTTTTATTTTTGTTTGGTTTCCCAGGTTGTCCTTGATTTTAGTTTCTTTGTCTTGCCCCTGATATTTATACTGTGCCCTGCTTGATCCTACGGCTCCTTTTGATTGTGTTTTTTTTTTTTTATTATTATTATTTTGTATGGCTCTCTTTTGAAGCGTGGCCAAGCGGGGAAAAGGATCACTCTGTGCGGCTGCAGTCTGGTATTTATTTTTTAGTGATTTATGTGTATGGCCGTTTTGTTTGAGTGTGACCAAGGGGAGTGGTGGGTCCATTGCTGCAGGAGTTCGGGAGGAGCGGAGGCTCCGTGCTGAATGAGGGAGGCAAGTCGCAGTTCAGGAGAGCGGAGCGGCAGCACACAGGACCAGAGCCAATTTGGGGTGAAAGATTCAGGAGGGCCACTGAACAGTGGAGCATCTCCTTGTGGAGCGGCTGACTGAGCCACAGTTTGGCAGCAGTAGGAGTCAGTGAGCCCTGTTCAAAACTGGGCTGAGGCCAGAAGTGTGGAGCAGGACTGAACTGCGGTCCTGAATGGTGGCAGTCTTTTCAGCTGTGAGAGCAATCTGTGGGGGAGCCATGGCTCGTGATGTAGTGACAGTCAGCCCCAAAGTTCAGCGTCCTTATTTTATTTAGTAGTTTATTTTTCTTTTGAGCTTCGATCCTCAGTGGGAGAGGCTTTGGGTTGTAGAACTGCAGCTGGGAGGCATAGAGGGAGGTTGGATGGCAAAACAGAGCACTTTGAAAACGACCCAGCCACGGAGGGGTCCTGTACACAGCTCTGTGGTTCACAGGTTTCTGTACATTTAATTTTCAACAGTTCTGTCATTGAGCTGCTGGCTAGCACTGTTGAACAGTGGTACTGAGGACTTTCTTGTTACGGCAGGCGAGCTGCAGACTGCTGTACAAAACAGGATACAGTTCACGTTTTCCCCTCTGCAGCCAGGGCTGTGGTACAGGTAACATTTGGACTTTCAGGCATACTGGGAGAGACAACTTGGGGTACCCAGCAATACAGACAAGCGAGATGAGGCCTGGGCAAAAGAAGGGCCACACCCTCTACCATGTCTGGCGTTTTGGTGTTGGTCTGCTACTAAGGACCCTTACCTTCTCTTCAGACCTGCCAGGCCCATCTCTTGCTTCTGTAGTGGACCCCTTGCTGGACCATACAAACTGAGACAGATTCATAAAATAATAAACAAATACTGTTTATTCTTGTACTGCAGAGACCTCAGCAGGCTTTATCTCACCATGAGGTTAAAACACAGACTGACGGACAGGTCTGTCAAAGGGGTTTCTTAGTCCCTGCTAAGGCAGTAATTAGCATAAATTAGCTACATTACTACTAAGCTCTTAAAGGGGCAGCAGCTAACATTAGCCCCATGCTTAAACTGTACTCCATACATGCATATATTATAGCACCATGACTAAAAGACCACACAGTTGATCTTCATCAAACTCCAAGAGACAATTTCAATATGGGGAATTACTCACATTCTAAAAGATCTCACAGACCCAGTATCTGTACTGAGGGTAGCTTACCCTCACTTTTGTCCTTTCACCTGTGTGCCACTGTCCACAAAGATTTCAACAGCATAACATGTCACAACCTCATGACTGTTTAGTTGAGAAAACTAATATATATAAAAAAAAAACTTGAATACTTCCCCAATACATTCAGCCCCCTCTTGCCCTGAATGTCCTCCCCAGTATTCCTGCTTTTGAGGTCTGCCTTTATTGTAAGGAATCTTTCCCCTGCCTCAACAAGGTCTGTAAATGGGTAGATCTTTCCTGTGTAGGAGAGCCTCAGTTTTACGGGAAACAGTACTGCGCGAAATCTCGAGCTGCTTTAATTCAGATCTCACGCCATCAGTGGATTTCCTCCGCTTTCTGGTTGCAAAGAAAAGGTCGGGGAAAACAAATAACTTGTGGGTCATCTGAAAGCTGTAGCTGACCATTTTCCTTCGTAGCCTGCAAAATCTGCTCCTTAACCTGAGGTCCCTATGTAAGTAGGAGTATCGCTCTCGGTATCCCCTCGTACGTTGTCTGGTTGCGAAGGACAGGTCAGGAAAACAATATTTGCAAATCATCAGAAAGCTGTAGCTGACCTTTTTCCTTCATAGCTTGCAGAATCCGCTGCTTAATCTGAGGTCCCGATGTAATTAGGAAAATTGCTGTCTGCATCCCTTCCTCTGTTGCCTGGTGGCGAAAGAAAGGTTGGGAAAACAAATTATTTGCAGACCATTAGAAAGCTGTATTGGATCTTTTTCCTTCACAGCCTGCAAAATTTGCTCTTTAACCTGAGGCCCTGCTGTAACTAAGAGAATTGCGCTTGGCATCCCCTCCTGTAATGGTCGCTGACTTGGGTTTATCCAGTAGACTGAGTACTCCTTCCCAGTGAAAGCCTAGCAGTATAGATAATGTGGATGAAAAAAAGTGAACAGGTCCTGTCTTTCTCATTCCTCTGGGACCCCTAGTAATCGGTTGTTGGCAGAATGAACAACATTTCTCAAGGTGCTCAAGGCAGAGGTACAATAGTCTCTTCTCCTGGACTAGGCATGCTATGGTGGTAACAGCCTTCTCCGCCATTGGTCTTGAATGCTGCGAGTCTGTAGCCACTTGATCTAGTTTTGTTTTAACAAATGTGAAGTTATCTACCAGCTTCTTAACAGATGTGTCCCATTCATTAAGCGCTTTCAATACCGCTGCATTTGAGGGTTCACCTTCGGTGCCTTGTGGCTGTCCCTGTTAATGTCCCTGCTTGGGTTTACGATTTGTCAAAAGTCTCAAATCCACTGTAAAGTTTAGTAAAAAGAAGGTTCCCGGATGTAAAGCGAGGCAAGGAAAATGAATGTGCAGCTCATTTTCCCTGAAATAACAGCTAGAATGTCTCTGTATTTTATCTGTAGCTGACTGGAGCTCTGGAGAAAGACGTCTGCTAGCCATGCCCCAAAAAAAATCAAATACTTATTAAATGTCATGTTAACCTGGACACCACAGATACATTGAACATTAATAGATCGGTGAACAAAAAGTCTTGCCGTACCATTTTAGACTTACGAAGAGACTCAACAAAGATGTACATCACTTTGAACATACTATAGGGAGTGCAGGAATAATCTGTCCCCTCAGAAATGCTACCACAGCATTTCGCTCCTCCCCAAATTGCTTAGTAGCAGTGATGACAGGATATAGTAAGGTGCTCTCGGACGCCACCCCCGTGCCCTCGGGGGTCAGTCCTTGGGCCCCTCCTTTTTTCCGTCTTCATCAACGACCTTCCCTCCTCAGCAGCCTCCTGCAGGGCTGTCCTGTATGCTGATGACCTTGTTATCCTCACTCATTCAAAGGATATTGGGGTCATTAACCACCAACTGAGTGAGGGTTTCGGGAGTGTCCATTCCTGGATATCATCCCATAAGCTGGTCCTAAATCTTAAAAAGACCCAGGCCATGCTGTTCAGTTCCCTGGCCAAGTTAAAGGCCTCATCTGTTCCTATGTGCATCTTGGGTATTGATGGCACTCCTGTTCTCACCACCGATTCCGCCAAATACTTTGGGGTGACACTTGACCCGGAGCTCGATCTTGGTCAGCATATCCAAAATGCGTGTAGAGCTGTTAACTGGAAATTGGGTCTGGCTTACAGGGCAAAGAATAACCTTACTCTGGCTGCTCGCCTAGCACTGCCTAGAGGGGTGTTTCTACCATCCCTCTGTTATGGGCTCCTTTTGTTTGCCAATACCTCCAAGATCCACCTCTCTAGATGGACCGTTGGCTATAATAACATCTGCCATTTTGCTCTTGGAGTCCCTCGTCTCACTCACCACTGTGATCTGTACAGTAAGCTCAATTGACTCTCCCCGCCCAATTATTTGAATTTTGTTATGGGCAGCTTCACGGGTAAGGTACTGGCACACCCCCCCGACTGGGAGCTCCTTGTGTCAGCAGCCCCCGCTACCTACCCCCTAAGGTCACAGGGCACTGCTATCCTTAAGGTCCCTCCTACTCGTACCAAAATGGGGGACACGGACTTTGCATCATGTGCCCCTAGACTGTGGAACTCCTTTCCTGTCCAGGTCTGGACCTCCCCCCAGTTGGGCCAACGCACCTCCCTGTGGAACCACTTGAAGCTCTCATCAGTATGTGACTCTTAACCCTCCCTGATTAGCCTGGTCCTCTGCACAGTATACTTGAGTGTATTCATTCCATGTATCTTGCAAATGTGTAAATTTTGTATATATCTGTATATATATTGCTGGTGACGTTGTGTCAGTGATGCTGTACCTTAGCATATTGACTATGATTACTGTCGTGACCTGAGATCTTACTATGCGTGTTATGCTTCTCCTGACATCTGTGTGTCTGTCCTACTTGCTTCAAATTGCACTCTGTATGTTCTTTGTTTTCCAGTACTCTCCCAGGTCATACCTGAAAATAGGCATGTGTTTGTCTAGAGTACCTATCTGGTTAACACAAGCTAAATAAATAATAAATTCTAGAGGGAGTAAATAGCTTATAATTACTGGGACTCATTTTTCCCCATTGGGAAACCAGGTTGTAATTTCGCCGAACATGCGCCTGGTTTCCCTAGCTCAGTGCATGCCCCAGTAGCGATCTTCCTCTTCTCTGTGCCATCCCTGCTCCTCAGTGCTGTACAGTTCACTGACACTAGGAGTCGGTGGTAAATTCTTTGATATTTTTGTTTATAAAAAAAAAAAAAAAATGTTTGTTTTGGGTGTGAAATAATAAAAAAAAAAAAAGTACACTGCTTTTGCTCAGGAGCCGCTGTGAACCACACTGAAACCCCAATGATCCTGTTGCTCTACTCCGTAGAGATATTCATTTATTCTGTGTGATTGCTATGGTGAAAAAAACTATCCCCAGCAATTATATGAAATAAAGGGATGGGTAGGTGGCCAAATCTTAGATTTTACACACACGCTCGGTGTGGGATGCCTTAATAAACCTCTCGAGCTTCGCTGTCGGGGGTTTATGTGGCATCCCACACCTCAGGGTGGGGGTAAACTCCTCGTTATAACCACCTACCCTTCCATTATTCTCTATTTCTCACCCCAGGAATCCCACAGCATGCTTGACTAGTGCAGTTATGTCTGCTGGGTTCTTAGCCAGTCCGGTTGTAGTAAGAGTGCTGCCTGTAAAGGTGGTGCTGTACTTCCAGTCAGATTCATTTCTCTGCTGACTGGACAAGTCTGCGCTGGAGCTCTCTGGTTTATTTAAGCAATAAGGCACGAGAAAGTGTGTTATCGTGTAATAACTTCACTCCTGGGGTGGGTTGAAGCACGAGGCGAAGCAGAGTGCTTCCACCACCCCAGGAGTGACGTTATTACACGATAACACACACCTTGGAGTGCCTTATTGCAATTATACAATGACTCAATGTTATACAAAATAAAAAATTAAAAAAAGTTAAATGTTTTTAGTAGATTTTTAGTGAGACGGTATATCTTTGTTTCTTAAGAGAAAATCAGAGGCTAAAGATGCTCATCCATACAGTGATGTTATTGTGTAATAACATCACTGTCTCAGGCATACACTGACCAATCAGAGTCCAGGATTCTTTCTTGCCATTGTATAATTTCTGTTTATCTGTCTCTGTGCTGCTTTTAGAAATGAGCCTCAAGGCTGGAAATCATGGCTTCTCAGTCTGCCTCCCCCTCTATAAAAGAAATTCTGAAGTCTTCCTCTCATCAAAAGTCTAAAGACAGGTCCTCCAAGGACCCCATAGAAAATAAGTCTCATAAAATAATGACCAAGCCAAACAAAAAAGATATACACAGCAGGTCTGTGATTCAGGGCCTGCTAAAAAGAAACAAAGAAAATATATCATTGCCCCTGTCATTGAAAAGCAAAAGGAGACAACAGTTTTAAGATATTCCCTCTGCGGAGGAAATGGTGAAGGCTTGGCAACTATATTGAACTTTTCAGGCTGTGGGCTCTCTTCTGGGTGCCCCAGCTGGTCCTCCTTCACCTATCCCCTCTGACCCTGGTGAGCCTTTAGAACCTGATAAAATTCCTGGTCAAGAATTTGGCTCACATTTTTCCTTGCCTAGCTCTGTCTCTCAGGACTTTCACAGGATGTATAGAGCACCCTTCTGGATGCTTTCTTCAGGGGTCCAGTTCTGTTCAGGGGCGACACCAGATATAATCACCGAACTGCAGAAAAGCGGCAAATCCCTGAAGGACGTCCACTCTATCCATCACTCAGGTCAGAAACCCAAGCAGAATTTTCATTGCCCCCAGTGGAAATGGAACAAGCAGAGCGAGGGCAGACATCGGAACAACGCCATGCTACCGCTTCCAGTGCCCAGACCCCCAAAAAGCTAAGCTTCCAAAGGCAGCCTAGCGGGGCAAGGCACCTCTTCCTCTGAATCCTGACTTAAGGGGCCCCTTCCCCCCCCGTTATCCCCCTTCCCTATGGGGGAACCAGTGGGGGAAGATTTGGCCTCCACCTGGAAGGATGGAAGGCTGTAACCGCAGATGCATGGGTTCTAAAACTCGCCACAAGAGGTCACTATAGAATTTCTGGAAACACTCTCAAGCAACCCACCAGGCAGATCTCATTATTCGTCAGGACACCATAGTTTCGTCCTACAGGAAATCCAAGCTCTACTGCAAAAATCAGCCATAGAGCGGGTTCCAACAGAGCAAACAGGAAAGAGATTTTACTCCCACTTCTTCCTAGTATCCAAACCGATGGGAGATCTCAGGCCCATTCTAGATCTCTGCATGCTCAACCTTTTCGTAGAATGCAAGAGCTTCCGCATGTTAACCCTCCAGTGACTCTCTTGCCCCTGCTCCAACCAGACAGTTGGCTATGTTCCCTGGATATGCAGGATGCTTTCCTACATATTCCAATCCTGCCAGCCCACCGCGCTTTCTGAGATTCTCCTTCCAGGAGGAGCATTTTCAGTTCAAGGCTCTTCCCTTTGGCCTCTCCTCGGCACCTCGAGTTTTCACCAAGTGCCGGTGGTGGTAGTGGTGACCTTGCATCGCAAGGGCATCTGTGTTCCCATACCTGGATGACTGGTTGATTTCAGCCCCATCCCAGGACAGTCTGAAGGATTCCCTTTCCTTCACCATGGACCTCTTTTCCAGACTTGGCATTACGATCAGTTACCCCGAGTCTCAACTGTCACCCTCCCAGCACCTCCAATTCATTGGAGCAGTGCTGCACACTGTCCAAGGCAGGTCCTTTCTTTCCACAGACAGGGAAGAGACCCTTATCCTACAAGCAGCACTGTTGGCCTCTTCTCGTTATACCCCAGTGCGCTACGTCCTCCAACTGTTTGGTCTGATGGCGGCTGCCATACCCACAGTCCCACTGGCCAGACTGCACATGAAGGTGACCCAGTGGTCCCTCAGGGTCCAATGGGATCAATGCTTGGACAACATGGACCAGAAGGTTCTAGTCTCTAACAGTTTGCAGAGGGATCTCCTCTTGTGGCAGGACCCATCCAGTCTTTTGGTGGGGTTTCAATTTCACTCCCCGTTCCACTCCATGACTCTTATGACAGATGCTTCAAACCACAGATTTGGGGGGGGAGGGGGCGCCCACCTGGGAGACCATCTAACACAATGGACATGGTCTTCCATGGAGGAGAATCTACATATCAACATCCTGGAGACGAGAGCAGTGCTCTGTGCTGTCCAGGCCTTTCAGTCCCTCTTAGTTCCAGGAACACTTCTCATCCAGACTGACAACATGACAATGGTCTGGTACATCAACAAACAGGGAGGCACCGGTTCATACCCCCTTTGCAGGGAAGTGATGCGGGTGTGTTACTGGACTGTTCAGCACGGCCTATTCTTGACAGCAGTCCATGTTCAGGTGTTCACACCATTCTGGTGGACAGTCTCGGCCACTCAGTCACTGGGGCTCATGAGTGGGAACTAAAGCAGGAGGTAGTGGAAGATCTCTTCCTTCCTTGGTAACTGGGTAAGGCCCACTAGGCACAAGTGCCTGTTTTCAGGGGCGACCTGGGAGCACTGGGCGGTTAAGTGACTTGCTCAGAGTCGCACAGTATGCAAGTGGAAGTTGTGAGAATCCAACTCGGGTCTTGTCTGCTAGATGTATCAAGCTTATTCACACCTCATTCCTCTAACCTGTAGGCTATACTGCCAGCCCAACCTTCAGTGGAGTTGGCCAGAAATGGACCTCTTCACGTCCCTATCCAGCGCAAAACTACCAAGCTTTTGCCTGTTCATTCCTGGGTGGGGTGTTTTTTGGCGAGACGCACTGTCTCTGTTTTGGACAGGGAGATTTCTGTATGCTTTCCTTCACTTTCCTATTCTGCAGAAGGTTTTGCTGAAGCTACAGGCAGAGGGGGAAATGCATGATTCTCATTGCCACCCTATGGCCTTGGCAGATATGGTTCCCCCTGCTGCAACAGCTAGTGATGGAACCCCCAGTACCTCTACCTCTCTCTCATGACCTTCTGTCCCAGGAGCAGGGCAGCCTGGTACATCTGAGCCTCATATCACTCCTTCATGCCTGGCACCTCTGGACATGGCGGTTTCTCGCTATGGCATCTCCTCTAGAGTCGCTCAGGTCATAGTGGAGGCCAGGAAGCCCTCCACCAGATCCACTTACGCTATGAAGTGGAAAAGATTTTCAATATGGGCCTAAAGGCCTATACTCGTTTTCCTGCTCAGCTTCCCAGGTCCTCGAGTACCTCTTGCACCTGTCAGAGTTGGGCTTCAGTTATTCTTCTTTGAAGGTCCATCTCTCTCTGGTTTCAGCCTACCACCTCCCGGTGGAGGACAAAACCCTAGCTCAGCTAGAGATTTCCAAAAACCTTCCTGAAGGGGGATCCTTCACCTCAAACCTCCGGTCCGAAATCCTGTACCCTTCCCCCCCGGGATCTTATTTTTTTAGAAAAACTTACTTTGCCTCCTTTGGAGTCAGCAGCAAGTTGTGATATGAGTTACCTTTCATGGAAAACGCTCTTCTTAGTTGCCATCACTTCAGCTCGAAGAGTTTCAGAGCTTCAGGCTCTAGTTTGTAATGAGCATTATTTAATTTTCTACAGAGACTGGGTAGCTCTGCGGACTAACACTTCCTTTCTTCCGAAGGTAGTCTCGGAATTTACCCTAAATCAGAATGTTGAACTGCCGGTGTTTTACCCAGAGTACTCCAATAGGGGGGAATATCTCCTGAATACCCTCGATGCGCACAGGAATTTGAGATATTACTTCTCAAGGACTAGGGAGGTTCGTAAGCTGGATCGACTCTACATCGCCTTTGCTCCCAGGTGCCAGGGGAAGGCTATTTCCAAACAGATTTTGTCTAGGTGGCTGGCTAATTTTATCCATTACATTTACCAGAAGTTCGAGAAGCCCCTTCCAGGGGCAGTCAAGGGCCACTCGATTAAGGGAGTGGCCCCTTCTACCGCCTTTCTTAGAAATGTGTCCACTGCAGACATCGAGTGGCCACTTGGTGCTCTGTCCACACCTTCACGAAACATTACAGCCCGGACATTGCTTGTAGGCGCAGGGCTGGCTTTGGTTTAGCAGTCCTGCAAGGACTTCTATCATGAGCAGACTGTCATTGACAGACATTTTCCTGACTCCTTCTATTTAGCTGACTGCTTGGTATTCAGGCCTACTTGTGAAGACTTACTGCAGGAACCCTCTGGAAGTAAGATATAGCAGTTACGTAAGAACTTACCGTAACAGTAGACCTTTGAGAGAGGTTCCTGCAGTAGGTCTCGATTCCACCCACCTTCCCCCAGCTCCTGTGTTTTTTCCTCTTTATTCCCTTCCCAGGACTTTGTTTTATCCAGGGCTCAGGATATCAGGAGTTTTCACTCCTTTTTCCTGCTTCCTCTTTTGAGGTCTCTGGCGGGAGAACTGGAGGGTGGGCAGGGGTTGCCCCTATTTATAGTCACACTGATGTCCCGTCACCTGACATCAGGGGCGGTCCACCGCTGATGATTGCTAGCTACAAGTTTGCCATGCAGTCCTGACACCAGGGGGTGCAGTCCTACTTGAGAAGACCTACTGCAGGAACCTCTCTTGAAGATCTACTGTTACAATAAATTCTTGTGTAACTGCTATGTCCTGATCAACACAGAAAAGTCCCAATTTGAACCATTTAAATTCCTGGAGTTTATCGGAGTAGAGCTGAACACACAGCAAGGCAAAGCCCTGCGCCCTCTGGACAGAGTGGAAACCTCCAGACCCTGGCACACTCGTTTGTCCTGGGCACTTCCTCAGACTTCTAGGCTACATGGCATCTACTACAGCTGTAGTGCCAGAGGCGAGGTTCCAGATGAGGGATAGTCAGTACCATCTCTGAGCCCATTGGGCTCAAAAGAGGGACCTCCTGTCAAAACTGGTTCTGGTCACAAGGACACTCTTACAAACTGTGGACTGGTGGAAAGACGAGGACCACTTCGGGGAAGGAGTTCCTTTCCAGCAGAGGGAACCCTCCAGAGTACTCACTACAGATGCCTTCCCTCCTAGGGTGGGGTGCACACCTGGCAGACCAGTGCATAAGTGGGGTGTGTTCTCCCAGAGAGTCCAGGTGTCACATAAATATCCTTGAACTCAAAGTTGAGTACCTGGCTATCAAAGCCTTTATCCCCCAGCTTAAAGGCCAGTCTGTCCAAATCAGGACAGACAACACCACTGCTATGTTCTAGATCAGCAAGCAAGGGGGCACAAGATCTACAAAGCTCTGCACAGAGGCCATGAAGATTTGGTCTCTGGCCTACTCCTTGGACATGCAGCTCACGGCCATCCACTTGTCAGGCGAGGACAATGTGCTGGCAGACTCCCTGAGCCGCATCAGTTAAGGCCACCACGAGTGGACCCTAAACAGACAGACAGGTGCTGGCCACAGTCTTCACAAGGTGGGGCACTCCAGAAATGGATCCCTTCACCTCCAAACACAACTATCAGATTCCCCTGTACTGTTGCAGGCCTCCGGCTCTGGGCTCAGTACCAGTTGAGGCCCTGTCTCTGGACTGGATAGGGAGGTTCCTGTACACTTTCCTTCCATTTCCTCTGATTCCTGGGGTCTTGCTAAAACTCAGAAGCCAGGCAGTAACCATGATCCTGGTGGCTCCAGACTGGGCAAGGCAGCCTTGGTGCATCCTGCTTCTCCCCCTCTGTCACATGGCCCAATCACCTGCCTTCCACTCAATCTTCTGTCCCTGCCTCAGACGGGGATAGCATACCCCAGCATGTAGAGTCTCTTTGCCTCAAAGCTTGGTATTTGAGAGTCAGGGAATTCTAGCTCTTCAACATTCAGAGCAAGTCCTGAGAATCCTTTGTCTGGCCAAAAAACAAAGTACCAAAAAGACTTGTGCTTCCAAATGGAAGAGATTTTCTTACTGGTGTAAAAGACTGGTAGATGTAACCCTCTGCAGGCTAGCTTGTCCTCCATACTAGATTATTTTGGTACACTTACAAGCATCAGGCCTTAGAGCCACATGTCTGAAGGTTCACTTGGCAGCTATTTCTGCCTGTTAGTCTGTTGAGAAGGAGAAATCCATAATTTCTAATTCAATCTGTAAGAAATGTTTTAAAGGCCTGCTGCACCTTCAACCCCACTTGAGGCACCTGTTCACCCTGGGATTCGAACCTTTGTATAGCTAAACTAATGGAGTCTCCATTTGAGCCCATGGCTACAAACTGATTGGCTAATTCCCTGGCATAATTAGTATAACTCCACCTCCGGGGCAGCTGAACCCAGCTGGCATAACTGCACTAGTCAAGCATACCGAGTGATTCCCTGGAAGGAACAAATATTACTGTAGTAATTTTTTCATCTTTGCACTCCTTATAGAATATCCCTGATTTACACCACACACAAGTTTATTTTATGAAAGTGTAAAGTATTTTATTCTAAAAAGTGTGGAAATTACATCTTCCCTGAATCAGTCTTCTACATTGAGTCTCACTAATGGGTCTGGGCCAGAGGCACTAGGACCCAGCGGCAGCAAATCTTCAGCTAGGGGATTAACAACGGCTAATAGTCACAGCATCTGCACACACCCACATGGTGCCAGGCTAGCTAATGATAGTTGCTGGCTCCATCTTCAACCTCAGTTCTGTTTTTCCCGCTGTTGAGTGCGCAATGTGGGAGCAGTTGCCTCAGTTCACCTTGAATTTCATCTGCATCACTGCAGATCTTCGAGGACATCTTTATTTAGGACACACCTTAGGAACAATAATCGCATTGGCGCTAGGACCACACAGAAACTTATTCTAGCTGGGGCTGCCCATGATGATATCGGGTGTCAGCATTTGTGTAAAAGTGGGCAGCCCCATCTCTCCTCAGTTCTTTTGCCACTGTCATCCTCATCAGACTTGCTAAAGGAAATGTAGTAAGCTAGCCACTGCTGTTTCATTTATTGCCGTTTATCATTTATTTTATACTTAAGTAATTTTTCTCATCTCTGCATGCCTTCAAAAGGTTTATTTCGGTATTGTAAGTGTGGAGATAAAAATCTGTAAGGAAGACACCTCTGAAATCTGTGTGTGTGTGCGCGCACACCTGTCTTACAATGTGAGGACTTGGGATTTGCCCGAGCTTCAATAAGGCTGAAGGGTGACGTCACAAGAAAGCTCTATAAAATTTTCTTCTCCTTAAAACATTAACTGCCATTGAGAAGAATCAGGGCCCAGCATTGGTGTCGTCTTTTACATCAGCCAGGAAGCAGCTGCTGAAGTCAAAGGACCAGGACAAGAACAGATAGATGTAGAGGCCATCCTCATTGTTGGGACACAAGCGGAACCATAGAGATGAGGAATGATCTTCGCCGGCATGATCCCGGTTGCTGATAAGACAGGTTAAATCCATCTCCTCATCACCAGCTCTGGTGGCATTGACAGCCCCCCTCCCCTGACCATTGATGAGACACCAAGGTCAGGGCTTGGTTGTGGCGCTACTCTGGATGAATGATGCCATTGTCCGGCCAAGGCCTATTGTCATGGCCCCTGTCCAGAACGTGTCTGACTCTCAAACTGTGCTAATGACTTTCAGAAATGATACGATGCATACTGCCTAGATTACTTATACAGGCTATACAGTCAGCAGACCCAAAAAAAGATTAGCGTTTTTTGAAAATCTTTTCATGGGGTGCTCACCTACAGAGTCCCAGGCTAGGGTCCACATAATGGACAGTAAAACCTTCTGTGTGGTGACGCAAAATAAAAGGGAGCACAAGGGTGGTTTGTCTAACTGCAAACACGAGTAAGTCACCAGGCAGTGAGTTAGGTCTGTATCATGCAGCAGAGGTAGCATTCTCTAATAGAGGATGTACAGGTGGTATGATTATGGAGAAAGATTGGGACCTTTATGGTGGCTGGCTGGTGGTATAGGGTAGGTTTTGTCTTCATACATCATATGTTTAAGATGCAATAAATAGGTTTTAAATGATACTTGTGACTAGCTCATTTTTGCATTCATTAGATAACGCTTGTGCTCCCTTTTAATTTGTGTCATCACACACAAGGTTTTACAGGCTGTACCATCGATGAGTCCTGCAGGCACTCAAGCCCCATCGATGCCAGCTACAAGCACAGTGCAGATTCCTGTCTCTCCACCTCCACCAGAGTTGCCTGCGCAGTCTGGGGCCCCCATAGTTGACCGACATTGAAGAGACAGAATACAATCCTGACCTTATGGGTTTTAGAAGAGGATTTGGAGGAGAAATAAAGGAGAATAATATGTGGTGCCCCACTCTTGTTCTACCCTCTCAACCTGCAGCGAGGACTAGGTGGTATATAGCCCGAGATCCCCCCCCTCCCCCGGAGTGTATCCCACTTTTCAAGCCATGATGCAGCAAGTGCCACAGTCTTTGCTGTGGAAGAAGAGGATTCCACAAAGAAGAACCTGACTGAATTGCTGGAGATCCCAATCTCTCCCTCCATAATCATACCACCTGTATATCGTCTATTAGAGGATGCTGCCTTTGCTGCATGGTACGGGCCTGATTCGCTGTCTGCAGTACCTGGAAAGGCTTGTAAGCAGTATCCTGCCCCACCTCCTGAGCCGTATTATACTAACCAACTAGAAACTGACTCTGTAGATCTCATGGCTGCCCATGATAAATTTAGGGCACCTAAACATATGAGTACCCTGCACCAGATAAAGAATCTAGGTAGCTGTATGTGATGGGCAAGCGTACTTGATGTTGCTGCCTCACTGTGCCTTAGGATCGGAAATTATCAGGCCCATATGATTAAAATGTCATAATAGGCTCTGAAAAGCTGCCAAGACTGCAGCTCAGGCTTTGCCTGAAGACTCTGCCAGGAATTAATTGATTGATTAAATATTTAACCTTGGTGCTGAGGTCGGTAAACATTTGCTCCGCTCAGCATATGGATATCTCAAGATGCCTCTGCTAGAGCTGCAGCTTCTGGTGTTTGTGTGAGAAGATATTCTTGTCTCAGAGTAGCAAGATTTGCCACAGAAGTGCAGCAGGTCATTTTGAATGCCCCTTTTAGAGGGACAAAACTTTCTGGATATGATGTTGAAGAAGCCCTCTGAGGCCTTCAGACATCCAAAATGACTCTGAGGCCTGTAAAATCCCTGTAGCCTGTTCCTGCTAGGGGGCATGGGGGAGGATCCTTTCATCGGCCTACTGCCAGAGGTGGGGGAGGTTTCTACCCACAAGGCTGTGGTAAGGAAACTGGTCCCTTTCCCCCAGGTCCCCATACAGAAGCACCCAGAGCAGGTGCCAGTGGCAGTGTCCCCTCTGGCTCTGCCTGACTTGTACCTGGACCGACCCCCACTTCCATGAAGGCCTCCAGGAGTGGTTATTTTTTTTTGGGGGGGGAAGATATACTTTACCTGCATCTGGAATAATGGAAGGAGATTACAACAGACTAGTGGGTCCTGGAGATAATTGCAAGAGGGCATGCTCTGGAACTAACAGACATCCCTCCAGATCATCCTCCACCCCCTTCTGGTCAGTTGTGGGCAACCATGTACTGAGGGCAGCATATGACACTGTTGATGCCTCCGGATTGGGGGGGGCGGCTGCAGAGATCTGCCATTCATGGCTCAGGGTGTCTGGTTTTGCGTCTGATGTTCAGGCCAAGATTATGGATGCCCCTTTTCGGGTTTCTGTCTTGTTTGGGGAAGATGCCCAGGATATTGTCTCCCTCCTCTAACAATCAGGCAAGGCCCTGAGGTTGGTGCATTCTCTCTACCACTCCTTTCCTCGGTCTTTCCAACGTCGGTCCTTTTGTTGGTCCTGTCGCCAGCCCTCCAAGAGCCAGCAGTCGAAAGGACCCTTTAAGCATGAGGCAAACACCCCACCAGCCAGTGGGGCCGCCCCTAGGGCCCCCAGAGCTCCCTCAGCTGCTCTGCCCACCCCAGATCCACTGCCTGACTCCTTGCCTGACCCCCCCCCCCAAGCAGAGGCCTTGGGAGAGGTGGTCGGGGGGTCGATTCTCCCTCTACCTCAATGGGTGGCGAACAGTAACCTCAGATCAGTGGGTGCTTCAGATTATCGAACAGGGTCACACCCTCGAATTTCTGGAACACCCTCCGGAAAGCCCTCCCTTGTTCTCCCATTACCCTCAGGCCCACATCTCTCATCCGGGAGGAGATTCAGGCACTTCTGCACAAAAAGACCATAATGTCTGTCCCTCCAGCTCAAAGAGGAAAAGGGTTCTACTCGCACTTCTTCCTCATCCCCTAGAAGACAGGGGACCTGAGGCTGATCCTGGACCTCAGCCACCTGACCCTTTACACAGAGTACCAGTGCTTCAGGATGATCATCCTCCGAGGATTGTTGCCCCTCCTCCACCAGGGGGACTAATTCTGTTCCCTGGACATGCAGGATACTTATCTTCATATCTATGTTTTCCCGGCCCACCGCTGCTTCCCCTGTTTTTGCTTCCAGGGAAACCACTTTCAGCTCAGGGCCTTTCCTTGGCACCTCAGATCTTTACCAAGTACCTGGTAGTGGTGGCTGCGGCCCTGAGGAGACGGGGCTTTTATGTGTTTCCTTACCTGGATGACTGGTGCTGCAGATCCTGGAAGGCACCTTTTGGCTTTTCTAGGCCCTAGGGATCACAGGCAACCTGCCAAAGTCTTGTCTCTCTCCAGGCCATCGCCTCCAGTATATTGGGGCAATCCTGGTCTCATCCCGGGGCAGAACCTTCTTGCCAACAGACGGGGCAGAGTTCTTGATAGCAGTGGTCGAAGATCTCTTCAGCAGGTAGGGCGATCCAGAGTTGGGCCTTTTAGCATCCCCACTTAACACAAAACAGCCACTTTTCTGCTCACTTGATCCAGGGCCTGGAGTTTTCTGGCACAACGCGTTGTCCCTGTCCTGGAAAGGGATGTTCCTGTACGCCTTTCCTCCCTTCTCAGTGCTGCAGAGGGTTCTTATTAATCTTCAGTCCGAGGGGACAGAGATGATTCTCGTGGCTCCCTGCTGGCCACATCAGATTTGGTTCTCTCATGCAGCAGCTGGCAGCGGAATCTCCAGTTTCCTTGCCCCTGTGCACTGGCTTTCTCTCCCAGGAACAGGGCACCCTGGTCTATCCTGACCTCAAGTCCCTGCATCTACTTGCATGGCTCCTGCAGACTTGGCTGTTGCCTGCTTTGGGATTTCCTCCAGGGTTGCTGATGTCCTGGTGGCCGCTAGAAAGCCTTCCTCCGGAGCCACTGATGCCATGAAATGGAAGCACATCTCCCTATGTGCTGCTGATCGCCACTTGGATCCCTTCACTCATCTAGTGACTCTGATATTGGAGTACCTACTCCCCCTTCCCATTTGGACTCTGGCCTGAGGTACTCATTTCTTAAGGTGCACCTAGCTGCCATGTCTGCGTACCATGCACCTATTGAGGGCAAAGCCGTTGCCCAACTGGAGGTATTCCGCACATATCTGCAAGGTATCCTACATTTGAAACCTCTAATCCAGGACCCTGTCCCTCCATTGGATCTTCTTTTCATGTTACAAAAGTTCACTCTGTCTCCCTATGAGCCAGTTGCAAGCTGCACTTTCTGTCATGGAAAGTGTTATTTTTAGTTGCTGTTACTTCTGTTCAAAGGATTTCCGAACTTCAAGCTCTGGTGTGTAAAGAGCATTATTTGGTTTTTCACAAAGACCGGGTTTCTTTGTGTACTAATCCTAAGTTTCTACCTAAGGTGGTGTTTGAGTTCATGCTAAACCAATCCATCCACCTGCCTTTCCTTGAGTATTCTGATCAGGGGGAGGCCTTGCTGCTCACTTTGGATGTTCATAGGGTGCTCCGTTATTACACAAACTGCACCCAGATGGTTTGAAAGACTGATCAGTTTGTTTTGTTTGCCCCCAAGAGAAAAAGGGCACGTGTTTCCAAACAGTGTTTGCCAAAATGGTTGGCAAATTGCACTGTTTACTGTTAAGTACAACAAACAAGTCCTTGCCTGGGGCAGTTAAGGGACACTCCACCCATGGTATGTATGACTCTACTGCCTGTTTCAGAAATGTCTGCTGCGGTCATCTGTGCAGCTGCCACTTGGAGTTGGGTTCACACCTTTGTCCATTATTACAGCCTGGACATCGCTTCCAGACGCATGGCCAATTTTGGACTCTGTCCTTCAGGACCTCCTTTCCTGAACTGTCTGACATTTTTTGCCTCCTCCCGGCTGCCCTCTGGGTAGGTTCCGGTACTGCTTGGGACTCTGTCCTACTGGTGCTGCCTGATGCAGGAGCCCCCTCAAAGCAAGATAGTACAGTTACAGCCGGGCCTCTTTGTTAGAAACTTTTATGGGTAGGAAGAGGCCCAGAGTCTCCCTAGAAATAATAAGTGAACAGGCTGTGTGGTTTTTATCTGATTTCTACTGGGTACAGATGATAAATTGGATATTAACAGGCAAAGGAACTGCCTCCTCCCTTAAAGATGGTATTGATTTCTTGCTATTAACAATATTAGCCATTTTATTTATTAGATGCTTAAGATGTATTTCCCTGTACTACATAGTGTATGGCCTTGTATTATGTAAAAATACAAAAATAAAAATTATAAAAAAAAAGATAGTACAGTTACGTAAGAACATACAATAAGAGTAGATCTTCAAGAGGCGCTGCTTTCCTTCCCTCCTTTCCCCTGATATTGCTTCTCCGTAGCACTTCTTCCTCTCTTCCTTGGCTCTGAGGAACCACTTCGGTTCTCCATTTTTACTTTCTGCACCAGGGTCTCCGGTGGGAGAACTGAGGTAGGTCTAGGGGACCTCCCCTTTATAGGATAGGCAGACATCAGCGTGCAGATGTCGGCGAAGGCGGTCCCCCATGGTAGACTGCTAGCTAGAAGTTCTCCATGCGGTCCTGATGCCTGGCAACTTCAATCCTACAGGTGTTGCCTGCTGCAAGAGCTCCTCTCGAAGATCTACTGTTAGGTAAGTTCTTACAGAACAGCACTCTCTATTCTTGTGTTAACTTTAAATAATCCACTAAAGGATCTCAAATACTTATAAATTTATTACCTTTCCCTTTTTGATTATAAAAAATCTCTCTAAATTAGCACAGTCTACTAACAAGTTGAACCAATTATTTATGTGGGGTGGTACTTTGTCTTTCCAGTGCTGTAATATACATTTTTTCACATTGATTATTGCTATATTAAATTGAAGAATTTTATTGTAGTCTGTTACTAAAGTGATTTCCAAAAATTATGATTCCGTAATCAAAAGGAATTTTAAGCCCCAATATCGAACTCATTGTGAAGAGTAGCGCCCTTCAGAAACCAGCTAACTTGGGGCATGAAACAAACAGGTGTGTTAGGGATACTTTTGTGTTATCACATCTAGGCACTTGTCTGTTACATTTTTGTTAAATGTATTTAACCTCACAGGAGTTTAATATACTCTATGAAACATTCTAGTAGATTTCTTTCAGTTTATGATTTTTTGAGATGTCTTGGATTGCGGGCAATGTTTTGTCCCGTTTGTGTTCAGTTAGAACTGGGTCTATATCTTTTCTCCATTTGGCATACAGTTTTCCCAAAGAACAGGCATTGCTGTCTGCACATATACTGTATAATCTGCAAATCAATTTCTTATTTATTCCTGTGTTAATAAACATCTCTTCTATGAATGAATAAGAGACTTCTGCTAGATTACCTACTTTCCCTAATATAATCCCTGACTTGTAAAATGTAAGGAAATGGCCCCCTTACAAATCTAGAAGTTGTTTTAATGTATTAAACTCCATTAAATGCCCATCTTTATAGAGATGACACAACTAGAATACCCATTTTTCTTCCCAGATTGAACAAAATAGTTGTCTCTAAACACTGGTATTGTATTAATATATATAAAGGGTGAAGCTGTGCCTTTCAGTTTTATCAATTTGTGAATTTCTAGCCATATTTTAAGACTTTTGTGGTCATTTTTTTTTGCTTTTTATACTTTAAATCTGCATAGAATATCTCTGTTAAATCTTTTAGCTGGGAGGCTACTACTTCCTGCTTTATCCCTGCTGTTTTTTTTGCCTGCCTCAAACCATTTACTAATTTGAGCCATTTGGGCTGTGTAATAGTACCACATAAAATTTGGGAGAGACAAACCCACTTTACTAGTTGACACATACAACTTTGTTAGTTGAAGGGAGTTTTATCTTGCTAAATAAAGCTCATAATTTTACCTTCCAGACCTGTGAATGTTTTTTTAGAAATCCAAATGGGAAGTGCCTGGAACAAAAATAATAATCTTAGTAAAATATTCATCTTAGCTGTATTTACTCTCCCTATTATTGTAAACAGTAGCATTCACCATATATCCAAGTCCTTGTATATATTTTGTAATAATGGATCACAATTTAAGTTAAACATGTCCTCTCTCCTTTTTTAGATGACCACTCCCAGATATTTTTTCTTATTTAATATTAAACTGTACCTGAAATTCCCGAGCAGCAAAGTCATTGTGTAATAGGAGAATTTCAGTCTTTTTATGGTTGATTTTATAACCAGAAATTTCCAGAAATTGAGAGTAAAGGCAGTATAGTCTTACCAACATTTTGTAAGTAATATGTCATCTACATATAATGATATGTTATGTTCTTTTATACCTTATGTGTTTCTATTTTGCCTTGTATTTTGTACCGGAAGTTTTATAAGGATTGCACATAAATGGTGCAAGAGATGGCAACCCTGTCTCGTACTTATTTTTAATTCGATATGGCATGACACTTAAGTCATTTGTTCTTATTTGAGCTTTTGGGGTATTGTATAGTAATTTGATTCATTTACAGAATTTTTCTTCAAACCCCATTTTCTGTAATACCAGCAGTAAATATTTCATTTCACCCTGTCGAATGCCTTTTCTGCATCTATCGCAACTAAGGCTGTTTCACTAGAAGTCTAGCATTCTATCACATTAAGTGTTCATCTTATATTATCTGTTACTTTTCTGCCAATAATAAACCCCATTCCGGGTGGATGATTTTATGCATTACTTTTGTTACCCTTTTAGCTAATTTTTTTGAAATGTTTTTTATAATCTATATTTAAGAGAGATGGGATGGTAGGAGCTATATCTCAGTGAGTTTATCTGGTTTTAAAATGAGGGTTATCATAGCTTCATCGAAAGATGAGGGTAATTTGTTTTCCTGGAGAAAATCATTAAACACTCTGCATAAGGGAGATAAATTCTCTTTAAAATACTTTCAAAAATTCTCCTGTATAACCATCTATGCCTGGCAATTTGCCCTTTGGAAGTTCAGAAATTTTATCTAATCTTTCTTGCTCAGTAATTTCTTCATCTATAATAAGTCTTTCGTTTTCATCCGTTGTGTTTAGAGTTATTGTAGAGAGGAAATGTTTTATTCTTTGGGTCTCCGGGTTATTTTCTGTAGTATAAAGGTTCTGATAAAATTCTGAATTTTTCATTTGTTGCATTGGGGTGTGTTATGTTCACACCATTGTCTTATATTATTGCATTGATTCTCTTCTTTTTTCACTTTGGAGTTGACAGGCAGGTTTGTCAAGTTTTTCTCCTAAAAATATTTGGCCCTAGCCCTCATCATTGCACCTCTTGCACGAGTATCATGAATCTGGTTAATTCTGTCTCTTAGCAGTCGGACTCTTGAGGGTGCTATTTCTGTACCTGAAGTGACTAAATCAGCTTCTGCACAAAGCTGTTATTGGTCTAATAGATTTAGCCTTTGGGTTTCTAGTCTGTTTTTCGAGGAGTTTAAAGGATACACATTCTCTTATATGAGCTTTTAGTGCATACCAGAAAGTATTTATAAATATAGCGTGCATAAGATTATTGTGTATAAAGTCTCTTATTTCCTGTTTTATCCACTTGGTAAAGTTGTCATCCGCAAGCAGTTTTTGGTCAAATTTCCATTGTTTATATGTTCTTTGTCTCCGCTATTTGTATAGACATCCTCGTGGTCGGATATACTAATTGGATCGTATCCAACGTCTGTTACATTGCTTAATAGATAATTTGAAATCAAGACAAAAATCTATTCTTGAATGAGTTGTGTGCGTATTTGAATAGTAGGAATACGTTTCTTTTTTAGGGTACATATGTCTCCATGGATCCAGCACATCTAATCCCTCCATGTATTTAATTATTAAGGAGGCTGTTCTGTTTGTTTTTTTCTCTCCAGGGCTTCTTTTCATATAGCTCAATGTAATGCTAAAATCACCAGATATTACATATGGGCATGGAAATTACGAGATATCTGTAAATAGATGATTAAAAAAAAATCTGGGTCCCCTTTGTTAGGGGCATAAACACGTGCTAAAGGGAATTCAGCAGAGTTCTGCCTGAACCAGCGTCTAGAACATTTTCCTCCTGGATTTCCATATTGCTCTATAATTGAGAATCAGAACTTTTGCTGTATAAGAACAGCTGTTCCTCTAGCCTTATTTGTGAAGCTAATGCAAGTTCCATTTGCCTTAAAAAGATTTGTAAAATATTTATATTTTCCCAAGAAATGAATCTCTTGTGTGTAAAAAAAAAAAAAAAAAAAAAATGTATTTTTCTCTTACATTGGTTTATTTTTCTTATTTTAATTCGATATCTAGACCACCTTGCATTCCATATCAGATTTATATTAATCATGTTATATCTTGCATCCAGTAAAAGACATTACTAAGCCTGTGAGTAACTGAAACATCTTCTCTTACATCCAAACACAATTCTCTTATACTTTTAATTGCCTTTTTACCATGTTGATTTCCTCTTACTTATTTCTATTTTTTGACCTCTTACCCAACCCGCTCACCACACCAGACCACACCACTGTATCTTTGTAGGCCTAACATGTCCAGAAAACCAAACAGAATAAAAAAAAAAAAAAAGGAAGAAAAATTTATTAATGAGTAATCTATCATTTTGTTCACTTGCGATCCCTATCCCCTTGTCCAACCCCTTCCCCCAGTCTGGAAGACGTACGAGGACCATCTGGTACTGTCCTGCAACTATACCAGATGTCCAAGCTCATCGGCCTTATGGAGCATGTTTGCACAGACCCCGGGAGCAATAATTTCATTTTTTCCCCCCTTACTTTTTTTTTTTTTTTGGCAGGGCTGTCTGCCAGACTTCGGCTCTGGTCACGGCCCTGGACTTCCACCATCTGCCTGTTGCCATGATCCCTCGGTCACCCCCCGCATTCCCCCTGGAGGGCGGGGCCACCGAACTGATCCCCTATCCAGCCCGCAGAACCAGTATCTAGTTGGGGGAATCCAGCGACAGAGGCTAATTGAAGTCCGTGAGGGCTTCATAGAGGCGGAGAGACCCTTGATTTTTTTCAATTTTTGACCCCTGAAGAGCCGGATGTACGATGTCATCGCACTGATGTGCAGACGTCCTCCAGCTCTCCACCCCCTGTAGATGCCCGCAGCTTGGCGAACATCCAGCCTCCGCTGGGTGTCACTGCAGCGCGGCGCATATCCCACACCCACCCTGAAGAAAGGAGAGCTGTCGCAGAACACTCAATCCTTCCTTCTCCCTGCCAGCCCCCAGCGGCCTGAGTCCATTCCCGAACCCGGGTCGCTGGTGCAGCGCGAGGTGTGGCATCCAGCGCCTCAACCCTCAGCACCACCAGGCCTGCCTTCCCCTTACTCTAAGCCTTTTTTATATTTATAGCTTTCTACCACCTAAACTGAGTGAAGACAAAAAGAAGAAAAAAAAAGCATAAAAGCACGTTTTCCTCTTTCTTTCCTCCCCTCCCCCTTTCTTTTTCTTGTTGCCTCCACCTGTGTTCTCTTTTTCTCGTTATTAATTTCCATTCTGTTTAAACAATTTTCTTCCAGTATTATTTGTCTCTCTTTTTAATCCTTCCTTTATTTGACCCTCTACATTTTGTCAGCCTTAGAATGTTCTGGAATTACTTTTCCCACTGCCTTCTCATTACGTGAAGTTTCGGGGGAGATTCCACCTGCGTCTTCAGTCAGCAGATCTCCAAATTATTTTTTCTGCTTCATTGGATGAGGTCAAAATTCTTAATCTGCCATGTAGCCAGACCTTTGCTTTAGCTGGGGGAATCATCATGAATCTTATATTGTGCTGTGCCAGCAACGCTTTTGCGAATGCCTTGCTTTTGTACACCACCTATTGAGTGAAATCTGGGAAGACTTGAATATTGATTCCAGCCACCTTAATGCCATTATTTATTCTTGCTTTTCTCATCAGAGCCTCCCTATCTTGGTAGTGCCGAAGTTTTACAAAAACAAAGCAAGGCTGGGAACCTTGGTCATTAGGATTTTTGGACCTCTGTAGGCCCTGTCTAATGGGTAAGGTTTTTCTAAAGCTTCTCAAAAAATTCAGGTAGTTTGGCTCCTTCCTTCCCTTCCGGGATACCCTTAGTTTCTGGTAGTCTCATCTAGATCTGGTCTCCGTGTCTTCTACTTTCAACCTCCACATTTCTAGTTCTTGTGAGTGATTGTTTACTCCAATTATTCAGAGTTTCCATAGTGTTTACTCTTCCAATTCAGTAGCTCTCTGAGGGAATTAATATTGTTTACAGGCTCTGAGGCTGTATCAGTCAGCTGACTCAGCGTTGTTATTGAGGTATTAATGTTCTGAAAAACCTCTTACTTTGAGCACGTCTCTGCTTTCTGTCAGTATATCGCCCTCTGGTGGTGATATGTTTGCGTTTTTATTGGAATCACCAGCTTTATCCACAACAGTAATTTTTGCCAAGTTACTCATTGCACCTGCCATATGCACATCACTCAAGATTTCCCTTTCTTCTGACTTTATTCCTCTAGTGTGTGATTTATACTGGCTTCCTGTTCGCTTCTCCACTGACCATACCTCTGCTGTCTTATTAGATTGCAAACAAGTCTCCCCTCGCACTTCTGAATTGAAATGCTGTTTTTGTGCTGCTACTGTCCTGAAGTGGCGAAAACCTGTTTAAAGGGTGTTTTCATTCTTTGCATTCTCTCCTGTACAGATGCTCACCGCAGATGTCTCTGGCTCTGGCTGGGGTGCTTGTCTTGGCCCTTACCAGACACAGGGGGTTATCAACCAAGGTAGAGGTCAAGTTGCACACAAATATCGTGGAGATGGGAGCTGTCCTGTACAGCCTCCAGGCCTTTCAGGAGCATCTGTGCCCCAGATCCTCTCTTAATACAGACAGTGCTACTGTGATGCATTACATCAACAAACAAGGGGGGGCATTCTTACCCACTGGGCAGGGAAGCAGTGAGAGTTATGGTATTGTCTCTCATGGTCTATAGCTCTCAGCCGTGCGTCTCCTGGGGCTCCAAAACATCTTGGTAGACAGGTTAAGTAGGTCACACTCCAAAATGCACAAGTGATAACTGCTTACTCTGGTGGTAACTGGCTACTTTACAAAATGGGATCATCCAGAAGAGTTGGACCTTTCTGCATCCCCAAACAATGCAAAACTGCTGCACTTCTGCCCAGTCTATCTAGGGTCAGGAGTTTTATGGTGAGACGTGTTGTCCCTCTCTTGGAAAGGGAAATTCCCATACTCATTCCTCCAGTTTCTCTAATGCAGAGGGTGCTAAGCAAACTGCAAATAGAGTGCTACCCTCATCCTCTTTGCTCCGTTTTGGCCTTGCCAGATATGATTGCCACTTCTGCAGCAAGTGGCAGTGGAACCTTCGGTGCCTTAATCTCTGTGTCTGTGATCACTGGTCCATCTGGACCTGAATTCTCTACATCTGCATGCAAGGCTCCTGGGAACATAGATGTAGCTTATTTTGGGGTATGCCCTAAGGTAGTTGATGTTCTGGTTACAGCTGAAAAACTTTCTATCAGACTATTCCTTGAAGTGAAGGCAGTTTTCTTTGTGGGCTGCTTCCAAGAATTTTGACCCATTTACATGCCCTGTAAATGCAGTGCTGTCCCCTGTCTGACTCTGGTCTACAGTATTCCTTGCTTAAAGGTGCATTTGGTTGCTATATCAGCTTTTCATGTCCCTGTCGATGGTCATATGGTTGCACAACTGGAGGTGTCCCATACTTTTTTGAGAGGTATTCTTCACGTGAAATCTCCTAACCACAATCCAGTCTCACCTTGGGACTTTAATTATGTCCTTGAGAAGCTGATGTTGGTTCTTTCTGAGCCAGCTGCGAGTTGCAACCCATGTTTCCTGCCATGGAAAATGTTATTTAATTACAATCACTCCTGCTCAAAGAATTTCAGAGCTGCAGGCTGTGTTGTGTGAGCTTCCATATTTGAAAAACAGTTTCTTTGCATACAGATACTAAGATCTTACTTTGAGGGGGGCTTTTGCAGCAGACAGCACCGGAAGGACTGAAGCCAGCAGGTGCCAGGACCACACGTAAAATGTCTAGCTAGCAGTCTATCACGGGGGACCTCCCCCGCCGTCAGCACACTGACATCCGCCTATCCTACAAAGGGGGCGGTCCCCCAAATCTACCTCGGTTCTTTCCCGCTGTCAACCCACGCACGTTGGACCTCCACGGACGCCTGCTTCAGTCGACCGCCATTTTCTATGCGTATTACCTGCGCTTTATTTTTTTCTCTTTTTACCATTCATAACATCAGATTTTTTATGTTTTCTTTATTAGGTTTGTCTTCTTCTCTAGCCTTGTCTTCTGACCGGCCGACGTGTGCCTGCGGCAAGCAGATACACGCCAAAGATGGTCACTCTTCCTTCTTGCTCTGCTTAGGCACCAACCAGGACAGAGACCTGTCAGCACTGCCAGGACTTCAACCAGGCCATGTGGAGACATTGCTTGAAGACACTGGAAAGCTGCCCGTTGAAGCAGAAATTGGCCATGCTGGAGAGGGATTTTCAGGCCAAAAGTTGTTTTGCTTCCCCTGCTCAGTCTTCCGTGGCATCTGTTCCTTCCTTCTCAGGAGGAGAAGAAATGGAATGGGAAGCATAAGCACCAGGACCGTCCTCGGTCAGACTCTTGCTGGCAGTTGCCGCACAGACTGGCCTCCGCTTCTGGGTTTTCTTCCTGCGGGGGATGGGGGCTCGGCCCTTCCTTCCTCATCAGCCCTCACTCCATCCGGGCTGCTGTTGGTGCAGCCACCTGCCCTCATCTCCATTTCGGGTGGTGGCTCTTCGGGGCAGTGGACTTTGTCCCCTGCCTCCCAGCCCCTTACGCTCAGGCCCTTAGCAACCATGGGTCCTCAGCTAGGTGGCTCGGCTAGGGTTGGAACCTCTGGTGGCAGGTCCTTGCTAGTGGTCCTTGACTTGGGGGCCAGCACTAGTCCTTCCAGGCATTGTCAGGAGCAAGCGCTCACCTCCTCTTCTACACAGGTGATGCCTTTGGCCCTGCTTTGAGGAAATTCTCCCCCGCAGGTGCCATCTTCACCATTGGGGCCAATGTCTGCTACTTTGCCAGACCAGATGCCAGTCTTCACCTCTCAGGCCAGCGCTGGCTCTGCCAACACCTCAACTGATGACCCCTCAGCCATCGTCACCTCGACTATAGCGGACACCAGCTGGCCTTCTGGATCCTCAGCCGGTGCCAGGTTAACCTGTGCTAGGGTACCGTATGCTAGCCCCTCCATCAACGTACCTGTACCCTCCTCCTCCTTATCCTTATCCCCCCTAATAATCCACCCCCCACCAGTGGATTATAATGTTCTGTTTAATGCCTGGTGGTCCTTCATGCAATATAAGAATGCACTCAGGCGACCCTCTCCCCCGGGACCCCCTCCTCAGGACTCGAACTGGGCAGGACCCAGTGACCCCTGCACAACAGCGTCCTTGGGGGATGCACTTGGAGCTCTGACCAGCATATGGACGACCGTCACCTTCAGACACCTGTCCTGGACAGTGATCATAGAAACATAGACTTTGATGACAGATGACTGTTTGGCCCACCTAGTCTGCCCATTTCCCTACCTATTGGATAAGCTACAGATCCTAGTTAACCAACAACCTACTTCTTCCTACCCCCTCTAGAATTGCCTTCTGTCTGTCTCATACATTCTTGAATTCCCCCACTGTTTTGCCCCCAACCTTCTCAGGAAAGCCGTTCCTTGCATTCACCACCCTCTCCGTGAGAAAAATACTTCTAGGAGCATGGATATGTTGTTCATCCACACTGTTTGGCATGTCCCTTTCCCCTTTAAATCTTGCCGGAAGTCTTCAAGCTGGCTCCTCCCACCCACCCGGGTGGTATATACCTCGGCTGTGTCCCATGACGCCAGATCTTCTTTCCGCTGGAAGATACGGTTCCCTCGTGCTCTCAAAGCATTTCGTAGGCTATGGATTCTAATTGTCGGTTTTAACCGAAAATTGTTTTAAAACTCGTTCGAGTTAGCGACTGCGAATTTACCGCATCTGCCATGAAGGAAAAATCTTCTCCTGGATTTCGCCGGAAGATGTTGTGAACCATCCCCACCTAACGTGTGTCTACTGTCTAGGTGTCTGACATGACACCTCGTTGTGTGGTTTTTGCCTGGCCTTCCATCCCAATGTCCTGGACGACCGCAAGGTGCGTTTAAAGCTGGAGACACCGGAGAAAAGGAATCCGCCAGTGAAATAGGAGGCGAGGTGGGTGGTTTCCACGGCTGCGAGATCCACCTAACAGCTGGAACAAATGAAGGCATTTGAGGAGGAAGCAGATTGAGCTTCAGCCAATCAAAGCTTCTTCGTTCCACTTAACCTCTGCTCCACCATTACGGGCTCCTTCAAGGAGTTGTGCCAGTCTCTCCCCACCAAGGGTGAGGCGCTGTCGGGCTCGCACTCCTCCCGTCCTTGGAAGAGGGATAAGGACCCCGGGTCTTCATCCAAGCGAAGACACTTTTAAGACAAAGGTCTGAGTCCCAGGAGCACATGGTCTCGACTTTGGTCGAGATCACCTCAACGGCCGCAGGCTTCATGGACCTTCCGTCTGGCCAGGGGACCAAGGAAGTGGCCAATGAGGTCGAGATTGTTCTCGACCCAATTGACACCTTGTCGCTGGTTCAGCCCGACTCGTTGGAAAGGACTCTGGTCCTTGTCTTCCCTGATGAGGAGACCCAGCCTGCTGGTGTCCCCATTAAGGATACGGTTCCCGACCCTCTGTTTTCACCGATCCCGGTGTCTCCTGATCGACCGAGTCAGCCTCCCTGATCTCGGTCGAGGTCCAGAACCCCGAAGAGGAGTCATAAGTACTCTTAAGAAGAGGCGACGCCACAGGTCCTCATCCTTCTCTGATGAGGAGAGGCTTCGATGAAAACTCCCATCGATGCTATGAAGCCCTCATGTGGCAACAGCTGATTCTGTCCGGGCAAAAGCCGGCTCCGCCGCCTACCCCGGCCATTACATGGCTTTCGCCTCCCAGGCCGAGGCCAACCCCTCCGGAACTGAAGCCTTCGGTTCATCCACCCGTGGGGCCGGCCTGTATCTTGGCTTGTCCTATCTTGGCCTCTCCACCGATTTAGGGTGGCACCACCAGCTAAGCAGCCTGAGTGAGGGGCACCCTCGAAAGAGGACCGACAAGACACCGGGCTTCCCCAGCGTCTGTCGATTACAGTCACCCCAGATCGCCCTCGGCGTGTCAAGGGTGACTTAGGCAGCAGACCGTTATACCATGATTCTTCAGATTCGGATGTCACTGGATTACACTCATATCCCGGGGATGAAGAGTCATCCATGATAGGTTTGGAGAAAGGTCCTTCCTCCTTTCAGGGCATCCTCCGCCTCATCTCCAAATCTACCGGAATGCCTATGGAGTCCATCCAGAAGAAGGTGGAGTACCCGCTCACCGATATCCTCAAGAGAGGGCATACACCGATGGAGGCCTTTCCGGTGGCCGAGGCCATTGTTGGCCCGGCCCTTGAACTTTGGCAGTGTCCTGCTTCCTGCCCAGCACCATCTGCTCACATGGCCGTCAGGTACGCGGTGCCCATGGGGTCCCTTGTGGGGTTCACAGAGCACCCTTCAGCCGAGAGCCTGGTGACCACCTTTGTGTTCGGGTGTACTGGGAGTTCAGCCAACACTGACCGACCCTCGGACAAGGAGTCCAAAAATATGGACCACTCTGCCCGTAAGGTCTATGCAGCTTCTTCTCTGGGTCTTCATCAGGCCAGCTCGGCTATCATTATGGAACACTTCTCATGCCTTTCTCTGGTCATTAGACGAGGTCCTCCCTCATCTCCCAGTGGACATGCAGACTGTCAAGCAAGTCTGGGACCAGGGTCGTGCTGTTGCAAAACAGCAGCTCCAGATGGCCCTGGATATAGGAGATACTTGTGCCCGTTCTCTTGCAGCCGCGGTGGCCACTCACCGCAGGGCTTGGCTGAGGCTTTCCTCCTTCACGGCGGATACTCTGCATAAGCTTGCTGATGTGCCCTTTCTAGGCACCGACTTGTTTGGTCCTGGAGTGGCCGGTCACCTTCAGCGTATAGAGCAGTCCAATGCCACCTTGGATGCTATTTCTGCTAAGGGTTCTTCAGGCAAGAACCAGTGGAGGAGAAAGAAGAAGAAGCCATTTCAGCCTTCTTCCCCTGCGGTCAGGCAGTCCTCCTACCAAGGAGGTCAACAGCAGCAGCAAGCTGAAGCTTGGCGCCCACGTCCCAAGCAGGGTCCTCAACAGCCCCATAAAGGAGGCCAAGGCACAGGTCCAGGAGCCACCTCCTCCTCTAAGCACGCTCAGTGACGGGTTGGGGGTTGCCACCCCTACACCCGTCACGCCAGCTCTGGGTCCTCCCGTGGGGGGTCGGCTCTGCCACTTTCTTTCTGCCTGGTCTGATATCACTTTGGAGCCGGTGGGTTCTCGAAGTGGTCAGTCAGGGACTGCCTCTAGAGTTCGAGCAGTACCCTCCCAGTCGAGCCCGCACCCCTCGAGAGGAAAGGATCTCAGCTTGCACTCAGTCTGCTCTTCGAGACGACATAGCTCAGCTCCTCTGCAAGGAGGCAGTAGCTGCAGTGCTGGATCCTCCTGCAGACCCAGGCTTCGTGTCCAGGTACTTCGTGGTGCCCAAGCAGACGGGTGGTTGGCGCCCCATCCTAGATCGCCATGACCTGAATCAATATATCAGGTCTTGCACCTTCCAGATGGTAACTCTGAACCAGATCATACCATCCCTGGAGCGAAACATGTGGTTCTGTTCACTGGATCTACAGGATGCATTCTTTCACGTCCCAATCCGTCCGTCCCATCAGAGGTTCCTCCATTTTAGGGTCGAGAGGACCCTGTAAGAGTTCCGAGCCATGCCGTTCGGCCCGTCGTCGGCCCCACGTGTCTTCACCAAATGCCTTGCAGTGGTGGCAGCCCGCCTCCGGCAATGAGGAGTCCGAATATACCCTTATCTCAACTACTGGCTCTTGGCAGGTTCCTCCCTTCAGGAAGTGGAGAGGTCCAGGGATCTGGCTCTTCAAACCTGCTCCCAACTTGGCTTCCTGATAAATGGGGCCAGGTCGGAACTCCTGCCCTCTTAGGTGATGGGCTTCATCAGGGCAGAGCTCAACTCTTGTCAAGCCAGAGCTCAGCTCCTGGCAGACAGGGTGGAGGTTCTCTCGTCCTTTGCCCGATCATTTCTGGTTGGGCACTTGTGCCCTTCCAGGACTTTCTGCGCCTTCTGGGTTACATGGCGGCATGCACCTCAGTGGTCTGTTGGGCCAGGTGACACATGCTCTCCCTCCAATGGGAGCTGGCCACCCAGTGGACTCAGCACCACGTTCATTTTGGCCAGCTGATCTCTGTAACCCAGAAGATGTGGGATGCTCTTTAATGGTGGACTGCCCCAGACCAGTTGCAGGAAGGGATCCCATTTTGTCTGCCCTGAGCTGACTGTCATCCTTGCGACCGATGCCCCTCTCATGGGCTGGGGAGCCCACATGGGGGACAACAGGGCCCATGGGTTCTGGACCCCTGAGGAGTCACTATGCCACATCAACCTGTTGGAGCTCAGAGCAGTCAGATTGGCGCTGTCAGCTTTCGCTCCTCAGCTCAGAGATCAAGTAGTTCAAGTCCAGACGGACAATACCGCGGTCATGTACTACCTCAACAAACAGGGCAACACGCACTCCCATTTGCTGTGCAAGGAGGCACTCCGCATCTGGACCCTCGTAGGCCGCTTGGAGGTGGATCTCCTAGCTATCTGTGTGGCAGGAGCCTCAAACCAACTGGCGGATGCTCTCAGCTGCATAGGCCAGACATCCCACGAGTGGTCTCTCCATCTAGAGGTGGCTTACAGTCTGTTCTCCCATTGGGGCAAACTGATGGTGGACCCTTTTCCCTCCAGGGAAAACACCAAGCTGAGGCTGTTTCATGATCGCCCCCCCTCAGCAGGGCTCGCTGCAGGGGGATGCCTTCTCGAGGCCATGGACCCCAGGCCTCCTCTATGCCTTCCCTCCATTTCTCCTTGATCCACCAGGTGTTACTCAAGGTGAGGAGGGATAGGGCGAAGATGATCCTGGTAGCCCCAGATTGGCAGGGCCAGTTCTGGTATCCAGATGATCTCAGCCTCGGCTGCAGGCCCCCGGAGTGGCTTTATACATGCCTGGACCTGATATCACTGAACCAGGGGAAGGTACTCCACCCGGACCTTTAGTCCCTGCACCTCACAGCCTGGTACCTGAGTGGCTAGAGTTCCAGGCTTTGGGTCTTTCTGACGATGTCTACACCATGGTGGAGGCATCGAGAAAGGAATCGACTAGGAAATGTTATGCCTTCAAATGGAAAAGATTGTTCCTTTTGGTGTCAGGCTAAGAGTCTGGACCCCTTATCCTGTTCTGTGGCTAACATTCTCGACTACCTTTGGTCTCTCTCCAAAGGGGGTCTGCGGTCATCGACCCTTAGGGTGTACCTGGCAGCCATTTCTGCTTACTGGGCATGGGCCGGTCAGCCGACATTGGCACAGGAGACGGTGGTTGGGCGCTTCTTCAAAGGCCTGGATCACATATCCCCTCCGGTGCATGAACCTCCACCTCTGTGGGATCTACTGCTGGAATTGGCAAAGCTCATGGGCAAGCTATTCGAACCAATGCACAAGTGTGATTTGTCACACTTGTCGTGGAAGATGGACTTCCTGGTGGCTATCACTTCTGCCAGAAGGACAGGGGAGCTCCAGGCGCTTTTGGTGGACTCCCCTTATCTGGTCTTTCACAGGGACAAAGTTGTCCTATGCCTGCACCCGAAATTCCTTCCGAAGGTGGTGTCAGAGTTTCACCTTAACCAGGTGACTCTGCCGGTATACTACACCTCGGACACAGAGTACAGGCTCCATACTCTGGACCTGAGACATGCTGTCTCCTGTTATAAGGAGAGAATGGCAGAAATTCATGGAGAGGTTCGCCAGCTGTTTGACACCTATGCTGAAGCCGCTTCTGGCAGACCTGCAGCCAAACAGACCATTGCAACATGGATTACATCATGCATAGGTCTGTGCTATGAGTCGGCAGGCAAGGAGCCTCTCAGAGGGATAAGAGCTCATTCTACCTGCCATGCTGCTGCTTCGGTGGCTGCTTTCAGGGACATCCCTATCCATGAAATCTGTCGGGCTGCTACCTGGAAGTCGGCAAACACCTTCATTACCCACTGCCACATCGATCTTGAGTCACACTGGGATGCTGGTTTTGGGGCCTCAGTTCTCCAGTCTTTATTTCCTAAGTAAGGTGTGTGCGCCTTGCCTCCCTCCTCCCGGAGAACTGCTTGGAGTTTGCCAAACAGTGTGGATGAACAACATATCCACGCTCCTAGAAGAACAGGTTACTCACCTGTAATAGTAGTTCTAGGAGTGGTATATGTTCATCCACACGCACCAACCCGACCTCCCCGGCTTCGGGTGCGCAACCTTACTTCTAGCAGGCTAAGATCTGGCGTTGTGGGACAGAGCAGAGGTATATACCACCTGGGTGGGTGGGAGGAGCCAGTTTGAAGACTTCCAGCAAGATTTAATGGGGAAAGGGACATGCCAAACAGTGTGGATGAACAACATATACCACTCCTAGAACTACTGTTACAGGTGAGTAACCTGTTCTTCCTCACGTTGCCCCTTAGCCATCCACCCTCTACCTTCAAATTGTACCTTGTTCTTGCACACTTTTTTTTTTTTTTTTTTTAAAAAGATGCTACTCTCTTGGACTTTGTTGATTCCCTTGAGATACTTTAAAGTTTCTATCATGTCTCCCCTCTTCCTTCTTTCATTGAGAGTATACATATTAAGCTCCTTCAGTCTCTCTTCATATGGCTTCTGATGCAGACTCTGCACCATTTTAGTTGCCCTCCTCTGGACTGCCTCCATCCTGTCTACGCACGCAATATTCCAGATGGGGTCTCAGCAACTGTCTGTACAGAGGGATAAATATGTTCTGTTTTCTATTGGTGATGACTCTCCCTATGCATCCCAGTATCCCCCCAGCCCTCCTTGCTGCCTTCTCACATTGCTTTCTACCTTTAGGTCATCTGATATGATTACTTCCAGGTCCCTTTCCATTTTTGTTGTTGTTAGTACCTCCCCCTATTGTGTACTCCGCCCCTGGGTTTTGTCAGTTATCAGAATGCTCCAGGGGCTCCTGTGACAGTCAGGAGCATGCCAAGGAGACACCCAAGTCTCCCAGTGGCGACCCCTCTTTTCTTGATGTTATGCATCATATTCAATCCCTCGTGGGATGGGAAACTGAGGAGCTTGACCGTAGTGCTGCCTGGCTATATACCTGCAGAAAAAGGAGACCCTCCCTTTGGTGGTACCTCCTTTAATTTCATCTTAGGAGGATGTTACAAAGGTGGGGTGGAACTGTCCTTCCACCCTGGCCTTACCCAAGAGGGCAACTCGCCTCTATCATGCAACAGTGGGCAAGCCTTTCCTTTGTGAGCACCCCACGGCAAACTCCATGGTCATGAATGTGGCCCATGACAGTATAGAGAGGACCAAGCATCTCAGTACCCACCCCCCTGACAAGGAGTCTCACCATCTGGGCCAGCTGGGCAAGCGGATGTATGCCTCTGCCACGCTGGCCATTCGGGCCCTTAACTAACTATATGGCCCATATTTTACAATACCAGAGTGCCCTCTGGGATCAGGTGAGGGATCTGGTTCAAACTCTCCCTGAGGATTCTGCCAAGACACAGTTGGCCCAACTACTGAAATCTGGGTCGGATGTGGGCAACCATATTCTGAGGGCGGCATATGACACTGTTGATGCCTCCGGGCTTGGGGCAGCAGCAGGGATCTGCCACCACCGCCATTCATGGCTTAGGGTGTATGGCTTTGTGCCTGATGTTCAGGCCAAAATACTGGATGGCCCTTTTAGGGGTTGTCTTGCTTGGGGGAGATGCCCAGGACATTATCTCCCACCTCTAAGAATCGGGCAAGGCTCTAAAGTTGGTTCATTTCCTCTACCGATCCCAGCCTTGTCCTTCCCAGCATCAGTTCTTTCATCGGATCCCAGCCTTGTCCTTCCCAGCATCAGTTCTTTCATCGGTCCCCTCGCCAGCCCTCCTAGGACCAACAGACGAAAGGACCCTTCAAGTGCAAGGCACACAACCCCCCCCCAGCTGGAGTGGCTGCCCCTAGGGCCCCTAGAGTGCCCACAGCTACACTGCCTACCCTCGGGTCCACTCCCAGACTCCTTGCCTGACCCCTTCCCAGCAGAGACCTTGGGGGAGGCAGTCAGGGGGGTAGTTCTCCCTCTTACCTCAACGGGTGGTGAACGTGACCTCAGATCAATGGGTGCTGCAGCTTATCAAGCAGGGTCACGCCCTAGAATTTCTGGAGCCCCCTCCGGAAAACCTCCCTTGCTTTCCCACTACCCTCCAGCGCACATCGCCCTCATCCAGGAAGAGATTCAGGCCCTGCTGCGAAAAAAGTCTATAGAGCCCATCCCTTCGGCTCAAAGAGGAAAGGAGTTATACTCCCCAAAGATACAGGGGATCTACTTCCCAAAGAAACTGGGGATCTGAGGCCCATCTTGGACCTCAGCCACCCAAACATCTACATCGAGTCAAGCACTTCAGGATGATCACTGTCCAGGGGCTGTTGCCCCTCCTTCAGTAGCGGGACTGGCTCTGTTCCCAGGACATGCAGGATGCCTGTCTTCATATCCATGTTTTCCTGGCCCACCACCACTTCCTCTGTTTCTTCTTCCAGGGTGACCACTTTAAGTTCAGGACTCTCCCTTTTGGCCTTTCTTTGGCACCTCAGGTCTTTACCAAGTACCTGGCGGTGATGGCCGCAGCTCTGAGGAGACATGGTTTCTGTGTGTTCCCTTATCTGGATGACTGGCTGTTGACAGCCACTTCCAGGAACCTTTTGCTGCAGACCCTGGAATGTACCTTTCGTTTTTTCCAGGCCCTAGGGATCATTGTCAGTCTGCCAAAGTCTTGTCTCTCTCCATGCCAACACCTCCAGTATATTGGGGCGGTCCTGAACCCATCCCAGGGTAGAGCCTTCCTGCCGGTGGACAGAGTGGGACACTTGGCAGCACAGGCCCGGCTAGTGTCCAGTCAGCAGATACTAGCCAGAGCATTCCTCCACCTGTTGGGGCACATGGCGGTGGTTATAGCTACAGTTCCCCTGGCCTGTCTGCATATGAGGGCTCCTCAATGGACACTTTGGGTTCAGTGGGATCAATGCACCTACGACCTGGATCAACCAGTAATGATCACCGACCTGGTGAGGAGGAGATTAGAGTGGTGGTAGAACCCTGCCAATCTCCTGCGAGGGGTCCTCTTCCGAGCTGTGACCCCTCAACAGATCCATGCCACGGATGCCTGGGGCCTGGGCTGGGGCACCCACTTAGCCAGCTGTCCGATCCAGTGGACCTAGTCGAGGTTGGAACAACATCTCCCCTTCAATGTGCTGGAGATGTAGGCAGTTCTTTATGCTCTACAGACCTTTCAGACCCACATTCTTCACGGCCTGCTTCTAGTGCAAACAGACAACATATCGGTAGTATACTACATCAACAAGCTGGAGGGGGGGCACCCACTCATGCCCCCTTTGTCAGGAAGCAGTGAAAGTCTGGTACTGGGCCATCAAGCACGGCCTGAAACTCTCAGCCATTCATGTTTCTGGCAACTAAAACGTCCTGGCTGATGGTCAAAGCCGGTCAGGTAGAGGATTCATGAGTGGGAACTCTGCCTTCAGTGGTAGAAGATCTCTTCAACAGGTGGGGCTGCACAGAGTTGGACCTTTTTGCACCTCCACTGAATGCAAAACTGCTGCTTTTCTGCTCGCTCGATCTAGGGCATGGATTTTTCTGGTGCGACGTGTTGTCCCTCTCCTGGAAGGGGAAGATTTTACTTTGAGAAACAGCTCTTGCAGCAGGTTACACCATTAGGACTGAAGCCGGCAGGCACCAGGACCCTACGGAAAAATTCTAGCTAGCAGTATCCAGCAGGGGACTACCCCGCCGACGTCAGCCCCTCTCCGACGTCCGGCATCACATAAAAGGGGGCAGTCCCCCAGCATCCCCAGTTCTTTTCCCACTGTTGACTCACCAGCATCAGCCTCACGGACACCTGCATTAACGATACAACGCGTGAAATCTTTTTTTCTACAAAAACCTCAATCCATGTCTTTCTCCTACCCCTTCTCTTGAAGGACATCCCTCTAAGTGTGCCTGCGGCAAACGGATCCTTTTTGCAGACCATCATTCGGCCTGTTTCAGGTGCCTGGGCCCGGAGCACGACACCGAGGCCTGCTCCATTTGCCAGCAATTTAATAGCAGGACCCGGATCCGCCACCAAAAGGCGCTTCAGGGGTTCCTCCTCGAGGAGAAATTGAAGAAAATGGAGAAAAGACTTTCCTCCAAAGGGGAATCTTCCCACAAGTCAGGGAAACACCGGGACAAGCATAGGGACTCTGATAGGGCAAGATCCCCCAGCAGGACCTCAGAGTCCAGGGCCAGCTCCAGCTCTACCCCGTCTGACAGGTCTCCTTCCCGGGCTCGCTCCCAACCTGCCCCAGTTAAGGTAAGATCTTCAGGGGGCTCTTCAGCCTCCTTACACCCGCTCAACACCACTTGGGCGCTGGACGCCTCCAAGACTGATTCTTCAGACAGGCACAAAAAGTCTTCCTCTAAATCGGGTGGTGCGTCTGACCGATGCCAGGACACCGGACTTGAGGTCTGTCTCCCAGCCACCGAAGGTTCCTGAAAGGAAGACTGTAGAGCCGACATCCCTTAAACGGACGATGAAGACCAAGAAGGCATCCAACACAGTGCCCACAAAACAGGCTACCCCGACGACAGTAGTACAGACACTGGCTGTCAGGGGTCCTCAGGTGAAGAGGCTACTGCACCGCTGGACGATCAGATGGGCAACATGGAGGATGCTGGCCTACCCAGGGAGTCGTTGCCAGACCCGGTGGTTCCCCCAGGATCAGACACCCGACCCTGGCGACAGACCCACACCAACACCGGGCCTGTCGTCGGGTATGAATATTCAGGAGGTGAAAGAACTGTTCACCTTCTGGTGGGAAACCATAAGGAAGGATGTGGTTTCCCCTAAGCCTCAGCCGCCTCCTCTGCCTCCTCGGGCTCTGAAGGTTCCAGACCCCCGACCCCCAAGGAGCCAACTCCACCTCCTCTGGGCCAATCAAGAGACAGAAAACGTCCATCACGCTCTCCCTCAGGGTCCCTAATCCCAAAGCGTCCCGGGCAGACATCGCTCACCAGGAGATGATTCCAGACCGGATAAGTCGGGCACCTCCAGGTCTCCATCTCCCTTCAGTCCCCCATCACCAGACCCACGGGTCCTTCCAAGGTAGCCTCCGGATGATCCTTCCTTTTCAGAAATCATGAGGCACATCCAGGAAAATATGGGATAGGAGACAGAAGACTTAGACCCTGAGAGACAACGCCTTGTCTGTTACCTCGGGCAGAAAGACCCGAAGCCTGTGGTGGTCCCACCTTTGGTGGGCACCTTTACGGACGTCACCAAGGCAGCTTGGAAGTGTCAGCATTCTACACCGGCTGTTCCGAAGAAGGCTGACTGCCACTACAGGGCTCCCATGGATCTCAGCGACCTCAACACATTTGTGTTGTGTAAGCGTTTCCACATGGTGACCCTGCCGGGTTTCATTCTCCTGCTCAAAAAGGGAACTTGGCTGGCGTCACTGGACATGCAGGATGCTTACCTACATCTCCCGATCACTCAAGCGTACATGAAATTTCTTCGTTTCGAGTTTCTGGGACGCCACTGCCAGTTCCGAGCCCTCCCTTTTGGGCTGTTTTCGGCATCTCGAGTATTCACGAAGTGTATGGCAGTCGTGGCAGCAGCTCTTACGAGACGGGGCCACTATGCGTTTCCTTATCTAGATGACTGGCTCCTCATGGCACCCTCACAGGAGGCTCTGATGTCCGCGATACAAGATACCTGTTATCTCTTCCTGTCGCTGAGCATCACCATCAACCAGCAGAAGTTGCACCTTGTCCTGTCTCAGAACTTGCAATTCATAGGAGCAGTTCTAGACACCACTCGGGGAAGGATATTCCTTCCTCAGGACAGGGCGGAATGCATCAGATCCCTCATAGAGGACATAAAGGAAAGGAAGATGGTACTGACCCAGTCCGTCCTTTGCCTGCTCGGACACATGGCAGCTGCCATGGCAACAGTTCCCTAGCTCGACTCCATATGCAGGTCACCCAGTGGATGTTGAGGGCACAATGGGACTAGAAGCAAGATCATCTGCAGCATCCAGTCTGGATCACGAACGCTGTCACCCCTAACTGGAATTGGTGGCTTGTCCCAGGCCACCTCTCGACGGGAGTTCCCTTCATTGCACTGCCTCCTTCAGCGACTCTCTCCACGGACGCCTCGGGGTCCAGTTGAGGAGCTCACCTCAACGAGGTCAGGACTCTAGGCTCCCGAGCGTCTCTGGAATCCCAGCTTCACATAAATATTCTAGAGATGAGAGCCGTTCTTTACACCCTACAGGCATTCCAGACGGAGGTTCCACCGGGTACTCTTCTGGTACAGATGGACAATACCGTGGTGATGTACTATCTCAACAAACAAGGAGGCACTTATTCCTACCCTCTTTGCAAGGAGGCTCAAAGGGTCTGGAATTGGGTACTGCAACACGGCGCAGACATTATTGCAGTGCATGTTCCCGGAGTGGACAACATTACCACGGACAGTCTAAGCCCATCACAGGCCACGAATAGGAACTGCTTCAGGAAGTTGCAGAGGACCTGTTCCGCAGATGGGGGACACCAGAATTAGACCTCTTTGCATCCCCATCCAACACAAAACTGCCCAGTTTCTGCTCGCTAGATCCAGGGCCTGGTGTTTTTTGGTGAGACGCATTGTCCCTCTCCTGGACTGACAGGTTCTTCGTTTTCCTGCCCTTCCCTTTGATCCAGAGGATTCTATTGAAGCTCTGACAAGAGCAGGTGCATCTCATTCTAGTAGCGCCCTTTTGGCCCAGGCAAATTTTCAGCTGGCCCAGGAACCTCTGGTGCCTCTGCCATTCAGCTCTCATGTTCTGTCCCAGGAGGCAGGCTCCTTGGTCCATCCGGAGCTTCGGTCTCTGAACCTGTATGCCTGGCTCCTAAGGACATAGCAGTCCTGAGATATGGGGTCTCTCAGGAAGTTGCAGACATACTGGTAGCAGCCAGAAAACCCTCCACTCACGCCACTTATGCCATGAAGTGGTGCAGATTCTGTATTTGGGCTCAAGCTCGTGGATTGACCCCATTGGATTGTTCGGAGCGGTCTGTTTTAGACAACCTCCTATCCCTCTACGAGGCAGGTCTTGCCTACTCCTCCATTAAGGTAAACCTGTGTGCAATTTCGACGTACCATTCTCCAATAGGTCACCGGTCTCTAGCTCAGCTAGAGGCTTCTTGAGGCATCCTGCACTTGAGATCTCCCATCAAAGACCCAGTTCCACCTTGGGATCTTCCTTTCATTCTAGAGCAGCTTACGCTGCCGCCTTTTGAACCAGCCACGGATTGTGAGCTCAGTCTCCTCGTTTGGAAGATTCTTCTTTTAGTTGCCGTTACTTCTGCCAGAAGAATTTCTGAGCTTCACGCACTTATGTGCAAGGATCCTTATTTGGTTTTTCACAAGGACAGGGTGTCCTTAAGAACACATCCTAAGTTCCTTCCCAAGGTGGTCTCGGCTGTCACTCTCAACCAGGATGTAGACCTGCCGGTTTACTACCCAAATCACTGTAACAGGGGGGAGGCCCTGTTGCACACTCTGGATGTGCATAGATGTCTCAGATATTACCTGACCAGAACCAAGGCACATCGTAAGTCGGACCAGCTCTTTGTTTCCTACACACACAGGATGCCTGGTGCTCCTGTTTCCAAACAGTCACTTTCTCGATGGGTGGTAAAGTGCATTATGTTCTGTTACCAGATGCGCAACAAGATTTTACTGGGACTGGTAAAAGGTCATTCTACGAGGGGGGTGGCTACCTCCTGCGCTGCGCTCAAAAATGTCTCCACTTCAGCCATCTGTGTGGCAGCAACCTGGAGCACTGTACACACCTTCATTAGGCTCTGCAGTTTGGATATTGCCTCTAGACGCAGAGCTGGTTCCGGATTGGTGGTCCTTCACGGACTTTTGTCCTGAAGCCTGAGATCTCTCCTAGCCTCTTCCCGATAACAAATTGTTCCCTTACTGCTTGGGAATCGGTCCTAATGGTGTAACCTGCTGCAAGAGCTGTTTCTCAAAGTAAGATAGTACAGTTACGTAAGAACTTACCGTAACAGTAGATCTTCGAGAACAGCTCTTGCAGCAGGTAATTTCCCTCCCACCTTCCCCTCTGGAGGTGGTCTTCTTACCTAGTTTCTAGGCTACTGTGTTTTTTGATGCCTATTACAAACCTTCCTTTAGAAGCGGATTCTCCGTCTCCCCTTCAGATGCCACCATTGGGCTGGGAGTCTCCGGCGGGAGAACTGGGGATGCTGGGGGGGCCGCCCCCTTTTATGTGATGCCTGATGTCAGGGAGGGGCTGACGTTGGGGGCGGTCCCCTGCTGGATACTGCTAGCTAGAAGTTTTCTGTGGGGTCCTGGCGCCTGCCGGCTTCAGTCCTAATGGTGTAACCTGCTGCAAGAGCTGTTCTCGAAGATCTACTGCTACGGTAAGTTCTTACGTAACTGTACTTTCCTGTACACCTTCCCTCTCTTCTTGCTTCTGCACAGTGTTCTTCTCAAGCTTCAGTCAGAGGGAGCAGAATTGATTCTCATAGCTCCCTACTGGCTATGTCAGATCTGGTTCCCCCTGCTGCAGCAGCTAGCAGTGGAACCTCCAGTACCCTTGCCCCTGTGTACCTTGCTCTCCCAGGAACAGGGCACCCTGGTCCATCCAGATCTGAAGTCTCTATCTACATGAATGGCTACTGAAGTCTTGGCTATCGCCTGCTTTGGGGTTTCTTCCAGGGTTGCTGATGTCCTGATGGCTGCTAGAAAACTGTCCACTAGAACCACCCATGCATTGAAGTGGAAGTGCTTCTTCCTATGGGCCGCTGCTCACCATCTGGATCCCTTCACCTCTCCGGTGAATCTGATTTTGGAGTACCTGCCCTCCCTTTTGGTTTTAGGCCTGGGGTACGCCTCTCAAGGTGCACCTTACGGCATCTCTGCATACCATGCACCTACTGAGGGCAAAGCTGTTGCCCAGCTGGAGTTATCCCACACATTCTTGCAGGGTATCCTGCATTTGAAGCCTCCCATTTGGGACCCCGTTCCTCCGTGGGACCTCCTTTTCATGTTGGAAAAGCTCACCTTGCCTCCCTTTGAGCCTGCCATGAGTTGTGAGCTGCGCGTTATGTCATGGAAAGCATTATTTTTAGTTGCTGTTACTTCTGCTTGGAAGATTTCCAAACTTCAGGCTCTAATGTGTAAAGAACCTTATTTTGTTTTTCACGAAGACACTGTCTTTGTGTACTAATCCTAAATTTTACCTAAGGTGGCATCCAAAGTCACGTTAAACCAATCCATTTACTTCCCTGAGCATTCTAATCAGGGGTAGGCCTTACTCCATAGTTTGGATGTCCATCAGGTGCTCCGGCACTATATTAACCGTACCCAGTCTGTTAGGAAAACTGACCAGTTGTTTGTCTCATTTGCCCCCAGGAGAGAAGGGGCACCTGTTTCGAAAGTGTTTGTCAAAATGGTTGGCAAAATGCATTGTTTACTGCTACCGCAAGTACAAGCAGCCCTTGCCTGGGGCAGTGAAAGGCCACTCCACCAGAGATATGGCTGCCTCTACTGCCTGCTTCAATAATGCCTCTGCTGCAGACATCTGTGCAGCTGCCACTTGGAGTTCTGTCCACACGTTCATTCGCCACTACAGTCTGGACATTTCATTTAGGCACAGGGCAAATTTTGGACATGCTGTCCTTCAGGGTATTCTTTCCTGAACCTTCTGCTGTTGCTTTCTGCTGCCTCCTGGCTGACCTTTTGGTCAGTTCTGGTGCTGCTTGGGACTCAGTCCTACCTGTGTTGCTGTAAGAGCCCCCTCAAAGTAAGATAGTACAGTTACGTAAGAACTTACCGTAACGGTAGATCTTGGAGAGGAGCTCTTGCAGCAGGCGCTTCTTTCCCACTCTCCTTCCACCTGATAGTTTCTTCTTTACGGTTATTCTGTTTTTCCTCGGCTCTGAGGAACTGCCTCGGTTCTCCTTTTTACCTACTGCGTCGTGGTCTGTGGCGGGAGAACTGAGGTAGGCCTGGGGTACCACCCCCCCACCATAGGATAAGCGAACGTCAGCATGCTGATGTCGGCAGGGGTGGTCCACCGTGATAGACTGCTAGCTAGAAGGTTTTCCCTGTGGTCCCGGTGCCTTGCAGCTTCATTCCTGCCGCTGTTGCCTGCTGCAAGAGCTCTTTCTCTTGAAGATTTACTATTATGGTAAGTTCTTACAGAACTACTTTTTTACCAAAGGTGGTATCTGAATTTACACTTAATCGAACAATACACTTTCCTGTCTATTACCCTGAGCATGCCAATCAGGATGAGGCATTGCTCCATACTTTGGATGTGCGTAGAATTCTTATATACTGTGAGGCTCGCACTAAGGACTGTAGAAAGTCCTCTCGGCTTTCTGTTTCGTTGACCCCTGGGAAAGTGGGTGTACATGTGTCTAAACAGTGCCTGTCCAAATGGCTTGGCAGATTGTACTGTGTTGTAAGATGTACAGTAAGCAAGGCCCCTGGAATTCTGCGGTTGCGGAATTTGCCGCAGAATTTGCATCATGCCACAGAATATATATAGTGCCGCAGGATTCATTGTTTTTGGTGAATTTTCATATAAATATACTGTTTTTCCATAGTGTCAGGCTTTCTTTCCCACCTCGTTTATCCTGAAGCCCCTCCTCTATGCTCAGCATATGATGTCATCGATGACATCACATCATATTTAGCCAATGACAGGACTGCATTCTGACAGAGAAATGAATAAATCATGCCTCAGAAATCAGAAAATGCTGCCGCAGAAGTCAAGGAGCCCTGCTGCAGAAATCAAAATTCTGCCGCAGAACACCAGGGGCCCCGACAGTAAGGAACTTGCTGGTGCAGTTTGTGGTCACTCCTCAAGGGTAATGGCCTCTTCTGTTGCTCATTTCAGAACTGTTTCTACTGCTGACATTTGTGCCTCAACCACATGGAGCACTGACCTCAACTTCAATAAACATCACTAAACATTAGTCTTTTTTTTTTTTTTTTGCATATTCTGTTTATGCCCCCTTCCAACCCGGCTGCCCCACTCCTTCGGGCAGCCAAGTCTCACCCTCTGCCGCTCCCCCATTCTGCCGTTAGTTCGGTCCATTTCCCCACCTGACTGTCCTGTCTTATCCCTTCGCCGGGGCCCTACCATAGGAGGGAATCTGGGAGGGGAGATCAGGTACCCTTCGCACCCTTCTATTCTGGAACAGGAGACAGGGGTGCAACTGGGGGAGGGGGCTTCCTGGCTTTGGTGGCCAGGGGAGGCAGGCCGCACGGGTGGCCATTTTCCTTGTTCCGTTTCCCCGCCCCTGCTGGATGCACAGTGCAGTGTCCTTACTGCCTACGCATGCAATGTGTGGTCACCCACACTGCAAAGCGCAAGGCCCCATCCATCCATGAGGGGTCGCTGAAGGGCGTTGCATCCACAACCCTCCCCCAGGAGGAGAGCGTTCACGGGACACTCTTGAGCCCTCCCTGCCGGGCTCTGCTTCTGACGTCCCAAGCTCAGGCATGAACCTGGGTCACCTATTGCCTAGTGCCACAGAGCTGGCAACATTATAGTCCTGACAGTCTCTCTCAGATGTTCTGGATTTGGGCTTGCTGTGCTGCAAAGCCTCCTGTCTTGAATATGTCAGACTGCACCAGCCTCTCTCTGTTTGATACTGCTTGGGACTCATTCCAGAGGTATGGCATAATGGAAGAGACTTCCTCGAAGAAGATAGAACAGTTACATACTTACCATTACAAGAGATCTTTGAGAGAATCTCTTCAATTAGGCCATGCTGTCCCTCCCTCCCTCCCTCTGTTCCCCTTCTGATTCAGTGAAGGTTGCATCAGATATTGTGCCTGATTCTAAGCCTTGGATCATATATCATCCCCATGGGTGGAGGTCCTCAGTCTAATCTCCAGTGATGAACTAAGGAGAGATAGGGCCGCACACGTTTATGTAGGTGCTGATGTGGGACGTTGTCATGGGTGGCTCCAGCTAGGAAAAGTTTGTGTGGTCCTAGCAGTGATGCAGTTAAAGTTCGAAAGGTGGAGCCTAATGGAAGAGACTCTATTGAAGATCTATCAAGATACCCGCAAGACCGAGAATGAAGGTGGCACTGGGGCCAACATCATTGTCAACACCAAGCACCATGTCGAGGATGAGGTCAGTGACAGTAATGGAGGGGCTTCTGTTCCCGATGTCTTAGTCTGACCCAAGTATGGTGGCAGCCCTTCAGTTGGATGATGACTAGGCCAGGTTTCTCTCCAGAACCACATGTCCATATCACCATCAGTGAGAATTGTGGACACCCTGTGGGACCTGTATGGCTCTGGTCTCCTTATCTATGGATTTCTCCCCAAGGGCACAGATTGGGTCACTCCTCTAATGTAGGGGCCACCCTTGGGCATCTCTGGTCGAGCCTCCCCTTGAGAGAGGCCCCAACTTTTGTTCTGCAGCCGAGGCTCCAGAAACCAGGTGTCTCAACCTCCCAGCCCCCAACAAGGGCCTCACCTCTTCATGTAGAGGATGCCGTTGTTGGGCCCTTGAGGGCCGTCGACATGAGATCAGCACTGGTCATAGGTTTGCACCATTGAACACTGGTATAGGGAGTCAGACAAAGCCTAGTACAGGCCTTTCTACCCAGTGCTAACCCTGCCCATTGCCAGCTCCTCATCTTCATCCATGTCCTCTGAGGACAATAAGTCATCTGTCCACCTGATCGCTTCAGCTGAACAGGTGCCCTGTACCAGTGATTTCTGGTGGAGATGCTCCAAGTGCTGAAGCTTTAGGCTTTGACCAGTCACGATCTTGCAGCCCTGCCATTGGAACTCTTTGGAGTTCCCAGTATTGACAGATCTTCAAGGATCTCTCTCTCATCAGGCCAAACCTATGGAACTTATAGCCGCCAGGCTCTAGTACCACATGGAAGCTTTTGCAAGCAGTCCACTAGGGGCCGCCTATGATGTCGTTCGACGTTGCCTCTCCCATATAAGCGTGGGTGGTGCTGGCTCCATTTCTCTTCAGTTCTTTTCCCATTGTCGACCATACTCATCAGACCTTTGCAGAAATGTCACTGTTGACAACTACACTTTTATTTTATTAAATCATTTTTTTTACAAATTCCTTTCAACGCCTTCTCGTCGACGACAGTCCTGTTGTTATTTTTTTGTTTTAATGCCCGAGGCAGTGGTTTAGTGTCCCATCTCCTGACCCTGCTGCCCCTGCCTTCTTACCTCAGGCGTTTCCCCCCCCAATGGATGATGGTCAGCTTTTCCCATTGTCAGTACTCTGGCAGTTGACAGGACTGCCACTCTTTTCTTTAGCGGATTGGGGCCTGCTTGTGCGGTTCCTCCCATAGTCACCTGCCTTGCCACCGACGTTCCTGCATACTTCGACCATCTCTGGGAACCCACGGTTGGGATTTGGTCTCCTTACTACCGGGTCTTTTCAGCCGGTATGCTGCTGTATATCACCTGATCTTCACCCGATGTCAATCTTCACTGCACTAACTCATGTTCAGACACTAAAGGTTGGGTTCTTGGCTTGTACTCCACTGGACCTGTATGGCCAGTATGCTGTTGTTGGCAACTGGTCATCCCAGTCAATTCTCTACCCCCCCTCACCCAGTCGTGTCTGACACCAAGGTCAAAGCTTGTCTTCTGCACTACTGTGCCTATATGGACAGTATGTTGCTCATTGTCCGGGTACTCACCGCTGTCAACTTTGGCCGTCTGATCGTCATTCACTCCTATGATCAAGGCCTGCCTCTGGTGCTACCAGACCCTCCTAAGGCAGTACATTGCCATGTTACCTGGGCTTCACTATAGCCGACGTTGACAGGTGCGATCATGAGCACTTTCAAATTGTGGCATCGATGCCTGGTACTGTGCCTACTGTACCTATACAGTCATTACACTGTTTGTTGTCGCCATGGTTTCCACCTGCTGTCATCTTTGGTCCTCTGACCATCAACTCCTATAGTCAAGGCCTCTCTTGGGTGCTACCACACCTTCCTAGGGTGTTGCGTCACTATGTTGTCGGGGCTTTCTAGCACCAGTGTCACTAAGCGTGATCAGGATCACTTCTACACAGTGGTGTAGATGCTTGGGGCAGTGTTTTGATTTTTCAGCTTGTTAGACTATTATCACAGTCTGAGCGTTCTTTACTTGAAACCCTCCCCGTCGTAACTGATAGGCCACCACATTGAGTGAGTTTGCGGCCTACTCAGTGATGCAAGGCTCAATCACATCAACTTCATTAGAGTGGCATTGACATCTTAATCTACTTGCGTTCTACCCCCTCTTTCTTCATTGTCAGGTCTTACTTTTCTGTCCCCATCGACGCTTCCCAGCCCATAGAGGTAATGGGGCCCTATCCTGTTGACTTCAATGGCAGGTTCCCCCTCCATCGTCTACAGTCAAGGCCGATGATGGATCCCCCCTCCATCATTGACAGAGGTGATGTTAAGAGGGCACAGTAACTTATTCTTACAATAGTGGAGGCTACTACATGGAATAAGGGCTTCAGAGCATGGACTCCCATTCTGCCTTTTTCTCCCCCTATATCAGGAGGCCCTTTCTACCTGCCCTGGGTGCACCAGTTAATATGTCCTAGTGTCCAGATGATTCAGGCATCTTTCACTGGCTAGAGCTGGCATATGCCCTTGTAGCCAGGCATTTCCCTGTTTTTTTTCTGCTGACATAATACAGGAGGGTGTTCTTCTAGGCCCTACTAGCAACCACTTATACATTACAAAGGCAAGGGGCCATATAGTGCCCTGCATGGTGAGGGTCCCACTGCAGGTGGACCACACCTACTTTGCTGTACACTGAGCAAGTTCAATCCCTTTCCCACTTAGTTGGGCTGGGTTACTCTGTCAAGCCACTAACATGCTGGCCACATTGTCGTTTTTTTTTTTTTTTTTTTCTTCGGAGCAACTCTGTCTGATAATATTAGCCTCTGCTAGCATTGCTCCAAAAGAGCCCCAGGGCACCTGTCCCTCTGGAACAGTGGCATACAATACTGGTATTCCTCTAATCCACCCAGGGGATAGAAGCTCCCAGACGTGTCTCCCTGGACTGCAAGAAACCCTGCAGAGCCGCCCTTCCACTGCTGTAGGCTCTGTCCTAGGAGGCCATTCTAATTACGTTTCAGACAACAGTCATGGGGCCTGTACCCTTAGAACAAAGGAACACAGGGTACCCTTGGCATTTGCCAGTCTCCGGAGGAATGGGAGACCTGAGGCCCATTCGGGAGTTCAGGCCAGTATGGTCACCCTGGTAAGCCTGCTCTAGCTACTGCAAGCAAGGGACTAGGTCTGTTCCTTGGCATGCAGGTTGCTTGCTTTCATATTGCACTTTGCTAACCTCACAGCAAGTATTTGAGGTTCCTGTTTCAAGGAGAACATTACCAGTTTAGGGTATGGTCCCATAGCTTATCTGCATCATAGGTCTTTCCCACATGCTTAGCAGTGGTAACAGCAGCCCTTTTCAGGGCAGGCCTTTGTCTTCCATTGCCTGGAAAACTGACTACTAAAAGGTTACTCCAAGGAGCACCTCTGTCGCACTCCAGCAAGCTCCAGACACCTGTGCGATGCTCTAGGGCTTACTATGTGCCCAAGTCTGTCTTGCATTTTGCCAGCATCTGCAGTCATGGGGCAGTCCTGAACACAGCCCAAGGCTCGGCCTTCCTGCCCCCGGACAGGGCCGAATATCTGCTTGCACAAATCCAGATGGTCTACAACAGCAGGGATGTCATAGTTGGGATATTCCTGAGGCTCCTAGGCCTGATAGCAGCAGCCATTGCCACAGTATCGCTAGCTAAACTGCATGAGATTCTCTGTGGACATTAAGTGTCCAACGGGATCAATGCACAGAACACTTAGAATAGAAGGTTCTAGAAATTTATCTGGTCCACAGGGTGCTTCAGTGTCAGAGGGAACACATCCATTTGCTGTAGGTGGTTCCTTTCCTAATCTCCTCCCCTTGCCTACTTCTGTCTACGGATGTCTCGGGGATAGGCTGAGGGGCACATCTGGAGACCAATCTAGCACAAGGTACAGGGTTCACAATGGAGAGCACCCTCCACATAAATGCACCATAAACGAGAGCTGTTTTTGCAGCCTGTAGACCTTCCAGATCCATTTGTTTACAGGTCCTCTGTTAATGCAGAAGGCTCACATCAGTGTGATGCATCTTGTCAACAAGCAAGAGGGGAACTCGCTCCTAACACACAAGAACAGCACCGCACTGCAAAAACTGGGGCAGGGCGTGGGTGGGTGCTTCGAGCCCTAAACACAACTAAATCCAAACCACCATGCACTCCAGAGCCAGGAATGCTGCTAACTCCCCAGTGAAGGTTCAAAAAATACCAAGATTTTTGCTGAGATGCCAAATATATTTAATTTATAACACAAAAATCAAAGATGGATACTCATTCCTAACCCATGTGCAGGAAATCATAAGAGTCTGGTATAGAGCTATAGAACAGTCTAATGCTATCAGTCCATGTTCCTGGTGTCTAAATCATCTTGGCAGATAGGTTACGCAAGTCACAGTGCAGGATACACAAGTGGGAGCCGCTGACCTCTGTGACGGAAGACTTGTTCGATGCAATTGCTCATTCCAGGGCCTGGAGTCTCTTGGCGAGTCACATTATCTTTCTTTGGGAAGGGGTGGTTCCTCTACATCTTCCCTCTAATTCAGAGGGTGCTAAACAAGCTCCAAGTAGAAGGGGCAACTCTGATACTCATTCCCTCCATGTGGTCTCCGATCTGGTTACCCTTACTGCAGCAATTGGCAGTGGTATCATCAGTATCATTGCCCTTATGCCAAGACCTGCTGTTTCAGGAAAAGGGAACCCTGATCCATCCAGACCTCAAGTCCCTTCATCTCCCTGTCTGACTGCTGAAGACAAAGCCATTGCCCGCTTTGCGGGTTTCCTAAAAGGTGGCTGATGTTTTTGGTGGTGGCCAGAGAGCCTTCCATCAGGGCCACTTATTCTATGAAGCTAAAGCAGTTTGCTTCGTGGACCGCTTTTCGTCACTTAGACCTATTTACATACAAATCAGTAAACTATGTACTGGAGTATCTGCTGTCCTTGTCAGATATAGGTTTACCATACTTTTCTATTATCATGCAGTTGGCTACTATTTCAGTTTTCCGTGAGCCTATTGATGATTGTACAGTTGCCCAGCTGGAAGTGGCTCGTACATTTGTGAGAGGCATTCTAGAATTGAAGCGTCCTGTTTGTAATTCAGCCCCAGTTTGGGATCTGAATTTTGTATGAGAACACTTACTTTGGTTCCTTTTGAGCCAACCATTACTTGCGGCCTATGCTTGCTTTCTTGGAAAGCGTTGTTTCTAGTTTGAAACACAGAAACATAGAATTTGACAGCAGATAAGGACAGCTTGGCCTACCTAGTCTGCCCATTTCACTACCTAATGGATAAGCTGCAGATCCTAGTTACTCAGTAAAATACTTCCTCCTACTCCCCACTAGAATTGCCTTATGTCTGTCCCATGCATTCTTTAATTCCCCCACTATTTTTGACTCTATGAACTTGCCATCACTTCTGCTTGAAGGATTTCGGCACTGCAGGCTGTAATGTGTGAGCCTCCTTATTTGATGTTCCACAAAGACAGTGTCTTTGCGTACATACCCCTAAGTTTCTACTAAAAGTGGTATCTGAGTTTAAATTACACCATCAACCTGCCAGTGTCTCTTCCTGAGCAGGCTAATCCAGAGGAAGTATTGCTTCTGTTTCTATGCAGTGCCTGGGCAACTGGCTGTCTCACTGTATTTTGTTACAGAAAGTATGGTAATGAACTTCCTGGGATTGTTCATGGCCATTCAACCAGAGGCATGGCCAGTTCTGTTGCATGTATCAAGCATGTGTCTGCTGCAGAGATCTGTGCAGATGTCGTCATGAGCGACCCCTAATGAACTGCTTGCAAAAGTTTGTGTGGTCCTAGAGCCTGGCAGCTATGTTCATAGGTGTGTGGCCTGATGAGAGATTATCTCAAATATCTACTGTTACAATAAGTACATAACTCTTCGTCGTCATTTCTCCATTGCCTAGAGGAGGCATCCAGGGCCATGAAGCTCCCCCCTGCCACGTCTGCCATCCTTTTCTTCCTGCCTGGGGTATAGTCCCTGTATTCTGGATATATCCCTTTTAGTTACTAAGTGTGACCTGCACCCACTATATGCCAGCCAAGTCTTAACTGCACCCGGCAGTAGCCCCGTCTGTGGATGGGTGCTAAGCACTTGGTTTGATCAGACTGAACTAGCCCCTGTGCACAGGGTAAATAAATCCCTGTTGCTTTCAGGAAGATAAGGGTTGGATGCTGCTACAGTGGGATCTTACTTCGAGAAACTGCTCTTGCAGCAGGTTACACCATTAGGACTGAAGCCGGCAGGCACCAGGACACCACGGAAATTTTCTAGCTAGCAGTATTCAGCGGGGACAGCCTCTGACGTCGGTCCGGCCCCCGACATCAGGCATAGTAGATAAGGAAGCGATCCCCCAGAATCCCCAGTTCTTTTCCCGCCGTCGACTCACCAGCATCGGCCTCTCGGTCTGTTTCTAGCACACGATGACTTAGAACTTCGAGTTTCTTCAAACCTAATGTCCTCTCCAACTCCTTCACTTGAGGGACACCTTTCAAAGTGTGCCTGCGGAAAACAGATCCCTTTCAAGGATCCTCATTCCTCCTGTGTGCGTTGCTTATGCTCGGACCATGACACCAAGGCCTGCACTTTTTGTCAAGGGTTCAACAGCCGCACCAGGATCCGCCGTCAGGCACTTCAGGCTTTTCTGCTGGAAGAAAAACTTAGCAGGATGGACAAAGAACCTTCCTCCACGGGTGATTCTTCTTCCAAGGCCCATAAAGAAAACCAAAACCATGCTCTTTGCCCACCCCCAAAATAAATCCAGTAACTATCCTCTCGCAGTCCACTCCACCTCTAAACTCCCTATTGATCTAGTTCACTCTTATAAATACCTAGGCATAACCTTTGACCCTGCCCTCTCTTTTCATGCCCACATCTCTGCCCTTGCCTCAACCTCTAACACTTGGCTGGGTATCCTCTATCGTCATAAAAACTGCCTCCCCACGGATGCCCTTCGACTTGCAGTCACATCCTCTGTTCTATCTCTGGTAGACTATGGCCTACCTGTGTATGGTGCAGCAGACCAGACTGCCCTGCACAAGATCCGCCTCACCTTAAACAAGGCCTGCAGGCTCATAACTGGTGCTCCTAGTCTAACCCACACTTGCCGTCTTTACACCATGGCTAATCTACCCAACCTAGATGAGCGCCTCAAATACCAAACCTGCCTCCTAACAAAAAAAATCACTTCTTGGGCTATCCCCACCAGGTCTGTCTACCACTATCCACCGTGCAAACCCTACAGTGCATACCCCTCAAAACTGCACTGGTTATACCGAGGGCGAGAACCTCGCAAGGTCAGAGGGCTTACCCCTGCAGAGCCCCCTGTTGGTATAACGCCTTCCCCGCCGGAGTCACTGATGCCGCCTCGTTATCTTATTTTAAAACTAGTCTTAGAAATCACCTGCTCTCAACACGCAGCTGTACCTGCCTCTAAGCCTCCTCTTATCCTCCCAGACAAGGCTCACTGAGCCGCTCTCTGACCTTCTGTCCAGCTCTACCTTTACTTGCTACTATCTTCCCCACGCTCCTCTTCTGATGTCTTCCACCCAGCCTTACCTTTATCTGCCCACTGAATCAATCTCCATGTAACTACTGTATATTGTCTACTCTGTAAAGCGCACTTGTAAGCCGGTTGTATACTGTGTTTGACAAATGCCTGTATTTTTTGGCTGATTCCTAAATGTACTCAGATTTTTTGTCTGCCTTGATGTTTGTTTCTTGCACTGTTTTGTCCTCACTGTGACGAGGTACCTTTGTAAATGAGCCTCTGGCTCAAAGGTTGTTAAACTGATGTTCTAATAAATAAAAAAAATAAATAAAATAAACACCAGGAGAAAGCAAGGTCCAGATCCCCGAACCGGGCCTCGGACTCCCGTAGCTCAGGCTCCACCAGATCTGACCACTCTCCCTCCAGGTCTCGTTCTCAGTCCCCTCTAGTCAAAGTCCAGACTTCAGGCAGTTCAACTCTTCAGTCTTTCAAGACTTCTAGGCCCTTGGCTTCCTCCACTCCCTCTCGGGCCTCTTCCAAGTCTTCCGAATGCCACAAGTCTTCCTCATCGACCCGACGTTGGGACCCCGGCTCCAGATCGGTCTCCCAGCCTCCCAGAGGTCCGGACCCACCACCCAGGAAGATGAAAGACCTGATGTCCCTGAAGCGGACAACAGCCCCGATGTCAGCCAAGCATCCGAAGTCAGCCAGACGTTTGCCGGAGCTGTGGACACCATCCAGGCACCAGACGCCGGCCGGGTGTTCGCCGGACCCAAAGGAGTCAGCCAAGTGACCGACGTCGGCCTTGTGTTCACCGGAGCCGAAGACCACCCCCCCAGTCACCGGTGGACACCAGTCACAGGGATTTCATTGAGGAGGACACGACATTGCCCGAAGACCAGGCGGGCGACACAGAGGATGCTGGGCTTCTAAGGGAACCTTTGCCCACCCCGGAGACACCCGCGGACCCGACGCCAGACCACTGGCGCCAGGACCATCGTCGGGCATGAATCTGCAAGAGGTAAAGGATCTCTTTACTTTCTGGTGAGACACCATCCGAAAGGATGTGGTCCCTGTATACCTCCTCCTCCTACTCCTTCACCTCCACCAAAGGGGCCAGCAGGACGACCACCAACCCCTAAGGAGCAGACTCCACCTCCTAGGGATAGATACAAGGACTGGAGAAGGCCTCCCTCAAGATCTCCATCAGGGTCTCCCAGCCCCAAGCGACCCAGACGTCATCGGTACACTCCGTCAGGGGAGGACTCCAGATCGGATACCTCGGAATTTTCCTGATCTCCTTCTCCACTCAGCATTCCATCGCCTGACCCACATGACCTACCCAGGTCTCCTCTGGATGATCCTTCTTTCTCCGAGATCATGAGGCACATCCAGGACAACATGGGATGCTGAAGACCTCGACCCGGAAAGACAGCGCCTTGCCCGTTATCTTCGGCAGAAAGACCCAAAGCCTGTGGTAGTGCCACCCTTGGTGGACACCTTCGTGAATGTCACCAAGGCTGCGTGGAAGCGTCCGCACTCCACTCCCACTGTGCCGAGAAAAGCTGACTGCCTGTACAAGGCCCCGAAAGAGGACCAGTACTTGGCTCAACAACCTCTGGCAGACTCCCTGGTCATTACGGTCTCACATGACCAGTCCCAAAGACCGCAGCACATGAGCACACAGCCACCGGACCAGGAATCCAAACAGTTTGATACCCTCGGGAGGCGTATGTATGTGGCTGCTACATGCTCCATCAGGTCCCTGAACTACTTATCTCACATGATACAGTTTCGGAACGCCCTGTGGGAACAGGGCCAGGACCTGGTCGATAAACTTCCGGATGGCGAGCAGAAGGCTGAGCTTCTAAACCTTCTCCGCACAGGGTCTTATGTGGAGTGCATAAGTTACTCACGAGCTTCATCTTCTGCGGACTCGTCCGCAGAGCTGCAGCTTCAGGCATCTGTCTCCGTAGACTCCCTTGGCTCCATGTCTCCGGTTTTCCCCCGGACGTACAGAAGAACATTCTTGATGTCCCTTACAACGGCGAAGTACTTTTTGGTGAACGCTCGGAGAAGGTTATCACCAAACTCCAGGACGCTGGGAAGGCAGGTCTGTACAGGCCATGTACAGATTCAGGCCTGGTTCCTTTCGTAGGAACTAGAGTCGTTTTTGCGGCAAACAACAAAGGCAGCAGCCACGTTCTGGCCAGCAACAAAGGGGCACTTTTCAACGTAAAGCCCAGGCTAAGTCATCCACAGGCAGAGGCCAGTGCTACGCTAAACCGACCCAGCCTGCAGGGACCAGTGCTGCCACAGCATGACTTCTTCCCGGCTCCTGCCCCTCCTGTGGATCAATGGGCACAAAAGGTCGGGGGTCGCATCGCCCGCCACTTTTTAGGGTGGCAGTCGATTACCACCGACCAGTGGGTTCTCCAATTGGTCTAGAAAGGCCACTTTATAGAATTCCTCAGCCACCCACCGGCAAACCTCCCCTGCTTTCGCGTTACTCGGGTCAGCATGCCCTGCTCAAACAGCAGGAGGTGTTCGCGCTTCTCGGAAAAGAAGCTATAGAGCATGTACCACGGAACCAGAGAGGTGCAGGTTATTATTCTCACTTCTTTCTGGCTCCCAAGAAAACAGGGGGCCTCCATCCGATACTGGACCTCAGCGACCTCAACGAGTCAGTCCTGTACAAACGTTTCCGCATGGTGACCCTCCCAGGTCTGATTCCCATGCTCAAGCAGGGCACTTTTCTAGTGTCCTTGGACATGCAGGATGCTTACCTGCAAATACCCATCGCTCAAGCGCACAGGAAGTTTTTGTGCTTAGAGTTTCAGGGTTACCATTATCAGTTCTGAGCCCTTCCCTTTGGACTGTCATCGGCACCATGGGTATTCACGAAGTGCATGGCGGTCGTAGCGGCGACTCTGAGGAGACAAGGCCACTACGTGTTCCCCTACCTGGACAACTGGCTTCTCATGGCGCCCTCTCTGGAGGCCCTGATGTCCACCATTCATTGTACTCCATCTCTGTTCGAGACATTGGGCATCATTATCAATCAAGAGAAGTCACGCCTGGTTCAGTCTGATTCTGCAGTTCATAGGCGCAGTTCTGGACACCGTCCAGGGGAAAGCTTTTCTGCCCCAGGGCAGAGCGGAACACATCAGATCCCTTATCGGGGACATTTTGGCGAAGACCGTTCCTGCCAGACTGGTCCTTTGCCTGCTCGGACACATGGCTGCGGCCATTGCAACAGTCCCGCTAGCCTGTCTCCACATGCGGGTGACCCAGTGGATGTTACAGGTCCAATGGGATCAAAAGCAAGACCATCTGCAGCTCCCAATCCGGATCATGAAGGCCGTAATCCGGGATTGGCAATGGTGGCTAGATTTGAAGAATCTATCAGCAGGAGTCCTCTTCATTGCGCTGTCTCCGATTATGACACTCTCGACGGATGCCTCAGGGCTCAGATGGGGAGCACACCTCGACGGTGTCCGGTCTCAGGGCCTGTGAACAGCTCAAGAGACTCATCTCCACATAAATATCCTGGAAATGAGAGCAGTTCTTTATGCCCTGCAGGCCTTCCAGTCAGAGATTCCGGGTACTCTTTTGTTACAGACAATTCTGCGGTGATGTATTACCTCAACAAACAAGGAGGCACCCATTCCTACCCACGTTGCAGGGAGGCCATGAGGGTGTGGGATCGGGTTTTACAGCACGGTGCAAACCTCATTGCTGTTCATGTCCCGGGAGTGGACAACGTCATTGCAGACAGCCTGAGCCGCTCTCAGGCCAGAGTCCATGAGTGGGAACTACTTCAGGAGGTAGTAGAGGATCTGTTTCGCAGATGGGGTACACCAGAGTTGGACCTTTTTGCATCCCCATCCAACGCAAAACTGCCCAATTTTTGCTCGCTAGGTCCAGGGCCTGGTGTTTTCTGGCGAGACACGCTGTCCCTCTCCTGGGTGGGAAGATTCCTCTATGCCTTTCCCCCTTTTCCATTGATCCAGAGGGTCCTTCTGAAATTTCTTAGAGAGCAAGCGACGCTGATACTTATCGCGCCGTTTTGGCCCAGGCAGATCTGGTTCCCTCTACTACATCAGCTGTCTCGGGAACCTCCAGTGCCTCTGCCAATCATCTCCCACTTGCTGTCTCAGGAGGAGAGTTCCTTGGTCCATCCGGACCTTCGTTTGCTGAACCTGCACGCTTGGCTCCTAGAGACATAGCCATGATGTGATACGGGGTCTCGCAAGAGGTAGCAGACGTTCTTGCTGCTGCTAGGAAACCGGCTACCCATGCTGCTTACTCCATGAAATGGCGCCGATTTTGTCTATGGGTTCAAGCACGCGGTTTTTCGCCTATGGATTGTCCAGAAAGGTTGGTCTTTGACTACCTCATGTCCCTTTCTCGTACAGGCTTGGCCTACTCCTCGATTAAAGTACACCTCTGTGCCATCTCAGCCTATCACATACCTATAGGCCAATGCACCGTATCTCAGTTGGACACGGCACGCGCCTTCCAGAGAGGTGTTCTCAACCTTAGACCTCCAATTAAGGATCTGATTCTGCCATGGGATTTACCCTTTGTCCTGGAGCAGCTTACGCTGCCACCCTTTGAGCCAGCCGCGGATTGCGAGCTACGTCTCCTTACATGGAAGACGTTGTTTTTAGTTGCCGTTACCTCGGCCAGAAGAATTTCTGAACTTCATGCACTTATGTACAAAGAACCTTATTTGTTTTTTCACCAAGACTGGGTATCCCTACAGACTGATCCTAAGTTTCTGCCTAAGGTGGTCTCCGCTCTCACCCTTAATCAGGACATCGATCTACCAGTGTAATTCCCCAAGTATTCTAATCGAGGAGAGGCCCTGTTGCACACTTTAGATGTGCATAGGTGTCTTCAATACTACCTGACCAGAACCAAACACCACCAAAAATCGGACCAGCTTTCTGTCTCCTTTGCCCACAGTCGCTGTCCAGGTGGCTCATTCAGTGCATCATGTTCTGTTACCAGAAGCGCAACAAACCCTTACCGGGCGTGGTTAAGGGTCATTCCACAAGGGGCGTAGCTACCTCCTTTGCGGCCCGAAAGAACGTGTCCACCTCGGCCATCTGTGCTGCAGCTACTTGGAGCACCATGCACACTTTTTCACAGGGTATTATAGCCTGGATATTGCATCGAGGGAAGAGCAGGTTTTGGTCTAGCAGTCCTTCAAGGACTTCTGTCCTAGGTTTAGGTTCTATTAAGGATTTCTACCTTCCCTCCTCCCAGTGGTGTGGGATTTCCATTATTGCTTGGGAATTAGTCCTAATGGTGTAACCTGCTGCAAGAGCTGTTTCTCGAAGTAAGATAGTACAGTTATGTAAGAACTTACCGTAACAGTAGATCTTCGAGAAAGCTCTTGCAGCAGGTACAGTACTTTACCTCCCACCATCACCGCTGGAGGTAGATTCAAGTTCCAATATCCTTCTCCTAGGATCAGGGATTTTCAGCATCACTCTGATTGCCATTTGATGGCAGATCCTCAGTCTTCTCTTCTGATGTCATCCAGCCGCCGGGAGTCTCCGGCGGGAGAACTGGGGATTCTGGGAGACCGCCTCCTTATGTACTATGCCTGACGTCGGGGCAGGACCAACGTCGGAGGCGGTCCCTGCTGAATACTGCTAGCTAGAAAATTTCTGTGGGGTCCTGGTGCCTGCTAGCTTCAGTCCTAATGGTGTGGCCTGCAGCAAGAGCTGTTCTCGAAGATCTACTGTTACGGTAAGTTCTTACGTAACTGTACTTTTTCTCTTGTGCTTGCTTTAATGTACTTTTTCTTCAGGCCATGTTCTTGCTGTCATGTCTAGCATGCTCAGGGATATCTGAAAAGATGGCCAGTTCTCCATTCCTTTGGGCATGGTAACCCTACAATGACACATGCACTAGTTGTTGTTCTGCCCTTCTTCCTTGTAATCCCATTAACGAAAAAAGTCCCTTCACTGGTGGCATGCTAATTGTTTATTATGAGTTGCTTGCAGCTGTACTGATTGACACACTTGTGCCAGTTTATTTGTAAAGTGGTCCTATCTTGCTTTCTCTTTGTCTTGTTAGGCAGAACCTGTGTGCATATAGGGCTGCTGCCTTTTTTCACACTACCTTTCTCAGCCTGCTTTTGCTGCTTGGCTAATTATGAATCTTTTTTTCTTTTTAACTTTGTGTTTATTCATTTTCTAAATGAACAAGCATATACATTATTTGATTTGAGGTGTAGACTACATTACGGATATGATTGTTAGGTAATACTTAGCTCTACATTCATTGGTACAACACTGGGGAAAATGCATTGTCTCTATAAATGTCCATTTATGTAAACAAGATGAGCCATTGCAGCAAGACCATGGACGACCAATCCAGAAATGAGTATTTAAAAGTCCAAAGAATCCCTTCTGTAAAGATGGGTTTATGTCTATGACTGATACCATGATAAAGCAATAAGCAGAGAATTAATCCCTCTTGTGTATTAAAGATGCATCCCCATTTATCTCCCAAGCTTATCCTTATATTGGTCTTTTAGTAAAATCGATTTGTAATAGTAACACAAGTGATCAAAAAATCTCCCTTACAAGTCCTAAAATTAAAACTTGTATATTTAAACCTTATATTGCCACCAGATGGCAGCAAAATTTTATTGAACTCACCCAAAGTTGTGTCGCAGTAACTATTAACAAGTTAAAGTCCCAGTCTGGGTTTAAGCATGTAGAAAAACTAGAAACTTGCCACCATAACTTTGGGTGTTAAGAACTACAGGTAACATTTTAAACATTATTGCTGCTAGTAGTTTCTCATGGCATTTTAGTAACCGGTCCTGGAATGAGGAGTAAATGAAAATGAACAATTTCAACTGTGCGAATTGATGTCTGCCACCTCCAGACCTGCCGATTGGCTTGGGGTAGCAAAATCTTTGCGAATGGTCTCAAACTTGTGACCGGCATCGGCAGGATCATTGTAGCTAAATGTTTTACCTGTGTACATAATCTTGAGTCTAGCAGGCATTTGGAGAGCATGATTAATTCCAAGCTCCTGTAAGCCCGATCTTACTGCATTGAAGTCATGATGTCTCATCCGTGTGGCGTAGCTAAGGTCAGGAAAGCAATGCAGAATGGCTCTGTCTGGTAGGGTTAAAGAGACTGTCACTTGAGCCTTTTGTAGTATCAAGTCCCGAACATGAACTCCAGTTGTTGAGACCAAAAATTTCCTAGGAAGATCTGGGTTACTGGGCTTTTGCCTGGGTGTAATTGTACAATAAGATGTTCTGTTTGTACCTGGAATAAGTCCATTATTAGTTGTTGCATAAAACCAGTGGGATCAGCTCCTTCTTGGCCTTCGGGTATTCCCAAAAAGCAAAAGTTACATGCTCGCGCTCCATTCTCCACAAACTCTAGTCTGGAGCCGTGCAGCTTGTTTTCTTTTAGTACTTCATCAGTTATCACAGTAGCTTTAGAGACAGTAGCTGTTAGTGTGGAATGATTAGTTTCTAAAGCATAAATTTTTGTTTCCACGTGCGATAGTCTGGCATTATAAGTTTCCAGCTTTTTGTCGATTTGCTGTACTGCCTACAAGATTTTTTACTGTGGCCTCCAGATCCCTGGATTTCCCGCTCGACAGCATGCCACCTGAGGTTCTAGTGGTAGACGGTGCAGGACCTTTCCCTTTACCCAAGTCATTTGATGCATCTTGTTTAGTTCTCCCCATGGTTGGATCAATCTGAAAGTTCTCCTGCAGTATCCCAGGAGCAGTAGCTTTTCAGCGATGTATTTAGTTTGATTTGGATCTCCCAAAAATTCTTTGTTTTGATCACTGTTTATTAGTGTTGGGAGCTATGCAAGGAGTGTCTTCTCCTGTCAGCTGCTGGCTACCCCCTGCTAATTATGAATCATAAAGCTCTGGCTTAATACCCAGACTACCTCATCTGTGCCACCCTAGTGTGCTCTCTTCTCTGTAAGTTGTTGGTAGAGTTTTATTTAGTGGCTAATTTGTCCTGTATACTTTCCCTTTGCGCTAGTGAGTTTCCCAAGCCTTGTCTTATCTTTCTGCACTTTACTTCTCTCCTGGTGAACAGAACTGAGGTAAGTGAGGGAGCCGGCAGCGGTTATTGGCTAGTCCATGGCACCACATGGAGATGCACAGGTGCCATGTCTTGTAGCCATTGACAAGCCCTGCCCAAATATTTGCTCTGGCCCAGACCCATTAGTGGTACTCAGTAGAAAAGATATTAAGGAAGAGCACCAGTTACAATACATAAACTGTTTATTTCTACAGTTAACCGAATATCTTGGTTAAGAAGTCTCAGCTTATAATAGCTGTTTCACTTGCTGTCCCCTGCTTCAAGTCATTTCTCTTACATTCAGCCATGTTCCCATTCAGATTGCAGCTTTCAGCATTCAGCATCATTTCCTGTTAAGCTGCCTCACTTCATTTTCTGCTATCTTGACCAAAATTGCTGATTGCAGTCGTATTCCTTGTTAGACTTCCCCCTTCCCTCTGTTTAGCAGTTTATCTCCTACAGTCTTGCCCTCCTCATAACCTCCCATGCCCCTGGTTCCACCTAGCATGCTCCTGTCTCTCTTGCAACGTGCTCTTTCTCTCTGTCTCTCTCTCTCACTGTCCGATCGGATTGCGGCTGTCACTCACCAGATAGACTACAGTTGAGAAGTTGCATCCCTAATGCCATAATATTGAGAATCAAAAATATTGTACAATATTCTTCTTTCACTATGTTCAGTGTGGTTTGTCTTTGCTTCTCCCTTGCTATGTGCACTCTTCCGCTGCCCTCTCATCATAACTTCCCTTGCTCCTGGCTTCCTCTGTCCAGTGGGATTCATTCACCAAACTAGTATCCAGAAAGAGGAGCTTGCAAGCACTGGGGCTGAAACTACCTAAATCTTAGATTAATAACCGTGGCTACAAAACCACGGTGGCTTCTAATTAAAACGTGTGCTTGCATGCGTTATTGAGTAAAGGGTGGCTGCTATTAGAAGGTGACCTAATAATTGAAGATATGTGGTATGGTATATGTAATCCTGTGATCACTAATATGGTATTCATTTATTTTAAAACATGTTTTATTATTTGGTAACCAGGTAAGGCTAACTAAGTGCAAGTACCTGTTTTAATGGGTGACCCGGGAGAAGGGTATGTAATTTGTATACTCTCATTGGTACTCTGCAGGCTGTACGGTGTATCTCCCTTGTCTCCTCTGCAACAGGAACCTTGTTCCAGTGAGCTTATCAGTGACAAAATATAATAATGAAAGGAGATGACATCACAGTAACGGAGGAGAAAGACCTAGGGATTGCAGCTACAAATAACCAGAAGTCCTTTGCACTGTGCTGTAGTGCTTTGGGTCTCAGGAGTCTTGATGAATTAATGGTAATGTTTGGGGTTGTCAACACTAATGTCCCCCCCCCCCCAAACTCGTAGCTTTCTGTCCGAAGCCCATGGTGGAGCTCCAAGCCAGTGCCTCATAGTGATACACTCTTCAAAGGCAGAGAAGTATGTCTTGAGTCAGAGTCTGTTGCTTTCTTCACACAGGGCCATGCTTGAAGAGCTCACGCTTGACCTTGTCTACTATGGCGAGGTTGGGGCATTAGGTTGACCGCCTCGGAAGACCCCACCACTGATGACTCTGGAGACCCAAACCTAATGTTCTTTCTTTTTGCTGCTTAAAGGGTGAGGAGTTAGGGTTGGAAATGGCACATTTTCCTACTTTTTGGCATTAACTTGAACCCTAACTGGTGTAATACAGTTTTTCCCCCAAAGAATTTACTTTATTTTTGAGATAGTGGAATCAAGTCCTCATTTGTACCTGCGTGACCAGATGCAGACATCAAGGACCGTGTGGACCCTGTGCCAAGGGAAGACTACGCCTACATTGTGCAGGGACCTGTGAGTGGCCGACACTTCGTGCAGCAGTGGATGTCAAGAATTCAAGGGAGTGTCTGCACTGCAGAAGCAGAGGGCCCTCTGGGACCTGCAGTTCATGTGACTGCAGGACAAACAATCCATCTCTCAGCCAAAGCACAGGGCACTCTGTGCAGGGCTTCATGCCAAAAGGAGTCTCTTCACTATATCATATTTGGACCTGTGTGGTAAACCTTGCCCTACCCTTCCCAGGCTGGAGTGTGGTGTCACATGACAGCTGTTCTACCGCCCCAAATCTAGTTGGCTCCTAGAGCTCATCTCTGAACTCCGTGCACTGGGATGGGATCACAAAGCACCACCCACTGGGGTAAAGGCTGGTGTACACACAATGTTTTTTTTTTTTTATGCTCAAGTTTATTGCATATTTTGGCACAAATACACATTCATCACATTTCCTTCCCAAACATATGCACATTGTCAAGCTATTATATAGTTACAGATATTAATTTCCAATTTTATCTAGTTTGTTGGCGCTTTAGTTCTATTGGCTCGTTTCATTTTGCTTTCCATTTTATAATACATTTTATATGAATCATTTTGTATAAATCATTTCATATGAAGAGCAACCTGGAAGAATTTTCCTCTCCTTCTGTTTAAATAGTTATCTGATCTTTATTCTTCATTCCCCTTCCCTCCTCCTATTCCTTCTCACTTATTTCTGCTAGCATCAACCAGGGCGTCCATCTCTCTCTCCATGTTTGTAACCTCGAGTTTATTTTGTACGTCAGTTCCTCCATGTCTTTAATTTCAGTGACAGTTGCCACCCAGTCATGAACTGTCGGTGAGTTTGGGGTAAGCCATTTTCTGGTTAATGCCTTGTGTGAGGCAACAATCAGAATATTCCATAGGTATGTTTTATTTGCTCCTCTAATCTCTTCTGGTTTCATCCCCAGTATCAAGTTTGGTGGGCCTAGTCGAGTTTGTATTGAGTGTCTTTTTTATTTCCTGTTGTATTCTCTCCCAATATTGTGAGATCACCTGGCATGACCAGAACACATGCAGATACTTAGCTTTATTTACCCCGCACCCCCGGCAGCACCCTCCTGTACAGTTTTTATCCCACTTACTTTGCGTCTCGGGTGCCCTGAAAAATCTCACTTGTACCTTCCACTTGTACTCCCTCCAGTGCGGGGAGGAAGTAGTTCTAAGTGCTATTGCCAAGGACGAAGTCCATGCTTTCTCCTCAGTAAGGTCCCCCAGTTCTCTTTCCCAACTTCTCTTAATGTGTATTGTTTGATCCCCCTTTCTGTCCCTCAGAGCTCCATATAGAGCTGAAATTAGGCCCTTGACCCTTGTTGAGGATAATATTTCAGCTATGGTATCCCGCAGTCTTGTTGGCGAGATGGGATTATTATAGGTGGCCTGTAGGGTATGTATATAAGATATTATTTGGAGATATCTGAAGTAATCTACCTGTCGTAGCAAGAACTTTTCTTTGATCTGAGTGAATTCTAATACGGTATTTCCCTGGAGGAACTGTTTTAGGGAGTATAAACCAAATCTACCCCAGTTTCTGAAAGCGAGGTCCTGCCCAGCTGGTAGGAAGTCCGGGTCCCAAGCAATCCGTCTCAACATCCAAACCTCCTCCTCTGTTCTATGTTTATTCCATAACCTTTTAAGGGAGCTCAGTGTATTTTTAACTGTCATTAGGGGGATATTCTGGTCTTTATTTAAAGTCTCTGGCCGCATAACTCTGGCTCCTAATGGCTTTCCGTCTGATAAGGCTATCGCTATTGTTTTCCATCTCGCCCCACATGTTCCCACCGACCACAGAAGGGCCCATTTTAATTGAGCGACTAAGAAGTAATCTTCTAAATTAGGAAGGCTACGACCTCCTCGCTTCTTATTGGCCTGCATGGCCAGAATTTTAAGTCTTGGTTTTCTGTTGTTCCAAATATATTTTGTGAGCATGCGCTGCCACAACTGGAATTGATTTTTGTGTATTTTTATGGGGAGGCATTGAAACAAATAAAGAAACCTGGGGAGTGTGTTCAAGGATACTGACTGTATCCTTGAGTACAGAGGCAGATTAAGGGCTTCCCATCTTTTAATATCTTGCTTAATCTGATTTATTGTAGATTCAAAATTGCTCATGTACAACATCACTAGGTTTTTAGGGATTTGAATACCCAGGTATTTAATTTTTCCCCTATTCCATTGCATGTCCAGGATCTGTAAAATATCAAGAGGGGCTGTAATGAAATTTCAGCACCTCTGTTTTATTTTTATTAAGTGTATAACCAGAATATTGACTGAATTTGTCAGTGAGATCCCAAACTCTAGGGATTGATCTGTCTGGGTTGGTTATATAAAGAAGGACGTCATCCGTGTATAAAGATATTTTATGCTCGTCTCTCTTCTCTTCCCCCCCCCCCCACCTCCACCCCCCTAATTTCCTTCGATTCCCTTATCGCTTGGGCAAGAGGTTCCATATATAAATATATATATCAAAGAGGAGGGGTGACAGAGGGCAGCCCTGCCTTGTGCCCCGGCCTAAGTTGAATCTCCGTTAAATGCCCCCATTGACCTTTACAAGCACCTGAGAGAGATGCGTGCAGGGCTTTAATCGCCTCCACAAATAGTGATGGGAACCCCATTCTCCCAAGTACCAGGAAGAGGAAGTTCCAGTCAACTTTGTCAAACGCCTTTTCTGCGTCCAGACTCATGAGGCAGGCGGGTATGTTTCTTTTGTTAATGATGTCTATTATGTTAATTGTTCACCTTACCCCCTCTGGGGCCTGTCTCCCTTCCACAAATCCCGTTTGGTCTGGGTGTATGAGGTCTGTGAGGAAGGATTGCAGGCGTTTGGCAATGATTGCCGTAAAGATTTTGTAATCCACGTTAAGTAAAGAGATCGGTCTATATGACCCACATTCCTTCAGATCTTTACCCTCTTTGGGAATCACCGATATGGAGATGTAGTTCCAGGACGGGGAGGGGGAACCGCAGCTCCCTCCAACCATATCTGATTATAAACCGTATCCAACATGGGGTTCAAGTCTGCCTGGAATACTTTATAGAATTCCCCCCCAAACCCATCCGGGCCCAGACATTTGCCTCCCTTTAACCTTTCTATCGTACTTATAATTTCTTTTTGTGTTATTGGGTGTTCCAAGGTCTGTTTATGGGCCTCAGTGAGTCCAGGTAGTTGCAGAGCTTCTAGAAAGAGCGTCGCCTCCTCAGGCTTTGTGTTTCGTTGGGGGCAGTATAAGTTTTTGTAATAGTCTGCAAACATTTCAGCTATTTGCTCCCATCCGCAGAGAACAGAGCCCGTGGATGGGTGTCTGATACCTGCGACACTTGCTCTAGCCGATTGTTGTTTAAGTCGATATGCTAGTAGGCGTGTAGCTCTTGGGCCACCTTCATAGTACGTCTGTTTGGTATGTACTAACATCTTTTCAATCTCTGTGAGCTGTATCCTCTGAAGTCTTTGTGTTAGGTCTCTTATCTCCCCTATTCTTTTTTTATCAAATTTTATTTTCTGTTGTCTTTCTAATTCCTGTAGCTCCTGTTTAAGTTGTTCTCTTTGTTTTTCCCTCTCGCTCTCTTTTTATAAGTAGCTATTGAGATCAGTCTCCCCCTTATCATTGTTTTAGCCGTATCCCAGAGAATTTGCGGTGTAACCCCTGGTCCTTCATTTGACTGTATGGTATGCTTTATTGTTTCTCTTATTTCCTCCCTCACCTTTTCATCCCTAAGTAAGCTAGTGTTAAGCCTCCAGTACTTGGGCTTTTTTGGGAGTTGAAGGTTTAAATAGGCATAGTGGTTTGTGGTCGGATATAGTCTCTGTCCCCACCCAAACCGAATCAAAAACTGGTATGTCGCGACCATATGTAAAGTACATATCTATTCTTGAGAAGATATGGTATCTAGGAGAATAATATGTGTAATCTCTTGCCCTGGGGTATTTTTCTCTCCAGATACCCATTATACCCGCGTCTTTCATTAGACCTTTCAGCAACTTGGAGACTTTTTGGTTTGAGGCCGGAATGCCAGAAGTGGTGTCCAAGGCCCTATCCAGAACAACGTTCCAGTCTCCCCTTGCGAGCAGGACACCTTTTGCCTTTTCAGCTACCAGTTTGAATAAGTCTGCAAAAAAGGCTATGTGCGTGGCCGGTGGGGCATACACATTTAGCAGAGATACTTGAAGGTCTTGGACGTGCCCCACCACCATCACATATCTGGCCTCCTCATCCTTTATCACCTCTTCCTCAACGAATGGGAGCGAAGCCGAAATCATGATGGCCACCCCTCTCTTTCTTCCTTTGGGCAAAGATGCCTGATAAACAGACGGGAACTCTCGAGTTTTAAGTTTAAGAGCTTCTTTGGGGGATAGGTGTGTCTCCTGTGAAAACTGTATATCAGACTTCTGTCTCTCTAAGAATTTCTGGATACGTTTTCTCTTTATGGGGTTGTTTATCCCATTTGTATTCAAAGAGATTATTTTGGATTTTATTTTATCCATAGTTAAAGTTCCTAATCCAATTAAATGATCCATGTTCCCGAATGTTTCCAGGGAGTCGCCGCCTCTCTTCCCCCAACCTTCTTCCTCCAGGTCAGTTCTTTTCCCTCATTTAAAGCATAATGAATTTTATTATCAGTTTTGTGCCTTCTATGTTGTCCATAAGGTGTTAACATTAAACATTCGCTGGCCCAAACCCGCCAGTCAACTTGTATATATTCGTAAATTCTCATAGTAACAGCCCCCTTATATGAGGCTTCGAATAACCTAACAACATAAACCCCTAAAATAATAGGGTTCCACTTTAGTAATCTACAAACTCTGTAACACAACAATATCAGGTAAATCTGTAACTCCCCTTTTGCACTCTCGTATTTGGTAGCTTTTCTGTTTAAAAGTGCATAATCCTCTGAGAGCACAGACAGTTTATGGTGTGTAGTCCAACTTCCTAGGTCAGATCGCCCTCCTATGGGTGGACTGGGTCGTGCCTCCCTTGGGGCACTACGCCCTGTATGATTTCCTGGGCTTAACCAGATCAGGGCTTTGTTTTGGGGTCTTAGCCCCTCGCCCTGCAGTAAACACGGCGTCAGCAGAACTATTAGGCAGGTGATGACTCCATTAAAGTCCATTTTCCATGGTGTTCCCTCCAGCCTAAATTTATTTCGGAGGGGGGAATCCCCCAACCTCCTGACTCTCATTCATGGGCCTCTCTTATTAAATTGTTCTGGCCCCGCCCCGAGGGGGCAGGAGGCAGACACACCAGCGACCCCCCCCCCACGCTGCCCCAGGCACTAAGGGTTCCACAACGGACCCCCCACGCCCTCTTAATATTTGTTTACTGTTTCTCAAAACTCAGATAGTCATACAGCGGGAACATACCTCCTCCTCCTCCCCAAAATTGCCAAGGCCAGGTATTTTAGTGCGGTGGAAGGGAGGAGAGGCCCAGCAACCTCCTCCCGGCTAGGATTAACTTCCCAGCTGTCACCCAGAGGGTCGGAGTGGAACTGAAGACGAGCCCCCAAGCTTGGTCCTTTCAGGGCTCCATTATGATGGTGCTCAGGTTGCCATATATCTATGCCCTTCCCGCATTCAAATGTACTTCATTCTCTCTCCCCCGGCCTCGATGTGCCCATCAAGCGATACCTTCCTGCATCAGCTTTCATGTTTTCTGTCTGATTAGCATTTTCATTTTCCTTATTCCCCCAAAGAACCTACTAGTTCAGTACCAAACCTCGCTTCACCTCAGGGGCTTCTCAAGCTTATCCTGTATGTCTCAGGATCATTTAGTTTAGCAGTCACTCCGGCGGTGTTCTGTCGCCTTGAGAAGCTGTTGTTTATATCTGATCATTCTCTGAGTCTTCATCGTTTGCATTAAGTCCGTTTCATTGAATTCTCGACGTATAAGGCTTAAGGAGTGCGACATCTGCTCTCAAACTGGTAGAGTGTGGTCTCGAGTAATTTGTTACCCCTCTGCGCGCCAGTGACCAGGCCGATCTCTTTAATTCTTTCTCCAATCTCTCCTTTTCCAGTCCTGGAGCCGAAATTCCGTTTTCTTCTAGGAAGGGCTTGGCCGCCAGCAGATCCTCGAAGGTTTTTATTCCTTGCCTTGTCTCCACTCTGTCTCGCCGGAAATAGCATTTGTGCTTTTAGATTACGGGCCCTGAGCTGCTTCACTATAGGCCACATGGCTCGTCTCGCCTCCTGCACTCCCGTGGTATAGTCGTTATTTATTACAATTCTGTGCGCTCCAAACATTAACTTTTTAGATTTCCAGGCTCTTTGAATCTCTTCTTTGGAAGCGTAGTTGGTCATCCGCACTATGAATGAGCAGGGTTGTGCGTTCGGGCTCATTGGTCTCGGGGAGAGGGAACGATGCGCCCTGTCCATGGAAATGTCCAGTTCCGGGGGTAGTTTCAGCAGGTCTGTTAGTAACTTCTGTAAATAGGCTATCAGGTCTAAGGTGCCTTCCTCCGACCCCTCTGGAATGCCATATATCCTCCGGTTCTGCCTCCTGCTGCGCCCCTCAATGTCCTCCAGTTTGGCTTGCAATTCCCTTTCCCGGGCCATCAGGTAAAGCAATAAGCGGTCGTGTCTGTCTGCTTGTTCCATGACCGTTGTAAGCCCCAATTCCAGCTTGTCTGTCCTATGCTCAATTCTTCCAATATCCGCTTTTATTTCAGTTAGCGTAGAGTCTATCTTCTGGACCGTTTTCGCGGTTTGCAGGATTGAGGCTATTAGTTGAGGGTAATCTTCTTCTTCGGAGCCCGTCTCCATTGCGGAGGGGCTATCATCCTCGGCAGGCCTCGAATTTTCCAAGGCTTTTTCTCCTTGTAGCAGGAGCTGGGGTTTGGCTGTTCCTCAGGTTCCCCGCTCTCGATCTCGTGGTCTTAGCCGGAGATTGCATGTTTGCTCGCAGTGGATGCCGATTGATTTTATTTCAGGGTGGAAGGCTTCTCAAACTCTGCTGCCATCTAGGCTGCTGATGTCACCGGAAGTCCTCTACACACAATGTTTTTTAATCTTTTTTTTTTTAAATTTTGACCCCAAATTTTCAAGATAGTTTTGACTCCTCCCTTATAAGCATAACATGTGGCATTTATAAAATACTGGCTGAAATGTCATTTTGCACCACATGTGCTCAAATATGTCTTGTCCAGGACTTGAAAAACCGCACTAGTCACATTAATGAGGTTGTGTAAAAAAAAAAAAAAAACCTGTTGAAATTTGGAGTCAAAATATTGAAAATTAGCAAAGTTATAAGTGAAAGGTGAAATATTTCAGTGTTCACTTGTTTAACTTTGGTCATTTAACCATATATTTACACCATATTTTCAATGTACTCATCTTATAACCCCACCTCATGAAACTGGTAGGTGAAATTGTTCAAATTCCACAGTTTCACACAGTGACTGCAGAATCACCTTTTAGACCAGAGTTGAAAAATTCCACCTCCCTTGTTAAGAGGTGGGGGTTCCCAAAAAAAGGTAGAGGTAGTGCTACTACTTGCGATGCCAAAGACCTGGCTTTGGAAGTGTTGCAGGGCCAGCCCCGGGGGAGGAAATTCCAGTGTCCTATAGACTGCTCTCCTCCTGGGTGGGGGGGCCTGCATGACCCCTAGTGGATGCTGGGTCTGACAGTTGGAGTGCACTGTAGCTGAGAGGTGTGCCAGATATATGTTCGCCTTATGCTTTGGCATCATTGCATGTTACACCTCTCCTAGTAAAAGATATAGGGAAAAAAAATTACTGGATGAGCACAATGCGGCCCGCTTTTCCCTGATGCCTCTCTGGACACTGGATATGGCATTTAATGGGGCAAGATGGGAAGCCCTGCCTTGGGGGGGTAAGCCAGGGAGAAGTGCTGGGTGAGGGTCAGCCCTCAGGAGCATTGATGGGGTCTGGGCAGGGCTGAAAGGGAACTGTTTTGGGGGAGTTGTATGTTGAAAATTTGGTGTTTTTATAAAAAAAAAAATTACAAAGTTATGAGTAAAAAGTTCAAATCCAATTGAATTTCATTAAACCAAATTTAGTGGTTCCAGCAGCAAGATGTCTTCAGAGAGTGGATCTACATCATGGGGCAGTTATAGGCAAGTGAGGGTGTGTGTGGGAGTCTGGTATGGGGGTGCTTAGTGGATGGTCAGGGTGAGCTGGGTGGAGGTGTGGGGGGGAGGTTGAGGGATTTTCTATTTTAAGTGTTTTTAAATTAAGAACAGAAAGAGGGAAATTTTCAACAGGAGGACATTGCCGACACGGGGGATCGGGCATCCCAGGGTTGGGATACTGTTTCAGCACTAGGGGTGGGCACCCCAGTGCTGCCCACCTATGTTTGGGGGACATGTTCAGGTGAGAGTGTGAGTGTGTGTGTGTGTGTGCGCGCGCGCGTGTGCGCGTGCTTAGTGGGAATGTTGGGGGGGTTGTATCAGTGAAGAACATAGTTGTTTTTTTTTTTTACAGGCTCAATTTAAAAAAAAAAAAGAAACAAAGACATCGAGGGACTATTTCCATTTTTGCAGGTTTACTACTATTGGATCCAACACTGGGGACTGGGCACCTCAGTGTCATCTTAACTCTACGGTGGCACTGGGGCTGGGCACCCTAGTGTTGCCACCTATTCGTTGGGTGGGGTTGGTGACCGGGGGGGGGTTGGCAAGCCATACCAGGGGTCACTTTGTCATGAAACAGCATACCATGTTCTGGACTGTGCTGGATGGGAGAAACATGAGGGAGAGCTGACTAAGCCAGGGTGGGGAGGGTGAACACGATAAAGGAGAACTAAACCCCCAAAACATAAAGAAACATGCAATCCATTTGGTAAATAGAATAAAGTGTGGCTATACTAAACGCAGTTGCTTTTTTATTTTTTTCATGGGTTCAAGACATGAAAAAGTTGTATTTATACATATAAAAGCTCTGTAGTCTTGACAGGCTTTCTAAACCACTTGCTGTTTTTTTTTTTTTTTTTTTGTTTTCTTTTTTTTTCTCCTGATGTTTTTTTTTTTATGTAGCAATCTGAAATCAGGCAATGCATTTTATGAAGCATATCCACATATAAAACCGATTGGTCTCCCTCAAGGAACCACCTGCAGCAGCTCAAATTTGTTCACTTCCCCTCTCCGAACAGAGCCTTGCTTCTGTTCATACAATTGAGTGTTGGGCAACCTCCCCCCACCACCACCTCCCTGCTTCACAGCAATAGTGTGCTCAAATAAGCTGCAGTCTGACAGTACTGGTGCTTGCCTATTTGTGCTTCGTCTCTTGATTTATTTTATTTAGTTTTTGTTGACCGGGTAAGTGCACTAGACAAATCCTGTCTATTTTCAGGCACGACCCGGGGAAGGGGGATACAGATGAATGCCATCTGACCTTGAACCAGATTAAGCTGTTGGTGGTATTTTTTTAGTGAATGAGGGAAATTTGGCCAGGACACCGGGGAAATTACCCTACTCTTTTCGATAAGTGCTGTGGGATCTTTAACATCCACCTGAACTACCACCAATCCAAGCAGATGGGACCTCAGTTTAATGTCTCATCTGAAGGACGGCACCTCAGAAGTGCAGCACCCCTCTCATGCTGCACTACAGTGTCAGTACTGGGATATTAACCCAAGTGCCAGATGTGGGAACTGAACCCACAGCCCTCCGATCTCCCGGCATCAGAGGCGAGTGTGCTACCTACTGAGCCACTGACACTGACCATCGGTACCTGAACATTTATTCTGGTGACAGTGTGGAAGAAAGTCAGTGGTATTTACCAGCATTATTACATTCTTTGCAGTTTTCTTCCAGGTTTTTTTTTGTAAGCATAATACCGTAAGCCCTGGTGTCTAGTGGTACCCACCCTCTCCAATCGCTGTCCGCTTAACATTGTTTGTTTCCCTGGTATCTAGTGACACCCCCCCCCCCAATCACTGTCCCCATAGTATACTTTGTTTCCCTCATTCCCTGTGGGTCTAGTTGCACCCCCTCCCCAATTCCTGCCGCCTTAGTATTCTTTGTTTCCCTGCTGTCTAGTGGCACCCCTCCCAATCACTGCTCAGTACTGAAAAGAAGAAAACAGTCCTGTTTTTTCTACTAAAAAGAAAGTCCTCGTCGATCTCACCCCCACCCCTACTCTGCACTCTGCACCTACCACCCCACACCCCCAGTACATCCCCATACACCTTCACTCATCTGAACAGGTCCCAGCATTAAGATCCACTGTCCAGTTGAAGACGCATCTTGCTGCTGGAACCGCCGACTGCAATATGAGAAACTAAGATAAATATGGTTCAGTGCATTTCAGTGGGGGTTTCAACTTTGTTGTGTAACTAGTCCATTTTTGTATATTCTGACACCAAATTTTCAGCATTGCCTTTTGGGGAACAGTGTCGGTGGAATTAGGTAAATCTGGCCCGAAAGGTGATTTCGCACACACTTGGAAAAATGACCTTCTGGGTGGGATTTGAACATTTTCACCAAAATTGTTCATGAGGTGGTGGCATCAGAAGGCTATGTTGAAAACTTGGTGTAAAAAAAAAAAAAAAAAAATTTAAAAATGCCAAAGTTATTAACATCCATTTAAATGAAGCTCATAACTTTACAAATTTTATATATTTTCACCCCACAGTTTCAACATAGACTTCTTTTAACCCCACCTCATGAATATCACAGCTGTCATTTCTCAAATCCTGACCAAAATGTGTTTTCACACCGGTGGAGCGGAATGGTGTTGCAGTTTTCGAATTACGTTTTGGCGGGGATTTGAACATTTTCAGTACTGAGTATGTGAGGTGGAGTAATAAAAAGGCTATGCCCTCCCTCATGTTTCTCTCATCCAGCACGGTCCGGAACACTGTGTGCTGTTTTATGAAAAAGTGAGCGTGGCTGCCAACCCCTTGTACTGCTTACCAACCCCCTCCCCGTCACCACCCCCACCCAACGCATAGGTGGCAACACTAGGGTGCCCACCCCCAGTGCCACTGAAGAGTTAAGTTGACTCTGGAGTGCTCAATCCCCAGTGTTGGATCCAATAGTAGTAAACCTGCAAAAAAATGGAAACAGTCTCTTGATTACTTTTTTTCTTTTTTAAATTGAGTCTGTAAAAAATAACATGGTCCCTCACAGATACGCCCACACCCACTCAGGACCTCTCATCCCTGGAGACGAGAGCTGCTGTCGATCCTGGCCCCCCCATCAGCTCCCTGATGAACTGAGTCCATTCCCAAACCTGGGTCATCGGCATGGCGTGAGGTAAGGTGTCCAGCTCCTCAGCCCTCTGCGCCACTGGGCCGGCCCAGTCCCTAATGTTTTTCATTTCCTGTCTTTGTGCACTTTGCATTTTACAAGACCCTAATGTCTGTATTAACATAGTGTTTTGCAAAGAATTTCCCTTCTTTTGTGATAGTGGAATTGTATCCTTATTTGGGACCTGCGCAAAATAAGATTAATACAATATTGGAGACAGTCCTGACCCAGTGCATGGGCCTGCCCAACACGCATGTCGATACTTAGTGGGTGAGGTTCCCCCGACCCACCACAGGGTGTGGCGTCTGCACCAACACACTGCTGCTCCCCATCAACCTTGTCACCATAAACTGGCCCAGAGTTCACACCTGAACTCTGCTCACCGGCACGGTAAGGCAGTGCGTTCCTCAGTGGTGCAATGGACATCCTTCAAACGTTACTTAATTTTTTGTGTTTTAATATTTTGACTCCAAACTTTCAGTATCATATTTTTATGACACTACCTCATAAACCCCTTGGGTGAAAAATTAAAAATCCATGCCGGAACGCCATTTCGCACCACAGGTGTGAAAACACATTTCAGACGGGATCTGAGAAATGACAGCTGTATTGTTAATGAGGTGGTGTGAGAAAATGGCTGTGTTGAAACTTTGGTGTCAAAATATTGAAAATTACCAAAGTTATGCGTGTGTGTAGAAAATTTTCAATGAATATGCATAACTCAGCCATTTATAGGAATCTTCGCCAGATTTTCAACATGACCTTTTTGGGAACCCACCTCATGAACACTGGTGGTGAAGTTTCATTATTCGGTCCCGAAAGCTGATTTATCGCAGCGACCACGAAATCGCCTTCGGGTCAGGTTAATGAAATAACAGTGACCGTGTTAATGAAGTGGGATCTCAAAAAGGCCATGTTGAAAGTTTGGTGAAAAAATTCCAAAAAATGGCAGAGATATCAACATAAGTTCAAAACGCCATTGAAATACATTGTACGGCACTTGCCTATATTCCTCAGTTGGCAGTTCGGCTTTGAAGAGTGCAGACATGTCCTGGTCCACAGAAAATGATGGCCCTCGACCTCCGGTGGTAAGTGTAAGGTAAGGGGGAGTGGGGTGGTGGGTGCTTAGTGGGAGGGGGATGGTGGCGACAACGAGGGACTGTTTTCTTCAGGTAAAAATGACATTGCGGGACTTTTTTTTTCTTTACAGGGAAGGATACATAACTGTTTCAGGACATTGGATGTGGGCTCCCCAGTGTCCACACTGGTGTGTGTGTGTTTTGGGGGGGGGGGTTGTACATGCCGACACAGGGATTGGGGCCCCCCCAATTTCGGCACTTTTACTAAAACCAGTGGGGCAGGTGGGCATTTGACATGGGGAGGGGCGGCATCACAGTGCCGGATCATGTAAAAAAACGGAAATATAAATAATAAATTAGTACATACACTGCCACCAAGGATTGGGGCCCCTGATGTGCAGATACAGTTCTAGGCACAGTCAGGATGGCAGGACTATGACAGTAGCACCGTCAAAGAAGTCACAGCACAGCAGGGGTTGCACTATATGAGAAAGCTGTCATTTGTTAAACAGCAGCTGTGTTGTATAGTGCAAGCAGCTCCTAACCGCCAAATATATTATACGGCAGTAAGCTTTATTCCTCATTTTGCAGTTTGGCTTTGAAAAGTGTAGATGTACCCTGGTCCACAGAAGATGACAGCATAGGACCTCTGCATGTAAATATAGGGTGGGTGGGTGGGTGTGGTGGGCACTCAGTGGGAGGGTCGGGATGGGGAGGGAGCAGCAGTGACAGGGACTTTTTTTAATTTCAGGTTTAAATAAAAATTAAAGACTTCTGGGAACAGTTTTCTGTTTTGCAGGTATACGTATAGAATTTATCTATTTCGGGACACTGAGGGTGGGCTCCCCAGTGTCCCACTCTGCTGGGGAGGCGAGGGTGAATTACATGAAGCAAGCAGCTGCAGGGGGGCAGTTGGAAAATTAATAAATACACTGCCACCGGGGATTGGGGCCAGTTGAAGGCACAGCACAGTCAGGATAGTGGGGCTATGATGACAGTAGCCCCATCCCTGACCTGCCGGTTGCGACAGCAGCAGGGCTTGCACTATACAACACAGCTGTCATTTATTAGACAGCTGTCATATAATGCGAACTGCTGCTTGCGCAAAAATTCAGTTATGAAAAGAACGTGATTTTTTTTTTTTTTTACTCCGCATGCTTAGAAAAGGAACTTTTTTTATCAAATATTTTAAAATCTAAACAGCTGGACCTAAAAACCACAAAAGCACATAGATTGAACCAAGCTTTATCAGACCTGAAAGTTTCAGGTTTCAAAACCTCCTATTTTTTAGTCGTCGGGTGGCAAATAAAGTCTTAACATTTCCAAAAACTGAGACTTTTGCCTTTTTTTTGCACCTCTGTAACTTTGCCTACCCTGAACCAATCAACGTGAAATTTACAGGATCAAGAGTTCCTGGCACAGAAGCTGTGCTTTCCAAATTTCATGTAAATCGGTTGAAATGGGGCAAAGTTATTGAGGTGCATAAGTTTAGTTTTTACATAGTACTTACTCAACCCTAATATACAGGCATGATGGTGCCTGTATAATGTCTGTTATATATACATATACATATATATATATATATATATATATATATATATATACACACACACTGCATATATATGATATACTGTATAGCAGCTTATATTAGTGCCTTCTTTATCGCGAAGTGGGGTGCAGTACTATTTAGCGCCCTGTTGAATTAGCGCATCAGCTTCATGTCCAGTTACAGCTCTGTGCCCCCTGTAATATTAGCGATCAGCTTATTTTAGCACTTTGTCAGTTGTTAATATAGTGGAAATAAACTGAAAGCTTATATTTCCTGCTATATAGTAGTAGTGTATGTGTGTATGTATGTGTATATATATATATATATACACACACACACACACACACACACACACACACACACACACACACACACACACACACACTACACATACATATATGAAGAGAGAGAGAGATTGAAATCGCCAGTTCACTGCTGCCACGCAAGCTATATCACATCTTCAGCTGTAGATGTCAAGAAAGAATTGCTGTTGCCCCACAGAATGCGGGGGAATGCAAAGCTGGGCTTCCTGGATTTTGGTGCGCCCAAAAACTGAATTTCTGAAGTTAGAAAAAATAAATCTAGCTAGGGATGTGGAGTACAGTTTACTATCCACTATCTGGCAGTTCTACAGGAAGTGCTGATTCATTGAATATTTTTTTTTTCCCCATTAATCTTTTTTCCTGGCCGAGACCTAGCCCTCTGGCCCCTCCCTCCCCGCCAGCCCCATCACCCAGCATCCTAGGAACTTGCCTCCTCCTGGTGCTTCCCCTCAGCTCACCCCCATGGTGGGATCGACAGTCGGCGCCGTGCCACAGATCTCGTTCGGGAGAGGGCCTTATGGCCTGTGCAGAACCTGCGAGGGGTCAGTTTCATCCTCGCTGCACCCGGCAATTTTCCCCCCCTAAGTCTGTTGCGGAGGGACAGACGTGCAGTGCTGTCCAGACGCACCACACACACTCACACTGTCATGAGTGGGATGTTGATGGCCACAATCCCCTCCAAGCCAAATGTGCCGACACTGAACCGCCCATCCCCCAGCCTCTGCTAGGGGCCAGATGAGTGAGGGACCCACAACCCTCCCTCCCCAGAGGAGGAGAGATGTCCTGCAGATGCTCAGTGCTCCTCTCCTTAGTGAACCCCTGGTGAACAGTCAGTCACCATACCCGGGTTGCCAGCAGGTGAGCCATGGGCGTGTCTGCCTTCCCTGCCACTGGGCCAACATCAAACATCTTTAAGCTCAGCTCCTCCCACCACCCGGACAGTATCCCCAGACTCTTCCCTGTGATATTAGATCTTTCTGCTGGAAGAGACAGGTCACCTTCCTGGCTCTCACTTAGGATTTAGTGTGCCGTTGGTGAACCTTTACATTCAGAGTTTTCAAAGTTAGTTCTTCATTCTTGGTCCCTTCGACTCCTCTCTGGGATTGGTGATGGAGCAACAGATGCCAGGCTTCATATTCAGTGTCTGGTGCTGGCAGAAGATGTCCATCACCAACCCACATGACACTACCTATACTGCCTGGGCAGATAGCACAACATGGCCAGATAAGGTCTGTTTATCGATGCCTCCGGAATCCCTCGAGGATCTGAAGCACTGGCTTATCCTCAGCCAGCCATCAGAGCGGTACCCGAAAGACCACAAGGGCTGTAAGAAGGCCTCCGACTGCTGGGACTACATCACAGCTTGCGACCTTGGAGGAGGAGGTGGCCGCTACCTCTTCAGTCTTGGTGCTGCTCCTGGCTGCGGCTAGCATAGTAGGGTCATTCACGGTGGGATTACGGGAAATGTGCACGGCCCTCCTGATCTTAGGGGAGAACCCTGCCCACCGTGGCAAGAAACACAGGTGTTGCTGGCACTGTTCATGGGTCTATGAGAGATCAAGGTCCTCCCAATCCCTTGACTCCACCAACTACTCGAATACGGTAGAGTGCTCCTCAGTACCCCCCGTTGGGCTTGTCAACCTCGACTGTGGTAAAGCAGGCCTCAGAAATCTTCCTCAAGCTTGTCTAACAGTTGTTGGATGAGATTGAGGACTCTATCTCTCAGACCCTGGTGCTCCCAGTCCTCACTCAGAAGGATGTGTACTGGTCAGTGTTCCTGACTGGTTTACCTCGGGAGCAGCCTCCACCAGTGGTAGAGTATTCCAAGCTGTCCTCAGTGTGGCCAGGCATGTAACTTATCACAACAAGCCCGGAGGCTTTCCTCAGCGTCAACTGTTTGGTAGATGGTCGAGGTCTTGCTAGTGGTTCCCCACTTGTAATCTCCCTCAACTGGGAGGGAGGTGTTGCTGCCAATGCTCCTTGACTTCCTCTTCTCTGGGTGAGGAGGGGCAGTGATGAAAGATGCACTGGTGCTACGAGGAGCTTCTGTAGCAACAGTGGGCAATTGTGGTACGGGGACAGGGTCCTACCCCTGGACCTTCAGTCACCTGGTATCCACTGATGATGCACTCACTGTTGCATGCATTGCAAGTGCCTCCAGCAACTGCCTCCACAGCCTTGTAGGTAGAGCTGCCACCACCGAAGCTGAAGATGGGCACTCCAACTAAGGAGTCTTGGTCAGCGACTTGCTTGCTAGGCCAGTTGTGGGACATGAGAGCCGAGGGTCCGTGACCGGGCAAAGGAGCTGCAAAACAAAAGGGGCGTCTTTTCAGTACCATACCTTTCAGCCACAGCCCCCTGGGCAGCATCCACAGCAGAGGCAGTATGAGACCTGGCATCTGAAAACCAGTTTGGTAGCCATGTCCCCAAGAGAGTTTGGGACGGGGTAGTGGTGCCTGTCCAAAAGCTGCATAGTGACGGGTTGGGGGAGTATCCTCTCTCCACTCATTCTGTCCTTGTCTACCCTTCCCATCGGGGATTGGTTAAGTCACTTCTTACCTTTCATTCCAGTATCACAACAGACAAGTGGGTGCTAGAAGTGGTAGGCAGAGGGCTGTCTCTGAACTAGGAGTCTCTCCTGCCTTACTGTCTCCATGCTCCACAGGAGTCCAGGGTGTTGCGGGGCATCCTGGCTGCCCTCTGGGAGGACATTGCTTGGTTCCTCACAAAGGGAGCTGTAGCCTGTGTCCCAGATGCCCTGGCCATTCAGGGTTATGTGTTTGGGCACTTTCTGGTTGCTATACTGGATGGAGGGCTGGTGCGCTATACCGGATCTGCACAGCCTGAACCAGTTCATGTGGAAATGAAAGTTCTAGATGGTCACTGTGAATCTGATCATTCCATCTCTGAAGCAAAACATGTGGTTCTAGGGGCGTGGAGATAGTTCACTATCCACACACAGGCAGTTCTGCTGGAAGTATGGATTCATGGGAACATCTTTAAGTCAGGCTCCTCCCACTACCTTGGTGGTATATGGTCCTGCTCTGCCCTATGACTTCAAAGCTTCCTTTCTGCTGGAAGAATTGGGTCTCCTCCTTTGCAGCTTTGTAGTGTTGTAAGCTACCAAATGTGCCTTTGGCAAATTCTTTCAAACTTAATTTTTTTTGCGTTGCAATGTTCCTCGTGGCTTTCCTCTCCCTTATTGGTCTCTGCCTCATCGACGGAAGATGGATTCCAAGGAAGTGAATGTAGCTTGCAGCTTCAGATTCTGCATTGCGTGACATCAGAAGATGTCGAAGACTAACCCGCATGTGTTTTTTCTTTACTGTTTAGGTGCTGCACAAAATGTACTTGTTTGTGGCTTTTGTCATGCGGTGCTTCTCTCTCCTTTGGAGGATCGCTTAGCAAGGCTTCTCTGCCAGCTGGCTGACCAGGATCCTAAGCTCTGGCTGAAGGTCTGCAAGTTGGTCTCCACTGTTAGGGTTGGCTGCTCAGCTTGCAACCATGGAAGAAGTGGCTGCAGTGGTCGGCACCTCATCGGTCTCTGGGGCCAACATTGGAGGGTGGTTCACGGAGGCTTTGATGAAATGTGTTTGACCCTCCAGGGAGAGCCCTGTCAATCATGGTAAGACTCACGGGTGCCACTGGCACCTGTCATGGGATGGGGAGAGATTTTGATCCTCCCATTCCCTCGATTCCACTTGAGCTTTGTGTGATTGAGGGTTTGGTCAACAGTTCCATGGTGCCCTATAGGGCTTGTTGACCCAGACACCAGCCGATCATGCTATCAAGATCTTTCTTGACCCTTTTAACCAGATGTCTGAGCAGATTGATGATGAGTCTATCACCAAGACCCTGGTTCTCTCAGTTGTCTCCCAAGAGGACGTTGGTGTCCCTGACCTCCACTTGGGAACAGCCTTCCACTGATGGTCTTGCTGCCGAAGCCGGTGCTATTCCCTGCACCTCGGGTCAGCAGTCAAGGTCGTGGTTGAGGTGGTGTTCGTGCTCTCGATCCTACTTGATGGGGATGTGTTACTGTCAGCGTTCCTCATCCTCTGGCAAGAGATATCGCTGTAGGATTTGGCGCTATGTGGAACTCCTCTGGCAGCAAACAACCATTGCAGGGCAGGGTTTTACCCCCTGAACCTATGATTAACTAACAGGCACCAGTGATGCCCACGTTGATCCACCTTCAGCAGATGTTCCCAGCATCTGCCTCTCCCCCCTTGTGGGTTGAGCTGTGTCCACTGTAGCGTTTTGTAGAAGCCCCATCCAAAGACTGCTGCTCACTTGCCAGGTCAACGCTCTGTGGAAATGACCCATTCGGAAGACTCCAGCATATTCAGAGGCATGAAGCGGCCAAGGGCTGTTTTCAAAGAATCCTTTGATGATTCAGACTGGTCATCCATATTGTCTTTGCACTCACACTTTTGACTTTGCCTCGGTCAAGGACTTGTCCCTTTATCATGGGCTAGTGTCGTTTGGAGCTTTCTTGAGTCTGATCTTGGAGGGTATCCATGTGTCCTTGGAGCCAGTCCAGAAGTGAGTGAAATACCCCTTCACTGACATTTTGGATAACAGTAATTCCCTGGGTGTTGCCTTTCCTGTGGCTGAGGCCATTCTGGGACCTGCTCTGGAGCTTTGGCAGTATCCAGCATCTTGCCCCCACACCCTCCACTTGTGTGGTCTGCAAGAACACAGTCCCTGCAAGGTCCCTTTCAGGGTTCGATAACCATTCCTGAGCCGCAGGACTGGTTTCAGACTCCACCTTCTGGAAATTGGGAGTGAAGGGGACGTGGACAAGCCCCCCAGCAAGGAGTCTAAGAGGCTTGAACACGCAGCCAAGAGGGTTTATACTGCTCCTGTTCTTGGTCTCTGCCAGGCAGGCTATGCCATAGGGATGGACACTTTGGTCACTCCAGATGAGTGTTGAAGTCCTCCATCACTCTGTTGCAGACGTGCAGCTGCCAGAGAAATTGGTCTGAGAAAAGGGTCATGCACTGACTAAGCACCAGCTGCAGATAACCTTGGACATGGGTGACTCCTATGCCCATGCCACACCAGCATCCATCACGAAGCATCACAGGGCCAGCTGAGATTATCCACCATCACTGCAGACACGGCACAAGCTAGCCAATGTCCCCTTCTTGGGCACCAACCTCTCTCCTCGGGTAGAAGGATATCTCACAAGGATTGAGAAGTCCATTGTCACCCTGGTCTTAGTAGCTTCATCACAAAAGGACCCTAAGGCCCAGGAAGCTAAAAAGGTCTTTCAGTACCAGTCCTCTAAGCCCCAGCAGCCTTGGCAGCAGCCCCAGCAGGGATAGTACCAGGCGTGGCATTCCAAGGCCAGGTTCTCTGGCCAAGGATTAAAATGTGGTGGAGGTTGGGAAATTGGTGCCCCTCCAGCACCAGTGGCCGGTGCCCCCAGCAAAGGTGCCCAGTGATGGTATGGGGAAAGGGTGTCATCCTCCTGTTGCCCAAGCCCTCACCAAGCTGCCGCAGGGGATCTGCTGCACCACTTCTGGCCACAGTGGTCCATCATTGCTATGGACAGTTGGGACCTAGAGGTGGTAGGGAAAGGGTTGTCTCTAGATTTTGAGGCTTTCCCACCTTATCGATCCCACGTTCCAAGGGAGTCCTCAGTATCACAGGTCATGGTGTCTGCTTTGAGAGGACATCTCTCAGCTGCTTGTAAAGGGAGCCATAGCCCATGTCTGTCTGGTAAGCCAGTGGTACGTGTCTAGGTACTTCCTGGTCTCTAAATGGACAGGGACTGATGCCCCCTACTGAATCTGCTCAGTCTCAACCAGTTTATGCAGAATAACAAGATTGGGGTGGTCACTTTGAACCACATCATGCCATCCTTGGAGCAGGGCATGTGGTTCTGCTCCCTGGATTTCCAGGATGCATTCTTTCACATCCCATTCCATCCGTCCCAGTGGCGGTACCATCAGTTCCCTGCAGAAGGGGTTCTGTTTCCATTCCAGGTCATGCTCTTTGACCTCTTGTCCATGTTCAGGGTCTTCACCAGGTGCATAGCAGTGGTGGCAGCCTTCCTGTGGTGCAAGGACATTGTGGTGTATCCCTACTTAGATGACTGGCTGATAGCTGATCCATCCAAGAAGGCTGAGGGGTGATCCAGGGATCTGGTCCTCCAGACTGGCAGAGACTTGGGCCTGATGGTCATCCCAATCAAGTCCGGACTTGTTCTCTTGCCGGTGATCAAGTTCATTGGGTGCAGAACTAAACTCCCTGTGGGCCAGGGCCTGACTCCCTGAGTACCAAACATTGAATCTTGCCTCCTGTGCTGGTCATTTCATGTTGGGCCCTTGCGCCTTCACTGGAACTTCCTGTGGCTGCTGGGGTACATGACGTCCTGAACAAGCGTGGTCAATTGGGCATGCTGGTGGATGCACCACTTGCAGTTTGAGTTGGATCGTTGGTGGTCCCAATGCTTGGGCCACTTGAACCAACTGGTCACGGTGACCCAGCCAGTGTGGGATGCCATCCAGTGGTGGTTAATCCCTGAATATCTGGAGGAAGGAGTCCAGTTTGTCCACCCAGAACCTTCTGTCATACTCACGACTGACACATCTCCGGTGGGATAGGGAGCACACCTTGGAAACGACAGGGCTTGCGTGTTGTCATCACCCAGGGAGTCCTGTCACCACATAAACCTCCTGGAACTCCATGCAATGCTGTTAATGTGGATGGAATTCACTCCTCTAGTCAGGGTCAGGTCATGTACATCCAGACTGACAACACCACAACCATGTTCTGCCAAGACCCCCAAGCACAGCTTGGACGCAGATCTCCTGGTGATCCATGTCACAAGAGTGAACAGTCAGCTGGAAGACACTTTCAGTCAGGTGGGGGAGACCTCACATGAGTGATCCCTGCATCAGGAGGTGGTAATGCCACTTGTTTTCCCAGTGAGGAACCTCTCTGTTTGCCTCCTGAGAGAACACCAAACTGAGGCAGTTTTGTGCTGCCCCCAACAATTCAATCTTCATTTTACCAGGAATAACACCATTGAGCAAATTCATTTACAAGGTGGCCCTGGAAGGACGCAAGAGTATAAGCCAATGCAAATGCAACAATATAAATACGATACTAAGAACATTGCGCTTATACAAAACAAAATGGCAATACAATTACAAATGCATTAATTTATTGTTTCTAACAATATAGGACTAAATACACAATAAGGGAGCAAGTACAGTGGGATAAAATGGCAATACAATTAGAAATACATTCGTTGATTCTGACAGTGTAGGACTAAATACACAATAAGGGAGCAAGTACAGTGGGATAAAATGGCAATACAAATACATTCATTGATTTGTTTCTAACAGTATAGGACTAAATACACAATAAGGGAGCAGGTACAGTGGGATAGGACATTATTTATTTATTTATTTATTTATTTGGTTTTTGTTTACCGGGTAAGTACATTAAACAATGTTGCCTGTATTCAGGCACGACCTGGGAGAGTACAGACAGGGGAGACCAGAGTCAACATTAAAGAGTATTTCATGACACAGCATGAGGTGAGAACAAACATTTGAACAGTATACAGCCAGGTACAGTCAGTATCAGTGATGACAAAGAGAAGCAGATAACATTACATTAATTATTTTCATCTGATGATATATCAGTGACTAAACTGAAACGACAAACAGCAGACAAAACTTAAATGAAGTAGCATTATAACAGTAGGATTTCTGCTGGATGTGTGGAAACTTTCAGATTTTGGAGACCAGCAGGAAATCAGTAAGTGCCATAGGGAGGAGAAAATGCTAGAAGAGAGGCTCAAGTTACAGTACTAGAGCAGCAGTCTGATTCTAATAGGTGTGCCCGAAGACCCAGTTTAAAGGCCTTGTGGGATTTGGAGAGTTTGATGTGGGAGGGAATGGAGTTCCAGGAGCAGGGAGCAGATATGGAGAAGGATTGTTCTCCTTTTTTTGTGAGATATCTGGGAATTTCAAGTTGGGTTTGAGCAGATGCCCTGAGGAGGTATGCTTGGGAGGGCTGACTTAATAGTTCGGCAAGGTATTTAGGGGACCGCGTTCTAATCATATTATCAATTGTACAGCCCGCAGAATAGTGTCTGAGTGAGTCTGGGGAGAGCCAGTTTAGTTTCGAGTAGAGCAGGCAATGATGGGTACGTCTGTGAGCGGAGAGAGCAAATCTGCATATGCTGTTATAGCAGGTGCTCCATCTCTGGAGCGCTCCTTTGCTAGCTTTAACGTAAACCTGAGAGCAATATGGCAGAGCAGGGAGGAGAAATCCTTGTGCAATAGCAAGCCGGGCAGCATCATTGAGGCAGGACCTAATTTTAAAGACAAGACCAAGTTTTGAGTAAACTGTCTTGCATGTAGCCTCAATATGGAGTTTAAAGTCAAGAGATGGGTCGAGAGTGGCTCCTAGATACCTGAAGGAGGTAACGAATTCAAGAGGGGAGTAATCTAGAGAATGTATCACTGAGTCTGGAGTAAGAGATCTGATTCTTGATGGGGGGCCAAAAAGCATAGTTATGGTTTTCTTAGCATTCATTAGGAGCCTGTTCTGTAGTAACCACTCCTGCAAGCAGTTGAAGTCTGCTTGAAGATGTGCTCTTACTGATAAGGGATCTTTACCACTGGAGAGAAGCACCATGTCATCAGCATAAAGGATTAATGAGGAGGAGCAGGAAGGGAGGGCAAGTTGTTAATGAAAAGGAGAAAAGTGGTGGGCCAAGAATAGATCCTTGGGGACTCCAACAGAGGAGGAAAGATTTGAGACGGCGGATGCAGTTTGGACAAATTGCAACCTCCCTGAGAGGTAGCTATCGAACCAGGAGGTGGTCGACAGGTCAAAGCCAAGGCAGGACAGTTTGGAAAGTAGCAGAGTGATTCACAAGGTCAAATGCCTTTGTGAGATCGATAAATATGGCCCCAGTGAGCAGGCTCTTATCCATCGCTGTAAGGACTGCATTTGTGAGCTGAAGTAGAGCAGTTGTGGTGCTGTGTCCTGTTCGGAATCCGTGTTGGGTAGGGGATATAAAGTTGTGAAGGTGCAGGTAATTTGTGACCTGAGTAGTGGTGGCATTCTCGAGAAGTTTATTTAGGGTAGAGAGAATGGCAATCGGTCTATAGTTTGACATATTTTTGGTATCCCCTTTTTTGTGAACAGGGACAACGTGAGCAGTTTTCCACAATGTTGGTACCGTTTGGGTTATTATGGAAAGATTAAAGATTCCTGCAATAGGAACAGCAAGGGCAGGGGCTGCCTGCTTCAAGAAGCTTGGCAGTAGCCCATCCGGGCCAGCAGATCCATAGGTGGATACTGATTTGAGGAGATGCAGCAGTTCGGTGGAGGAGACTAATGTGAGACGAAAAGGGGTTTCATGCGAAAGTTGCACCTCAGGAGGAGGTGAAAGAGGTTGGTTGAATTTCTCAGTGTATTCGGAGAGATCCGAGAATTGTGCATTAAGAACATTAGCAATAGTAGGTAACTTATTACAGTTTCTGTCATTAGACAGAGTTCTGAAGTGCAGTTTTTGGAAACGGGAGGGATGGGGAGAAAGGAATAACTTGTGAAATTCATCAGGCTGTAAGGGGACAATGAGTGCAGTAAAGACAACAATTGACTGTCCAGGCTACTGATGGGAATTCCACCAGTCCAGGATACTGATGAGAGATAACTTTGCAAGACCCTGGACCCCAGGTCTCCTGTATGCCTTTCCACCCTTCCCCATGATCCACAAGGTGGTCGTCAAAGCCCGAAAGGACAAGATGATCCTGAGAGCTCCAGAATGATTGACAGTTCTGGTGCCTTGATCTCCTCAGCATCAGCAGCTTTATTTAGTATCTTAATTCATCGTCGCTGCATGCTTCTGAAGTCAGAAGAACCTTTATTTCAGTATTCTAAATATAGAAAGAAAATTTATAAAGAAGTGTGCGGTTTGTGTGTGTTGTCTGGGCCTGTCTCACAGCATGACTACTGAGATTTGCTAGAGCTTCAACCAGGCTATGAGGTGACATCATAAGGAAGCTCTAGCAAATGTCCTTCTGTTAAAAACATTGAAAGCTATGGAGAAGGAAAAAGGCAAAAAAATTAGTTTTTTCTTCCTTGTTAGCCGAAAAGCCATCAAAGTCTGAGGATCGGGATAAAAAACTGTTGATCTTGATTGGGGTTATCTCAATCATCAGGTCACACATATGGAACTTCACCGGTGAAGCAGGATCCACAAGGAAGATTTTCAGCACTATGGCTAGGGCCGCTCATGCCATCTGCCGACGTCACCAACCCTATAAAGGCGTGAGCTGCCCCGCTTCGTCCTCAGTTCTTTACCACTGTCTACTTTGTTTGCATGGGTCTCCACAGAAGCTCCAATGCAGTTCTGTGCTATTTTTGCACACGGCTTTTTCATGCTTAACCCTTTAGAATCTTTTTTTCTAAAGAGATTCCTTTACTTTGTGTCGAATTTATCCTTCAACTTCTCTCTTCTATTGCTGCCACTGCGGAAAGAGGATTGCCTCTACAGATGAACATTCACTGTGTGTCTGCTGCCTTGGGCCTGACCACAAGGTCAGACTGTGAGCTCTGCCAGAAGTTTAATCAAACCACCCTCAGGCGACACAAAAATGCTCTCAGAAAATTCCTAATGGAGCAACGTAAGTTCTGGGCAGGGGTCCCTCCTTCACAGTCACCAGCAGGTTCGAGCTCTAAGGCCCAAGACAGGTCCGGGGGGGGGGGGTCTCATAAAAAGAACCATGATCAGGATCACTCCCCCCGGTGGCATTCCTGCTCGTCGATGGCCTCCTCTTCTTCGTCCAGGGGTATTCTGTCGGCTGCGACTGCACCGATGCCTGCTGCTGTCCAGGTCTCTGTTCCTACCAGATCCCTACCGACAGTGCCACCGCCCTCTGCTCAGGGTGGCCGGTCATCGGCCCTCACTCTGTTGATGACTGGTTCATCGTCGACTGTCCTACTGTCGAGGCCTGATGCGTCTCTAGGTCCTCAGGTTTGGGGCTCCTTTTTCTGTCGGGGCCCGCTGGATGGGTAGTTACACCCTGTGCCGTCGATTGTGCCCCCCCCCCCCCGGGTTGATGCAGCATTCTACTGTCATTGACCTTAATATTTTGACCAAGTTCACTGCTGTATTGGTCCAGCAGGTGCATATAGGCCTGCATCATTGCACTGTCATCATCAGCACCACTTGGGCCCCTGTGGAGTGCTCCCCACTGGCTGTCTGGCCCCTCGTTGGTTAGACCTTGAGCAGGTCGAGGAGGAGGAGCATCATCCTGACCTCATCTTACCTGAGGAAGAGTGTCCTTCCTCTGACAGGTTCATTGCTTCCTCAGTGAGTGAGGACTCTGTCAAACATACTCTTAGGTCTTCTCCTGAGGACCCTACATTTTTGAATGTCATGAAGCAGCTGTCTTCAGCCATGGGCTTCCATACTGAGGAGGAGGATGTCACCAAAAGAGATTTGGTGGACTTCTGGGAGATCCCAAAGTCTCCTCTCAAGGTAATTCCTCCTATCCTTCCAGTTGTAAGGAATGCCACTACCTTGGCCTGGCACAGGCCTCTCATAGTGTCAGCCATGCCCCACAGGACTGATGAGTTGTATCATGCCCCACAGGGTCTGCCACATTATGCTGCCCAGCCTGAAATGGATTCTGTGGTTAAGGCAGCTCATGATAGTTTGAAGGTGCCCAAGCACCTCGGTTCCCTCCCCGTCAGAGAATCCTGTAGGATTTATCTCTGGGGCAAGAAGGGTCTATGCTTCCTCCACCCTTGGGCTGAGTATTGCCAGTTACCTTTCCCACATGGTCAAGTACCAGAATACTGTCTGGAAGAAGGGCAAGGCCACTGCCCAGGCCCTTTCTGATTGTTCCCAGAAACAGGAGGTTCTTAAATGCTTACAGAGTGCTGAGGATATTAGCAAGCACCTCCTGAGGGCCCTCTGCGATATTTCAGGTACAGGTGCCAGGGCTGCTATCCCAGGCATTTGCCTTCGTTGGCACTCCTGGCTGAGGGTCTCGGGTTTCCCAACTGATGTCCTGCAAAAAGGTGCTTAATGCCCCTTTTAATGGCTCCAAGCTGCTGGGTTCAGATGTGCAAGACATCATAAATGAACTATAGCATCTGGTTAGGGCTATTAAGTCTGTCCACTCGCTCTGTCATACTCAGCCCAAGAAAAGACCTTGCCATCCTCTTCACAAGATGTCCCAGAAATCCGTAGCCTCCCAGCTCTAAGGCAAGAGCCTCCTCTGTCTTGCCAGCCCCTTCCTCCTCTGGCACCACAGCAGAGTGCCATGGGGCGATGGATCAGCCCCAGCGGCAGGATCCACCTCTGCTTGACTCCTTGCCAGACCCCCCTCCTCCAGTCCCCGACCAATTGGTGGTGGTAGGAGGCTGGTTCTCTCTGTCTCAATCAGTGGAAAACCATTACTTCAGATGACTGGATTCTTCAGATCATAAAGAGGGGTCACACTGTGGAACTCAGAGATGTCCCCAGAGACTCCTCCAGTACCCTCCATCTAACCCCGGGCCATCTGTCTGTTCTCCGGGAGAAGGTACAGTACGTTCTGCGCAAAAGGCCATCGAGCTAGTGCCCAGGCGCCAAAGAAGCAAGGGATTTTATTCCAGGTTCTTCCTTGTCCCCAAGAAAACTGGAGCTCTGTGGCTCATATTAGACCTCTGGGACCTCTTCTTGGCTAACACTGTTAACTCTACATATGATATTTTCCGTGATATACTTATTGGGGCCCTAAATATGTATTCCCTTCTCTGCCGAGCTGAAGGCTGCATTGCTTGGTAGGGATAAGTTGTGGAAAAAAGCTTGCCAGACAAAGCTCGACTGAGACTGGTGTTAACTCAGAAGGACATGCAATGCTTGTACGAAAATGGTCAGGGATGCTAAGGCAGCATTTTATCTTACTGAATTGGATTCTGCAGCAAAGTGCTCCTCCAAATTCTGGAGGACAATCAAGGACTTGTCCGGATATATGCCTGGTCATTTCTTACCACCTAAGATTACAACTGGGAGCACTACCATCAATAATAAACCAGGAATCCTAGATGCATTTAACAATCATTTTGCCACAGCTGGACTAGCTTTTGACAATTCCCCTGCATCCCTGGTCGGCTCCCAATTAAGTGTCCCATGCTCAGATTCTCCTGCCCCCGGTACCTGGCTTCTCTTCCACCCAGTCTCTCTGAAAGAGGTTGAAGACCTCGTGCTCCAATTGGATATTAAGAAAAGTGCTGGTGTTGATTATTTGGATCCTTATTACCTTAAAATCACCTATCATGTCCTAGCTGTTCCTATCACCCACTTATTTAACTTATCATTGTCCCAAGGGCTTATTCCCCAGATCTAGAAAATTGCTCATGTCATCCCCTTGTTTAAATCAGGGGATCCCTGCGACCTTGACAATTATCGACCAGTTTCCTTCCTCCCAACTTTGTCAAAACTTCTGGAAAAGATTGTCAGCAACCAACTAAGGGACTACCTCTAATCCAGTAACCTACTAAACCCTATGCAATCTGGCTTTAGAACTAAACACAGCACTATTTCAGCCCTTGCCAAAGTAACAAATGATTGGTACCGAGAACTGGATGGCAGAAACATTCTGTGCTGTATTTATAGACCTTAGTAAGGCTTTTGATACAGTGGATCATAGCCTGCTTCTCTCTTCTCTGAAGAGTATAGGGCTGGACTCCATTTCTTTGCGTTGGTTTTCTGAGTACCTTGTAGAATGGCATCAACAAATTAAGGCTGAGGGTGAGCTATCCCCACTCAAACCTCTACTGAGGGGAATACCGCAAGGATCCATACTTGGTCCCTTACTATTCGCTATCTGTGTTAATAACATTGATGAGAGTATTAACAAGGCCAACATACACCTGTTTGCTGATGACATGGTTGTATATATAAGTCGTCCGACACCTGAAGCCGCTTGTGCTGACCTCCAGGAGGAATTTAACCAGCTCCAGAACCAGCTTCTCCATAAAAAAAACTTCTTCTAAATGCTAAAAAAAAACAAAAGTGATGTTGTTCTCTCCCTATAGCCGTGTAACGAATCTGGTCAGCTCTGGAGCACTACCTCAGATTACCACAATTCTTGGAGAGAAACTGGAGTTTGTCTCAGAGTTTAATACCTAGGTGTGTGGTTAAACCATAATCTATCATTCACTGAGCACGTCGAGGACCTTGTAAAGAAGTTAAGGCAGAGGCTGGGGCTATTTTTTTTTTTTTTTTAAATTAACCAGTTTCTTACTAGAGATGCAAAAGTGCACCTTGTTCAAACTACATTTCTTTCGCTGATCGATTTTGCAGATTTCCTTTATAGTCACTGTCTCAAAGCCTCGCTTGAAAAGTTGGATATGCTTTACCACAGGGCCATATGGTTTATTGGTCTCCCCATCTCTACCCATCATTGTTCCTTGTACAAAGCCATAGGGTGGTCCTCTCTTATGTTTAGGCGTAATAGAAACGCAGTCCTTTGGACTTAAGAGTCTTCATGAAGTGGCTTCCACAATATATAATAGACTGTCTTCCCACTAAGTGAGCCTGGAACGTATGCCCTAAGAAGTGCATCCTACATCACATTATGTATCCCCAAGGCTTCCTCTCGCTGTGGCAGAATGGCCATTAGTTTCCTGTTGCCAACGTTATGGAACAAAGTACAACAATTATTGTAATTAAACTGCCTCCGCAGTATGAATGCCTTTAAATAGCTATATGCTTGGTATGTGTGTGCCATGCAATTGCTACCCCAGCCCTTAATTTTAGTCCAAAGCATTAGGCTGCTGCCCTCTGAGCATAGTTGAATTTATGATCGCTTGTAACCTTTGGTGACCTTAACTCTGTGAGCATCTTATGCCTTAAATGTTTTTCCCCTCTAGAAATCCCTGTAGGGTTATCTCTTCCTTACTCACCCTGCTGTCTTTTACATATTGCTTATTCTGTGGCTCTTATTCCTCTACCCTGTACTATTTAACTGCCCTATTTCATTTTTGTATTCCTTTCCACTGCATTCCACTCTTACTGTCTCTTTCCTCTGTCCCCTATCTCTTCCCTGCCGTGAACTAGCCATTCAGGGCTCCCTGCCCTCAGGTGGGAGAATCTCACGGATGTGATTTGGTGTGTCTTCCATAGCCGCCTGAGACATCTAGACCGGACTCCTTACTAGCAAGGTATGGCATTGCTGATACCCAATTGCAACGCGGGCGCTTTTCTGCTCTAGCATCTGATTGGCTCCTGCAGTCTGCTCCTGTGTCTCCCTCAATACTAAGCTAAAGTTGGATTTTCTGTCTAAAACTTGCACAAAAAAGAGCTGTACTTATTGCCTAACAGTTATGACCTCTATTTTTTTCCTGTTTAGAGTGTCAAAAGTTGGGACTCTGTTTGATTACTTTCCTTTCTGAATTTCTGTGGTTGGGCCAGTCTTTAGGCGTCAAGGAATACCCAATTCTGCTGTCCTGCTGTTTTGGTGGTCCTGCTGGTTCATATGTTCCATTGTCCACGGCCAAGTACTTAATACCGACCCCTTCTTCCCATCCCTTGCCAAGGATGTGCTCTCCACGGGCTCCCTGCCCATAGGCATGGGAAACCTGGGCACTGGGCAGTCAGCGCTGCCTCTACCGCCGCCTGAGAACCTAAGCTCGGACTCTCCATTAGCAAAGCACGGCATTAGCAGCCATCCAATCGGAATGTGAGCGCTCTTCGGTGTTGGCTTCAGATTGGTTCCTGCAGTCTGCTTCTGTGTCCATTCTAAACCGAGCATAAATCTGATTTCCATGCCGAAATTTGCCAAAAAAAAGAGCTGGAAGTACCTTTCTTCTTGACTGTTAAGACCCTTATCCTTCTGTTTAGAGTGTTACATTTAGGGATACTGTGTGATTACATTACTTTTGAAATTCTGTGCTTGCGTCAGCTCCCTACCCGAGTGGCCGATCACTTCTTCCTACTGAAGTTCCTACTAAGCCTAATCTTATTTCCTCCTTAAATATTACAGAAGCACTCTGAACTGATACAACTGATGTAACATCGAGTACTTACTTGCATTAATTGTTTTTTACTTGTGTTATTTAGCACTATTGTAAATATCTCTGTATGCATTGTACCATTTGACCCAGAGTTAACCAGGTCCATCTTGTAAATGAGCTTGCTCAACGATGTTCGCCTGGATAAAAATTTTGATTGCACTGGACATACAGATTGAGTTCAATCAAACAACTCTGCATGGTAACCTTGCCAGGCCTTATGTCTTTTCTCAAGCAGGGTGACTGGCTGTGCCTCTGGACATGCAGGATGCTTATCTGCATTTCTCTGTTTCCACCATATAGGAGGTTCCTCCAGTTTCTCTTTCAGGGTGAGCACTAAAAGTTCAAAGTATTGCTCTTTCGCTTATCTGTGCTGTGGATCTTTGCCAAGTGCTTAGCAGCAGTAGCTGCAGCTCTCTGAAGGAAGGGGACTGTATGTTTTCCCCTCGCTGGATGGTTGACTCCTAAAAGTCCCATCCAGAGAACAGCTTATTCAGACTCTGGAGAGAACCCTTCAGTTGTTTCTTTCCCTGAGTATCATCGTCAACTTGCCCAAGTTGGTCCTAACCCTGTCCCAAAGGCTGCAATATATAGGGGCGGTTCTGTACTCTGCACAGGGAAAGGCCTTCCTGCTTCAGAGTGGAGTGCCTTATTACCCAGACTCAGGAGGTTGCCCAAAGCTGTTACGTTATGGCAAGGTTATACTTGAGGCTGTTGGGGTTGATGACTGCAGCCATTCCCACAGTTCCGCTGGCCTGGCTGCACATGCGAGTTCTCCAGTGGACACTCAGGGTGCAGTGGGACTAACGCACAGACTAGTTGATGCTAGTCTCCTTCCCAGTCTGAAAGGTGCTCCAATGGTGGATGGACCCTCTGAAGCTGTTGCAAGGGGCTTCATTCCAGATCTCCTCTCCCCAGCAGATCCTCATCATGGATGGCTCCAGTTCGGGCTGCGGATGCGCATATGGGTCCCTTTCAGACTCTGGCTCTTGGTCCCAGATCAAAACCTCTCTGCATATCAATATCCTAGAGATGCGGGGGCGGTCCTGTATGCCATGCAGGCTTTTCAGAACCATCTCCTCCTAGGTCAGCTGCTGATCCAGTCCGACAACCTCCATGTTGTCTACTATATCAACAAACGTGGGGACACATTTGTATCCCCTATGCTGGGAGGCTGAGTTTGATACTGTGCACTAGACCACAGTCTGGTTCCATCTGCCATCAAGGTCCCAGGCGTACTAAACACTGTGGCGGATAGCCTCAGTCCAGCATGCACGAATGGGAACTTCTCTTATCCGTCAGACTTGTTCGTCAGATGGGGTCGTCCAGAGTTGGACCTTTTTGCGCCCCCACTCAACGCAAAACTGCCCAGTTTCTGCTCTTTAGATCCAGGGCCTAGAGTTTTCTGGTGAGATACGTTGTCCCTCTCCTGGAGCGGGCGGCTCCCTTACACCGTCCTCCATTTCCTCTGATTTAGAGGGTGCTAATCAAGCTGCAGAGGAAGGGGGCCAGCATGTTCCTGGTAGCTCCATTCTGGCTGCAGCAGATATGGTTTCTGTTACTGCAACAGTTGGCAGAGGAACCTCTGTTCCCTCTGCAGGGATCTGTTGACGCAGGTTCAGGGGGCCCTGGTCCATCCTAACCTCTGGTTCCTTCGTCTGCATGCCTGGCTCCAGAGGATGTAGCCATCACCCAGTGTGGGGTATCCCAGAAGGTGACAGGTGTCTTTGTGGCCTCTCAGAATCCCTCCACTTGAGCCACACATGCCATGACGTGGAAGAGGTTTGCAATCTGTGCTGCCAAGCTTCATCTGGACCCTTTCACTTGTCTGGTGAGCCAGATTCTGGATTACCTGATGTCCCTGTCAGATTCAGGTCTCCAGTACTCTTCCCTCAAAGTATAGCTTTCAGCTATCTCAGCCTTTCACGAGCCTGTGGGCAGCTGCACCGTGGCTCAATTGGATGCCTCCCATACCTTTCTCGGGGGTATACTGCATCTGAAACTTCAAGTCCATTCCTCTGTCCTGGCTTGGGATTTGAATTTTGTTTTGGAGAAGTTTTATTTATGTCTTTGTTAACCGGTTGGGTGCACTGATCCAAAGGACGTTTTCAGGAACGACCTGAGCCACAGCATGGCACATTAAGCAATACAGGTATGGAGAACAGTAAACACAGACCTCAACACGAGGTGCAGGAAATTACAGAACAAGGGGTCATTACATAAAGTGCAGTTACATAAGAATACAAGGTGTCAAAGAAGGCCAGCATACAGGTCAAAAATATAGTCACAGGCCAGGCAACAGGCTGAAATACAAGCCACAAAACACAGAGTCCAAACATAAGTTTCAGATATGATGCATAAAGTGCAAAATGCATTCAGGTACACTAATAGTGCACAGGTCAACAAGCAGATTGAAACTCTGAAATAGAGTACAACACTTCCCTTTAGTGAATGGTGATGGGATTCCGAATAGGGAGGCAACAGCAGAAGCCCCGAGAAGTGGGGGAAGAGGACAGGAAGCGGTAGTGGTGAGTGTAGCAAGCATGAGACACTGCTAATAGGTTTGGGGGAACGGAGGAGGGGATGCCAGAGATTACCCCGAGAGCAGAGGCATTTGGCTTTAGACTATAGCCACTCTTTGAAATTTTTTTGAAGGAGAGATGGGAGGTGGAGAGCGGAAAGATGCAGTGGTCTGTTCTTAGATAGGGGCAGAAATGGAAAAGGCTTTACTACCCATGGTAGAGGAGATTCGTGAAAGTAGCGGGGGGGGGGGGTGGATTATTTGCAGAGGCTCCTAGCTGCCACTCTGCCTGTAAAGAGGGAATGAGTACGGGGACAGGTGTCTGCCTCTGAGTATTGTCAGCTAAGCAACCAAGGGCATAGTCAAATCATCCTTGCAGTGGGAGCCAACCAAGTGACTGGTACAATACACAATGATGGGTAGAAAAGGGGGCATGGAGGACAAAGCGACAGATACTGTAGTAGAGTGAATTCATTCTACAGCACAGAGCTGAAGATACGAGGGAATAGACAAGAGAGCAGTATTCAAGGAGCGGTAGGTTTCCTGTTGACCCTGTCTTCTTTTAAGCCAGCCACGACTTGTGAGCTACGTTTTCTTTCCTGGAAAGCGTTGTGTTTTGGTTGCTTATTATTTCTGCTCGAAGGATTTCCGAGCTTCAGGTCCGCTGATGCGAGGAGCCTTATTTGATTTTTCACAAAGATAGGGTGTGTTTGTGTAAGAATCCTAAGTTTCTTCCTAAGGTGGTGTCTGAGTTTACCTTGAACCAATCTATCCACCTACCTGTTTATTTCCATGTGTGCCAATCCAGGGGAAGCACGGCTCCATATGTGGGATGTGCGCAGAATTTTTAAGTATTATCTGTTCCAAATTAAGGAATGCAGAAAGTTTAAGCAGTTTTTTGTTTTTCATCACAGGGAAAGAGGGTGTTCAGGTATCCAAACAATGTTTATCTAAATGGTTGGCACATTGTATTGTTTTGCTACAGTAAGCATGGCAGAGTTGCCAGGGTAGTGAAAGCCCATCCCACAACAGGCATGGCTACCTCTGTGGCCTGTTTTAAAGGGGTCTCAGCCACTGACATTTGTGCTGCTGCCACCTGGAGTGCTGTCCATACTTTCACCAAGCACTACAGTCTGGACATTGCCTCTAGAACCAGTGCAGGCTTTGGCAGGGCTGTTCTGCAGGGCATTCTGTCTTAAGTTTAGGGATGCCTTCCTCCCAAACTGTTTATGTGCATCTGTAACTGCTTGGGACTCGTTTCATATATGTGACCTGATGACTGAGATAATCCAGATGAAGATAGAACAGTTACGTAAGAACTTACCGTAACAGTAGGTCTTCGAGGGGATCTCCGTCATCAGGTTTGCCTTCCCTCCCACCATCCCCCTTCATGGGGCTGTTTCTCAGAACTGGCTGTCTGGTATATCCAGCATTTTATTTAGGCCTGGGCATTTCTTTCTCTCTCTCTCTCTCTCTCTCTCTCCCTCTCTCCCTCCCTCCTTGGTCTCCCGTGGCATGAACTTTGCTCCCTTAGTCTCTGGGGAAGAACTAAGGAGGGAGCGGGGCTGTTCTCACCTTTATAGGGTTGGTGACGTCTGCAGACAGTGTCAGCGTGGGTGGCCCCAGTTGTACTGTTGAAAATCTTCATGTGGATCTTGCTTCACTAATGGTTAAGTTTGATATGTGTGACCTGATGACTAAGATCCCCTTGAAGATCTACTGTTACAGTAAATTCTTACATAACTGTTTTTTGTCATGGCTCACGTGTTGTCCAGCCATAAGCACAGAGAAAAAGAAATGTCTGCATTGGTGACGAAGTAAACCATCATCGTCTGCTCTGGCAACGTTAACTGCAGCCCCCCTTACCATCACTGAGACACCAAGGTCGGGGCTTGGCTTTGTCAATACCGTACCTACTATGGACGGTATGACACCATTGTAGCTGGACAGAGGTCCATCAATGAAGGTCACCCTTGGCCCTTTGCAGGCATTGTGGATTCCTGGGCTGTGCTAACATTGTTTTCTGAACTGATTTGCCACATTCTGCCTGGATTGCCCATGCAAGTAAGTTATTCCTTCGATGGGGCTTTCTGGCAGTCTGTTCCTAGCTACTGGTTTCAGTAGCATGCCATAGATTCCTGCCTCTCAGCCATCACTAGCATCACCAGTCTATTCTAAGACTTCCACCGTTGATTGGTATGATGACAAATTGGAATATAATCCTGCCCTCATGCACTAGGAGGAGGAATATGAGGGTGAATAATTTTGGGAGGGTCTCCCTCGTTCTGGCTCTATCCTCTTGTCCTGTAATAAGGACTCAGTGGTGTATACCCCAAGATCTCCTCCAGAGGACCAATTTCTTCAAGCCTTGATGCAGCAAATGCAATCTGCCATGGGCTTTGAGGTGGAAGAGGAAGATTCCACTAAAAGGAATCTAATGGGATTTTTGGAGGTGCGGTTTTCTCCCTCCATTATCAGTCCACCTATATATCCTGCATTGGAGGATGCTACTTTGGTTGCATGGCACAGACTGGACTTCTGCCTGCATTCCCTAGAAAGGCTGATAAGCAGTGTCCTGCACGATCTGTTAAGCATTATTATGCGAATCAGCCAGATTATGAAGGGTCTAGGGCTCCTAGACATATGAACACTTTGCCTCCTGATAAGGAATCTCAGCGGCTTGATGTGATGTGGGCAAATGTACTTGTTCCTCAGCGTTATTGGGTCTTAGGATTGCAGACTACCAGGCACACATTCTCAAATATCAGAACTGCCTGTGGAAAGCTGCTTGTACTGCTGCCAAGAATTATCTGATAAAAACATTGTCTGCTTGTACTGAGCAGGGGCGTAGCTGCAAGGGTGCTAGGGATGCAGTGGCACCCGGGCCGACGAGGTTTGAGGGGCCCAAATCATAATTTTGATGTTTATTCAAAACTGGGGAGGGGTCCTATAACATCACCTTGCACCCAGGCCCTTTGGGAATTTGCTACGCTACTGGTACTGAGGGGAAAGGGCATGTACTCCAGATACTTTCTGATCTAAAAGAGGAATGGGGATTGGCGGCCAATCCTGGACCTCAGACTTCTGAACAAACACGTGGTAAAGCCCAAGTTCAAAATGGTAACACTTGCCATAGTTATTACTTCTCTAAAGAAAGGAAACTGGCTAGCATCTCTGGATTTGAAAGATGCTTACTTTCACATTCCAGTCAGGTCTTGCCACAGAAAGTATTCAAGGTTCTCTCTTCCCTCAGGGCACTACCAGTTCTCAGCACTCCCGTTTGGTCTCAATTCTGCCCCAAGAGTATTCACAAAGTGTCTAGCAGTGGTGGCAGCTTACCTCAGAAGGCAAGGAATTATTGTATTCCCTTACCTGGATGACTGGTTAGTAATGGAGTCGTACCAGCAGGTAAAGGATTCCGTCAGGGTCACCCAAAGTACCCTGGAGTCTCTGGGTTTCCTCATCAATACTTGGAAGTCTCAGATGGAACCATTTCAGTCATTGGAATTCATTGAAGCAGAACTGGATACTGTCCATGGGAAGGCATTTCTCTCTCAGGAGAAGGTGATAAATGCACTAACCCTAGCAAACTCCTTTTCCTGGGGTCAGTCCAGGACTGTAAGGAAGTTCTAGCCTTACTAGGACACACAGCCTCAACTAACGCAGTATCATCGGGCTCCAGGTTTCAGATGAGAGATGTTCAACATCACCCAAGATCCCATTGGCCCCAAAGAAGGAATCCCATTTCAAAGCCTGTGCCAGTTACTAGAACTTTGCTGCTGGCTTTGCAGTGGTGGCAAGAAAGGGAGAACCTCGGATAGAGCATCCCTTTTCAGCAACAGCATCACACTGTGGTCCTAACGGATATCTCCCTCCTAGGGTGGGGGCACACACAGGCGACCTCACAATCAGTGGGACTTGGTCCCCTCAGGTATCCAAGTTGCACATCAACCTCTTAGAGTTGAGAGTGGCCCTTCTTGCCCTGAAGGCCTTTGCTTCTCAATTGAGGGGCCAGTCAGTCCAGATCAGGACAGACTACACAACCACCAGGTGGTACATCAACAGGCAAGGGGGTGCAAGATCCTCAAGGCTGTGCACAGAAGCCATGAAAATCTAGTCCCTAGCATATTCCTTGGAGGTGCATCTGTCTGACATTCATCTTCCAGGGAAGGACAATACACTGGCCGATTCACTCAGCAGAATCGGTCAGGATCATCGTGAATGGGCTTTAAACAAGCAAGTATTAGGCACAGTTTTCAGATGTTGGGGCACTCCACAGATCAGTTTGCCTCAAAAGAAAACCATCAGCTTCCTCTTTATTGCTGCAGGCCCCCCCTCATTGGGCACATTGCCCATGGAGGCGTTAGCCCTGGAATGGGCAGGGAAATTCCTGTATGATTTTCCTCCATTTCCACTGCTGACGAGTCCATCTCAAACTCAAGGAGTCAGTCTGCAGCCATGGTGTACCCTCTACTACTCACCCTGTCCACCAAGCAACCCATTCGTCTTCCTCAGAGATGCAATACCCTAGCAGTTGTTAAAGGTCAGATAGTATTTCCTAACCCAAGACCCTTCACCTGAAGGCCTGGTTCTTGAGGAGTTAGAATTTTCTGAATTTAAATAGTCAGAAGTCGTCCTTAAGGTCCTGAAAGTTTTCCACTTGAATCAGAAAGACTTGTGCTTCAAAGTGGAAAAGATGTTCCATCTGGTGCAAGTCTGAGCACATCAATCAATCAATTGCTGAGTGGCAACCATAACACGAGGGAGCACAGTCTTAAGCTGGAGGGTGGGAGGTCAGGAAGCACTTCTTCACAGAGAGGGTGATGGATACTTGGAATGCCCTACACAGGGTGCACCAAGGTTCCATTTTGGGCCCCCTGCTGTTCAGCCTGTTTCTAAATGATCTCCCCAAACTCTGGCAGAATAAGATCCTTCTATATGCAGATGCTGCTGTTCTCTACATGTGTCACTCTACTCCGGAAGAGCTGGAAAAAGACATGCAAGACAACTTTATTGCTGTGGAAAAATGGTTTCTTCAGTCTAAGCTCTTGCTCAACTACACTAAGACTATAACAGTGTTGTTTGCCTCCCATCTAGACAGTCATAAGTCCCATCACCTCAGTATCTACAATAACAAGTTTGATGCGTTCGAAATGGTCACCACCTTTAAGTACCTTGACAGCGCTCTCTCCTACAGCCAGCACATAGACCATGTTGCCAAGGCAGCTAATGCCAGACTAGGTCAGCTCTACCGGCATAGGCAGTGCCTCACCGAAACTGCAAGCTTGATGGCACTTAACAGCTTTGTGCTCTCTATCATGGATTATGGACTGGTAGTCTACGGAGCCGGTACCGCTACAACACTTGGGTGACTCAAGATAGTCTTAAACAAAGCCTGCAGACTAGTCCTGGGTGTGGACCGTTTAACTCCCACTTGTGAACTATACTCAAGCACTGGTTGGTTAAACCTGAATAGCAGAATTCAGTACCAAGTCTATTAGTGAAAAAATCCTCCCTAGGTCTTCCTCCAGATTAACTAGGGGGTCGAGTAAAGCTGCCTTCATTATTCCTTTCTGCCGGACCTCACTAGGGCAACGGTCCTTCGAATACAGGGCCCCCTGCTGGCTAAATTCCCTGAACTCTGAGCTAATTGAGGAAACAAAACTATGTCCATTTAAGGCCAAACTGCTGCAGTACCTGGCCACTCTTAGTAACTGCGACTGCATAACCTGTGCATAATCCTACTGTTATTGATAGCTTTTTTGTCCTGCATAGCACCCATCTGCCCCTCACTTCCTCTCCTGCCTGGTGTGACCCCACTGAGCACTTACCCCCCACGTCCCCTCTTTACCCCCCGCCTTACTGCTTTCTCTTCACAAATATTAATCCCCCAATTTTCACCCTTCAGTTTCCCTTTCACCTCACCCCCACTTAAAAACCCTTTCCTTATCCTCTCTCCCCCACATCACCCAGCCCTGCCCTGTCACCTACTTACGTAACCCTGGGTAGATTCCTATCCAGTCCCACCCTCTGACTACTCAACCCCTTATTCTGTCACCCCTTTGTCTCTGCCCCCACCCTCCCCTGCTCTCATCTATTCTGTCCTCCCCCTCCTTTGGTCACCACCATTTCTGACCCTCCATAACTCCACCTGCATGCCCTAAAGCTCAGCTACCACTATAAATCACTTGTCCACCTTGGGTATGCTCTTAGTACTGTTGCAATAAAGTTGATCTCTCCTACCCGATGTATTTTAACTGTAATTGCTTGAATCTGTATCTGTATGTACTATAATGTACTTGCCTGCTGTATATACCCCTATCTGTTTTGTAATGTCTACGTACCTTGTCTATTGCCTTACGATGTGGAACCTTTGTAAACGAGCTTTTAGCTCAATGGTGTTATCTGAGATTCCAATAAATAAATAAGAAGCAGTGATCTCGTTGAAGACAGTGGGCAGCTTTAAGAGAGGCTGGGATAGGCATAGGGGAAGGTAATGATCATGGGTAGGGAGTATGGGAGGAATGGGGAGGCAGGGCAGGGACAGTAGTTCAAGCTGTGTACCCTGCAATACGACAGACTAGATGGACCAAATGGCCGCCTTCTTCTTATGTTCATAATCTTCTCAAGGCAAGCTTACCTACTCTGACTACCTGGTGCACCTGTAGGCTTTAGGCCTGAGGCACGCAACCCTTAGGGTTCATTTAGCAACAGTATCTGCTTACCTGTCTGGGTGCTCAGAGAACAAATAGCTACACACCATTTTTTTTTTTTTTAGAAAGTTTTTCAAAGGCTTGGCACATCTGTTCTTACTTCAAAAAATGGCTCTTGCAGCAGGTTACATCATTAGGACTGAAGCCGGCAGGCAGCAGGACCCCACAGAAAACTTCTAGCTAGCTACATCCAGCGGGGGACAGCCCCCGACGTCGGCCCAACTCACAGCTTCACATACATCATACAAGGGGCATTCCCTCAGCATCCGTCAGTTCTTTTCCCACCGTCGACTTGCAAGCATTGGCTCTATGGACACCTTCAGTTATCGAATGATGCCATCACTTGAGTATTGCCACTTTATTTTTATTTTTTCAAAGTGTTATTTTCATTCTTTCGCATGTCGTCTTCCCTGACGTCATCTGTCGAAAGGCATTCCTGAAAGTGTGCTTATGGCAAACAAATTCCTTTTAAGGATAAGCACATGGCCGTTGTCCAGGTGCCTAGGCCCAAAACATGACACAAAGGCTTGTCCCATTTGCCAGAACTTTAAGAGCCGCATGAGGATCTGTCGACAAAGTTTTGGAGACCTTCCTATTAGAAAAAAGATTAGCAGCCATGCAGAGAAGTTCCTCCTCACGGGAAGAGTCCTCCCACAAATCAGGGAAACACAAGGAAAAACAGAGGGAAAGGGAGAAAGAGCACTCCCCATCCATGCAGCCCTCAGACCCCAGGGCAAGCTCAGACTCCACCCACTCCAACAGATCTCCATCTCTGACAGAGACCCTGCCTCCACCGGCCAGACGGGTGGTGCCGGTGTTGCATCCACCCACCAACCCCTTAAGGTCCGGCCGAAAGAAATCTTTGCATAGCTGGCCTTCAGGCTCTCTAGGCCGATCTGCATCCACATTGCTCAACCAAGGCGCACTCCAAGTCTGCCATCACTACAGGCCCCAACTCCCTGGACAGACACCGGGACTCTGACCATTGGCGGTTGGCCTCCCAACCCCGGGGAACCTTGGGGATGTCCACTAAACGGACCTGAGATCTGATATCTCTTAAGCAGACCTGAGACCTGAAGCGGATGTCGGAACAGACACCCACAAAACGTCCTAAGGACCAACGACCACAGACAGAGGTCCACTCTCACAGAAAGGACATTATCTCATCCATACCGGACGTTGGCATATCCAGACATTCTGATGGTGGTGCCGACGCCAGGGTCGAGCATCTCAGCGGTGACCAGGCTTCAGGAGACGAGGAGGAAGTAGATCTCCCATGCGACCCGACACCACCCAAAGATCAGACAACAGGTGCGTCAGGCTGCAGACAGTCTGACACAGGTGACTGTCAAATGGCGCCTCGAGAGGAACAGACGCCAGGTCAGTCATTGGGTCTCAACATCTCCGAGGTGAAGGAATTGTTTTCCTGTTGGTGGGAGACAATTAGGAAGGATGTAGTTCCCACCAAACCTCTGGTGGAGAACCTACCTCCACCAAGGAAAAAAGCCCGGACACACCACCCCCTAGAGAAGAGTCCCAAACCTAGGGGCCGGTCTAAGGACAAGAAATCACACAGAAGTGGCCAAGGTCTCCTTCACAGACCCCTTCCCGCTCTCCTAGCATGCACAGACTTAAAAAGCACCACAGGAGGTCAAACGACAACTCCTCGAATGAGTCTCACCCCTCATCTTGAGAATCTTCGAGAGCAAACTCTCCATTTAGTATCCCTTCAACAGACCCAAGGGATCTACCGAGGGCCCCCCCCCCCGATGACTCAACATTTTTGGATATAATGTGGCATATCCAAGATAACATGGGGTGGGACATGGAAGACTTAGATCCTGGAAGACAATGCCTCACCAAGTATCTAAGACGAAAGGATCCCAAACCAGTGGTGGTCCTACCATTAGTTGATACCTTCCAGGGTGTGACAAAAGCTGCTTGGAAGCACCCCTTTTCTTCCTCCGCAGTCCCCAAGAAGGCGGACCGCCTATATGGGGCCCCCTTGGAGGATCCTTATCTAGGAGAGCAACCAGTTGCAGATTCTGTGGTCATCACTGCCACTCACGACAGGTCATAGAGGACCCAACGCCTAAGCACCCAGCCCCGGACCAAGAGTCGAAACAACTTGACTCCTTAGGGAGGAAAATGTATGCCTCAGCAACATGTTCCATCAGCTCATTAAATTTCATGAACCACATGGTCCAATCTCAAAATGCCCTGTGGGAACAAGGTCAAAACTTGATTAAAAACCTTTTGGATGGAGACCAAAAGAGGAACTAACAAAGCTAAGAGTAGCATACGACTCTGCAGATTCAGCTGCAAGAAGTGCAGTGTCAGGAGTATGCCTCAGATGACACTCCTGGCTGAGGGTATCGGGCCTTACACCTGACATCCAAAAGGGCATTATGGACGTTCCCTTCAAATGCTTGGTTCTTTTCAGAGAAGAATCCAAGAAAATAATTACAAAACTGCATGACGCTGTAAAGGCAGTAAGATCTGTACAGACACAAGCTGAAGCCATTTCAGAGACAACAGAACTGCTTTAAAGGCAAACAAGGACAGCAACCACAATTTGGACAGCAGCAGAGATGCGACTTTAATCACAAAGGCCCATCTCGAGCTGCAGGAGGTTCAGGTGCCAGGAACACACAAACTTCTCATGCAACCCTCCCCTCTCCCTCCACTGCCTCACTCATTGCAGACCCCTCCCCCCCTCCAGTTCAATGGGAAGAGAAGGTCAGGGATCGCTTCTCAAGACATCTAGCATGATAGCGACAAATCACTTAAGACCAATGGGTGCTTCAATTACTTCAAAGAGGGCACTCTATCGACCTGTGTCCCATCCTATACTTCAGCAATCTCAACACCTTTGTGGCATACAAACGCTTCAGGATGGTCACCTTGCCAGGCTTAATCCCGATGCTACACCCAGACACTTGGCTAGCATTGCTGGATGTGCAAGATGCCTACCTCCACATTCCAATCACGAAACGTCATCGGAGGTTCCTGCGATTCGAATTTCAGGGTCACCTCTACCAATTCTGAGCCCTGCCTTCCGGCCAGTCATCGGCACTGAGGGTATTCACCAAATGCCTGGCAGTAATAGCGGCAGCACTCAGGAGAAGTGGCCTCTATGTCTTCCCCTACCTGGACGACTGGCTCCTGACTGCTTTGTCCCAGAGAGAGCTAAATCATGCTCTACAGGACACCTATTTTATATTCGAATCCCTAGGTGTCACCATCAACCTGTCAAAATCGACCCTTTTGCCTTGCCAAAGACTGCAGTTCATTGACGTGGTCCTAGACTCCAGAAAGGGAAGGGCCTTTCTCCAGAAGACGGGGCAGAACGTCTACAAAGCTTGACAAGGAACATCATGAGACAAAAACAGGTCTCAACAAGGACCACGTTGCATCTTCTAGGCCAGATGGCGGCTGCCATAACCACGGTTCCCCTATCACACTTACACATGAGAACCATTCAGTTGTCACTCTGGGTCCAGTGGGACCAACGCCAGGATGACAGACCAGCTGGTCTCTGTCCCCAGCTCTATTCTCAGAGTCTTGCAATGGTGGCTGGTTCTGGAACACCTCACGGTAGAAGTTCCCTTCCTGTCTCCTACCTCTTCACTGATCCTGACCACAGATGCGTCCGGATCAGACTGGGGCGCCCACTTGGGCGGCAAAAAGTCTCAAGGACTATGGTCAGGGATAGAAGGAAACCTTCACATAAACGTCCTCGAGATAAGGGAAGTCCTTTGTGCCCTTGAGGTCTTGCAAACTGACCTAACGCCGGGACAACTACTGATCCAAACAGACAATATGTCAGTAGTGTTCTATATCAACAAACGGGTGCACTCATTCATATCAACTCTGTTGAAGTGATTAGAGTGTGGTACTGGGCAATAGAGCACAGTATCACCCTGTCTGCAGTGCATGTTCCTGGGTTACAGAACACAGTGGCGGAGCTACTCGGCAGATCTCGATCAAGTGCACATGAATGGGGGAGCACCTGCAACCAGTTGCAGAAACTCTGTTTGCAAAATGTGGGATGCCAGAATTCAGTCTGTTCACCTCGCCATACAATGCAGAGCTGCCCAGTTACTGCTCACGCTAGATCCAGGACCTGGTGTTTTCTGGCAAGATACGTTGTCCCTCTCCTGGACAGGCAGGTTCCTGTATTCCTTTTCTCCCTTTTCTTTGATCCAGAGTCCTGCTCAAGCTGCAGAACAGAGCAGTCATGATTCTGATGGCCCCATATTGGCCCAGACAGATATGGTTTCCTCTTCTCCAAGGCCTGGCGAGCGAGCCACACTTTTCCCCTTCCGCTCAGCTCACACTCTCACAAGACAGTGGGTCCCTGATTCATCCGGATCTCGGATCCTTACACCTGCACACCTAGCTACTAAGGATCTAGCAATGTCTTGCCACAGTCTGACAGTGTGGCCAACGTCCTAATGGCAGCAAGAAAACCCTCTACTCGGGCCACATATGCCATGAAATGGCACAGGTTTTGCTTTTGGTCCTCGGCCTGTCACTTAGACCCTTTAACTTGCCCGATGAAATTGGTATTGGAGTACCTCCTTTCCTTTTCAAAAGCAGTGCTGAGTTACTGCTCAATAAAGGTGCACCTTTCTGCAGTATTTGTGTACCATGCACTCTTTGGGAACAAATCCTTGGCCCAACTAGATTTGTCACTCACCTTCTTGCATGGCACCCTCCAGTTGAAGCCACGCATTGGAGAGCCGATCCCTCCTTGGGACGTGCTCTTCATTTTAGAACAGCTCACACTACCTCCCTTTGAAGCAGCCGCAGATTATGAGCTACACCTTCTGTCTTGGAAGGCATTATTTTTAGTTACAATTACTTCTGCAAGGAGAATTTCTGAGCTGTAAGCACTCATGTGCAAAGAGCCATATTTGATTTTTCATAAGGAGAGGGTGTCCTTAAGGACCAATCCTAAGTTTCTACCCAAGGTAGTGTCAGAGTTAACCCTCAACCAGCATATCGACCTACCGGTTTACTATAAGGAGTATTCCAATAGAGAGGCTCTCCTGCACACATTGGATGTGCACAGGATACTCAGGTTCTACCTGACTAGGACCAGACCGCACTAACAGTCTGACCAGTTATTTTTGTCCTTTGCCCACAGGATGTTAGGGTCACTGGTGTCTAAACAGACACTCTCAAAATGGTTGGTAAACTGCATTATGTTTTGCTGCCAGAAGCAAAACAAACTTACCGGGACCGGTAAAGGGTCACTCTACCGGAGGGATGGCAACATCATTTGCCTTCCTGAGAAATGTTTCGGCTCTTTCCATTTGTGCAGCAGCTGCATGGAGCACAGTGTACACATTCATCAGACATTACAGTCTGGACATTGCCTCCAGGCGCAGAGCAGGCTTTGGCCTTGCTGTTCTGCAGGGGCTTCTTTCATGATGGGTTCCCTTTCACCCTTCTCATATCCGCCTCCCAAATTTAGGGGTAATGCTTATCACTGCTTGGGACTCGGTCCTAATGGTGTAACCTGCTGCAAAAGCTGTTTCTCGAAGTAAGATAGTACAGTTATGTAAGAACATACCCTAACAGTAGATTTTCGAGGACAGCTCTTGCAGCAGGTACTTTCCCACCCACCTTCCCCGCAGGAGGTCAGCTGCTTTTGCAACGATAGTTCCTATTGGTCTTCCTCTGGAAGTGGATTCTCGGTCTCCCATCAGAATCACATCGCTATGTTGGAGTCTCCACGCGAGAACTGAGGGATGCTGGGGGACCGCCCCTTTTATGATGTATGTGACGTCGGGGGCAGTCCCCCACTGGATGTTGCTAGCTAGAAGTTTTACGTGGGGTCCTGCTGCCTGCCGGCTTCAGTCCTAATGGTGTAAGCTGCTGCAAGAACTGTTCTTGAAGATCTACTATTACGATAAGTTCTTACGTAACTGTGCTTTCCCTCCTGTTAGGGAACCAGTCCCTCCTTGGGAACTGAATGTGTGCCTAGCCAAACTCCTAGATCCTCCCTTTGAGCCAATGGCTACAGCTGATCAGAAATGTCACCTGGAAAACTGTTTTCCTGGTGGCAGTTATTTCAGCAAGAATAGCGTGTGAACTCCAAGCTCTCTCCACTGAACCCAATTACATAATCTTCCGTAAGGACAAGATGGTCCTTGGGACCAACCGGAAATTTCTTCCCAAGGTGGTATCAGAGTTTCATTTGAACCAATCCCATCACTCTCCCTGTATTCTTCACAGTTAAGTCCAGTTTAGGGAATTTAGGCTTCATAGTTTGGATGTACAGAGGCCCCTTGGCTACTACACTTGCCGTACTAAGGACCTCAGGGGTTCCTACTCACAACTGTTTATCACATATGGTGAGGTTGGGAAAGGTAGACCTGCCTCAGAGATCAGTTGTACGCTGTATAGTATCCTACATCCAATTCTGTTACAGTAAGGCTGAGAAACAGTAACCACAGGGCTTCAGGACACATTCCACTCGTGGAACTGCTGCCTCTGTGGCAGCTGCAAGGGACATTTCCTTGCTTGGAAATCTGTAAAGCGGCTACCTGGAGTACATTCCACACCTTCACAAAGCACTGTTGCCTGGACAGCACTATAAATTATTTTTTGAAGATGGATGTCCAAGGGACAGGTGCAATATTTATTTTGACTGTCCCACAGAATTTGTACCTGTCCTATTGATTTTTGTTTTCTAATTTTGCATTTCTGTTTCCAAATACCAACTAAGTGTGCCCCCTAACTGGCACAGTGCCCTGAAAAGAGCTTAATAACTGATGGTACTCATTGTAAGGTGCCATGAAAAGGGCTACAAAATATTACCCACTGGCTGGTACATGGTCATGAAAAGAACTTGTGTGTGTGCTCCCAGTTCACTGCCCCGATGAGGGCTTTTAATTTACTTCTTTCTCCTGCTCAGTAGTAACTCTGACAAGGGTGCTTAATTAACTCCCTTCTGCTCTGTCCTGACGAGCCTATCGGCTTCCTCTGCTTCTATGTAGCTCCCCAACTTAGTAACTCTGACAAAGGCTTTTTTCTAGGGACATGGTTATGTTGTTCATCCACACTTCTTGGCATGTCCTTTTCCCCTTTAATTCTTGCTGGAAGGTCTTCAGGCTGGCTCCTCCCTCCCACCCGGGTGGTATAACCCTTGGCTGCACCCCATGACGCCAGATCTTCCTTTCTGCTGGAAGATACAGGTTGCCTCCTCTCCACTACCATGTTTTGTAGGCCCTGGCTTAAAATTCTTTAGATCCTCTGAAGATTCTGTTAGTTCAAGCTAGCGATTGCAATTTGTTCTGTTTGATCATGGAAGATAAATCTTCCCCCAGTTTTCGCTGTTGCCCATGTGGCCAGAAAATGTTGCGCACTGCTCCTCACTCTGCGCTCATGTACTGCTCGAGTGTCGACCATGACACCCAGGCATGCAAGATAGGTCTTGCTTTCCATCTGAACATCTTCGACAATCATCTTGCACGCCTCAGGTTGTGCAGGCCCAAGAAACAATCCTCTGGTGAAATCCAAAGAAGCTCGATGGGTGGTATCCGCGGCTTCGGGGTCCGCCAAGCAGCTGGAACAAATGCAGGCCTTACAGGAAGAAGCGGTGCAGGCCCCAGAACTCTCCTCTCTGCCGATTTTCATTCCTCTCAACATTCTCGGGTTTCTTTAGGGAGTTGTGCCAGTCTCTCCCCACTAACGGTGAGGGACCTTCGGGCTCACTTATCTCCCAATCCTGTAAAAAGGACAAGGAACTGAGAGATTCTTCGTCTCAGCAAAGATGTTCTTGGGATCGTGAGCAATCTCGGTTGCAGGAAACTGCAGTCTTGACATCAGTCGAAATTGCTTCCTTGGCTGCTGCCTTCTCGGCTTTGCCATCTGGTCTGTTGGCCGAGGCCTCTATAGACGATGCGGTTGAGATCACTCTCGATACTGTTGATCTGTTGTCGCCCAATGAGGTTGACAGCTCTTTGACTAGGACCCTGGTCCTGCCTCCTCCTAATGAGGAGACCCAGCCAGCTGTGAATCCCATCGAGGAACTGGTCCCTGATCCGGAAAAATCACCGGTTCCCCTGGTGTCTCCTGCACGACCTACTCGACCAGTCCGATCGAGGTTGAGATATCTGACCCCCTCGACTGACAGGCTGAGGAAAGTGCATAAACGCGCTAAAAAGAGGCATAGCCACTGTTCAGCCTCGTCCTCCTCGGATGAGAAGAAGCTCCGGCGGAAACTCCATCGACGCTACAAGGATTTAATGTGGCAACAGCTGATTCTGTCCGGGCAGAAGCCTGCTTGTTTCCACCCCGGCCATTACTTGTCTTTTGCCTCCTAGGCCGAAGCTGACTCCACTAGAACTGATGAAATCGGTTCCCCTGCCTGCGGTGCCAGCTAAATCTGCTCTAGTTTGGCCAAAATCTGTCTCCGACTGTGGTGGAGCCACTTCCTAAACAGCCTTCAGGAGGGGCTCCTATGAAGGATGCTGTGACGGTTCCGGGTCTTCCGCGTCGGTTATTGGTCACCCTTACGCCTGACCACCTCAGGCGTGTAGAGGGAGACCTTGGTGGCCGACCGATTTATCCGGATTCTTCGGATTTGGACGACACCAACCTCCACTTTCATCTGCTGGATGATGAGTCCGTTGGTAGTCTGTCGACAGAGGAGGGCCTTTCTTCATTTTGGGGGATTCTCCGCCTTATCTCTGAATTAAGGGGATGCCCATGGAACCTGTCCAGAAAAGGGCAGAGTACCCTCTTACAGATATTCTTAAGAGGGGATGCCCCCATGGAAGCCTTCCCAGTGGCCGAGGCCATTGTTGGCCTGGCTTTGGAGCTATGGCAGCACCCTGCCTCCTGCCCAGCGCTGTCTGTCCGGATGGCCCACAGGTATTCGCTGCCCATTGGGTCCCTCTCAGGGTTCACGGAACATCCCTCGGCGGAGAGGTTAGTGACCACTTCTGTGTTCAGATGCACAGACAGCTCTGCTGACACTGACATCCGGACAAGGAGTCCAAAAAACTGGACCACACTGCCAGGAAGGTCTATGCTGCCTCCTCTCTAGGCCTCCATCAGGCAAGCTTAGCCGTCATCATGGCGCACTTCTCCCATGCCCTCCTGGGTTCCTTGGATGAAGTTCTCCTGCACCTCCCCGCGGTCCTTCAGACTATGGTCAAGCAGGTCCGGGACCAGGGCTGAGCCATTGCCGAGCAGCAACTTCAGATGGCTTTGGATCTCTGGGACTCTTGCGCCCATTAGGTGGCAGCCATGGTTGCCATGCGCCGCAGGGCTTGGCTGAGGCTTTCTACCTTTATGGCGGATACTCAGCATAAACTCATTGATGTGCCTTTCCTGGGTATCTATCTCTTCAGCCCAGGTGTGGATGGTCACCTTCAGCGAATCGAGCAGTCCAGTGCCACCTTGGACTCTGCTACTTCTTCCCAAAAAAGACGCCCCTGCTCTAAAAAGCAGCAGAAGCCTTATTGGCACCCTGTGGCCAAGCAGCCGTCCTTTCAGGGTGGGCAGCAACAGCAGGCAGAGACTTGGCACCCTTGGCCCAAGTCTGGGCCTCCACCAGCCCACAGACAGAGGTTGGGGTTCAGGCAGTTTCCAATCTGGACCCTCTTCCTCAAAGCCTGCCCAGTGACTGGATATGGGCTGCCACCCCTATCCCCATCACGCCAGCTCTGGGCCCTCCCGTGGGGGTTCGGCCCTGTCACTTCCTTTCTGCCTGGTCCGCTGTTACCACGGACAGGTGGGTTTTAGAAGTGGTCGGCCAGGGTCTGCCTGTAGAGTTCAAGCAGTACCCTCCCAGTCCAGCCTGTGCCCCATGGGAGGAGAGAGTATCAGCCCACACTCTGTCGGTTCTGAGAGACGATATAGACCAACTCCTCCTAAAGGAGGCAGTGGTTCGAGTGGCAGATCCTCCAGTCAACCCAGGGTTCATTTCCAGGTACTTCCCGGTCCCGAAGCGGACAGGGGGCTGGTGCCCTATTCTAGATCTTCATGACTTGAATCAGTATCTCAGGCCACACACCTTCAGGATGGTAACTCTGTCCCAGATCATAGCATCCCTGGAGCAAAACATGTGGTTCTGCTCACTGGATCTACAGGATGCATTCTTTCATGTCCCAATCCGTCCATCCCACTAGCTGTTCCTCCACTTCAGAGCAGAGGGAGCCCTATAAGAGTTTCGAGCCATGTCATTTGGCCTGTCTTCGGCCCCATGGGTCTTCACCAAATGCATTGCAGTGGTGGCAGCCCAATTCAGGTGTCAAAGGTTCAGAGTGTTCCCATACCTCAGTGAGTGGCTCTTAGCAGGTTCCGCCCAGCAAGAGATGGTGAGGCCCAGGGACCTGGCCTTCCAGACCTGCTCTCAACTTGGCCAAGTTGGAGCTCATGCCATCTTGGTGATATGCTTCATCGGGGCAGAGCTCTACTCTTGCTGAGCCAGAGCACGGCTCCCAGCGGACAGGGTGGAGGTTCTGTCCTCCTTTGCTCAATCATTTCTGGTTGGGCAATTGCGCCCTGCCCAGGACATTCTGCACCTTCTGGATTACACGGCAGCCTGCACCACCATGGTCCATTGGGCCCGGTGGCATATGCAACCCCTTCAGTGGGAACTGGCCACCCAGTGGACTCGGCACCTAGGTCATTTTGACCAGCTGATCGCTGTGACCCAGAAGATGTGGGATGCTCTCCAATGGTGGACAGTCCTAGACCATCTGCAGGAAGGGATCCCGTTTGTCTGCCCAAGCAGACGGTCGTCCTCACGACCAGTGCCTCTCTCATGGGCTGGGGAGCCCACATGGGGAACAGGGCCCACGGGTTCTGGACCACAAGGTATCCTGATATTATATCAACCTGTTGAAGCTCAGAGCGGTCAGACTGGTATTGTCAGCATTAGCTCAGCATCTTTGGGGTCAAGTGGTTCAAGTCCAGACGGACAATACCACAACCATGTACTACCTCAACAAGCAGGGTGGCATGTACTCCCGGCTGCTGTGCAGGGAAGCGCTCTGCATCTGGACACTCTTGAGCCGACTGGAGGCGGATCTCTTAGCCATCCATGTGGCAGGAGCCTCGAATCAGCTGGCGGATGCTCTCAGCCGTGTAGGCGAGACATTCCACAGGTGGTCTCTCCATCCAGAGGTAGCTTATAACCTGTTCTCCCACTGGGGCAAACCGATGGTGGACCTGTTTGCCACCAGGGAAAACACCAAGCTGAGGCTGTTTCATGGCCCCCCCATGGGGATCGCTGCAGGGGAATGCCTTCTCGAGGTCGTGGACCCCAGGCCTCTTCTGCACCTCCCCTCCATTTCCCTTGATCCACAAGATGCTCCTCAAGGTGAGGAGGGACAAGGTGCTGGTGATCCTGGTAGCCCCAGATTAGCCCCACCAGTTCTGGTATCCAGATCTCCTCAGCCTCAGCAATAGGCTCCCGAGGCGTCTTCTAGCATGCCTGGACCTGACATCTGTCAATCAGGGGAAGGTGTTCCATCCGGACCTTAAATCCCTGCACCTGACAGCCTGGTAACTGAGCGGCAAAGAGTTCCAGGCTTTGGGTCTCTCTGAGGATGTACTCACAGTAGTGGAAGCATCCAGGAAGGAGTCAACCAGAAAATACTATGCCTTCAAATTGAAAAGATTTTCCATTTGGTGTCAGGGCAAGGGACTTGACCCTCTGTCCTGTGACTAGCATTTTAGACTACCTTTGATCTCTGTCCAGAGAGGGTCTTTGACCCTTAAAGTTGCACCTGGCAGCCATCTCTGCTTACCGGGCTCGGGCTGGTCAGCAGACAGTGGCACAGGAGAAGGTGGTCTGGCACTTTTTCAACATATCCCCTTCGGTGCGTGAACCTCCACCTCCGTGGGATTTACTGCTGGTCTTGGCTAAACTCACGGGCAAGCCATTTCAACCAATGCACAAGTGTGAGCTATCACTCTTGTCGAAGACTGCTTTCCTAGTGGCTATCATGTCGGCCAGAAGGACTGGGGAGCTCCAGGTGCTTTCGGTGGAGTCCCCTTATCTGGGCGTCCACAGGGACAAAGTTGTTCTGCATCCCCACCTGAAATTCCTCCCAAAGGTGGTGTCAGAGTTTCATCTTAATCAGAGATTGACTCTGCCTGAGTTATACCCGAACTACACTTCAGATGCAGAGTACAGGCTCCATACTCTGGACCTGAGACAAGCTCTCTCCTATTACAAGGAGAGAACTGCGGAAATTCGGGGAGAGGTTCGCCAGCTGTTTGTCACCTATGCCGAAGCCACTTCTGGCAGACCTGCAGCAAAGCGGCCGATTGGCAGATGGATTACATCTTGCATTGATCTCTGCTATAGGTTGGTGGGTAGGGAGCTTCCTGTAGGGCTAAGGGCTCACTCTACCAGCCATACCGCTGTGTCAGTGGCTGCTTCCAGAGATATCCCTATCCAGGAAATCTGCTGGGTTGCTACCTGGAAGACCGCAAACACCTTCATCACCCATTAGCACATCGATCTTGAGTCTCACCGGGATGCTGATTTTGGGGCCTTAGTTCTCCAATCTCTATTTTCCAAGTAGGGGGTGTGCGCCTCCCTCCTCCTGGAGAACTGCTAGGAGTCTGCCAAGAAGTGTGGATGAACAACATATCCATGTCCCTAGAAAAACAGGTTACTCACCTGTGATAGTAGTTCTAGGAGTGGTATATGTTCATTCACACTGACCCACCCAACCTCCCTGGCTGCGGCGCACAAACCTGACTTCCAGCGGGCTAAGATCTGGCGTCATGGGGGAGAGCTGAGGATTATACCACCCGGGTGGGTGGGAGGAGCCAGCTTGAAGATCTTCTGGCAAGAATTAAAGGGAAAAGGGACATGCCAAGAAGTGTGGATGAACAACATATACCACTGCTAGAATTACTGTTCCCCCTTGGGATCTGAACTTTATCCCTGAGAAGCTCACTCAGCCTCCTTTTGAACCGGCCGTGACCTGCGCTGTTTTTAGTTGCTATTACTTCTGCTCAAAGAATTTCCGAGCTTCGGGCTGTCGTGTAAGGAGCCTTATTTGATTTTCCACAGAGACCGAGTGGCTGTGCGTAGAAATCCTAAGTTCCTACCAAAGGTTGTTTGAGTTTACTTTGAATCAGACTATACACTTATCATTGTATTATCCTGAGCTCTCTAATTAGGGGGAGGCAATTCTGCACACTCTAGATATGCACAGAATTTTGTGTTACTATAAATCGGACCAAATCGGTCCATAAAACGGATCAGCTTTTTGTTCCCTTTGCACCCAAAAGGAAGGGCGCAGCAGTTTCAAAACAGTGTTTATCTAAATGGCTAGCAAACTGCATTCTGTTTTGCTATCAGAAGTACAACAAACCCCTTCCGGGGGAAGTTAAAGGGCATTCAACTGCTTGTTTCAGAAACGTTTCTGTTGCAGATATGTGTGTGGTAGCCACTTGGAGCTCTGTCCACACCTTCATGAAGCATTACAGTCTGGACATTGCCTCTAGGCGCAGGGCTGGCTTTGGACTAGTCATCCTTCTAGCTGATGATGTGATTTAATTTTATTAATGTGTTTATTTTATTATGACTATGCTTTATCTATTTAAATTTGTATTTGTAAGGGCGCCCTGAGTCTCTGGGAAAGGGCGCCCAAAATAAAATCTACAACTACTTCAAGGCTTTCTGTCTTAATTCCCTGCCTTCTGCAAACCTCTCCCTGTCTCCCATGTTCGGTCTCTGTTTGACTGACACTTCTTGGGACTCTGTACTTATGGTTGCCTACTGCAAGAGCACCCTTGAGGCACAGGTCAGGAAGCATAGGAAAACCAGGAGCAGTTGTAGAATTCACAAGAAGTATTTATTTGTACTAGCAGTAACATTAAAAAAATAAACTTGTTCCGTATAACTAATTGCAAAGATAGAGTAAATGGAGATCTGTCTGAGTTTTCCTTCAATCTCTGTGTATCTTGCAATAAATTGCAGCTTTGTTTTTATAAGTCCTTGCAACCCCCCTTCTTAACACGCATTCTGTTTTTTTCTAAAATGTTCTTGTATATTTCAGGCAGGTGAAAGCAGGATCACAATGTTCCAGAACTGAGGCCCCTTTTCCACAGCTTCTGCAAAAAGCTTAACAATTGCATTTCAGGTTAACCCCTTGAGTTCCCAATAGCTTTTTGCAATCATCTCAGACTGTAATTATATACATTTCAATAGTAACACTATATCATTTCTAAACAAAGGGATCCCAATATCAGTTACATTTCCACATAAGGATTTACATACATTTTTATACCAGCAGATATGCAAGGGAGGAAAAGACAGAACAGCAAGTGAGGGTAAAGAGACAGTGAGAGGCAAAGAACTGCAAGACTGTTGAGGTGATGAAATCCTAGGTCCCGCAGGAAAATTTTGTTGCACAACCAGACAGACAAGAGAAAGGAAAGGACAGAACAGATCCTTGCATTAAAACTCTCCATAACAACTGGGGCAGGGTCCTATTCAACCCTGTCACATTTCCCCCTGCTGCTTTTTTTTCCTAGCCTTACTTGTGGCTCCAGGGGCCCACTCCTTTTCCTGTCAAACCTTTTCACAGGTCTCTGCTGAGGGAACTGGAGGTGGGCATGGGGACCGCCCACTGTATACCGTTGAGCCAACATCGGTCACATGATGTCGGGTGGGTGGTCCCTCGCCAGACACTACTAGCTAAGTTTTCCGTGTGGTCCTAGCTCTTGGCAGTTCAGTCCTTATAGTTATTGCCTACTTCAAGAGCCTCTCTCGAAGATCTACTGTTACAGTAAGTTATGTAGCTGTACTTTTCTGAGGATCAAATGCAACAGTGGAAATAAACAGTACAAGAATAACAAAACCTAGGCAATAGATTATTGGAAAGGGGTTACAACAGAGAAATTATTGCAAAAGCACAAAGAAAAGCGTATTTAATTGCTATTGATACTGTACTGAGACCAAAGCCAAAACAGAGAGAAAACAAAATAATGCCTACCACATTTTTGGACCACTTTGGATGAACCAAACAGATGATCTTACAGAACTGGAACATTCTCCAGTCTACTCTGGCAGGATGACATTTAAACAGCCATGCATAGTGGCTAAGAAAATTCCCTGAAAACTGGTATATACCCAACACTGGAGTCTGGCACAGACTCTTAACATTACATAGCTCAGCACTTTACCCACCTGATTTTTTTGCTGTGGAAATTGTGCCCAATGTGACAATGGATTAAAATCTAAAGAAATAAAAAGTACATGTAAAGATGGAAAAAATACTCAGAACTTCATCACATGTTCAACTGACCATGTGCTTTATTGCATAATATGCTTATGCTCCCTCTGCTGTATCAGAAAAACATCAAGACTTTTGAAATAGCACATATCACACACACAAGAGTGACATAAGAAGGGAGCATAAAGACTCCCCAGTCGCAGGCCGATTGAGCAAAACACGCCAGGAGTGTGTAAATCATGGTATCGCCCACACCCTCGAGTGAGATATTGCGATTATACAATCTCTCCCTTTTTTTGAAGATAGAAAACATTGATAAGATTTAGTCGGGGCATTTTCATTTATTTTCACAGGTCATTTGTTACTGCGCCAGAAAAAATAGTCCTGGTTGCTAGGGCGTTGCTATGGCTGCAGTGTGCTGATCTCAGTGCAGTTTCATATGCAAACTTTTACATGTAATTTATTTTTGGTTAGAGAGTGGTCGGCTGTTTATTTTTCTTAGAGCGTGTGCTAGTAAGATGTGGATGTCTTAAGTCTGAGCGTTAATGTGCTGCTGGTGACATTTTCTTCAGGGTTAAAGTTCGCGGTCACTACAGATGAACATTGTAACTCGGAGGGGGGGGGGCAGTACGTTCTTTTGTATCTTTTCTTTTAAGTGTCTCTTTTTTACCATTTTTGACCATTATCAGAGATGCAGAGAGGGAGAGCAGGACCAAAGTGAGATGTGTGAATTGGGGAGAGATGACAGATTAGTTGTTAGCATTATGTGAATCTGGAGCTGATTTTAAGAAAAAGTTTGGTGTGGGATAGGGGGAAGTGAGCTGTATTTTTGTTGTTGTAGGAATGGGAGCTATAGAGAGTTGGAAAGGCGGCATGAAAACAGTTAAATCAGTGTGTCCACCTTTATTTTCTGTCTACGCAGAGGGGGTGAGAAAGTCAAAGAACAAGCACATTTTTGTTTTCTATAAAATGAAACAGAAGTCCCTAGTGTACCTGGTTATGTTTGAAGAGAGGCATTGTGTACCAGCTGCACTTAGCTGATTAAGAAAAAAAATATATAACCAAATTCATTTTTGGATAGTTGTTGCACAGGTAAACTGGAGGGTCGGCGCAACGTCTGTCCATAGCGTGCAGCGAGTGAAGAGTTTAATTTCTAGGGAATTGAAGTGCCGTGGTACATCTATATTGTGATTGGAGCTGAAAGTTACTTTCGGCTATTGTGTAGTGGCTTTGCTGAGTGCTGGTGTGTAGTACAATATGTTTAAATTTAGCACTTTTTGTGCTAGCCAATACAGTGGTTTGCCAGTTTTTCTGTTTGATCTTCGGGGGTCGGAGCGATTTTAAAAAGGGGTTCCTGATGCGTGTGACTGGCACTATTTCCCATGGGGTCATACTACAATTTACACATTGTAAATCGTGCCAGTCAATCAGGAGCTAGTATTTTTGATACCGTTGTATAATACGTCATTTTACTTCATGCAAACATCAAGGCAATACGTACACTGAAGATTCATGTGCCTCGAAAAGTGGGGGAAAAGAAAACGGGGAGATAATTGGGAGCTATTACTTCTACAACGTGAAGCATGGTGGATCTCTACACTGCAGTCCATAAATAAGAAATGAGGCCCGACTGAGAACTTAAATTGGACCTTATTTTGAACTGGAATTGGTGCTGTAAATGCAGTAGTGTAGCAAATTCCCAGAGGGCCTGGGTGCAAGACGATGTTACAGGGTCCCTCCCCAGTTTTGAATAAACATCAAAATTATGATTTGGGCCCCTCAAACCTCATGGGCCCGGGTGCCACTGCACCCTTGTAGCTACGCCCCTGCATAGATGGGACACAGTACTGACTTTATGAACTATTGCAATATGGTTTTTTTTATTCGTAGCTTATGCTACTCAGCCAGGACTGGCTTAAGCTCCCATCAGTCCTGCTCCGCCAACCCCCACCATCTTACTGCCCCAGGAATTACCAGGCTGGCCCACACACACCCCCACGGGTCTCTTCCCCCATGGCGGAGTCAGCAGGGGGAGGGCCCTTGTCTCGCTCCCCCCTTCAAAGCATTCATATCGAGTCTCTGTCCTTAGTGTCCTGTGGTGAGGTGTGTGATGCATCAGGGGGCAGGGCACATCCTGGTGGTGAGGTGGGCAATGTCTCAGGGGGCAGGGCAGCATGAATACCTGCCCTGCTGTCATTTTCCACCTGATGTTTCTTCTGATGTCCCCTTTGTGGGGCATGCATGTCAGCGGGTACATGTGGAGGCACATGCAGGCCGCAGAGTCCTGCAGCATCACCCACTACCAGCAGGCCTCCACCTGGTGACAGTCTTCAGAGCCAGCAATCCTCCCTCACTGGATGAGGAGAGCAGTACCTCAGACACCCGATCCTGTCCCTCCTGGCCGACCCCCAGCATCCCGTGCTCGTTTCTTAACGTGGGTCGCTGGTGTGTGGCATCCAGTGCCTCAGCCCCCAGTGCCACTGGTCCGTGCATTATGGATTTTTATGATAACTTTTGTTGGTTAAATATCTTTGCTGACTTGATAAGAAGTATCTAAACTCTTCATAGTATTATAGTCCCACCCACTTACAGCAGACACTGTAATAGCGGACAGCCACGTAAGACTGATTATCTGCCTTGCTAAAAGCTATGGCTGTAATGTTAAAAATCCCATTTATACCATACTTTGCAACCCCTGTATAGTGGACACTGCTAGCTCCTTTGTACCCCTACTGCATGCTGATCATCACCTGATGATTCAACAGGTTTGTCTGGCACTGTCTAGTCAATGCTCACCTGACTTGATGTCCGACCACTTACTCCTGGGGATTACTCCACAGCACAGATTTCTTTTTCAAGCACCCCCTTTCAGCAGAGGAAGGGATGTGTTCAAATTTTAACTTCAGTGTGTGAGCTGTAGTAAAGGAGATTTGTATTTTAAAATGTTAGGATATGGCACACACCTCTTATAATGGACAAAATTTGCTTACATCGGGTCCATTATGAGTGTTCCACTGTATTATATTTGGATTAAGATGGCAGGGCATATGTAATCAGTGGAGTTGGGGGTGCAGCATATGTGATTATTGTTTTCTTTTGTTTGAGAACAGGGTGGGTAGAAGTGTTAATTAAACTTAAGATATTATTAATAACTACAGAATAATCTATATCTCCTATGTGAAACTGTTACAGCATCATGTCACAACCCCAATTTCCAAGAAGTATGTGCTGTCTCTTACGTTGACCAGGAAAGTGACGTCATCATGCCTCATAATAATTGACGGCAGATACGGACCGCTTGGCCTTCCTAGTCTACCCATTTTCCCTACCTACTGTAATACCATAGACCCTACTTGATTTCTGGCTTAGCCCTTCCTTCCCTAACCACTAAGGCTCCCTTATGCCCATCTCATGTATTCTTGAATCCCGTTAGTTTTTGTCTTCACCACCTCTGCTGGGAGGCTATTCCAGGCATCCACTACTCTTTCTGTGAAGAAGTATTTCTAGGATCGTGGATATGTTGTTCATCCACACTTATTGGCATGTCCCTTTCCCCTTTAAATCTTGCTAGAAGTCTTCAAGCTGGCTCCTCCCACCCACCTGGGTGGTATATACCTCGGCTCTGCCCCATGACGCCAGATCTTCCTTTCCGCTGGAAGATGCAGGTTGCCTCCCCGTGCTCGGCGTATTTCGTAGGCCCTGGCTTTCAAAACTTTGGTTTGACCGAAATTGAAACTCGTTCGAGTTAACAATCGCGTTTTTGCGTCCTCTATCATGGAAGAGAAATCTTCTCCAGGATTTTGCCGGTGTCCTTGCAGCCCGAAGATGTCATGCACCGATCCCCATCTCACGTGTGTCTACTGCCTACATAGAAACATAGACTTTGATGGCAGATAAGGACCACTTGGCCCACCCAGTCTGCCCATTTCCCTTCCTATTGGATAAGCTGCAGATTCTAGTTAACCAACAGCCTACTTCCTGCAACCCCCACTACAGTTGCCTTATGTCTGTCCCATGCATGTTTGAATTCCCCCACTGTTTTAGACCCAGCAACCTCCCCAGGAAGGTGGTTCCATACATCCACCATTCTCTCCGTGAAAAATTACCCCTGAGCCGTCCCCCCTCTATCTTTAAATTGTGCCCCCTTGTTCTTACGCGTCTCTTTTTCTGAAAAATGCTACCCTCCTGGACTTTGTTGATTCCCTTGAGGTACTTAAAAGTTTTTATCATGTCCCCCGTCCCTCCTTTCATCAAGGGTATACATATTAAGCTCTCTCTCTCTTCATATGGTTTCTGATGCAGACCCTGCACCATTTTAGTTGCCCTCCTCTGGACTGCTTCCATCCTGTCTGTGTCCTTGCGTAGATGGGGTCTCCAAAACTGCACACAGTATTCCAGATGGGGTCTCACCAACTGTCTGTACAGAGGGATAACCACTTCCCTATTTCTACTTATGATGCCCTATAGGTGTCGTCCATGACACTTCGTCCTGCAGCTGTTGCTTGGCCTTCCATCCCAATGTCCTGGACGACCGCCTGTCACATTTGAAGTTGTGGAGACCGGAGAAAAGGGATCCTCCGGTAAAGTCCAAGGAGGCTAGGTGGGCAGTTTCCGCGCCTGGGTGTTCCGCTGAGCAGGTGTAACGCAGGAAGGCGTTCGAAGAAGAAGCCACCAGCACTTCGGCTAATCAGAGCTTTTTCGTTCCACTCAACCTGGGCTCCATTTTCATAGGTTCCTTTAAGGAGTTGTCAGTCTCACGCCCACGGGCTCGCACTCCTCCCGATCTTGTAAGAGAGACAAGGAACCTGGCACGTCTTCATCTCGGTGAAGGCGCTCTTGGGACCAAGAGAAGTCTCAGTCTCAGGAGCATGCGGTCTCGACCTTGGTCGAGATCGCTTCCTAGGCCGCAGGCTTCATGAACCGTCCATCTGGCCAGACAACCTTGTTCTTGATCCAATCGACCCTCTGTCGCCGGCCGTGGCCGATGACTCTTTGGAGAGGACTCTGGTCCTTGTGTTCTTCGATGTGGAGACCTAGCCCGCTGGTGTTCCCATCGAGATCCCCGTTCCGGACCCTCGGGTTTCACCGATCCCTCCGGTGTCTCCCGAACGACCGAGTTGACCTCTCTGATCTTAGTCGAGGTCTAGGACCCCCTCTGTCGATCTACCAAGGAAGAGCCACAAGCGCTCCAAAAAGAGGTGATGCCGCAGGTCATCCTCGTCCTCCACAGATAAGGAGAGACTCCGACGGAAACCCTGCCACTACGAGGACCTTATGTGGCAACAGCTGATTTTGTCCAGGCAGAAGCCGGCCCGCTGCCTACCCCAGCCATTACTTGGCTGCCTCCTAGGCAGGTCACCCCTTGGAACCGCCTTCGGTTCCCCTGCCTGTGGGGCCAGCCCATCCCCTGGTTCAGCTTATTCCAGTCTCTCCACCGATAGTGGTGGAGCTGCCACCTAAGCAGCCTGTGGGAGGGGCTCCTTCCCCGACGTCTGTCAGTCACTGTCACCCCGGATCACCCTCAGTGGGTTGAGCGTGATTTGGGCGGCAGGCCACTGTACCCTGACTCTTCGGACTCTGATGTCACTGGGCTTCACTCTGATTCTGGGGATGATGAGTCGTCTGTTGGCAGAGGGATGGAGGAAGGCCCTTCCTCCTTCCAAGGGATCCTTCATCTCATCTCTGATTCCACAGGGATGCCCCTGGAACCCATCCAGAAAAAGGCGGTGTACCCTCTCACGGACGTCCCTCAAGAGAGAGGATACCCCGATGGAGGCCTTTCCTGTGGCCGAGGCCATTGTTGTTCCAGCACTCTAACTTTGGCAGCATTCTGCCTCATGTCCAGCACCGTCTGCCCGCATGGCCCGCAAGTATGTGGTGCCCATGGGGTCCCTTGCGGGGTTCACAGAGCACCCTTCGGCTGAGAGCTTGGTGACCACCTCTGTGTTCAGGTATACTGGCAGTTCTGCCGACACTGACCGACCTCCTGACAAGGAGTCCAAGTATTTGGACCACTCTGGGTGGAAGATCTATGCGGTGTCCTCCTTGGGCCTTCATCAGGCAAGTTCGGCCGTCATCATGGCACACTTCTCCCATGCCTTTCTCGAGTCATTGGATGAAGTCCTCCCACATCTCCCTGTGGACATGCAGACCACGGTCAAGCAGGTCCGAGATCAGGGCTGTGCTGTCACCAAACAGCAGCTCCAGATGGCCCTGGACATCGTGGACTCTTGTGCCCGCTCGATGGCTGCCGCAGTGGCTTCTCGCAGCAGGGCTTGGCTGAGGCTTTCCTCCTTCCCAGCGGATACTCAGCACAAGTAAGCTGATGTGGCTTTCCTTGGGACCGACTTGTTTGGCCGGTCACCTACAGCGCATAGAGCAGTCCAATGCCACCTTGAATGCTACTTCTGCTAAGAGTTCTTCAGGTAAGAACCAGCAGAAGAAAAGTCTTTCCGGCACTCTTCCCCTGCGGTTCAGCAGTCCTCCTTCCAGGGAGGACAGCAGCATCAGCAGCAGGCTCAAGCTTAGTGCCCTTGGCCCAAGCCTGGACCACAACAGGCCCACAGAGGAGGCCGAGGCTCGGGTCCTGGAGCTTCCTCCTCCAAGCCTGCTCAGTGATGGGGTGGGGGTTGCCACCCCTATTCCCATCACGCCACTTCTGGGTCTTCCCGTGGGGGGACCGGCTCTGCCACTTGCTTTCCACCTGGTCCGCTGTCACTTCGGACAGGTGGGTTCTTGAAGTGGTCTGTCAGGGACTGACTCTAGAATTCGAGCAGTACCCTTCCAGCTGAGCCCGTGCCCCTCGGGAAGAAGGGATATCCGCATACACCCAGTTGGCTCTTCTAGACGGCACCGCTCAACTGCTCCTCAAGGAGGCAGTAGCTCTCATAGTGGATCCGTCTGCAGATCCAGGCTTTGTCTCCAGGTACTTCCTGGTGCCCAAGCGGACAGGGGGATGGTGCCCCATTCTGGATCTCCATGATGTGAATCAATATCTCAGGTCACGCACCTTTCGGATGGTCACTCTGTCCAAGATCATACCATCCTTGGAGCGAAACATGTGGTTCTGTTCACTTGATCTGCAGGACGCGTTCTTTCATGTCCCAATCAGTCCGTCCCATCAGCGGGTCCTCTGCTTCAGGGTTGAGGGAACCCTGTACGAGTTCCGAGCCGTGCCGTTCGGCCTGTCGTCAGCCCCACTGGTCTTCACCAAATGCATTGCAGTGGGGGGGTCAGAATTTACCCATACCTCGACGATTGGCTCCTTGCAGGTTCCACCTGTTAGGAGGTGGAGAGGTCCAGGGATCTGGCCCTCCAAACCTGCTCCCAACTCGGCCTCCTGATCAACGAGGCCAAGTCTGAGCTTGTGCCTTCTCAGTTGATGGGCTTCATCGGGGCAGAGCTCGACTCTTGTCAAGCCAGAGCTCGGCTTCAGGCAAACAAGGCGGAGGTTCTCTCCTCCTTTGCCCAATCATTTCTGGTTGGGCACTTGCGCCCTGCCTGGGACTTTTGGCGCCTTCTGGGTTGCATGGCAGCATCCGCCTCAGTGGTCCGTTGGGCCTGGTTGCATATGCGCCCCCTCCAATGTGAGCTGGCCGCCCAGTGGATTCGGCGCCACGGTCATTTCAACCAGCTGATCACAGTAACCCAGAAGATGTGGGACGCTCTCCAATGGTGGACCGCCCCAAACCAATTACAGGAAGGGATCCTGTTTGTCCACCCTGAGCTGACGGTCGTCCTAACGACTGATGCCTCTCTCATGGGCTGGGGAGCCCACATGGGGGACAGCAGGGCCCATGGACTCTAGACCCCCGAGGAGTCACTATGCCTCATCAACCTGTTGGAGCTCAGAGCTGTCAGACTGGCACTGGCAGCTTTCGCTCCTCAGCTCCGGGGTCAAGTGGTTCAAGTCCAGACGGACAATACCACAACCATGTACTACCTCAACAAACAGGGCGGCACACACTCCTGTCTGCTGTGCAAGGAGGTGCTCTGCATCTGGACCCCCGTGAGCTGGTTGGAGGCGGATCTCCTAGTCATCCATGTGGCAGGAGTCTCGAACCAGCTGGCGGATCCTCTCAGCTGTATAGGCCAGACATCACACAAGTCGTCTCTCCATCCAGAGGTAGTTTACAGCCTGTTGTCCTGTTGGGGCAAACCGATGGTGGACCTGTTTGCCTCAAGGGAAAACACCAAGCTGAGGCTGTTTCATGCTCACCCCTCCTTAGCAGGGTTCGCTGCAGGGGATGCCTTCTCGAGGCCATGGACCTCAGGCCTCCTCTACGCCTTCCCTCCATTTCCCTTGATCCACAAGGTGCTTCTCAAGGTGAGGAGGGACAAGGCGAAGGTGATTCTGGTAGCCCCAACCTGGCCACGCCAGTTCTGGGATCCAGATTCCTCAGCCTCTCCGCTGCAGGCCCCTGGAGTGGCTTTGTACACGCCCGGACCGGATATCTCTGAACCAGGGGAAGGTCTTCCATCCGGACCTTCAATCCCTGCACCTCACAGCCTGGTACCCGAGCGACTAGAGTTCCAGGCTTTGGGTCTTTCCGAAGATGTCTACACCATGGGGGAGGCATCTAGAAAGGAATCGACCAGGAAATGTTGCGCCTTCAAATGGAAGATTTTCCATTCGGTGTCAGGGTAAGGGTCTGGACCCCTTATCCCCTTATCCTGTTCTGTGGCTAACATTCTCGACTACTTTTGGTCCCTCTCCAAAGGGGTTCTATGGTCATCGACCCTTAGGGTGTACCTGGCAACTTTCTGCTTACCGGGTGTGGGCCGGTCAGCTGACATTGGTGCAGGACACAGTGGTCGGGCGCTTTTTCAAAGGCCTGGATCACATATCTCCTCTGGTGCGTGAACGTCCCCCTCCGTGGGATCTATTGCTGGTATTGGCAAAACTCATGGGCAAGCCATTCAAACCAGTGCAGAAGTGTGAGCTATCAAAGTTGTCATGGAAGACAGCCTTCCTGGTGGCTATCACGTCTGCCAGAAGGACGGGAACTCCAGGCGCTTTAGATGGACTCCCCTTATCTGGTCTTCCACAGGGACAAAGTTGTCCTGCGCCCCCACCCGAAATTCCTTCCGAAGGTGGTGTCAGAGTTTCACCTTAACCAGGTGTTGACACTGCCGGTATACTACCCTAATTTCACCTCTGAGGCAGAGTACTGACTCCATACTTTGGACATGAGACGTGCTGTATCCTGTTACAAGGAGAGGACGGCAGAAATTCGTGGAGAGGTTCGCCAGCTGTTTGTCACCTATAATGAAGCCGTTTCTGGCAGACCTGCAGCCAAATGGCCCATAGCAAAATGGATTACATCATGCATAACTCTGTGCTGTGAGTTGGCAGGCATGGAGCCTCCCAGAGGGATAAGAGCTCATTCTACCCCCCATTACTGCTGCATCGGTGGCTGCTTCCAGGGACATCCCCATTCATAAAATCTGTCTGGCTGCTACCTGGAAGTTAGCAAACATCTTGATTACCCATTACCACATCGACCTTGAGTCACTCGAGGATGCTGATTTTGGGACCTCGGTTCTCCAAACTCTGTTCCCTAAGTAGGTGGTGTGTGCCTTGCCTCCCTCCTCCCAGAGAACTGCTAAGAGTCTGCCAATAAGTGTGGATGAACAACATAGCCACGATCCTAGAAAAAACGGTTACGCACCTGTAACAGTAGTTCTAGGAGTGGTATATGTTGTTCATCCTTGCGGTCCCACCTGACCTCCCCGGCTGCGGATGCACACAACCTGGCTTCCAGCGGGCTAAGATCTGGCATCCTGGGGCGGAGCCAAGGCATATACCCCCAGGTGGGTGTGAGAAGCCAGCTTTGAAGACTTCTGGCAAGATTTAAAGGGGAAAGGGACATCCCAATTAGTGTGGATGAACAACAGATACCACTCCTAGAAGCACTGTTACAGGTGAGTAACCTGTTTTTCCTCACGTTTTCCCTGAGTCTATCCCCTTCCAGCTTAATAGCATGCCCCCTTGTTCATGAGCATCTTTTTCCTGTAAAATACTTCCCTCCTGTACCTTATTTATAATCGTGGGGTATTTGAAAGTCTCTTATCATACTCCCTCTTTCCATCCTTTCTTCCGGGGTGTACATATTGAGGTCCTCTACATAGAAACATAGAAGTTGACACCAGATAAGGACTGCAAGGCCCATCCAGTCTGCCCATTTTTTCTACCTTATGAATGTGCCATAAGCCTTTACTCTGTCAATGGCCTATATATTCATAATCATCTGTATTGCTGACTTTATGCCTTTCCCATGCCTGTTTGAAGCCCTGCACTGTGTTCATATCCACCACTTCCTGATGTAGGCTGTTCCATGCATCCACCACACTTTCTGTGACAAAGAACTTCCTCACATTATACCTTACTCGTCCTCCATCTAATGTCGTGCTGTGTCCTCTTGTCCTACTAAATTTCTTATATTGAACATGTTAGACTCTCTCACCTTGTTAATGCCCTCAAGCTATTTGAATGTTTTGATCATATCACCTCTCTCCCTCCTTTGCTCTAGGGTGGGTATACATACTGAACTCCGTTAATCTGTCAATCTGTCTTCATATGTTTTCTGATGCAGTCCCTGCACCATTTTGGTTGCCTTTCTCTGGACTGCCACCATTTTGTTAATGTCCTTGTGCAGGTGCAGCCTACAGTACTTTTTTTTTTTTTTTCGGAAATTACTATTTATCCATGCCTACGTCCTGCGGGTGCCGACCCATCGGGAGCGCCCAGTAGTCATCCTCCTGCCTCACTTGCCTGCCCGATACTTACCCTCGGTCCCCATGGAGCTGTGACTTATCCCCCCCGAGCAGGGTCGAGGTGGGGCAGCGATCACCCCGAAATTCTGAATCTTGTCTGATCAAGAGTAGTCAGGCAGGCAAGGGCATGTCGGAGGCACGCCCCGGCGCAACGTCTCCCTGGCACCTGCAGGCGTTTTTCCTCCACTTTAACTTGGGGGAGTGGCATGCACCCTACACCGAGGCATCACTGCCGGTGTCACTAGTCCTTGTCCCCCGACGTCTGCTGCAATGCTTGTTGTACCCCTGGCCTCTGCCAGGAGACAGACAAGAACAGAGTCTGGACCCCCCCCTCCCAGGAGAGGAGAGCCATCCTCTGGATGCTCAGTCCTCTTCTTCCCGTACCAACCCCCAATAACCTAGGCTCGCTACCGAACCCGGGTCTCCGGCGTGGCATGAGGTGTGGCATTCAGCGCCTCCACCCTCGGCGCCACCGGGACAGCTGCAGCCTCCAGTACTGTATGCAGTACTCCAGATGGGGCCTGATCAGTGTCTTGTAAAGAGGGATTATTACCTCCCTCTTTCGACTTGTGATACCCCTACTAATACACCCCAGCATCCTCTAGCCTTACCTACTGCTTTAGTGGTCTGCTTGGATGATTTCAGGTCATCTGTGATGACGATGCCAAAGTCTCTTTCTTCCCTTGTGATTGCCAGCAACCTCCCTCCCACCCTGTAGGTGGCTTCAGGGTTTCTCTTCCCTATGTGCATGATCTTCCACTTCTTTTGCATTAAACCCCAGTTGCCACTCTTCCAACCATTTTGCCAGTTTATCCAGATCTCTTCTCATTCTGCCCACCCCATCTGGATCATCTACTCTGTTGCAGATCTTTGTGTCATCTGCAAACAGACAAACCTTACCCTCCAGTCCATCTGCAATGTCGCTGATGAAGATATTGAAGAGGACTGGCCCCAGGACTGATCCCTGAGGTACCCCCACTTCAATCAATCAAAATCTTTCTTTAACCAGGCGGACACTGTTGAGCAAGCTCATTTTCAAAGTGGACCTGAGACAAACAATAGGTAATAAAATATAGGTGAGAACAACATATGATTTCAAGTAGTATTGTGTACAACAAATTACAGTTTAAGTGAGATCAACATACAATGTCAGTTGTGTGTACAGTAATTAGGGAAAGGCAGTAAAAATGCAAGTAAATGGTACAAAAGATTGTAAAAAAAACAAAAAAAAAAAAACATAGCGGTTGAAAATCACGGGTAAGAGGATATAAAGTGTACATGTGGGGATGGGAGTGAAGGAGAAAGCCGTGGGTACAGCAAAAGTGTGGAGTCAACAACGGAAAGAGACCTAAAGTCATGACAAGGCAGGGGCAAAGGTCAGAGAATAGAGCAGGCAGCTCTGAAGGAAAAGGGATCTAGGTCAGGAGGAGCAGACACAGGATTCCTTGAAAAGGAATGTATACAAGGTTTTGAAAGCAGCCAGACTAATGGGGTAATTGATTCTTAGATTCTTTTGAATCTTATTCCATAGAAGGAGCCATGTGTGACTAATAGAAGCCCGCCAAACTGGGATTTGGCCTTGGACACTTTCAGCAAAATATAAGAGGCACTTCTGAGGGCATACTTACTTAAAGAGCAGAGAGATAAGTAGTCCGAAATGTAATTAGGCAGTTTATTTAGGATGCTGTTGTAGATCCAGATTGCAGCATTTTTCTGGCATCTAAAGCTAAGGGATGACCAGCCTACTGCCGAGTACAGGAAACAATGATGGGTGGAATAGGGAAGGTCCGTTATAAATCTTAGAGCTCTATGGTAGAGCGTATCAAGTTTGGAAAGAGCACCTTCAGGACCCTGGCTATAGAGGAAATCGGCGTAGTCTAATAGAGAGAGAGAGAGAGAGAGAAAGGTAGTTTTGGACTAGCCTCAGTTTTGCATACCTGGTGAGGATTTTTTATCCTATAGAAAAGGCTCGGTCTCATTCTAAGTTTCTTTCTAGGGACATGGATATGTTGTTCATCCACACTTATTGGCAGGTATCCTTGCCGCTTAAATCTTGCCGGAAGGTCTTCAAGCTGGCTCCTCCCACCCACCCGGGTGGTAAAACTCTCGGCTCCGCCCCATGACGCAAGATCTTCCTTACCGCTTGGAAGCTCAGGTTCCCTCCTTAACGCTCTGCGTATAAGACTGGTTCCTAATTCTTTGAAAGTTTGAAATCAATTTTTTGCTAAAAAGACTTCGGTCTTCTTTTCCTCTCGGCTGCGATGGACAAATCGACTCCCGGTTTCCGGAGGTGCCCTTGCGGGCAGAAGATGTCTAGGACGGATCCGCACTCCACGTGTGTCTACTGCTTGGGCCTTGAGCACGACCCGCAGGCCTGCGACTTGTGCTCTTCTTTTTTGGCCTACATCCTTGAAGACCGTGCTGCCCGATTACAACTGGGGAGCCCCGAGAAAAGAATTCCACCAGTAAAATCTAAAGAGGCCCGGTTGGCGGTGTCCGCGTCAGCAGGCTCGGTGGATCAGCTCGAGCAGATGATCACCCTCGAAGAGGAGGCGGCGCGGGCCGCTTGTACCTCGGCTGCGGCATTTGTCCTGCTCTCTCTCGGTGCCTCGTACTCGGCTTCTTTTAAGGAGCTTTGTCTGACCCTCTCGACGAAAGGTGAGGGTCCAACTTCTTCTGGACCCTTTTCCAGGTCCAAAAAGAGCAAAAGTAAGTCTCTCCGTCGACGCTCTTGGGAGCGGGAAAGATCCCCCTCCCCTTGTCGACAGTCGACTTCGGTCGACCCCTCAGCTTCGGCCACTGGCTTCACGGTGTCCCCGTCAGGCCAGTTGACCGAGACTCCCGTCGACGCGGTCGAGATTTTTCTCGACCCGTTAGACGGGTTGTCGGCTGGAGAAGCTGAGAATCCCCTCTCCCCGTTCCCCGGTGGGAGTTGAGGATCCCGTCGGCTCGTCCGTGCCTCCGGTTCCGGAGCCTTCGGTGGACTCGTCCGAGCCGAGGGGAGTGCCGATTCCCGACACTTCCCCTTGCCGTCCCCGGCCTAGCGAGACTCTCGGTCTCGGACATCCTCGCAGTCCAGCCCAATCCCACCATCATGGCGGTCTCGGTCTCGGCACGCGGCAAGCGTCGCCGCGCTCTTCCTCCTCCTCCGGAGCGAGGAAGCTTGGCCGCAAGTTGCATCTGAAGGTATGAGAACTCATGTGGCAACAGCTCCTTTGACCGGGGAATAAGCCGACCCAGTCGTCTTCCCGGCCATTAAGTGGCTGTGTCACCGCCAGCGGCAGAAACAACCCCTCGTAGCCGAGGAGCCTGTTCCCAGGCCGGTTGTTCGGCCAATTCCAGCTGCCCCACCAATTCTGGTGGAACCTCCGCCTCCACAGCCGTTAGTTGGGACTCCGACCAAAAATTATCAGTCGGCTATGGGTTTGCCCCATAGGCTGTCTATCACCCTCACTCCCGATAAACCTCGGCAGGTGGAGGGTGGCTCAGGCCCGAGGCAGCTCTTTGAGGACTCTTCCGAGTCCAAGGATGATTCCTCCCTCTTCTCCAAGTGCATGGACTTGGAGTCCTCGGGAGGACAGTCAGTGGACGATAGCCCTTCGTCCTTCTTAGGTTGCTTCGGCTCATCTCGGAGTCCACCGGGATGAAGCTCGAACCTGTTTCTAAACGGGCCAGGTATCCCCTCACGGAGATTCTGGACCGAGGGGATTCTCCTACGGAGGCCTTTCCGGTGGCCGAGGCCATAGTGGGTCCGGCCTTGGAGCTTTGGCAGCGCCCTGCTTCCTGCCCTGCGCCTTCGGCCAGAATGGCCAGGAAGTATGCGGTCCCTACGGTTCCCTGTCCGTTTTGAGACACCCTCTGCTGAGGGGTTGGTTACCGACGAGCGTTTTCGGCGTGCGAGAGCGCCAGGATGTGGACAAACCTCCCGACCAGGAATCCAAGAAATTGGATTATGCCGGGCGAAAAGTCTATGCTGGTCCTCTCTCTGCCTCGCCAGGCCAGTTGACGCCTCATGGCACATTTTCTCATGCCCTGTTGGGCCCTGGATGAGGTCATCCCTCATCTTCCCGCGGATCTGCAGACTACGGTCAGGCAGGTGCAGGACCAGGGCAGGTAGTGGCCAAACAGCAGCTCCAGACTGCTTTAGACATCGGGGACTCATGTGCCAGGTCTGTGGCGGCCGCAGTGGCCATGCGTCATCGGGCTTGGCTGAGGATATCCACCTTTACCTCGGATACCCAGCACAAGTTGGCGAATGTTCCCTTTTTGGGGACTGACCTCTTCGGCCCTGGGGTGGAAGGTCACCTGCAGAGGATCGAGAGGTCCAATGCTACCTTGGACTCTGTCTCTTCCGCTCAGAAGGACAAGGCCGCTTAGCCACAGCAAGCCCTTGGGTCCTTCTATGCGCCAGCGCGCTTGACCCACGCTGTGCGATCAGGGGCAGGCTCGTGCTTGGCATCCCAAACCCAGCCGTCGGCTTCCTCCAACAGGAAGCAGGGAGGAAAAGGCCCAGGAGGTCCCTCGGCCGGTCCCTCCTCCAAGCCTGCCCAGTGACAGGCTGAGGGGTGTCGCCTCCATCCCCGTCACCTTACCCCTGGTTCCCCCCGTGGGGGGACGGCTCCGACACTTCCTTTCCGCCTGGTCCGCTGTTACCACGGACAGGTGGGTACTGGAGGTGTGGGAAAAGGCCTGCCTCTAGAATTCGAGCAGGCCCCGCCCTTCAGAGCCGTCTCACCTCGGGGGGCCTCGGGGTCCGCAGCCTCACTGTCGGCTCGTCGAGCCGACATCGCTCTCCTCCTCCTCCAAAAGGAGGTGATAAGGGAGCTAGAGGACCCCCCCTCAGACCTGGGGTTCGTGTCCAGGTATTTCCTGGTTCCGAAACGGACGGGGGGCTGGCGCCCCATTCTCGATCTGCACGACCTGAACAAGTTCCTAAGGTCTCGAACCTTCAGGATAGTCACTCTGGTGCAGATAATACCATCTCTGGAACACGGCGTGTGGTTCTGCTCTCTGGACCTACAGGACGCGTTCTTTCACGTCCCTATCCGTCCGTCACATCGGAGATTCCTTCGCTTTCGAGCGGAGGGATCCCTCTTCGAGTTCCAAGCCATGCCCTTCGGCTTATCTCCAGCTCCCAGGGTCTTCACCAAATGCATGGCAGTGGTGACAGCATTCCTGGGCGCCGAGGGTCGGGTGTACCTTACCTGGGCGATTGGCTGATAGCAGCCCTCCAGACAGGAGGTGGGCGGTCCAGAGATCTGGCCCTCAGGTTTGCTCTCAAGTCGGCCTTCTCATCATGAGGCCAAGTTGGAACTCGAGACAAGCAGGTGATCCTGTTCATCGGGGCAGAGCTCGACTCTCTTGAGCAGAGCATGGCTCCGGCAGACAGGGCGAGGTTCTTACCTCCTTTGCCCAATCATTTCTGGTTGGGCAATCGCATCCTGCCCAGGACTTCCTCGCCTTCTGGGTCTCATGGCGGCCTGTACTTAGCGTGGTCCATTGGGCCGCGCGGCACGCCCCCTTCCAGTGGAGACTGGCCAGCCAGTGGTCTCAACGCTGTGATCCATTGGACCAGCTAGTGATAGTGACCCAGGGAGATGTGGAGCGCTCTCCAGTGGTGGACCGTTCCATCTCATCTGCAGGAGGGCATCCCGTTTGTCCGCTCGAGCCGGCCGGTTCTCTGTCGACCGATGCCTCTCTGATGGGTTGGGGTGCCCATCTGGGGGAACACCGAGTGCAGCCTCTGGTCCCCGCGGGAGTCCCGATGCCACATCAACCTGCTGGAGCTCCGAGCAGTCCGCCTAGCTCTCACCGCCTTTGCTCCGTTTCTCCGGGGTCAAGTGGTCCGAGTCCAGACGGACAATACCACGACCATGTACTACCTGAACCGCCAGGGCGGGACGCGCTCCATGCTTCTATGCATGGAAGCTCTCCACATTTGGTCACTCGTGCGCAGCCTGGAGGCGGATCTCCTAGCCATTCATGTGGCAGGAGCCTCCAACACCCTGGCCGATGCCCTGAGCCGGATAGGGGCTGCATCTCACGAGTGGTCTCTCCTGCCGGAGGTAGTACAAGATCTGTTCTCCCACTGGGGCACACCTCAGGTGGACCTGTTAGCCTCAGCTTCGCGTTCTCCCTGGAGGCAATTTCATGCCCGCCCCCCTCAGCAGGGCTCGCTGCAGGGGGATGCCTTCTCGAGGCTCTGGACCACGGGCCTCTTTTACGCCTTTCCCCCATTTCCCTTGATTCTCAAGGTGCTTCTCAAGGCAAGGAGGGACAAGGCGCAGGTTATTCTGATAGCCCCAGACTGGCCCCGCAGTTCTGGTACCAGATCTCCTCAGCCTCAGCTCCAGGCTCCGAGGCAGCTTCCAGCTTGCCCGGACCTGCTGTCAGTCAATCGGGGAAGGTGTTCCATCGGGACCTTCAATCCCTGCACCCTGATGGCCTGGTTCCTGGCGACTAGGTTCCAGGCCTTGGGTCTTTCGACGAGGTCCTCAATGTTGTTGGCGTCCCATAAGGAGTCTACCAGAAAATACTCGCCTTCAAATGGAAGAGATTTTCCATTTGGTGTCAGAGCAAGGGCTTGGACCCTTCCTCCTGTTCTGTGGCAAGCATTTTGGACTATTTATGGTCCCTTGCTAGTCAAGGGCTTGGGTCGGCGACCCTAAAGGTGCACCTGGCAGCCATCTCTGCTTACCGGGCGCGGGCTGGGGAGCAGTCGGTGGCGCAGGAGAAGGTGGTCTGGCGCTTTTCAAAGGCCTTGATCACATTTCCCTCAGTCTGAGAACCTCCACCTCCGTGGGATTTACTGCTGGTACTGGCAAAGCTCATGGGCAAGCCATTAGACCAATGCACAGGTGTGATCTCTCTCACCTGTCATGGAAGACCGCCTTCTTGGTGGCTATCACATCAGCCAGAAGGATGGGAGAACTCCAGGCGCTCTGCATTGAGTCTCTTACCTGGTCTTCCACAGGGACAAGGTTGTCCTCGCCCCCACAAATTCCTTCCGAAGGTGGTGTCGGAGTTTCACCTTAACCAGGTGTTGACTCTGCGGTGTTCTACCTCAATCACACCTCGGAGGCCGAATACAGGCTCCATACTCTGGACCCTAGAAGGGCGCTCGCTTATTATAAGGAGCGCATGGCTGAAATTCGGGGAGAGGTTCGCCAGCTGTTTGTCACCTATGCTGAAGCTGCACCTGGCAGACCTGCAGCCAAGTGGACGATAGGCAGGTGGGTCACCTCCTGCATAGGTCTCTGCTATAAGTTGGTGGGCATGGAGCCTCCCAGAGGATAAAGCTCATTCTACCCGTCATACTGCTGCATCGGTGGCTGCTTCAGGGACGTCCCTATCCAGGAAATCTGCAGGGCTGCTACCTGGAAGTCCACATGCTTATTACCCATTACCACATCGACCTTGAGTCACGCCGGGATGTTGGTTTTGGGGCCTCCGTTCTCCAGTCTTTATTCCCTAAGTAGGGGGTGTGCGCCTTGCCTTCCTCCTCCCGGAGAACTGCTAGGAGTCTGTCAATAAGTGTGGATGAACAACATATCCACGTCCCTAGAAATACGGGTTACTCACCTGTAACAGGAGTTCTAGGAATGGTATCTCATTGTTCATCCACCTGTTCCATTTCTCGGCTTGATACAAGACAACCTGAGCTTCCAGCGGCCAGATCTGGCGTCATGGGGCGGATCTGAGAGTGTTACCACCCGGGTGGGTGGGAGGAGCCAGCTTGAAGACCTTCCGGCAAGATTTAAAGCGGCAAGGATACCTGCCAATAAGTGTGGATGAACAACATATACCATTTCTAGAACTCCTGTTACAGGTGAGTAACCTGTATTTATCAGCTCTTCTATGTGAACAATGGCGAGTCTAGGATCCAGCCAAACCCCCAAATATTTTTAAATTTTGATACGTACTCCAACTGTTTACCTAGTATTGTAGTAATTTGGGGGAGTAGCTTCGTTGCGGCCGGATTTGCTAGGTTAGGAAAGGGTGACAAGAACATTGCTTTTGTCTTCTTGGTATTTAGAAGCAGCTTCTGCTTTAGAAGCTGAGTCTGTAGCCGATTGAAATCGTCCTGTAGTTTGGAGTATGCCACTTGGGGGAAAGATCCGCTAGAGTTCAGTACTGTATCATCTACAAATAGATGAATGTGGGCCTTTTTGATAGTAGCATCGATTCTGTTGACATAAAGTGCAAAGAGCAGGGGACTCAAAATGGAACCTTGGGGAACGCCTCTGTGAAGGGCTTTCAAAGGAGAGACTTCACCATCCGCTTTACTTGCTGTGAACGGTCAGCAAGGTAATTGCTGAACCATGTGAGTGAGAGAGCATCCGGTCCAGTGGTTTGAAGGGATATGAGGAGCAGACTATAATCAACTGTATCAAAGGCCTTACTTGGGTCCAGGAAAACTGCACAGACAAAATTCTTATCCAGCTCACTCTGCCAATCATTAGTGACTTTGGCCAAAGCGGAAGTAGTGATATGTTGTGCTCTGAACCCTGATTGTAATGGGTTAAGTTTTGACGATTCCAGATGGTTCTTGAGCTGGGTGTTCACAATTTGTTCCAATAACTTAGGATAGGGAGAAGGGAAATAGGCCTATAGTTATTTAGGTCACAAGGGTCACCTGACTTAAACAAAGGGACGACATGTGCCATTTTCCAGATGGGAGGAAGGTCGCCTTGTGACAGAGGTAGGTTAAACAGATGTGTAATAGGCGCAACTAGGACCCTATAGTCCATCTTCAGAAAAAATGGGTCGATGTGATCGGCACCTGCGCTTTTTCTGACGTCGAATTTTAACAGGAGTTCTTCCACCTCCTTCAGAGATGTGGGTTGAAGCGAGAAGGTATGACTGGAGGAGGGGGTGCCTTGTTTATCAACCCCAAGTTGTGCTTGAAGGTTACTGGCGGAGGAAGAGTCGAAGGCTAGACCTGCTGTAGCAAAATGATTGTTGAAGGCATCAAGGATTGATGGTTTATCAGTCAGTATGGTACTACCCATCGAGATTTTTGTAGGCAAGGAAGTCCCGGCTGAATGGCCTTCTATACCCTTAATTACCCTCCAGAATTTGGAAGGGCAGTTGGCCGAGAGATCAAGTCGTGAGCTAAAGAAATTAGCCTTTGTTTCTCTAACCATCTTAGTGCAAAGGTTTCTCGCTCTCCTGAAGGAAGTCCAGTCAGTCGTTCGTTAGCTTAGTTTTTCGAGCAGTTTCCAAAGCCTGTCCCTATTCCGCATTGTCGTTCAATTCCTCAGTAAACCATTGACAAGATTTGTTCCTGACTCGGACCTTCACTAGTGGTGCTTGCCTATGAAGTACTCCTAACACAATTTCTTGAAAATGTCATGCTGAAGCGACAGATTTAGCTAGGTAGAAATCCTGCCGGCGCATGGAATGGCTCATCTCCAGAATATACTTCCCAGGGACGAAGTTACGTCAACATCTTATTGGTAAAAAATTTAGAAGCAGGTGGTGGTGGAGCATGATTGGACCTGACTCCAGCAATGAAGCAGTGATCACTGATGTCAGAGAAGAATACTCCAGCATGGGTAAACAAATACGGTTTGTTAACTAAGATCATATCCAGCAGGGTGCTGTTGGTAGGATTTAACTTGTTTGGCCGGGTAGTTTCATTGATAAGCTGGGTCCATCCAAGTGAGTCACAAAGTGTTTTTAGAGGAGTTGAGGCATTAGACAACCAGTGTAGGTTGATGTCACCTAGTATTACAGACTGTGAGGATCTATGACCCAAGACTTTACTTAAATGATCCAGAAGCTGTAACCCTGCAGAAGGGCGTCTGTAGCAGCCTGACACACAAAGTGAGATGCCAGGAGAGATCCCAACCTGAAGGGTAAGACTTTCAGACTTGCTTTGGACAGATGCAGTCTCGACAACAGAGGCAGTGAATTTTTCCTTAATGTAGATAGGTACTCCGGGGTGGTGGAGTTGCTATTGGTTCGGAACTGTGAGTAGGCAGGGAGGTTTACTTCAAAGTTGGTTGTGGTTGGGCGGAGCCACGTTTCAGTGACCACCAAAATATCAGGGTTAGTGTGGCATATCCAGGCCTGGATGGAGCAGATTTTTGTCAACAGGCTGCACACATTTAACATGCATAAAGCTTAGGCATTTAAGGCTAGATAGGTCGTTGGCTGATCCGATGGGAGATGGGGGTCCAGGGTTACGTTCAGCATTCCCTGAGCATAACAGTAGAAGGAGCAGTAGCTTCCTGGATAACCCTAAGAGAAGTTTTAAGACTCTGATTCATTCACGTCTATGGGGGGCATGATACTGACAAGGAGGAGGCTTAAGGCTGATGCCTACTAGGTTTAGAGTTACATGCAGTAAGACTTTACCAGTGACAAATAATGGCGAGTATATGGGCGACGGGACAGTTGTAGGACCACTGGGGTGTATCCTGATAGGGTACCAGTATGCCAAGAAGGATGTGTGTCCAAACACGGAAGGAGAGAGTGGATGGCACAGCTAAGGTATTAAATAGGGCTTAGAATGTCCGCACATTGTACATCCTTGGGCGTATTCTTTGATGGTGGATTTAAATAGTCACTTGTGACTTGCATCTCTTCTGACTGTATACCATTTACCACTACTGTTTTCTGCCCACCAACCAGTTTTCCACCCAGTTGACCAACTTCTGACCCACCCCGAGCCTACCCAGCTTATTAATCAATCTTCTATGTGTAACAGTATCGAAAGTTTTGCTGAAGTCAAGGTAGGCAACATCAACTGCTCCCCCCTTAGTCCACCACTCTGGTTACCCAGTCAAAGAAATCTGAGATTAGTTTGACAGGACCTTCCTGCTGTAAACCCATGCTGTCTTGGATGCTGTGCTCCTGTAGATTCCAGATGTTGCAGTATCCTTTCCTGAAGGAGTGCCTCCATAATCTTGCCCACTATTGAAGTAAGACTGACTGGTCTGTAGTTCCCTGCCTCCTCCCTACTTCTACTCTTGTGGAGCGGGATCACATGAGCCGCCCTTCAGTCTTCTGGGACCTCTCCTGTGCACAGAGACTCACTAAACAGTTCTGATAATGGCTCTGCTAGTTCCACCCTTATCTCCTTTAGTACCCTGCGATGGATGCTATCTGGTCCCATTGCCTTGGCCACCCTGAGCTTAGCAAGGTCTGGTAGGACCTTTTCTTTTGTGAAGGGACTTGTGCACACCTCCCTTCCTTCGTGTCCATGGTACTGGGCTGTGGGCCCTGCCCTACCTTCTCCTCAGTAAATACTGAGCAGAAGTGTCTATTTAAGATAGATGCTTTTCCTTGGTCCTCCACCACACACTCCTCCTTATCCCCTTTGATCTTAGCAATACCCCCTCTGGACTTTCTCCTTTTTCTAATGTATTTTTAGTCTCTCCTCATAGGGTCTCTGGTACAGACCCCGCTCCATTTTGGTTGCCCTCCTCTGGACCGCCTCTACTCTGTCTTCCTGGAGATGTGGTCTCCGGAACTGGACATAGTACTCTAGATGAGGTCTCGCCAATGATCTATACAGTGTTATCACCACCTCCCTCTTTCTGCTGGTGATACCTCTCCCTGTGCACCCCAGCATCCTACTGGCTCTCCCCACTGCCTTGTCACACTGTTTGACCATTTAGGTCATTAGATATGATTACCCCCAGGTCTCCTTTGTGGTGTTTTTTTAATTACTCTCTCTCCCTCCTTACTGCCTGCTAGCCCGACCCTTCGGGATATCTGAGTCATCCTCCTACCACACACCCACCAGGACTCCCCTCTTGCTACTCCATGGAGCTTCGCTTTTCCCCCAGAGCAGGGATGAGGCAGGGCCCTTCGTCCCGTAATCCATCATTTCGTCAGGCCGAGATGATGGTCCTGGTGAGTGGGGCACATTGGAGGCACGCTCTGGGAAGTCCATCTTCCCGGAGAAAGCAGGTGTCTTTTACTCTCTTTCCTCCCTCCCCCTACAGTGCGCAGCCCCCCTGACATCAAGGCGACAAGCGCCAAAGTCCTCACTAAGCGGCCACCCGTTCCTGCAGTGGGAGGCATAGTACTCGAGGCAGCCTCCATGCAGTCAGACAAGTACTGATGCTGTGGCGCAGCCCTCCCAGAGAAGGCGAGCTGTCGCCGGACACTCAAGCCTGTCTTCCCCCAGCTGACCCACCAGTGATCAGAGTCTGCTCCCGAACCCGGGTCGTCAGCATGGAGCGAGGTGTGTCATCCAGCGCCTCAATCCTCAGCGCCACCGGGCCGTCTCTTTCATGTTTGATCATCAGTACCACCCCCCCACCCCAATCTTGTACTCCGCTTCTGGGTTTTTGTGCCCCTAGTGCATGATTTTGCACTTCATCGCATTGAAACTTAGTTGCCACACGCTTCAAGCTTTCTTAGATCCCTGATTGAAGTCCCCCCCTTAGTTGCCATCTTTTGGTTGGTTCCCCCAGTACTTTATCTGTCCCTTGTCTCTCCCCCCCATGCCGGAGATCTGTCGATCATGCCAATGCGAATAGCCGTTCCATTCCCTGTCTCTAGGGTGACCCACAGTGCTTCCACCCCATCCTGTATTCCCTATGCCTCTGTTGCTTTTATGCTATCTCTTGTGTAAAGAGCCACTCTGCCCCTTTCTTACCCTCCCTGTCCTTCATGAACAGAGTATAGCCATATCCCAGTCATGGTGCTTGTGACAACCCATCTCTCTCTGGGCTGTAAAAGCTTTCAGAGAGGTGTTTGTCTTTGGGTATTTGCTGCCACCAGCTGGGTTCGTCCAGCACCGAAATCCCACTTGCATAGAACTGGGAGGTCAAACATGCAGTTGCACAGTTCAAAGCCTGGTGGTGTCTGTTGGGTGGTGGATGCTAAACAGAGTTTGTCTCAGCCAGTGGAAACCATAAATTTACCTTAGAAATAATTTGTCACAGCCACAACTGTTGAGTAAATGGCTCTTTCTAGGATCGTGGATATGTTTTTAATCCACACTCTTTGGCATGTCCCCTTCCACTTTAAATTTTGCCGGAAGTCTTCAAGCTGGCTCCTCCCACCAACCAGGGTGGTATAACCCTCGGCTCCGCCGCATGACGCCAGATCTTCCTTTCTGCTGGAAGATTCAGGTTGCCTTGCTTGTGCTCACGCATTTTGTAGGCCTTGGCTTCAAAACCTTCGGTTATTCCAAAAATCCATCTAGTTCGCATTAGCGATTGCGACTCTCTACCTTTGATTATGGAAGACAAGTCTTCCCCTGGATTTTGCTGGTGTCCCTGCGGCCAAAAGATATCGCACACCGATCCCCACACTGCGTGCGTTTGCTGTCTCGGTGTCGACCATGACACCTCGAAGTGCAATCTTTGTCTCACTTTTCATCCCAAAGTCCTCAACAACTGTCTCGCATGCCTGAAGTTGGGAGGCTGGAGAAATGGAACCCTCCGGTAAAATCTAAGGAGGCTTGCTGGGCGGCTTCCACGGCTGCAGGATCTGCCGAGCAATTGGAATGAATGCAGGCATTCGAGGAGGAAGTGGCTTGGGCTACAGAAACTACTCTGAGCTTCTTTGTTCCGCTCAACTTGGGCTCCTTCTGAGAGTTGTGCCAGTCTCTCTCGACCAAGGGGGAAGAGTCCTGCGGGCACGCACTCCTCTCAGTCCCATAAGTGGGAAAAGGACCCGGGATCATCTTTGTCCCAACGGAGACTATCTCGATCCCAGGAACCGTCAGTCTCGACGTCGGTTGAAATTGCCTCTTCAGCCGCTGGCTTCTCTGCTTTGCCATCTGGCTAGTCGCGCAAAGTGTTAATAGACAATGTGGAAATCGTCATCGACCTGATTGATCTGTTGCCGCCGATTTCAGTCAGTGATTCTCTTGATCGAACACCTTTTCTTAGTTTCCCCGATGAGGAGACCCAGCCTGCTGGAACTCCTATAGAGGAAGTGGTCCCTGACCCCGGGAAATTGCCAGCCCTGCTGGTGTTTCCTGAGCGCCCGAATCAGCCCATCCGATCTCAATAGAGGTCCAGGATCCCCTCGACAGAAAGGCTGAGGAAGAGCCACAGACGGTCTAAAAGGAGGTGACGCTATCGGTCATCCTTGTCCTCGGATGAGGAAGAGGCTCTGATGGAAACTCCGGGGCTACGAGGACCTCATGTGGCAGCAGCTGATTTTGACTGGGCACAAGCCAACCCCGGCTTCCATCTCAGCCATTACTTGGCTTTCGCCTCCTAGATCGAAGCAGACTCCTTCAGAGCCGATCAAGTCAGTTCCCCCGCCCATGGAGCTGGCAAAACCTCTGGTTCGGCCTAAACAGGTCTCTCCACCGATAGTGGTGGAACTACCACCCAAGCAGCCTGTGGGAGGGGCTCCTTCTAAGGAAGACAGGCCAGACACTGGGCTTCCCCGGCATCTTGCGGTTACTATCACCCCGGATTGCCCTCGGAGGGTCGAGGGTGACCTGGGCAGTCGACCGTTGTATCCGGATTCCCTGTATTCGGATGTGACCGGCCTGCATTCTCATCCCAGGGATGACAAATTGACCAGTGGGTTAGAGACGGAGGAAGGTCCTTCGTCCTTTCAGGGCATTCTCCGCCTCATCTCTTAAGTCCACAGGGATGCCCCTGGAGCCAATCCAGAAAAAGGCAGAATACCCTCTCACGGACATCCTCAAGAGATGGGATACCCAGACGGAGGCTTTTCCTGTGGCCGAGGCCATTGTTGGCCCAGCCTTAGAACTCTGGCAGTGCTCTGCCTCTTGTCCAGCACTGTCTGCCTGCATGGCCTGCAAGTATTCGGTGCCCATGGGGTCCCTTGCAGGGTTCACAGAATACCCTTCGACTGAGAGTCTGGTGACCACCTCTGTGTTCAGGCGTACTGGCAGTTCTGATGACACTGACAGACCTCTCGAGAAAGAGTCCAAAGTCTTGGACCATTTGGCTAGGAAGGACTATTTGTGGTGTCTTCCTTGGGTCTTCATCGGGCAAGTTCGGCGTCGTCATGGCACACTTCTCCCATGCCCTTCTGGGGTCTTTGAATGAAGTCCTCCCACACCTCCCAGCGGACATGCAGACCACTGTCAAGCAGGTCCGGGATCAGGGCTGAGCCGTTGCCAAACAGCTTCAGACAGCCCTTGACATTGGGGATTCTTGTGCCCGTTCGATGGCAGCAGCAGTTGCCTCTCATCGCAGGGCTTGGCTGAGACTCTCCTCCTTCCCGGTGGATACTCGGCACAAACTGGCTGATAGGCCTTTACTGGACACCGACCTTTTCGGCCTGGGTGTGGCTGGTAATCTCCTGCATATTGAGCAATCCAGTGCCACTTTGGATGCCACTTCTTCCAATGGTTCTTCGGGTAAGACCTGCAGAAGATCAAGAAGAAGCCTTTTTGGCACTCTTCCCCTTTGGCACAGCAGCCATCCTTTCAAGGAGGACAGCAGCAGCAGTAGGCTCAAGCTTGGTGCCCCCAGTCCAAGCTCAGTCCCTCCCAGGCCCGTAAAAGAGGCCGAGGTTCAGGTCCTGGATCATCTTCCTCCAAGCCTGCTCAGTGACTGGGCAGGGGCTGCCTCCTCCTCTCCCATCACGCCAGCTCTGGGTCTTCCTGTGGGGGGCTGCCTCCACTACTTCCTTTCCACCTGGTCTGCTGTCACTTTGGACAGGTGGGTTCTCGAAGTGGTCAGTCAGGGACTGCCTCTGGAATCGAGCAATACCTTCCAAGCTGAGCCCGCGCCCCCTCGGGAGGAAAGAGTATACACCCTGACTGTCAGCTCTTCAAGATGACATCGCTCAGCTCCTCCTCAAGGAGGCAGTAGCTCCAGTGGCGGATCCTCCAGCAGACCCAGGCTTTGTCTCCAGGTACTTCTGGTGCCCAAGCGGATGGAGGCTGGTGCCCCATTCTAGATCTGCATGATCTGAATCAATATCCCAGGTCATGCACCTTTCGGATGGTCACACTGTCCCAGATCATACCATCCTTGGAGCAAAGCATGTGGTTCTATTCACTGGATCTGCTGGACGCGTTTTCATGTCCCAATCTGTCCATCTCATCAGCAGTTCCTCCGCTTTAGGGTCGAAGGGACTCTGTACGAGTTCCGAGCTGTGCTGTTCGGCCTGTCATTGGCCCCACTGGTCTTCACCCAAATGCATTGCAGTGGTGGTGGACCATCTCAGGCGTCGGGGAAGGGGGGGTCCGGATTTATCCCTATCTCAACGATTGGCTCCTAGCAGGTCCCACCCAACAGGAGGTGGAGAGGTCCCGGGACCTGGCCCTCCAGACCTGCTCCCAATTTGGCCTCCTGATCAGTGAGACCAAGTCGCAGAACTCGTAGCTTCCCAGGTGATGGGCTTCATCGGGGCATCCTGGTAGCCCCAGACTGGCCACACCAGTTCTGGTATCCAGATCTCCTCAGCCTCAGCTGCAGGCCCCTGGAGCAGCTTCCAGCATGCCCGGACCTGATATCTCTCAATCAGTGGAAGGTATACCATTCAGACCTTCAATCCCTACACCTCACAGCCTGGTACCTGAGCGGCTAGAATTCCAAGCTTTTGGTCTTTCAGAGGATGTCCTCACTGTGGTGGAGGCATCCAGAAAGGAATCGACCAGGAAATGTTATGCCTTCAAATGGAAAAGGTTTTCCATTTGCTGTCAGGGTAAGTGCCTGGACCCTCTGTCCTGTCCAGTGGCTAACATTCTTGACTACCTTTGGTCTCTCTCCAAAGGGGTCTGCGGTCAGCGACCCTTAGGGTGCACTTGGCAGTCATCTCTGCTTACCGGGTGCGGGCCGGTCAGCCAATGTTGGAGCAGGAGACAGTGGTCGGGTGCTTTTTTCAAAGGCCTGGATCCCATATCCCCTCTGGTGTGTGAACCTCTACCTCCATGGGATCTTCTTCTGGTACTGGCAAAGCTCATGGGCAAGCCATTTGAACCAATGCACAAGTGTGCCTTGTCACACCTGTCGTGGAAAACTGCCTTCCTGGTGGCAATCACATCTGCCTGAAGGACAGGGGAGCTCCAGGTGCTTTTGGTGGACTCACCTTATCTGGTCTTCCACAGGGACAAGGTTGTCCTATGCCCCACCCGAAATTCCTTCCGAAGGTAGTGTCAGAGTTTCACCTTAACCAGGTGTTAACTCTGCCAGTTTTCTACCCCAGCTACACCTCGGAGGCCGAGTACAGGCACCATACTTTGGACCCGAGACGTGCTCTCTCCTAGTATAAGGAGAGGACGGCGGAAATTCGGGGAGATGTTCGCCAGCTGTTTGTCACCTACGCTGAAGCCACATCTGGCAGACCTGCAGCAAAGCAGACAATTGCAAGATGGATTACATCATGCATTAGTCTGTTATGAGTTGGCAGGCAAGGAGCCTCCCAGAGGGGATAAGAGCTCATTCTGCCCGCCATACCACTGCATCAGTGGCTGCTTCCGGGGACATCCCTATCCAGGAAATCTGTCGGGCTGCTACCTGGAAGTCAGCAAACACCTCTATCACCCATTACCACATTGACCTTGAGTCACGCCGGGATGCTGGTTTTGGGGCCTCAGTTCTCCAATCTGTTTCCCAAGTAGGAGGTGTGCGCCTTGCCTCCCCCCTCCTGGAGAACTGCAAGGAGTCTGCCAAAGAATGTGGATGAACAACATATCCACAATCCTAGAAAAACTGGTTACTCACCTGTAACAGTAGTTCTAGGAGTGGTATATGTTGTTCATCCACATGGACCCGCACAACACCTGGCTTCCAGCGAGCTAAGATCTGGCGTCATGGGGCAGAGCCGAGGGGTTATACCACCCAGGTGGGTGGGAGGATCAAGCTTGAAGATTTCTGGCAAGATTTAAAGTGGAAAGGGACATGCCACTCCTAGAACTACTGTTACAGGTACTGTAGGTAACCTGTTTTTACTTAAGGTCAAAAGTAGCATTACAGGATATATGTGTTTCACAAAAGAGAATAACAGATGTTTTTAAGTACCCGATGACAAAAGAAAAAGGCTGTTGCTGACTCCATTACCGAGCCATGGTGCACTGAGTGTGTGACAGAAATACTGCTGAATTATGCTGAACTCTTACCCTTCCCTATCCATAAAGAGAAACTGGAACCTATGCTATCTGCCAGCTCCCACAGACATAGCTAGAAGGGTAAGCCCCAAGCTTGGCCTCTCGGATGCAACTTCCCCAGCAATTCCAAGAGCAACAACCCTATAACTGTCTTTCAGCATCTTCTATTCTCTCTTGAGAATAGGAAATTCTTGTCTCCCCCACCTTGCATGCACCAACCATTTACCATGTATGTATTTGTGTCCTAATCAGATCTAACGGCTATCAGTGTCCAATTATATTCATTATTAACCTTAAGCTTGTATTTGCGTGATCCAATACCTTTAAATTGTGAGTGTGTGTGTGTGTGTCCACTCCCCTTCTTAGTCCCTGTGTCTGCAATTTATTACTCGGCCCTTATCTAGATGCTGGTGGACAGTAGAATTCCTGTGTGTGTGTGTGTGTGTTTTTTTCCCCCCAGACTATTAAAAAATACCAGCCTAAAATCTAATCCATTAATTCCTTCCTTCCTATTTCTGTCACATACTCATTGCACTGTGACTCGGTAATGGAGACAATGTCCAGGTCAGCCTCTGCCATAATGACCAGAAGGTTATTTCCCAGTCTATGAGCATTTGCTCACATGGCCTTCCAAATTCTTCTGCCACCCTTCTTGTCAGGACCCTTTTTTTCCCTTTTGCCCACTCTCCTTACCCCTCTGCCTTCATTTGCATCCCTCTTCATTTCTGCCATACTACTTTTCTTGCTGTTAGAAACATAGAATTTGAGGACAGATAAGGACTGCTTGGCCCACCCAGTCTGCCCATTTCCCTACCTGATGCATAAGCTGCAGATTCTAATTAATCAACAGCTTACTTCCTCCTGTCCCCCCATTAGAATTGCCTTATGCCTGTCCCATGCATTCTTAAATTCTCCCACTGTTCCTGTTAGGTACCCTTGGGGATTTCCCTCCATTTGGCTTCTCCCTACTGACTACGCCAGCTTGCGGGGGGTGGACAGCTTGTCTCCCTGGTTCCTTCTACCACCCTTTCAGCTGGTGTAAATGCTTGCCAATGTGGCATTTAAACCGTTCACTGAAGACTGTGGTTCCCTCCGGTTGGATGCAGGCTGCCCCCGTATAGGCCTTTATCTCTCCAGGTGGACCCCAGTTCCCAATTTAGCTGAAACCCTCCTCTGCACCACTCCTTCAACCATTCGTTGAAGCTCCTGGTACAGAGTAACCTATCCTCTTCCCTCCTCATCAGAGAAAGGCACACCACAAAAAGGCCACTGTGTGCTACGTGCTAAGACCCCTCCCTAACCCCCTGAATGTCTCTTGCACTCTTCTAGCCTCTTCCCTAGCCAGGTCATTTGTCTCCAGATGGACAGTGACATCCAGCTCTCCCTCCCGTCCTGCTGCCTTAGCATTCCTCAGGATCCACTTCCCACCCCTCCGAGCCATGGTGCCAGGTAGGCACCTAACCTCTCCTTCCCACCCTGTCCCCAAGTTCACCACTGAGTTGCTTCCTCCTCCTCCTCTGGGGTCCTCTGCTACCCTTCTTGGGGCCTCTCCTACGGAGGACACCCCACATCCTCCCTGGTCACTACTGTGGGTGCCTCCATAGGAGAGTCCCACCCTGCCAGAGCAGTGTATGAGTTGTGTAGTAGTAGTACCATCTGGTGGATGTGCCTCTGACCCACCACCTTCGCCCTTCCTGAGCCCACCCACTTCTCCTCCTTGGCATCCTTTGAGGCAGCGGTGGTGGACTTGGTACCTGGGTGGGGGAGGAGGCCCCTGAATCCTAGCCAACTTGGCCTGGAGTCGAACAACCTTCCCCCTCAGCTGAGAAAGGTGCACACAGATGGGGCAGCACCGCAGTCTCCAGAAGGTCTCCCTGAACAATGCCACCCCACAGCCACTGCATTGCACCACTCCCAGCATGTCTGTTTTCTACCCTGGTTGCTTTTGTTTTCCTTAAACCCTTTTTCACCCCTACACTTCCCAACTTTTGCTTCTTTCTAACTTTCCTCTCACCTGCAGTGTATGAGCTACCCCTACCCTAGATAGGGTGTTTCACCTCTTCCGAACTTTTGCTTGTACCTACTCTCCTTACTCCTTTGCAATGTGTGGTGTAGAGTTTTAACAGGACACTTGTCACAGTTGTCCTGCTTTCCTGATGAAATGTGGAGTGACAGTCTGCTGGCTGCCTCATTGAGCAGACTCCTGTGGGTGGAGACTGCTGTGCTAGTCCTTTGTGGGGGTTGCAGTGTGGGGGACCGCTTGATGGCCTACTCCTTATGTAAAAAGCAGAAGCAAAATGGCTCTGCCGAGGTTTGGCAGTACTGCCCGTCCATCTCCCATGAGCTGTTATAAGCTCAGATCATAAATTGTAGCCATTTGAGACTCAAAATGCATCTCCTTGAATAATGGTCAACTGAGTGTTATATAGTCTTCACAATTTATTTATTGAAACCACCTGAAAGAACATATAGAACTAAAGATTAAAAAGTGGCATTGTATAAGAAGGATATACATAGTATTTCTCAAACAGACTTTGTCCTTTTGAGAATAAATATTCTTTACTAGAACTATGAGATAACTGTCTTGAGGACATTAACAGTATGATTTACTAATATTAATGTATAGCGTCATCACGCATGGTGCCACCTGCACATCATGAAGCTTGCGCTGTGAGGACTATTCCCATGCCAGTTTACATGTCCCGTGACTACTGTACTAGAATGTTGCTGTCTGACTGGTCTCCAGTACTCGTCTAAGGTGCATTTGGCTGCCGTTTTGGCTTTTCATGCACTCATTGAAGGGCACATGGTATCACAACTAAAGATGTCCCATGCATTTCTTAAGGGCATCCTACACACGTATCCTTCAGTTTGTAAACTGGTTCTGCCTTGGGATGTGAATTTTGTTCTTGAAGAATTGACTGGGTCTCCATTTGAGACGGCTGCCACTTATGACATGCATGTCCTGTCGTGAAAGGTGCTTTTTCCTGTCACTATGATTCCTGGATGTGGAATTTCTAAACTTCAGGCTCTCACATCGGGGCACCTCTGTTTTATTTTTTACAAGGACAGGGTGGCTTTGCGGACCAGTCCTAGATTTCTACTGAAGATTGCCTCTGATTTCACATTGAATCAGACCAGACACCTTCCTGTGTATTATCCTGAGCATGCTAACACATTTTTAGTATTGCTACACACACTTGATGTGCAATACTAGAATACTGCATTTCTGTATTGATCACACTGACTTCAGAAAGTCCTCTAAGCTTTTTCTTTTGTTCACCCCTGGTAAAGAGGGCATCCCCGTATAAAAAGAGCCTGTCCAAATGGCTGGCCAACTGTATTACGGTTTGTTATAAGAAGCATGGTAAGGAGCTTACTGGTGCTGTCTGTGTCCGCTCTACCCACGGGAAGGCCACTTCTGTTACCTGTTTAAAGAGTGTTTCTGCAGCTGACTTACAGTAGTGTTGCTGGTACATGGAGCACTGTGCACCTTTCACTAAGCATTACAGTCTGGACATAGCCTCTTGCAAATGTACTCATTTTGGCCTTGCTATACTGCAGGTCCTCCTGTCATAATCTCAAAAAATAAGAGGTTTCAAGTTTACATGGGATAGACATAGGGGAATATTAGTAATTTGGCAGTGAGGAGGGAGAGTTGCTGGAAACCTTTAGGGTCTGCAGAGACTGCCTAGGCAGGGACCATCTGAGCAGATTGGGTGGGACAAGTCCTTTTCTGTGACATTCTTTGTTTCTACCCAGAAATAATAACCAATTAGAAAAACTTAAATATAGTGTGAGGGTCCACCCCACTGTCCTGCAGCAGCCCATCCTGCAGACAGTCTGAGCTTGATAGCAGACTCTGGTCCCTGTGTCAGGTGCCAGGCAAAGCTGCAGGCAGCTGCCAGAGGCAGCATGCTTCAGTCGGGGAGGAGTGGCAGGTTCTGTCATGCCATGACCTCAGTAGGTGGGCCATGGAGCTTGTTGTTCCAGTGGGTCTCACTGCATTACTGAGGCTGGAAGGCACAGTCCACACTGGGTAGGAGGAAGGAAAAAAGAGAAGAAACTGGGGAAGAAGATAAACCTTGCTATTCGAATGATGGTGATTAGCCTGAACAGGGTATAGCCTAGGGAGATGGCAGGAAAAGAGAAATAGATTTATATGGAAGAAAAAAAATAAAAATACTATACGCAAGCAGTCCATCCCAATATGTTTACCAACCCACAAGACAAGGACCTATTTTAGACCGGACACTATGCAACAGTGAGGGAATATTTAGTTCTAGGGACATGGATATGTTGTTCATCCACACTCTCTGGCAGGTTCCTTGCCGCTTTAAATCTTGCCGGAAGGTCTTCAGGCTGGCTCCTTCCATCCACCTGGGTGGTAAAACTCTCGGCTCCGCCCCATGATGCTAGATCTTCCTTACTGCATGGAAGCTCAGGTTCCCTCCTTAACGCTCTGCATGTAGACTGGATCCTAATTCTTTGGTTCGCCCAAAACTTATTTTAAAATTTTCAAGACTTCGGTCATCTTTCTCCCTCGCGGCTGCGATGGACACATCAGCTCCCGGATTTCGGCGGTACCCTTGTGGGCAGAAGATGTCCAGGACGGACCCGCACTCCATGTGAGTCTACTGCCTTGGCCTAGAACACGACCCGCAGGCCTGAGAGTCATGCCGTTTGTTTTTGGCCAACGTCCTGGAGGACCGTGGTTGCCCGGTTACAGCTTGGGCGCCCGAGAAGCGCCACCTACCGGTTAAGTTGAAGGAGGCCCGTTGGGCTGTTACCACGACGGCTGGCTCGGCTGAGCAACTCAAGCAGATGATCACCCTCAAGGAGAAGGCGGCCCAGGCCGCATCATCCTCTTCCTCGGTCACGGCATTTATCCCACTCTCACTGGGTACCTCGTATTCGGCTTCTTTCAAGGAGCTTTGCCAATCCCTTTCCACGAAGGGAGAGGGGCCATCGGGACATTGCTCTTGGTCCAAAAAGGACGACTCAAAGGGTAAGTCCCATCGTCTGCGTTCATGGGAGCGGGAGAGGTACCCTTCCCGGACAGTCTACTTCGGTCGAGGTTGCGGCTAAGGCCACTGGCTTCACGGCGTCCCTGTCAGGCCAGCCGGCCGAGACGCCAGTCGACGCAGTCGAGATTTTTCTCGACCCATCGGACAGGCTGTCGATTGGTGAGGCCGACAACCCTTCTTCACCGGTTCTCCCTGGTGGAGACAGAGGACCTGCCTGCTCCCCCAGTGCTGCAGTCCCCAGTTAAGGCTTCTGAGCGAGGAAGGCGGGTGTACCGCCCCTTCCTAGACCCATCTCGAAGTATAAGAGGATCTCGGTCTCTGTCTCGGACATCGTCTCGGTCCAGCCGACATCGGCGGTCTCTGTCTTGGCACAGAGGTAAGTGGGGCCGCCGCTCGTCCTAGTCTTCCTCCTCGGAAGAGGAGAGGCTTCGGCGCAAATTGCGTCTATGCTATGAGGACCTGATGTGGCAGCAGTTACTTCTGTCCGGGAACAAGCCGACGCCTTCCCCGGCCATCAAGTGGCTGTCACCCGAGTGGCCGAAACAACCCCTCGCTATAGTCGAGGTGCCCAAGCCTGGGCCGGCTGTTTGGCTGAAACCAGCTGCCCCACCGATTGTGGTGGAACCTCCGCCTCCACGACTGAAATCGGGGACGCCGACCAAGGGCTCTCGGTCGGGTCAGGGCCTGCCCCACAGGTTGTTGGTCACCCTCACTCCCGACCGTCCTCGGCAGGTGGAGGGTGGCTCAGGTCCCAGGCAGCTCTTCGTGGACTCCTCCGAGTCTGACTCCTCCTCCCTGTTATCCAGGCCCATTTACCTGGAGTCCTCCGGGAGACAGTCGATGGACGAAAGCCCATCATCCTTCATGGGTTTGCTTTGGCTCATCTCTGAGTCCACCGGGATGCAGCTCGAGCCTGTATCCAAGCGGGCCAAGTATCCCCTGGCGGAGATACTGGACCGAGGATTCTCCTGCAGGCCTTTCCGGTGGCTGGAAGCCATTGTTGGCCGAGCCTTGGAGCTCTGGCAGGGGCCGTTTCCTGTCTCGTCTTGACCAGGATGGCCAGGAAGTATCTGGGTCCCTACCGGCTCTTTGCCCAGTTTTTGGAACACCCTCTGCCAAGGGTTGGTCACCGACAGTGTTTTCCGGCGTTCGGGAAGCGATGGGGTGATGAACAAGCCCCGACAAGAGTCAAAAAGCTGGACTATGCAGTGCAAGGTGTACACTGCGTCCTCCCTTGGCCTCCATGCCAGCTCGGCCGTGCTGATGGCACACTTCTCCCACGCCCTCATGGGCTCCCTGGATGAGGTGATCCCTCATCTCCTGGCCGACCTGCAGACCACGGTCCGGCAGGTGCGGGACCAGGGTAAGGCAGTGGCTAAGCAGCAGCTCCAAATGGCTCTGGACATCGTAGACTCCTGTGCCAGATCGATTTTGGCCGTAGTGGCCATGCACCACAGAGCATGGCTGAGGATATCCACCTTCACGGCGGATACCCAGCACAAACTAGCGGATGTCCCCTTCTTGGGGACCGACCTCTTCGGCCCTGGAGTGGAAGGTCACCTCCAGCGGATCGAAAAGTCATATGCCACTCTGGACTCTGTCACCTCCGCCCAGAAGGACAAAGGCCGCCGACAGCAGCAGCACAAGCCCTTTCGTCCTTCTGCGCCTGCAGCACGTCTGGCCCACCAGCACCAGGGCCAGCAGACTCGCGCATGGCATCCCAAACCCAAGCCTGCGGCTTCCTCCATCAGGAAGTAGGGAGGTAAAGGCCCCGGAGGTCCCTCGGCCGGTCCCTCCTCTAAGTCTGCCCAGTGACGGGTTGAGGGGTGTCACCCCCAGCCTTGTCACTCCCCCCTGAGTTCCCCCCCCCATGGGGGGACGGCTCCACCACTTCCTTCCCGCCTGGTCCGCTATCACCATGGACCGTTGGGTGTTTGGAGGTGGTAGGAAAGGGCCTGCCCCTGGAGTTTGAGCAGGCCCTGCCCTTCCAAGCCGTCACCCCTCGGGGGGGGCTACGGGGTCTGCAGCCTCTCTGTCGGCTCGCCAAGCCGATATTGCCCTGCTCCTCAAAAAAGAGGTGATCAGGAAGGTGGCGGATCCTCTGGACCCGGGGTTTGTGTCCAGGTACTTCCTGGTCCCAAAACAGACAGGGTGCTGGCACCCCATTCTCAACCTGAACAGGTTCCTACGGTCTCAGACCTTCAGGATGGTCACTCTGGCTCAGATAATCCCATCCTTGAAATGAGGCGTATGGTTCTGTTCTCTGGACCGTCAGGACGCGTTCTTTCACATCTCAAGCCGTCTGTCCCACCAAAGATTACTTCACTTCAGAGCAGAGGGATCCCTTTACGAGTTCCGGGCCATGCCTTTCGGCCTTTCCCTAGCTCCCAGGGTCTTCACCAAATGCTTGGCAGTGGTGATGGCATTTCTGCTACCGCAAGGGTCCCGGGGTTGTACCTCACCTGACCCACTGGTTGATTGCAGCCCCTCCAGAGCGGAGGTGGAGTGGTCCGAGATCTGGCTCTCCAGGTTTGCTCTCAGGTTGGCCTCCTCATCAGCGAGGCCAAGTCGGAACTCGTGCCAAAGCAGGTGATCCAATTCCTCGGGGCAGAGCTAGACTCTCTACGAGCCGGAGCACGGCTCCCGGCGGACAGGGCCGAGGTTCTTTCCTCCTTTGCTCAATCATTTCAGGTTGGGCAATCGCACCCTGCCCGGGACTTGCTGGGCCTCCTGGGCCTCATGGCGGCTTGCACCAGCGTGGTCCATTGGGCGCGCTGGTACATGCGTCCCCTTCAATGGGGGCTGGCCAGCCAATGGTCACAGCACTTCGATCCGCTGGATCAGCTAGTGACAGTGACCCAGGGGATGTGGAACGCCCTCCAGTGGTGGACCGTTCCAGCACATCTGCAGGAGGGCATCCCGTTTGTCCGTCCCAAGCCGGTCTCATTATCGACCAATGCCTCTCTGATGGGTTGGGGTGCCCATCTGGGGGAGCACAGAGCGCACGGCCTCTGGTCCCCTCGGGAGTCCCAATGCCATATCAACCTGCTGGAGCTTCGAGCGGTTCCTCTAGCCCTCACCGCCTTCGCTCCTTTTCTACGGGGTCAAGTAGTTCAGGTCCAGACGGACAATACCACGACCATGTACTACCTAAACCGCCAGGGTGGGACGCGCTCCATGCCTCTGTGCAGGGAAGCTGTCCGCATTTGGTCACTGTGGGCAGCCTGGGCGGATCTCCTCACCATTCATGTGGCAGGAGCCTCCAACACCCTGGCCGATGCCCTAAGCCGGATAGGGGCTGCGTCTCATGAGTGGTCTCTCCTGCCGGAGGTAGTACAAGATCTCTTCTCCCACTGGAGCACGCCTCAGGCAGACCTGTTTGCCTCCAGGGAGAATGCGAAGCTGAGACTGTTTCATGCCCACCCCCCTCAGCAGGGCTCGCTGCAGGGGGATGCCTTCTCGAGGCCGTGGACCCCGGGCCTCTTCTACGCCTTTTTCCCCCATTTCCCTTGATCCACAAGGTGCTTCTCAAGGCAAGGAGGGACAAGGCGCAGGTGATTCTGGTAGCCCCAGACTGGCCCTGCCAGTTCTGGTATCCAGATCTCCTCAGTCTGAGCTCCAGGCTCCCGAGGCTGCTTCCAGCCCACCCGGACCTGATCTCAGTCAGTCAGGGGAAGGTATTCCATCCGGACCTTCAATCCCTGCACCTGATGGCCTGGTTCCTGAGCGGCTAGAGTTCCAGGCCTTGGGTCTTTCCGACGAGGTCCTCAACGTCGTTGAGGCGTCCCGTAAGGAGTCGACCAGAAAATGCTGCGCTTCAAATGGAAGAGATTCTCCATTTGGTGTCAGAGCAAGGGCCTGGACCCTTCCTCCTGTTCCTTGGCAAGCATTCTGGACTACCTGTGGTCCTTTCTCAGCTAGGGCTTCGGTCGGCTGACCCATTAAGGTGCACCTGGCAGCCGTCTCTGCTTGCAGTGCAGGCCGAGAGCAGTCGGTGCGCGAGAGAGAAGGTGGTTGGACGCTTTTAAAGGCCTTGATCACATATCCCCTCTGGTGCGAGATCCTCCACCTCCGTGGGATCTACTGCTGGTATTGGCTAAGGTCATGGGCAAGCCATTCGAACCGATGCACAGGTGTGACATCTCTCACCTGTCGTGGAAGACCGCCTTCTTGGTGGCTATCATGTCAGCCAGAAGGATGGGAGAGCTCCAGGCGCTTTCCATAGAGTCTCCTTATCTGGTCTTCCACAGGGACAAGGTTGTCCTGTGCCCCCACCCGAAATTCCTTCCGAAGGTGATTTCGGAGTTTCACCTTAACCAGGTGTTGACTCTGCCAGTGTTCTACCCCAGTCACACCTCTGAGGCTGAATATAGGCTCCATACTTTGGACCCTAGAAGAGCGCTCGCTTATTACAAGGAGCGGACGGCTGAAGTTCGAGGAGAGGTTTGCCAGCTGTTTGTCACCTACACTGAAGCTGCACCTGGCAGACCTGCAGCCAAGCAGACGATAGGCAGGTGGGTTACCTCCTGCATAGATCCCTGCTATAGGTTGGCGGGCATGGAGCCTCCCAGAGGGAGAAGAGCTCATTCTACCCGCCATACCACTGCATCGGTGGCTGCTTCCAGGGACGTCCCTATCCAGGAAATCTGCAGGGCTGCTACCTGGAAGTTAGCACACACCTTCATCACCCACTACCACATCGACCTTGAGTCATGCCGGGATGCTGGTTTTGGGGCCTCGGTTCTCCAGTCTTTATTTCCCAAGTAGGGGGTGTGTGCCTTGCCTCCCTCCTCCCGGAGAACTGCTAGGAGTCTGCCAGACAGTGTGGATGAACAACATATCCATGCCTCTAGAAATACAGGTTACTCACCTGTAACAGGAGTTCTAGGAATGGTATATGTTGTTCATCCATACGACCCACCCGATCTCCCTGGTTTCGACGCACAACCTGGCTTCCAGCGGACTAGATCTGGCGTCATGGGGCGGAGCCGAGAGTTTTACCACCCGGGTGGGTGGGAGGAGCCAGCTTGAAGACCTTCCGGCAAGATTTAAAGCGGCAAGGAACCTGCTAGACAGTGTGGATGAACATGTACCATTCCTAGAACTCCTGTTACAGGTGAGTAACCTGTATATATCCAGTTGGGGACTATTTTTCAACAAGAGACTACAATAAAAATGGCTTTCCCCATTATAAATAGAAAGGAGTGGGGGAAGGGGGATCACAGTTGTTTTTAACTACAAACAGACAAATACAGTTGTCTTGGCTACTCCTGAAAAATTGAAATGGGGGGATGATGAAATGCAGGACAAAAGTGCTGAAGAAACTTGGGGAAATTGTAAAGAACAAACTAATGACTGTGCAGGAAAGGGACGAGACCACCCTATTTAACAGATAACCTACAGAAACTTCTAAGTGCTTAAGTTTTTTTATTATGAAAAATATTAATAATCAGTAGTCTGTTAAACTACAGGAAAAGTGCTAAAAAAAAAAAAATCTGTAAGACCAGCAAAAAAGAGAAACTCGAAAAGAAGATGGCTTGAAATAAGACCGACCACAGGCAGTTTTTCAGATGTATTAACTCTGAGAATGGAACATGCGGCGTAGCATGCCCAGTGCTTGATGGGGATAAACGTGCTACTGAGGAGGAAGAGATGATGGATGTTTTTAACAGTCATTTCTGTAAAGTGCATTCAAATGATTCTTGTGAATCAGAATTTGAGTACATATAAATCCGTGAGACAGTACTGCAGATTAACATGAATGAAGTTATTTCAGGATTAAAGATGCTAAGCGTGTTTACAACTGCTAGACTGGATGACATTTCTTCTAACTTCCTTAAGCTAATTTGGGAGTTTCTCCTTGTTGACCCCCTGACCTTTATCTTCACTGTATTAAACACTGGGGTAATCCCAATAGACTGGAAAACAGCTCTGGTTGTTCTTATTTATAAAATGGGAAATAAATTATCAACAAACATATTGCCTGATTTAACATCCATCCTTGGTAAAATAATAATATCTTTCATTAAAGACTTCATACTATATCATCTAACCAAGAACAGTCTAAGAAATGAAATCAAATATGGCTTCACAAAAGGGAGCTCGTTCACGACTAAGTTACTATCCTTCAAGAGCCAATCAGCTAAAGCCTGGATATGACTAGAGCTGTGGATGTCATTTTTCTGGTCTTATCTAGGGCTTTTGGCCTAGTCCCTAACCAGGCAATAGCAATAAAACCTCAGGAGATCAGGAGACATGATATTGATTATGTGCTGTGGAGAACTACATTTTAGCTAGTTTCTCTTTAGCGAGGTCAACCTTAGCTCTTGCCTACAGCTTCAGAGGTCTGTGGCTCTTCAGTGTTATCTCATTAAATGAACCCAGGAATATATTTATAATGGTTATGTAGTAGCACCAAACCAGTTTCATTAAAAAATGCAAATCAGCTAATAATTGTGATACAAGACAGCTGGAGAGTTACAGGTTGAAAAAGCAGGTGCACATGGTGCCCTGAGGAAGTCAATTTTTGTAAAATGTTGGTATTTTTTCACTTATGTAGCTGTGTGTTTAATGCACATTGATTAATAAAAAGAATAGTAAAATACAAAATCCATGGGAGTGTCTTCTACTCCAATTTGCTAGCATTTGACCCTTTTTGAGCAGACTCCTCCCTTTGCTTATCTTTTCATAGGAAAGCGTGGCCGCACAGCAATACCTACTTGAGAACATAAGCACCAAAGATGAGTCATGGGGATAGGTGAGCAGAAGTGGGGAAGCACCGGGGGGAGGGGGGGGGTCACAGTATAAAACACAAAAAGACGTGAAAGAGCTGGCAAAAGTAAAGCACAGAGTTACAGATCAGATTTAGAGACTGGATATATCAAGATTTATAAGATAGAAGAGGCTGGGGTACCTGCATTGTTCTACACAAGAAAGATATTGGAGAAGTGATATTAAGGGTATTCAAAATCATGAAATGGTATGCAAGAACAGGCCCAGACAGCCTGTTGAGCCAAATCCATGATGGCAGCACTAAGGAATGAGAGTATAATCTAAAGGAGAGCCAACTTTTCTACCCCCAGAGAGTACTAAGGGTTGTGGAGCAGACAGTGTCCCGACTTCTAAGACTAAAAAGGACTCTGCAGGTACAGTACCTGACGTAATATTGCATTTATGGTTATTGCTTTTTGGAGAAAAATGTGAACTGAATGGACTGTGCAGTCTCCCTTTATCACACTATTTATTTGTACCTATCAAAAAGAGCAAGTTGAAAAATGACTTGCCCAGGTACAGTAGCTGGTAGGGGATATGAAATGGGTTAACTTGGAATATGCCTTTTATCTTCATTGATGAAGGTGCAGTGCAGGCTTATAACCTACAAGTGGCAAAGCCACCAATGAGTTGTGAAGGTCCTGCCCCTCACAAATGAAGATACATGACGTATTCTGAGTTAGGCCATTGCATGTCTGGTTTGTGTAACTCACTTTCAAATTTAAAACCTGTCTACTGAACTCCTTTTTGAGCACCTGTTTTTATTTAACTCGGAAGCACAGAAGAAATGCAAAGGAAAGAAATGGTGCATACACCCAGAGCAAGACAACATTATTACCTATTTAAACTACTGTCATTTGTGACTACTATCCATGTACATTTTTACCTTGGTAGTTCATTTGTCAACAAAAATATTTATTTGGTGGTATTTATTCTCACTGGTGTTGTAAAAACATCTGCTGCTACAGAACATAGTCGATATCCTGGTGGACAAATGCAGTTATTGGATACTGATGCTGATTCTTGAAATGTTTTGGATTTGTAGAAAAATAGACCCTACTATTACTTGGTATAACCAAGCAGTGCTACACTGCTATAGAGATCACCACACCTGTATACTGTTAGAAAAATATGTGATGTAACTGACTTTGTACCAGTACTAATAGGAGAGCTAAAGCGGCAGCTCTGCTAGCAAATGCTGGCATAAAAGGTTCTTTATTATGCTTCTCTCATTCCTGACTTGCTCTCATCAGACACCCTCTCTCCCCCAGCCCTGCCGCCGCTGTCCCTAGGACTTGGCTCTGACCTGTACAGTGCCCTACGGCCCCTCACCCCAGGTTCCCCAGGGCCAGGAGGAGTTTGTCCAGTTGTGGTCGGCAGCCCAGTGAGTGGTGTGGTGCCTGCGGAGAAAGAGAGAGAGTCGGTGTCCAGAGAGGTTTTTCTTCCCCTTGGGTCCCATTTCCAAGTGTCTTGTGGGCGAGGACTAAGTGGACATCTGCACACAAATGTGCAGTCATCCTAGTCAAGAAGCACTTCGCCACCATTGCAGCTCTGCTACAGTACCACCTGTGGTCATCTAGGTGGTAGTATTGTAGTGCAACACACAGCCCCCGGAGGAAGGAGCGTGTCCCCTGTGATGCTCAAGCGCCCCCCCTAACTCTGGCTTGCTTCCAACCCAGGTTGCTGGCATCCTGAGCGGTAGCTCTACTGCTGTACCAACAAGCCGGCCAACAAAATTGGCTCTACTCGAGATATTCTCCCAATATCGGAAATGCAAATAAGACCTATACAGTATATGGTCTATCACTAAATGGCAAGTTTGAGCTCCCTTTATCTAAGGGATTGGTCATTTGTCAAGTTGGACAGCTGTGTTTGTAAACAGTAGCCTTATTGCTTAAAAACTCTGCTTGTGATGGTATTGTACATGTTGCTTGTTGTGCTTCCATAGTTTGTGGTACAGTAAAAAGTTTGCCTACATTTGTTGAACAGCAAATTTTTGAGAAACTTGCAACTTCAGCATGTTTCCTTCCTGCTTATAATGTGAACAGACACGTCAGCAATGTGTCCACATGTTTCCGTGGGCATGTCTTCTACATTTTTGCTGGAGGGGATGTGTACGTCAAGTGTGCATCTGTCATTGTTTTTTTTTTCTCTTTCCCCAGCAACAGCCAGAATCGGAGACTGTTCATCTGTTCATTCCGGCCTTGGCCGTGGGAGCAATCATTGGAAAGCAAGGACAGCACATCAAGCAGCTTTCTCGGTTTGCAGGGGCCTCTATAAAGGTAACACCACTGCCTTTTTTTTTCTTTGTTTTGTTACTTCATCTCCCAATTCTGGCTTGTACCCCCCCCCCCCCAGCTGCCCCATGATGAGGCCACTGGGGTGGGACAGATTCCTTGGCAGTGACTGGGGCAAAGCCTAGTTGGTGTGTGTGGGGCCAACATGGTGTCTGATCCATCCTGCATCCCTGCTGGTGTTTGTCCTCCATTTATGCCCTCCCTGGAGTCAGCGGCATAAATGCATTCATGTGTGCAACAGGCATGCACTTGTGGCAGCCAGCTTCCCCACCCACTTGCTAGCCATTTATGACGCACCCTGCACTACTGCAGGGAGGTACTCATGCAGCAACTCAGTTACACTGCTCGGAGAGGGAGAGCCAAGCCCCACCCCTCAAGCCAGTCTTCCAACAAGCCAGGCTCATTCTTGAACCCAGGTTACCACCACGACTACTAGTGGCTCTACTGTTGCACTGACTGGCTGGCTAACACCACTGTGTCTTAACAATACAGAGGGCCTGCACATGTAGCAGAATCTACAGTCTCACTTAATTCTGGCAGAATGAGCGTTCTGTGAATTTTCAATACTGAACACACAGAGCACGGTTGAAAAAATATTTTTACCAAAAAGTATAGAATGCAGAAAACTTCAGAACAAGGTATGGTACTGCACAGCACACTGCTGAACCATAGCTTGAATGTCCCACATGCAAGTGGCCCATTTAGTGTTTTTTTTTTTTTTCATGTAATGTTTACACTTGAGAAGCATTTACTGATCTGGAACAGCCAGATCTTCTTCAGGGATATCTCTGTCATCAGGTCACACCTGTGGAACTTATCCGTCAGACACTAGGATCCCACGGAAGCTTTTCTGCAGCAGTCTAGTCGGGGCTGCCCACGCAGACGTCTGGCTCTGATATTACCCTATAAAAGCACGGGTGGCCCCACTCCCTCCTCTGTTCTTTCCCGCCATTGACCATTCATGCACAGACTACGCAGAAGCTTTGTTGCTCAGTTTGACTCCAAAAATGTACTTCTTTTTTACTTGCTTCTGTTGTCAAATCACTTTTATTTAAGTGATTCCATTCTCCTTTGTCCACTCTTTTCTGTTGCTGCCTCTGCAGAAAGATTTTCTCCATTGACTAATACCAGCTCTGTGTCTGCTGTCTTGGGCCTAGCCATAACGTCCTAGTCTGCATATCCCACCAAAAATGCAACCTTACCACCTGGTGCCAATGGAAGAAAGCCCTGCAAAAGTTCCTCATGGAGCAACAGGTAGCCAGTGGAGAGCATGGATCTTTCGCAGCTCCCTCTGCCCAGTCGCTGGCGTCTTCCACGAGCTCACAGGCCACTAAGGCCAAGTATAAATCCTTGGGGAAATTTTCAATGGGCTAAGGAGCGGCACAAGGACCACTCCCCCCGGCTGCCGTCCTGGTCCCCGCTGGATTCTTCCTCTTTTCCAGGGATCGCCCTGTCAACAGCTTCAGCGCCTCGTCCTGTGCAGGTCTCTGTTTCTATCAGGCCCCCTATGGTGGAGTCTCCTCCCACCCGTCATAGGGTTGTGGAAGAGCCATCTCCTTCCGGGTCATCAGGCCCTGCCCCGCCTTCGAGACTTTTTTAAGCCTCGAGGTCCATTGGCACTGGGCCTGCCCACAACCTCTTCAGTTAGCAGTTCGGGCCTTGCACCCCTACAGTCGACGCCAGTTTCGATGACTGTGCCCTTCCCGCGACCTTGATACCATTCTAACCTACGTTACTACTTCTCTTATCCAACAGCTAGCTACACAGCCCATGCCATCAGCGGCTGTTTCAGTGGTGACGCCTGCTAGGCCCACATGGTCCGCGCCCCTTATGAAGTCGTCTGCATGGCATTCATCAGTTCCTGCGCCAGAGCAGTCAGACGTCAAAGAGGAGTACCACCCTGATCTTCTCCTCTGTGAGGATGAGGAGGAAGTAGATGTGGAAGTCTCTGATAGGTCCACTATCTCCTCTGTAAGTGAGGAATCTGTTAAGCACACTCCCAGGTACCCTTCTGAGGACTCCTCCTTTTTCAGGGTCATGAAACGGCTCTCTCCTCACTATGGAGTTCCAAACTGAGGAGGATGAAACCAGGAGGAATATGGTGGACTTCTTGGAGATCCTGGAGTCTTCTCTTAAGATATTCCTCCTCTGCTGCCTTCCTTGAATGATGCAGCTATGGCAGCCTGGCACATGCCTAGTATGGTGCCGGCTATGCCAAGGAAGGTTGACAAACTTTATCAGGTGCCTCAAGGGTCACCCTTCTATGCGGCCCAGCCTGAGACCGACTGTGGTCATTAAGCTACTCACAACAGGACTAAGGTTCCTAAGCACCTTAACTCCCTGCTCTCTGACCGGGAGTCCAGTAGGTTGGATCTGTGGGCCAAAAGGACTTTCACATTGTTGCCAGTTATTTAGCCAATCCTATTAAGTACCAAAATACTCTTTGGAGGAAGGACAAAGTGACTTCTCAGACCCTTCCTGAAGCTTCTCACAAGCAGAAGCTTCTCAAAGCACTTCAGGCCTTGGAGGATGTCAGCAAGCACTGCCTCTGAGCCACCTATGACATGGTTGACACTACAGCCAGGGCAGCTGCCTCTGGCATTTGCCTTAGACGGTACTCCTGGCTACAGGTCTCTGGCTTTGCCAATTACTTCCAACAAAAGATGTTAAATGCCCCTTTTGTGGGTCTCAAACTTTTTGGTCCAGATGTGCAGGACATTATTAACAAGCTGCAGGCTTCTGGTAGGGCCATTCGGTCCATCCACTCCTTAAATCATATCCAGCCCAGAAGTAGGCCATGGTCCTCCTTTCAGAAGCCCTCCCAACAAGTCGAGTCCCAGAGCCAAGCTTCATGGTAAACGCAGAGCCAGCTCAACCTTGCCTGCTCCCTTTTCCTCCACTGGCCCCTTGGTCAAACAACCCTGCCGCTGGTTCAGTCTCTGCCTGATTCCTGGCAGGACCCTCCCTTGAGTCAGCAGGGGGTGGTCAGAGTCAGATTCTCCTTCCATTTGCCCCAGTGGAGAACATCACAACAGATGCTTGGATCCTGCAGATAATCTAACATGGACATGCCCTCGAGCTTCTAGAGCAACTGCCAGATGTTCCCCCAGTCCCCCTGTTTTACTCTCCAGACCACACAGAGGTACTGGGGGGAAGAGGCCCAGGCGGCAAAGAGACAAGGGATTCTCTTCCAGGTTCTTCCTGGTTTCCAAGAGAACAGCAGATTTGAGGTCCATTCAGGACCTCAAGAAACAGAACCTTTGGAGCCAGTCCAGTGGTGCGGAGGGTTGACGCACTGTTGCCACACCTCGCACCATGCTGGTGACCCGGGGTCAACTGGAGGGAGAGGATTGAGCATCCAAAGGACTGCTCTCCTCTCCCGGCGAGGGTTGTCGTCCCACTCCTTGGCTGCCTCGTAGTAGAGGCTGGAGGGCAGCGTTGGAGGTTGGGAGAGACAAGCACGGTTTCATGACATGCACGTGCCTCCACACACACGTTCACACTGGGAGGGGGTGTATGGGGAGAAATGGAAAAAAAGGGGGAAAAAGTAAAGAAACTTAACCTTTTTATCCAGTACAAAAGGTTTTGAACGGTCACTTTGCACGGTCTTCTAACACTGCTCAAGCAAGGCAACTGGCTATTCCTATCTTCATATCATGGTTTGCCCCACCCCCGGGTGTTACCTATGGTTCCTGTTCCAGGGTGAGCACTACCAATTCAGGGTATTGCCCTTTGGCTTGTCCTGTGTGCCACGAGTCTTCACCGAGTGCTTAACAGCTGTGGCAGTGGCCCTGTGGCGCAAGGGCCTCTGTGTACTCATGCCTGGTTACTGAAAGCCCAGTCCAGAGAGCTCTTGTTATTAAGCCTGGAACACACCCTGCAGTTGTTCCACTCCTTGGCATCACAATCAATCAACCCAAGTCTGTGCTGACACCCTTCTCAGAGATCACAATATATGGGGGGCAGTCCTGGACTGTACTCAGCAAGGCCTTCCTTCCTCAAGACAGGGTGGACCGCCTTTTTTTCCCAGGCCAGGAGGTGGCTCAGAGCCAGCATGTTCCTGGTAGAACTTTCCTCCAGCACCTAGGCCTCATGGCAGCAGCCATTGTGTCTGTCCCTCTGGCCCAGTTGCACATGAAGATTCCACAGTGGATCCTCGGGGTTCAATGGGATCAGCACTCTGGCACCTTGCCAGTTTGCACTGTGCTTCACTGGTGGATGAACCTGGTCAATCTCTTAAAGGGAGTTCCCTTTCTGATCCCCCACCCCTCAACAGAGCCTCACAATGGATGCTTCGTGGTAGGGGTGGGGAGCCCATCTAAGCCCCTACCAGACCCAGGGGCTCTGGTCCCATGGGGAGACTCACTTAACATAAATGTTATAGAAATTAACTTCAGTGATATCACCGTAATGGTGGGAGCATACTTGGAGAGCTCAGAGACCAATTCTCTCTATTGCCAGTAATCCTCCCTCAACCTGCACCTCTCAAGTACCTGTAAACTATTTTTACACCTCCACGATGGCAACAAAGCAAAATAAAAGTAAATGAAGCAAATTGACACTGCATCAAAGAAGTTAAAGCAAATGGTGCTAGTCACTGACATGGAGGGATTCATGGCCCTGTCGCAGCAGGGCCGCTCACCATCTGAATAGTCTCTGGATCCCGACCTGGAGGATGAAGCTCTTTCATAGAGATCAGAGAAAGCTTTACAGCAAATCTTGAAAGCGGTCCATAAAATCGAGATCTTACTTCGAGAGGTCTCTTGCAGTAGGTATTCACATATAGGACTGACCCGCCAGGTGTCTGGACTCCATAGAAAGATTTATAGCTAGCAGTCTCTGGCAGGGTGTCGCCCCCTTGTCCGGTGACCGGCGTCATATGTCCGTATAAAGGGGTGGTCCCCCACACCCACCTTCCCAGTTCTTTGTCACCATTGGCTTGTGAAAGTTCCTCGCGGTAGAGCAATGCTTTGTCGGTCATTCATCGGTCCTTAAGTCTTCAAACTTTTCAACCTTTTTCTCTGTCTTTTGATTTATTTTACAATTCGCTGTGTATGTCTTCCTCGACACTCTCCGACTCGCATAAGAATAAGTGCGACTCATGTGGTTCCCAACTTCCACACAAGGACGGCCACTCCTTATGCCTCTTCTGTCTGCTAGCACAGCCAGAAGTTCAGTACCGCTACCCGCAAAAGAAGGCAGCAGTCCCTGGAAGCCCATGCCTTGAAGAAAATGGCCTCCATGGAAAAAGAGCTAAAGAAACAGGCGGGCGTCCACTTCCCCCGAAGGTCACAAGAAAAAATGCGACAAGGAGAAGCACCGGGAGCGGGAAACCGCTTCCACAGCAGCTGTGACTCCTGCCGAAGTCACGGCACTAAAAGTAACGTCCCCACCAGGGGATCACTCCTCGACGGCAGTCTTGGTGATTTACCAAGAAGGCGTCTCCCCCCCGGTCTGGCTCATGCTCAAGCCCTTCGGGAGGCTCCGGGGTAAAGGAGGCCTCCGCTCCCTTGAAAGCCGCTTCTTCCACATGGCCTTCAGGTCAGAACGGGTCCGGTAAGTCTGATGCCGGTCCCACAGACGCTCGCCCGGACAAGGCTGCTAAGCTGCTTGCCCCTTCGCGGGAGCATCCTGCCAAAGCTACACCCGACAAGGCCGCATCTTCTGCGAGGCCTTCCTCAGGCAGGGAGTCTGATAAGTCAGACATCGGCTCCTTCAACGCCTGCCCAGATTCGGCCGATAAGTCTGACACCAGTTCCACCGACGTCTGCCTGACCAAGAAGCTTGCGCCGGACCCCACGGAACAGTCCAGCGCCCCAGGTTCTCCACAACATTCCAGGTTGCCCTCTTAGGTCCCCGTGCCTCCTCAGCTGACCCCCAGGGATTATAATCCTCCTTCCACGTTCGTCGCAGAGGATACTAAGACACTACCATCAGGGAACCCCACTTCAGGACCTGATCCCCTGACGCTGGACCGTCAGATGCCGGTCCCGAAGCCGGCCTACCCGACGTCATCCAGTGTCCCCTTACCTGGCGATAGGCCTATCCTTCCATCAGGTCCTTCGGACCCTATTGAAGGTATACCCACACCAGGCCTGATGCCCGCAGTGCCAGCATTACCACCGCCTGGCCTGCCAGCAGGGCCTCTGCCAGGTCCCTCTGCACCGTCAGAGCCCCTGGCACCTGACACTGCAATATCCGGTGCCACAATATCAGACTCCTACGTATCTGGGCCCCAGTACCTGATACGCAATCTCTGGCGCTTGCCAGTACCCGACCGGGTTCGGATACTCTTTCTAAGGATATCCTCAATATCCATATCCCCCCCACCTCCGCCGCCCACTCCCCGGCCGCCAGCAGATCTGAAGGAGACCTTGGCCTCCTGGTGGGCTGAGGCCAAGGCTCAGCTCACTTGTGAGGTCGAGCGTAGTCTACTGATGCCGGACCCTATACAGGATCCCCTACGTCCAAGACAGGAGACTCCATCCCCCCTTCCCGACACCAAAGGAGAGCTCTCTGGTGCCCGAGAAGGGGAGGATACGTGCCCCAGAGGGGCCATCCCTCCATCTCGTAGGGAGGAGTCTTCATCCCCTTCATCAGATACATCTGACTCGGACTCAGAGACTGGATGCTCTGACACCAAAGATGAGCCACGTACTCCGGGACGCCCTAGGCTGCGGACTCTTCCGAAGTCTCCTCCGGAGGACCCCTCTTTTTATTGAGGAAAATCCAGGAAGTCCCATCAGTGGAGCCAGACCCACAACATAAGAAACTCGCTGCTTATCTGGATCTGGCTGAGACCGCTCCTATGCTGATTCCACCCTGGATAGAGCCTCACGCGGATCTTGTTTCCACTATTTGAAACAACCTTCTGCATAAGCTCCCCTTCCAAGGAAGGCAGACAGGCTAATCAGGCTCCTGAGGTTGTAGACTTTCTTAGCCTCCACCCCAAGGCGGACTTGGTTGTCATCAGCACCACTCATAGCCACTCCACCAATCCCAAACACCTCAGCTCATCTCCGCCTGATAAGGAATCCCGGCTTCCGGGCCAATACGGGAAGATCTATTCATCCTCTACCCTTGGCATTAGGACCCTGAACCATGTGGCACATATATGGGAGATTTTCAGAAGACCATCCTTAGTCAGGTGGAATCTAAATTGGACTCCCTTCCTGAGTCACAGACTAAGCAGGAAGTGGCAGATTTTGTCTGTTCTGCTCATTCGGCTAGTCAGCACGAGCTCTGCCTACGGCGTCATGCCTAGCTCCGCATGTCAGGATTGGTCCCTGAAGTGCAATCTGGTATCCAGGATTCTCCCTTCAGGGGTTCGGTGCTGTTCAGGGGTGATGTCAAAGACCTCATTACCGAACTGCAGGAGAAGGGCACTGCACTCAAGTCTGTCAACTTTAAGTACAGGCCCCCTCAAGGGCAGCGGCGTCCTTTTCGTAGACAAAACCTACAGACAAAAACCCAGGACAAACAGGCCAATAAACATGGGGCCCCTCCAGCAACCAAGACTCCCCTCAGCAAAAAAGCTGTGGGAGCCTTGGCTGCTGCACTGCCCCACACCCCCTGACTCCCTGCCTCTCCAGGTTCCAAAGGAACCGGTAGGGGGTAGATTCTCCTCACATCTGCCGGGTTGGGAGAGGATAACATCAGACGCTTGGGTGCTCCAGTTGATATCAGCAGGACACTCGATAGTTTCTGCAGAAACCATCCTGAAGACCACCACCCCAGTCGTCTTATTCCCTGCAACATCTTCCTCTGGTCCTAGAGGAAATCTCCTGTCTCTCGAAGGTGGCGATAGAGCCAGTTCGCAACCATCTTTGTGGCACAGGATACTATTCCCATTTCTTCCTAGTTCCAAAGAAGACTGAAGATCTGAGGCCTATCCTAGACCTCGGCTCACTGAACATGTTTGTGGAGTACAAACGCTTCAGAATACTTGCTTTGCAGAGCCTTCTACCACTTCGGCAGGGACAGCGGCTGTGTTCTCTGGACATGCAGTATGTCTACCTGCATATCCCCATATGCCCTTCCCACTGCACATTTCTTTGTTTTTGCTGTCAGGGGGACCACTACCAAGTCAAGGCCCTCCCATTTGGTCTTTCCTCAGCGCCACCCCCAGTTGTTTACCAAATGCCTATCTGTGGTAGCAGCCCGTCTGCATACCAGGAAGTTTAGGTATTTTTGTACCTGAACGATTGGCTCCCAGCGGCCCCGTCCAGGGAGGAATTCATGCACTCCCTTTCCCTTACCCTGCAGGTTTTCACCAGCCTGGGTATCTCCATCAACGAGGCCACGTCCCATTTGGTCCCTTGCCAACACCTGCAATTTATAAGGGCGATTCTGGACACGACCATCGGCAAAGCCTTTTTGCCTCTGGACAGGGTAGACATCCTTCAGACTCTGGCCCATCTTTTGTCCAGTCGCAGGAGGGTTGGGGCCAGGTCTGTCCTACGCCTCTTGGGGCTAATGATGGCTGTCATTCTGACAGTCCCACACGCTCGGCTCCATATGAGGATTTCTCAATGGACGCTTCGGTCGCAGTGGGAACAGGCCATGGATAGTCTAAACCAAGAGGTACTAGTTTCCGATCCCATGATCAGGGACTTGAATTGGTGGATGGTTCAGGAGAACCTATTCTTGGGAGTTCACTTCAATATCAAACCCCCTCCCAGACGTTGATGACAGATGCGTCAGGAGAAGGCTGGGGTGCCCATCTAGGGTCTCACAGGACTCCAGGCAGCTGGTCCAAGTTCGAACAAAATCTGCACATAAATATAGAAACATAGAAACATAGATTTTGACGGTAGATAAGGACCGCTTGGCCCACCCAGTCTGCCCATTTCCCTACCTAATGGATAAGCTGCAGATCCTAGTTAACCAGCAGTCTACTTCTTCCTACCCCACCCCCTAGAATTGCCTTATGACTGTCCCATGCATGCTTGAATTCCACCACTGTTTTTGACTCCACAACCTCCTCCAGAAGGCCGTTCCATGCATCCACAACCCTCTCTGTGAAAAAATACTTCCTTAAATTACCTCTGAGCCGCCCCCTTCTATCTTCAAATTGTGCCCCTTGTTCTTGCTCACCTCTTTTTTTGAAAGATGCTACCCTCTTGGACTTTGTTGATTCCCTTGAGGTACTTGAAAGTTTCTATCATGTCCCCCTCTCCCTCCTTTCCTCGAGGCTATACATATTAAGCTCCTTAAGTCTCTCTTCATATGTCTTCCGGTGCTGACCCTGCACCATTTTAGTTGCCCTCCTCTGGACAGCTTCCATCCTGTCTGTCCTTGCGGAGATTGGGTCTCCAGAACTGCACGCAGTACTCCAGATGGGGTCTCACCAACTGTCTGTACAAAGGGATAACTTCCTGTTTTCTACTGGTGATGCCTCTCCCTATGCATCCCAGTATCCCCCCAAGCCCTCCTTGCTGCCCTCTCACATTGCTTGCCCACCTTTAGGTCATCTGATATGACTACCTCCAGGTCCCTTTCCATTTTTGTTGTTGTTAGTATCTCACCCCCATTGTGTACTCTTCCCCTGGGTTTTGTTTCCCAGGTGCATTACCTTGCACTTCTTAGCATTGAATCTAAGCTGCCATACATTTGACCATTCCTCTAACCTTGCCAAGTCCCTTCTCATCCTTTCCACCCCCTTGTGCATCAACTCTGTTGCAGATCTTTGTGTCGTCTGCAAAGAGACATACTTTTTCTTCCAGTCCCTCTGCAATGTTGCTTATAAAGACATTGAAGAGGACCGTCCTAATACTGAACCTCCCCGCGGTACCCCAATTAGTAACCCCTTCTTCTGAGTGGACTCCATTTATCATTACTCTGTGTCCTATTCTCTAGCCAATTCTTTACCCAGGCTGTCATCTTGGGACCCACTCCCAGGCTGGCTAACTTGTATATTAATCTTTTGTGTGGGACCATGTCAAATGCCTTGCTAAAGTCTAGGTAGGCCATGTCCACAGCCCTTCCCTGATCTACTACTTTGGTCACCCAGTCAAAGAAATCTATCAGATTTGTCTGGCATGACCTTCCCGCTGTGAATCCATGCTGCCTTGGGTCCTGTGCCCCTCTGGCCTCTAGATACTCGACAATTCTTTCCTTCAGAAGTGATTCCATCATTATTCTTTCCTTCAGAAGTGACTCCATCATTATTCTTTCCTTCAGAAGTGATTCCATCATTTGCTCAAACTGAGAGCAGTCCTTTATGCCCTTCAGGCTCTGTACTCCCTCATCCTTCCTGGTCACCTCCTCATACAATCCAACAACATGTGCATAGTCTGGTATCTCAACAATCAGGGAGGAGCACGTTCCTACCCTCTGTGCCAAGAAGCGATGAGTCTGGTATTAGGCAACCCAGCATCACCTTCACTTGACTGTGGTTTACGTTCCGGGAGTGGAAAACACACTGCCGGACCAACTCAGTCGGTCCTCAGTCAGGTCCAGTGAATGGGAGTTGGATCAAGAAATCATAAACGACATCTTTCTGTGATGGGGAACACCTCAGATAGACCTCTTCGCCTCTCCCCAAAACGCAAAACTTCCCACCTTTTGCTCGCTTGCTCCAGGAAGAGACATTTTTTGGTGGGACACTCTGTCTCTCGCTTGGAGGAACAGATTCTTTTATGCCTTCCCTCCCATCCACTTAATTCAACAAACTCAGATCAGGGGGAGCTTGAATGATTCTGATAGTTTCCTTCTGGCCCAGGCAAGTTTGGTTCTCTTTTCTGCAACAGTTTTCAGAGGAACCTCCACTTCCTCTTCCTCTGTCGCACCATTTGTTGATCCAGTTGATCCAGGATCAGGGGACCCTTGTGCATCCAGGTCTCCAATCCCTTCATTTACATGTGTGGCTCCTGCAGACGTAGCAAAAGCCCACTTTGGAGTTTCTCCTCTCGATGAAGTGGAAACTATTTTCTATTTGGGCTAGCTTGAAAGACTTTGAACCTTTTTCATGCCCAGTCAAAGTCCTGGACTACATGCGTCACCTCTTCGATCTGGGTCTCTGCCATTCCTCGTTAAAGGTCCACATGGCTGCTATTTCAGCCTACCATATTCCCTTTGGAGACAGGACTTTTGGTCAGTTGGAGGTATCGAAGACCTTCCTCGGAGGGGTTCTCCATTTGAGACTCCCCCCATCTACATTCCTGCCCCTCCTTGGGACTTCACTTTTATTCTGGAGACGCTTACCCTTTCTCCCTTCGAGCCGGCAGCTACAGTCGATTTAAAGTTCCTTTCTTGGAAGACATTCTTCCTAGTGGCCAGTACTTCTGCTCGGCATATTTCCGAGCTTCAGACCTTGATGTGTAAAATCCCGTACTTGATTTTTCACAAGGAACGTGAGGCTCTACGCACCAACCCTATGTTTCTCCCTAAGGTGGTGGCGGAATCTACGCTGAATCCATCCATTGAGCTATCCACTTTCTTTACATAGCACTCCAATCAAGGGGAATACCTCTTGCATACTTAGGATGTTCATAGAATACTGAGATACTACACCACTCGGACTAAGGATCTCAGGAAAACTGAGCAGTTCTTTGTCTCTCTCTTGCTTACAAAAGGGAAGGCAATGCTATTTCTAAGCAATGCCTGTCGAAATGGTTGGCTCATTGTATCCCTTTCTGTTACGACAAGTACAAGACCCTGCAGGGTCAGGTCAGAGGTCACTCCACCAGAGGAGCCGCTGCCTCTGCAGCTTGTTTCAAGAATGTGTCAGTGGCAGACATCTGTGCAGCCGCAACTTGGACTTCTGTCCGTGCCTTTACAGAACACTACAGTTTGGACATTGCCTCTCGTGGTAGAGCAGGCTTCGGGTTGCCTGTTATACAAGGTGTCCTTTCATGAGACCCATTCAGCCTGAGGTTCCATGCTATGGATGACAGTCCTCCTCCCCAGTACTTTTCCTTGTTCCAGACTGCTTGGGACTCAGTCCTATATGTGAATACCTATTGCAAGAGCCCTCTTGAAGTAAGATAGTACAGTTACGTAAGAACTTATCTTAACAGTAGCTCTTTGAGAGAGGCTCTTCCGGTAGGTATTGCCTTCCCACCCTCCATCCCCTTAAGCTTTTTTGGCTCCATTTCCATGGGGGAAATATTTTCTTCTCTTTCGTCTTGAGTCTTTTGGCCTTTGTCAGGAAAGAACTGGAAGGTGGTCGTGGGGGACCGCCCCCTTATACTGACGTTGTATGGCACCGGTCACCTGACGTGGGGGAGGTCCCCCGCCAGAGTCTATCTATTTTATTTATTTATTTAGATTTTGGTAACCGGGTAAACCCACTGAGACCAGAGGTCCCTTTTTCAGGGGCGACCCGGAATTAGTTACAGAAAAAAACACACATTGGCATTATTTACAGTAGTTACAATAGGTATAAAAATATACATCAGCATCAATATACAGGGGTTACAGCAAGTTCACATTCAGGCTCTTGTATGCAGTACAGGGACATCAAATTACACACAGTTAGTAGGAAATTGAGACAATATGCAGTATAATTGACAGCCTTGTTTAGGAGATTCATCAGGGAAGAAGAAGAAATTAAGGCAGTGGGGATGAGAGGGAGACCTGGGCTAGGGAGCTAGCGGTTGCAGCCACAGAGGCTGAGTTCGAGGAGATATACTTTGAGGCCAGACTTAAACTGGGTAAGGGAGGGTGAGTCAATCAAGCTAGCTGGGAGGGAGTTCCATAGGTAGGAGGCAGCGTATTTGAAGGAACGCTTAGCTTGGTTGGAGCAGATCCGAGGGATGTCGAGGGGGCGATTTGCAGAGGATCGCAGGGTTCGGCATTGTACTTTGGAGGTGAGAAGTCCGCGAAGGTGGGGAAGGGGGCTGAGAGTAGAGAATTTGAAGGCAAGGCAGGCAGTAGGGTAGGCCAGTTTTTGCCGCAGTGTGGGCCAGTTCAGGTCCACAAGGGCCTCGCAATGGTGCCTCGTAGGGGAGGAGTTGGTAGCGAAATGAGCCACATGGTTGTAGAGCAAGGTGAGTGTGAGTTCAGTCTCCCAGAGGAACTGTAATAGAGGGGCACCATATAGGATGGAGGGGAGGAGGTTGCAGCAGGCAATTGCTCGTCGTGCCTCACTGGAAAGGGGGTTGCCTAGGCGGTAGAGGAGGCCAAGCCTTTGATGGATGGACCTGCTAATGGAGTCTATGTGAGGCCTGTAGGTCATCTCTTGGTCAAGGTGGACCCGAGGTATTTGAAATTGGCAATGACCTTTTTCCTTGGACTATGCTGAGCTAGAGCAGCTCACTTCTGTCAGAGCCCAGGCGTCTTGACCCAAACAGGATTGCTTTGGTTTTTTTTTCTTTGTTGAGCTTTAGGGAGTTAGAGGAGAACCAGGCCTCAAGAATTGAGAGTCTGGCCTGCATTTTGGCGTAGATGACGCTAGGTTGTGGGTCACTGCAGTATGACAGTGTCGTCCACGTAGAGGATGAGGTTGCTGAGTGTGCAATTACCCTCAATATTGTTGAGGAAGAGTGAGAAAAGCAGGGGGCCCAGGATAGAGCCCTGGGGTACCCCAGAGGCAGCGGGTCTTGGGCCAGACTGGGTACCCCTCCAACTGACTTTTTGGGTACGGTCGTTCAGGTAGCTCTCGAACCAAGAGAGCGAGTGATCCTCCAGTTCTAGGTGGAGGAGTTTGGAGAGAAGGAGATTGTGGTTCACCAGGTCAAAGGCCTTGGATAGGTCAATGAAAAGAGCGGTCGTTGGGGAGCCTTGGTCCATAGCAGCAAGGATGTCCGATGTAAGCCGGATGAGGGCAGTGTCTGTACCATGGCCCTTCCTGAAGCCGTGTTGTACATCAGCCAGGGATAGGTGCTGCTCTAGGTAGTCCTGAAGCTGGTTAGATACTAGTCTTTCCTGTATTTTCCCATGGGGGGCTGAGAAGGGAGATTGGTCTGTAGTTTCCCATTTTGTCTCGGGGACCATTTTTGTGGACGGGGATGATGGTCACTACCTTCCACATTTTTGGGACTGTTCCTTCTAGAAAGGACCTATTGATGAGGAGGGTGACAGGGAGGGCGATAGCCGGGGCAGCAGCCGAGGTTCTAGTTGGTCATGCCCCGGGGAGGAATTAGGGTTAATTTTGTGTAGGAGAGGTAGTACCACAGACTGTTTGACCAATTTCAGGTGGAATTGGGGTCTTGGATGCACCCAGTCCTCTCTGGAGTGAAGGGAGGACCTAGGGAGGTCAAGGAGAGGGCGCCCATTTGGATTAGAGAAGGAGGCATAGAAGGCTTCAGCAACTACAGAGGGGACATTGGTCAGTGAATCCCCTACTAGGATGGAGTCTGCTTGACTGCTTGTAGTACCCTTGAGGAGTAAGTTTATGTGGCCCCAGAATGTTTCTGTGGGGTCCTGATGCCTGGCGGGTCAGTCCTATATGTGAATACCTACTGCAAGAGCGCCTCTCGAAGATCTACTGTTACGGTAAGTTCTTGCGTAACTATACTTTATTGTTCACCTAGTTAAAAAAGGATGTCCATAATCTTGACAAAAAAGTCTCCAACAGCGCGGCCAAAGTGACCAACGTGGCAGAGGCTCAGGAAGCCAGTGAGCAAGTGATGCTTTTACTGCAGAGGGACCGAGACATACAAAGCTGGTTAGAGGATATGGAAAACCAGTCATACCAGAATAATTGTAGAATCCACGGGATCCTGGAGGGCGCCAAGGAGGGCTTTGCTACTCCGGTAGTCTTCATACAGTACGTACTGAAAACAGTCCTATCTCTTCCACCAGACAAGAAAGGAATCAAAGCACAGCTTAGAGACACATTCGTGGCCAGTGGTCATCAGTCTGAAAGCCCATGAAGAGCTCTTTCAAATGAGGTATTGGGCTTATCTGTAGCCAGAAGCACTCCAGAGATGTAGATGACTGAAACTATGCAATATAAATACTACACTGCAGTCATTTTTAGAACATTGTGATGTCACTGAGGAACAAGCTGTGCCTAACTGAATTGTGTTAAGCACAGCTTGTTCGTCACTGACATCACAACGTTCTAAAAAATGTCTGATGTAGTATTAATACTGAACAAACTTGCCGGCCCAGTGGTGCTGAGGGTTGAGGCGCTGGATGCCATACCTCACCACGCCAGCGACTTGGGTTCAGGCGTGAGCTCAGGTCTCCGGGAGCTGGCCAGGAAGGAGAGGATCGAGTGTCTGATCGCTTTCCTCTCCCCTCCTGGGGTATGGTTGGGATGCGTCTCCCAGCGTTAGTGACATCCTGTGGAGGAAGAGGTCACTGCACTCTGGGAGTACTTGCGAAAGGCAGGGGAAAGCGTTGCGGGCAGACATCCTTGCCGAAGTGTGCGGGATAGCGCACGCTGGTGCTAGACGTCATTGCACATCCACAGCTCTGGGGGGGGGGGAGGCGCACCAGAACAAGGAAACACCAGCTCTGTGGGGAAGGCAACAGCACCTGACCCCCATGCCCACCGCTGGATCCCACCCACCCGACCTTCCCATTCCTCCAACCAGGCCTTCACCTGCAGCAAGTCCAGACCTAAGAGCACCAAAGAGGAGTGGTGGCCCCACCCCAGAGGGGTTAGGCAGGGGGTACACGCATCAGGGGAGGAGGAGGAAAGAGAGGTGACTCGGGATGGGGGGGGACCTCAGGTGGGCAGGATCAGGCCAGGATGTCTGAGGGAGGCCCCGAGGGCTGCTACTGGAGGGAAAAAGAATTGGGAAGGGGGGGAGATGCTGAACAGACTTGGTCATCAATATTTCTGGACTGCTTTCAGCTACAGGTATGCCAGCTACCTCATTTGAAAGAGGTTTTCATGGGTTTTCAAACTGTCTGCCACTGTGCATGAATGTATCCCTTTAATTTTTCTACAAAGCTGGAGATGCATCTAGAATCCAGTCCTAAAATCTTTCTCTTGTAGAAGCATCACCTCCTCTTCAGGAATGGCAAATTCCTTTACCTGATTTGGGGAAGGAGTCACTGGAACAAAAGTTAACCCGGGGAACCTGCCAAGTGTTGGTGAGAGGGCAGAAACGTGGCTTTCCTAGAGCGCTTCCAAAACCACTCATGCAGGACTTGGCGAAACTGTTAAAACAGGCCGTCTCTAAATTGCCACATCGCGATACAGCTGAGCTTCGGCTTCTTCGGGTTCCCCGAAGAGATGAGGATATGTCTGTGATGTAGACAGCCATATCTGAGTGCTGTATCAAATTTTTTATTACATATGAACTATGTGATGGGAAGGTCAGTTTGAGGAAACTACTGTCTTACTGGAACTGACACATCAAGACCCCCCCAGGGATGAGTTCAAAGGACAGGACATAGCTAAACTGCAAATATCTGGGGTGCAATTACCTTGTCAGTTTGCTTTCATCCCAGGAAATAAGATTAGCCATTCATAATTCCCTCAGGGAAAATCCTTTGACTTACAGTAGTTGTCAGGAAGAACTTGAGAGGGAGGGGTGTCGGAGAGAAGCCAGAATGGACATTGAAGAGAGGTTGATGTCTGGGCCAGGGAGGACCCAGACGAATTTGGAAGGTCCAATATACTTTCCTGTGGAACCCTTGAATTACATCAGAGAGACCTTTGAGGTGTAGATTCCAAGGCCCAGACGGGATTAAAGAGGCAAATACACTTTTGCTTAAATACAGTGACTTAGACCAAAGAAACATTTGAGATGTATGTGTAGCAGAGCACAAACCAGTTTGGTCTGGTTAATCTGAGGAAGGAAAGACAGTGAGGTCGCCTATTATGTTTTTTAAAATATTTTATTTGGACAGCCTGTATTGTAAAATATAGATTTTGATGCACCAAGGCGGGGTTTTGTGACCTCAGAAAGGGCCGGCTCAGAACTGTTTAATTGCTGAGAGAACCTGGACAGAGTCAGAGAAGACAATATTACTGACTAAGAGAAGAGAGACCATCAAAGCACTGAAGTAAGGACCTTAGACAGGATTAGTCTGAAGTTATTAATTGTAGGAACTGCACTTTTACCTGTTTGTTTTAAGGCTGTATGTGCTGGAATATATATTTTGTTCTGTAATTATTATTCTGTTTTGATATTTTAAAGTAGAGATATTTTTACAACGGAAACTGTCTGAAGTGCCTTGACATTTCTTTATTTTTAGTGGAGCTTTTAAAGGTTATAAGTAACACTGTGTATGAGCTTATTGTATACCAAACTGGGAAATGGATAGAGTTCTCTAAAGTCTTGCATAGAGTTCTAATGGTTCATTTGAAAGACCTGGTTGGGTGCCCGTAGGCAAAGATATCTGGCCCCCCAAAAACAGAATTATCTGAGCCAGATAATTGGGTACGCTAACAAGAGGTTATCAGTTTGAATCCCTCCAGAGCTTGACGAAGGTGACTTGAACCCACAAAACAGACAGGAGGGTTACCTTGTTCTGTTCACAAATCATATGCTCAGAGGTTGGCACTTTGGAAGTACAGGACTGACCGGCTGAACGAGTTTGTGACAATGTCCTTGAAAGGAGGTTTGCTGCTTGTATCCTTTTGTCTCACCCAACCAAACTATGGAAGGGACTGACTTTGTCTGCAGCTGTAACTACAGTCGCAGACTGGCCATAACAGAACACTATTATGAGGCAATGAAACTGTTTCTTTCATTCCTCTCCTCTGAATACCTTATGTTTATTTTTTATATTACCCACCTCCTGCTTACCGGAAGTCGATTTTGGGGAATTGGGTTGGATGTGTTTTGGGGGGGGGGAGAGGTCATGATGAGGTAAGTATTTGGGAGGGGGCACAGGGGAAGGACAGAGCTCACTTCTTTGCCCGAGGGCACACTTGGCTTAATGTTGACCCTTTGTACCACTAGAGGGCATTAGAATATAGTTATTGCACCACCTAAGCAGGATTAAGCCAAAACTTTAGGTCAGCTATTTATTTTATCTATTTATTGATTCTAGGATTATACAGCCTTTGAGCTAAAAGCGCATTTACAGAGGTTCCATGTCAGGGTACAAACAGATAAAACATAAAAACATAATTATTTAACAATAAAACAGAGCATAGCTTTCACATACGAGGTAATTACTCTTGGTTGCAGAATATACAATTAATATTTATTTATTTATTTAGTTTTTGTTTATTTGGTTTTTGTTTACTGGGTAAGTACACTAGACAACAATGTTGCCTATATTCAGGCACGACCCGGGAGAGTACAGACAGGGGAGACCAGAGTCAACATTAAAGAGTATTTCATAACGCAGCATGAGGTGAGAACAAACATTTGAACAGTATACAGCCAGGTACAGTCATTATCAGTAACGACAGAGAAACAGATAACATTACATTAATTGTTTTCATCTGATGATACATCAGTGACTAAATTGAAACGACAAACAGCAAACAAAACTTAAATGAAGTAGCATTATAACAATAGGATTTCTGCTGGATGTGGGAAACTTTCAGATTTTGGAGACCAGTAGGAAATCAGTAAGTGCCATAGGGAGGAGAAAAATGCTAGGAGAGAAGCTCAAGTTACAGCACAAGAGCAGCAGTGATTCTAATAGGTGTGCCAAGACTCAGTTTAAAGGCCTTGTGGGATTTGGAGAGTTTGATGTGGGAGGGAATGGAGTTCCAGAAGGGGGGGGGCCAGATATGGCAAAGGATCGTTCTCCTTTTTGTGTGAGATATCTGGGAATTTCAAGTTGGGTTTGAGCAGATGCCCTGAGGAGGTATGCTTGGGAAGGCTGAGTTAATAATTCGGCAAGGTATTTAGGGGACCCCGTTCTGATCATATTATCAATTGTACAGCCTGCAGAATAGTGTCTGAGCGAGTCTGGGGAGAGCCAATTTAGTTTTGAGTAGAGCAGGCAATGATGGGTAAGTCTGTGAGCGGAGAGAGCAAATCTGCATATACTGTTATAGCAGGTGTGCCATTTCTGGAGTGCTCCTTTGCTAGCTTTAAGGTAAACCTGAGAGCAATATGTTAGAGCAGGGAGGAGAAATCCTTGTGCAATAGCAAGCCGGGCAGCATCATTGAGGGAGGACCTAATGTTAAAGGCAAGACCAAGTTTTGAGTAAACTGTCTTACATGTAGCCGCAATGTGGAGGTTAAAGTCAAGAGATGGGTCGAGAGTGACTCCTAGATACCTGAAGGAGGTAACGAATTCAAGAGGGGAGTCATCTAGAGAATGTATCAATAAGTCTGGAGTAAGAGATCTGATTCTTGACGGGGAGCTGAGATAATCAACAACAAAGATATTTGGGGCTATAAAAAGGACAATCCAGTAAAACAGGGTTCAGACTGGTTTCTAAGACTATTCAGCCCACTGATATGGAGGTATGTTGTATTTGCAGAGGAGGGGGGGGTGTTTCTAACCAATGGATACTGGTGGATCTGACAGTGGGGGAGGGGTCGGTCTCTGGAGGTGAATTCATTCCTTTCGGTAGGAGGGGTTTGCGAATCCTATCCAGCCTCTCCTAGCGGAGTGACTGTTACTTACATGTGGACACTTGTTAACAAGGTCACTAGGGTGCACGTGCCACAAGCCCCTGTTGTCACTTGGGGCTAGGTACAATTCCGATATCTATGTGGGGTTCTTTGTTCTATAGAGTGGAATTCACTGCTTGGGCACCTAGGGAGTCGCTTGATAACCTATACTGATAGAGTTGCATTCATGAAGCATAACTTGTATACTGTTAAATGTTGTTTACCTGTTAGGTGTTCATTGTTCTGTTTGGTAAAGTTCCAGCCAAATATTTGTTTTCTAGTTAAATCTACTGCACGACTGCCATATAGTTCTTTGGTGAGAATACAAGGGACCCGGGGGAGGTGGTTCGGTGGAAGCTCAGACAATATTTCTTAAAACCGCTATGGCCAATTTAAATGTATCTTATAATGTTAAAGGGGTAAACTCCCCAGTCAAGAACCAAACTGCTTCTGGAGTTGGGCTGCCTGAAATGAGACATAGCGTTCCTACAAGAAACTCATCTGTCGGATTCAGAGCATTTAAAACTACGACGACAATGGGTGGAACAGGTCATGGCAGCCTCTCACCCCGAAGCAAAGAAAGCTGGAGTGGCTGTTTTAATTGAGACTGCCAGTTAATCGTAGAATCATCAGAAGTGGGACTTATGGGCAGTTATGCCAGAGTCTCTGGGCTCATTCAAGGAAAGGGCATTCATTTTAATATATATATGCCCCTAACGTAGATCCTAGCCCTTTTCTTATGGAGATTTTTTCTAAGATAGTCGAGCCCACTGGGCCAAATCTTACTGGGGGGGTTCACAGTTCTGAATTCACAAAGTGACGCTCTTCCGGTCAAACCATCAACAATCAGAAAGCTACAAAAACTTTAAATGTGTATTTTACAGAGCTAGGTCTTAGACATTTGGAGGGTGCAGCATCCAGGAGAGAGGGATTTTTTTTTTCTCTCATCTGCGCAGCAGGCCTACTCCCGCATTGATTTATTTTATACCAACCAAACCACTCTTTGCACAATTGTCCACTCTAGAATAATCATAATATTATGCTTTCTGATCATGCCCCTATCTTGATCCAGCTGTCTGATCATGACAGACAATCCATTTGGAGACTTCATGTTTCCCTTTTGAATGACAATTAATTTGTGTAGAGACTTCACCAAACCATTTCGGACTTGACAGCCCCATCCCTCTCAGGACGGTTCCCTGTTATTGCTGTGGGACACTCTCGAGACCCTTCTAAGAGGGGAAGTCATTAGCTATGGGTCAGCTAAAAAGAAATTAGCTTAATTAACATATAACTGACTTGGAGATTGGCTAGCTCAATTGGAGAGAGACCATAAACTTAATTCCAGACAGTGAGGTCTTTCCCAGGAGTTATCAAAAGCCCGGAGAGAGCTTCAGGAATTGGAGAATAAAAGGTCGGAGAGCCTATTAAGCTTTGCGAGTCAAAAATGCTATGAGGTGGGAAGGAAGGCATCACAACTCCTAGCCTTCAGATTATGGAAGGCTCAGGCTGAGACACACATTTCCCTATCTGAGAAAGTATTTTTTTTTCATGGAGAGTGGTGGATGCATGGAACAGCCTTCCTGAGGTGGTTGTGGGCTCAAAAACAGTGGGGGAATTCAAGAATGCATGGGACAGACATGGCAATTCTAGTGGGTGGTAGGAGGAAGTATGCTGTTGGTTAATTAGGATCTGCAGCTTATCCAGTAGGTAGGGAAATGGGCACACTGGGTGGGCCCATCTGTCCTTATCTGCCGCCGTAAGTCTATATTTCTGTGTTTCTGTATTGCTCTCCAATTTAAACAATTCAACAGTGATCTATACACTGATGAAAAGGATGGGGATGAGGTTCGAACAAACACTAGGGCTCTTTTAGCTGGACTTCGCCTTCCAACATTACCAGCAGAGGCTCAGGCCTGCTTGGAGGCCCCAGTGTCAGAGCTAGAAGGTAATTCTGTAATCAAACAATTGCCATCTGGTAAAACACCAGGCCCCGATGGATTTAGTGCTGAACTTCATAAAAAAATTACAGAAGACCCTGGGTCCACTATTGACCACAGTATTTAATGCCTGCTTGGAGGAAGGGGAAACTGCCAGATTCCTGGAATGAAGCACTGATTACAGTCATTCCAAAGCCAGGGAAGGATAGACACACATGTGAAACACAGACCCATCTCAGTGCTTAATCAAGATTTAAAAATTTTGACAAAGACCAGCTGGGTGGCGCTGGATGCCACACCTCGCACCACACCGGCGACCCGGGTTCGGTGACTGACTTGGGTCATCGGGGGGAGAGAGGGATTGAGCGCGCAATGGCTGCTCTCCCTCTCGGGGAAGGGTTGCAAGCTAGCCCGGCCACTTCACTGCCATCTCCTGGGTGAACCTAGGTATTGGCAGTGCGGTTGGGGAAGCAACTGAATGGGAGCGGTGGATGTCTGCAGAGGGTACTGAGCTGAGGTACGTCTCAGCGCACCTCCGTCTCATTGGCCCTCCTTGAGCGCCGACGTCTGCAGGGGAGGGCACAGAACAGGGAAAAATCCTGCCCAGGATATAAGCGACGAACCCCAACATCGAGGTCCAAGGCAGGAACCGGGGGCAGACTCCACGGACTCCAGTGTGCGTGCTCCTCACCGATGACCAGGGGGAGGTTTGGAGAGTACCTCTGCCACCCTGAAGGTAAGAAAGGGGAAGCGTTGCACTCTAGGAGCAGACACCTCGGTACTGCTTACTGGGCCTGGTGAGGGGAGTTCTGAGAGTGATCTGGGGCAGCAGTAGGAGCATAAAGAATAAGTTAAAAAAAATAATTTTGACAAAAGTCTTGTCCAGTTGACTAAAGAAAGAATTCTCTTCCACTTTTGCTTAAATTAATGGAGATTTTTGGACAAATTCTCTGTGGGGTTTTTTTTTTTTTGGCCTGGTTCCCTCAGCCCAGGCTTACCTTCCCGGGTGGGGCCGCTGGGTGGGCACCCCTTCTCCAGGACATTAGTCATGAACCCTGGCCCCCCCCCCAGGATGGGGTAGTGGGAACACCCCCCGGCGGACTTTAGACACTGCGGGAGTGGCAGAGGAAGCAGGAGCATTACCAGCGAGGCCGGATTTTGTGGATGCTTTTTAAGTTTTTCCCCCCGGAGGCAGGACAAGCAATGATGTCAACGGGCATTGTCTGGACATTTGTCCTGCCTCCCATAACATGTGGCCTCAGTACTTGCAGCTCACCAGCCTCTGCCAGGGCCTCAAGGTACTGGTGCTCCGTCGCCCCCCACCCCCGAGAAGGGAGAGTCGCCAGTTGGCACTCAGTTCTTCTCCACCCTGGGTCATTGCGTTGTAAGCGGATGCCCTGCTGCTGCGCCCGCAGAGGCGTTCACAAATTTCTGGTTTTAAATCAATTAGGAAAAATTAGAAATCCTGTGTTATGGAAGCTTGCTCCCCTTGGAGCTTAAGAACTAGATTCCCTTTCGATGGGTCAAAGATAAGGTCTGGTATTTGGGGATCCAAATCCCGTCACCTGTCCAAATTATAGCAATATAATTACGATGCTCTGAAACAGTTTTATTCAGATCTGAATAGATGGCCAGCTTTACTATTCTCTTTTTCGAACCACTTAGAATCAATCAAAATGAACATACTGCACTGCTGTCTTTTCCTTTTCTCTACTCTACCTTTCCATATTTCCGCAGCAGACTGGAAAGATCTTAAAACAAAAATGATCTAAATTTGTTTGGGCAGGCAAACGTCCCAGGATTAGGTGGGCCTTACTGACTAAATCTAAGGGGTTGGGGGGTGGATATCCCTAATTTTTCAGAAGTATTTTCGGGCGGCTCAGCTGCTGACCATACTTAAAATGCTTTCCCCAGAGAAAAGGGGATGATGGTATAGTATGGAAACCCATTAGTGCCACTACGGGTTCTTCCTTGGGTGGTGCTTTCATGAGACTTGAAACATATTCTTAACCGATGGACTAGACATACATTGGCAGCTGGTTGGATGCTTGACAGTGGTGGGATATCCCAGCTCCTATTTGGCAATATATCCCTCTGATATATTTACATAGACATACATAGATACATAGACGGTGTCGGCAGATAAGGGCCTATGGCCCACCCAGTCTGCCCATTTGAGCTTATAAGTTCAGTTTGTTTTCCTAGAAGTCTGTTGCACCTTACCCCTGACCTCCAGAATTCCTTTATGTCTATCCCATGCATTCTTAAATCCCGTGATTGTTTCAGCCCCCACCACTTCCTCTGGCAGGGTGTTCCACTTGTCCACCACCCGTTCTGTGAAGAAATTCCTTCTCATGTTTCCTCTGAATCGTCCTCCTCCAACTTCATCCCATGCCCTCTAGTCCTGGAACATCTTTTTCGCTTAAAAATAGTGTTTTCCTGCACCCTGTTCCTCCCTGTAAGATACTTGTATGTCTCTCTCATATCCCCTCTCTCCCTCCTCTCCTCCAGGGAGTACATGATCAGTTCCTTCAACCTGTCTTCATAGGACTTGTGATGCAATCCATGCACCATCTTTGTTGCCCTCCTCTGAACCTTCTCTACCCTGTCTATGTCCTTGCGTAGGTATGGTCTCCAGAACTGTACACTGTACTCCAGGTGGGGCCTCACTAGTGTCTTGTATAGCGGAATTATGACCTCCCTTTTCCTGCTGGTAATGCCCCTGCCTATACATCCCAGCATCCTATTTGCTTTACCTGCTGCCTTGTCACACTGTTTCCCTACCTTGAGGTCATCAGAGATGATAACCCCAAGATCCCTTTCCTGCTTGGTACATGCTATATCCTCACCCCCCAACTGATATATTGTGCCAGGGTTTTGTGCCCCATATGCATTATCTTGCACTTCTTTGCATTGAATTTCAACTGCCAAACCCCTGACCATTCTTCAAGTTTCTGCAGGTCGCTTCTCATTCTGTCTACACCCTCTGGTGTGTCTACTCTGTTACAGAGCTTTGTGTCATCAGCGAACAGTGAAATTCTGCCTTCTAGGTCCTGCCACAAGTCACTGATGAAGATGTTGAATAGACCCGGTCCTGCACTGATCCTGTGGTACCCCACTGGTCACTCTTCCTCTGTGGAGTGACAGCCATTTACCACCACCCTCTGTCCTGCCACCCAGCCAGTTACCTACCCACCACACTACTGTCCTGCCCACCCATATTCCCCAGTTTGTGTAATAGTCTTCTATGTGGCACAGTGTCAAGGCCTTGCTGAAGTCCCGATAGGCCATGTCAACTGCCCTCCCCTGATCCACCTCCCTAGTCACCCAGTCAAAAAATTCAATGAGGTTGGTCTGACATGACCTCCCCCTGGTGAAACCATGCTGCCTTGGGTCCTGTAGTCCATTGACAACCAGATGTTCCACCAATCTCTCCTTCAGAAGTGCTTCCATGATCTTCCCCACTACTGAGGTGAGGCTGACTGGTCTGTAGTTCCCTGCTTCCTCTTTGTTCCCACTTTTGTATAAGGGGACTACATCTGCTGTCCTCCAGTCTTTGGGTACCTCCCTGTTTCAGTGATCGGCTAAACAGGCTAGCCAGAGGTTCAGCCACCACCTCTCTTAGTTCTTTAAGGACCTAGGGTGCACCCCATCTGGCCCCATTGCTTTATCAACTCTTATTACTTCCAGTTCCTTCAGGACCCTTTCTCGTGTAAAGGACTTGTGTCCATTTCTGCACCATTCTCACCCTTGTACTCCCCTTCAGACCCATTACCCTCCTCTTCCTCAGTAAAGACTGAGCAGAAATACCTGTTCAGTATGTCAGCTTTACTGTTGTCATCCTCCACACGGCCCCCATCCTCCCCCTTCAGTCTCACTATTCCTCCCTTTGTCTTTCTTTTTTCACTTATGTACCTGTAAAAGGTTTTGTCCCCTCTACCCACTGATTTTGCAATGTGTTCTTCTGTCTGAGCTTTGGCTTCTCTTACTGACCTCCCTGCCTCCCTTTGCTTCTCCTGGTACTTCTACCTATCCCCTTCTGCCTGTGTCTTTTGTATTGCTTGAATGCAATCTTTTGGCTTTCACTTTTTGCTACCTCTTTGGAAAACCATAATGGTCTCCTCTTCCTTTTCCTCTTGCTAACCTGCTTAATACATAATTCTGTTGTTCTTGTAATCCCCATTTTAAATACTGCCCACTGTTCCTCAACCCTTGATTCCTGTCCCATTCCCCTTAATGGCTCTTTCAAGTATCTCCCCATTTTCCCAAAGTCTGCCCCCCTAAAATCCAGGATACGTGTTTTTGTGTGGTTTGGTTCTGCTCTTTCTGTGATTTCAAACCACAATGACTGGTGGTCACTGTTTCCCAGGTGCTCCCCCACTGTTACCCCCATCACACTGTCCCTGTTTGTGAGCACAAGGTCCAGTATTGCCTTCTGCCGAGTTGGTTCCATGACCAATTGCTTGAGGAAGGCACCCTGAAGGGAGTCCAGGATAAATCTGCTCCTAGTTGATGCTGCTGCTGGGATGCTCCAGTCCACGTTTGGAATATACCCAGTTTCTCAGCTTCACCAGGGGACTCTTGTTTTACCCGTTGGACTTCTCTGGGGTTAAAGTGCTTGTCACAACTTGTGGAGGGAGAAGTAATTAAGGATTTTGCCACCCTCTGGGAAGAATTCCAGATTCCCAATTTAGATTTCTTTCAATACTTGCAGTGTAGACATCTGTCCTGTGTGTTTCAGTGCTTTCACAACCCCCCCATGTCACCCATCATTCTAACCCATAATAAGTCTCTTGGGAGAAAGTCAAAATTTTATTTCACAAATGTACAAAGTATTACAGGATGGAGTGGGTACTCTGTTGGTGCAGAGAGTTGAAGATGGGTGGCAAGAAGAGATGGGTTTTAAACTCTCTGAGACCCAATGGTCTAGGCTATGGCGGGGCATACACAAAATGAGACTCTCCCCTTCTTGGAGAGTTTTCTCAGGAGGAATAATACTCTGTGCTTCATAACCCCAGTAATCTCAAAACACTATGCCTCTTATCCTTCAGACTTCTGCAGGAGGAAGTGTAGTCAACGGGGCACGCACCATGTTCTTTGGGTTTGTCCCATTCTTTAAACTTACTGGGCAAATGTGGTTGGGATGACTAAAGAAATATTTCACTTTGAACTCCCACCTTTTAACGCATGGTTTTGGGTTTACCACCCCCTGGAGTTCATACAGCTGCGGAAAAATATTTCTGGGGATGTGGATATGATGATCTAGCCACACTTTCTGGCAGTTGCCTTTCCCTTTAAGACGGGCCGGAAACGTCTTGCTCCTCCCACCCACCTGGGTGGCAACTCCCTTGGCTCCACCTCATGACGTCAGATCTTCCTTTCCGCTGGAATAAGCTGGTTCCCTCCTTATCGCTCTTGCACTGAGTATCCCTTGTGACTTAAATCTTCGGATTTACTTCCTAAACAGTTTGAAAATCTTTGTCTTCAGCTGGATCAATGAACAAGTCTGCTCTCAGGTTCCGCTGGTGCCCTTGCAGGCAGATGATGTCCCAGACCGTCTGCACTCCACGTGCATCTACTGCCTGGGGCATGAGCACGATCCCCAGGCCTGCAGTTTTTCTCTCTACTTTCATCCTACTGTTATCGAGGACCATCTAGCCTGGCGCAAGTTAGACCAACAGAGCGAACGGAACCCTCTGGTAAAATCCAAGGATGCCCGTTGTGTGATCTCTGTTGCTGTGGGGTCCACCAAACAGCTTGCGATGTTTGAAGAGATGGCGACCCAGGCCGCATCCCACTCCTCCTCTGCTTATGCCTTTGTGCTGCTCCAGTTGGGCTCTACTTTTGTGGGGTCCTTCAGAGAATTGTGCCAGTCCCTGCCAACCCTCGGTCAGGGACCCTCTGGGCACAAATCTAAGTCACAATTCCTCCCGAAGGTTGTCAGATTTTCACCTTAACCAGGTGATTAATCTGCCAGGGTATTTAACCAGTCACACCTCTGAGGCAGAGCACAGGCTCCATATTCTGGACATATGGTGAGTGCCTGCTTAATATAAGGAGTGCATGGTTGGAGTTCAGGGAGAGAGTCGCCATCTGTTTGTCACCTATGCTGAAGCCGCACCTGGCAGACCTGCAGCCAAGCAGACAGTTGGTGGTGGATAGTCTCCAACATCTATCTCTGCTATGGGTTGGCAGGTAGGGAGTCTCCTGTTGGGGTTAGGGCTCATTCCACCTGCCATACCACTGCGTAGGTGGCTGCTTCTAGGGACGTCCCTTTCTAGGAAATCTGCAGGGCTGCTACCTTGAGGTCAGCACACACCTTTATTTCCCATTACCACATTGACCTAGAGTCATCCCGGGATGCTGGTTTTGGGGCCTTAGTTCTCCAATCACTGTTCTCTAAGTAGGGGGTGTGCGCCTTACCTCCCTCTTCCCAGAGAACTGTTAGGAGTCTGCCAGAAAATGTGGCTAGAACATCATATCCACGTCCCTAGAAAAAGTAACAATAGTTGTAGGAGAGGCATATGATGTTCAACCACACAAACCCACTCGATTTCTCCTGGATTTTGGCACACAACACTGCTTCAAGCGGGCAAGATCTGACGTCATGGGGCGGAGCTGAGGGAGTTACCGCCTGGGTGGGTTGGAGGAGCCAGCTTGAAGACGTTTCTGGCAAGTTTTAAAGAGAAAGGCAACTTCCAGAAGTGTGGATGAACATCATATACCACTCCTAGAACTACTGTTACAGGTGCGTAACCTGTTGTTTCTAGGGACATGGATATGTAGTTCATCCACGCTGTCTGGCAGGTTCCTTGCCGCTTTAAATCTTGCCGGAAGGTCTTCAAGCTGGCTCTTCCCACCCACCTGGGTGGTAAAACTCTCCGCCCCATGACTCCAGATCTTCTGCAGCTTGGGCTCAGGTTCCTCATACGTCTGTGTGTTAGACTGGATCCTAATTCTTGGTTCACCGAAACTCATTTTAAAATTTTCAAGACTTCGGTCTTCCTTTTCCCCTCGCAGCTGCGATGGACAAATCGACTCCCGGTTTTCGGCGGTGCCCTTGTGGGCAGAAGATGTCCAGGACGGACCTGCATTCCACATGCGTCTACTGCCTCGGCCTAGAACACGACCCGCAGGCCTGCGAGTCATGCTGTTCGTTCTCGGCCAATGTCCTGGAGGACCGCGCTGTCCGGTTAAAGCTAGGGTGCCCCGAGAAGCGCTATCCGCCGGTAAAGTCGAAAGAGGCCCGTTGGGCGGTTACCGTGGCGGCTGGCTCGGCTGAGCAGCTCGAGCAGATGATCGCCCTCGAGGAGGAGGCAGCCCAGGCCGCATCTTCCTCCTCCTCGGTCATGGTATTTATCCCGCTCTTTGGGTACCTCATATTCTGCTTCGTTCAAGGAGTTTTATCAGTCCCTTTCCACAAAGGGAGAGGGGCCATCGGGACTTTCCTTTCGGTCCAAAAAGAAGAATTCTAAAGGTAAGTCCCATCATCGGCATTCATGGGAGCAGGAGAGGTCCCCTTCCCCGGACAGCTGACTGTCGAGTTCAGTCGAGGTTGCGGCTAAGGCCGCTGGCTTCTCAGCATCCCCGTCAGGCTAGCCGGCCGAGATACTCGTCGACGCGGTTGATTTTTTTCTTGACCCATTGGACGGGTTGTCGACTGGTGAAGCCGACAACCCTTCACCGGTTCCACTGGTGGGGACCGAGGATCTGCCTGCGCCCCCGGTGCAGCAGTCCCCGGTTAAGGTGTCTGAGCTGAGGGAAGAGCGGGTGTCCCCCACTCCTTCCCAGGCCCGTCCTCGGAAACACAGAGGATCTCTGTCTCAATCTCGGGCTTCTTCTCGGTCCAGCCGATCCAGCCAACATCTGCGGTCTCAGTCTCAGCACCGAGGTAAGCGGCGCCACTGCTCTTCCTCATCTTCCTCCTCGGATGAGGAGAGGCTTCAGCGCAAATTGTGTCGACGCTACGAGGACCTGATGTGGCAGCAGTTACTTTTGTCCGGGAGCAAGCCGATGCCTTCCCCGGCCATCAAGTGGCTGTCACCCTAACGGCCAAAACAACCCCTCGCTGCAGTCGAGATGCCCAAACCTGGGCTGGTTGTTTGGCCGAAACCTGCTGCCCCACCAATTGTGGTGGAACCTCCGCCTCCCCAACCGAAATCTGGGGTGCCGACTAAGGACTCTGTCGGGTCAAGGCCTGCCCCATAGGTTGTCGGTCACCCTCACTCCCGACCGTCCTCAGCAGGTGGAGGGTGGCTGAGGCCCTAGGCAGCTCTTCGCAGACTCCTCGGAGTCCGACGACGACTCCTCCCTGTTCTTCAGGCCGGTTGACCTGGAGTCCTCCGGGGGCCAGTCACTGGACGAAAGCCCATCGTCCTTCATGGGTCTGCTTCGGCTCATCTCAGAGTCCACTGGGATGCAGCTTGAACCCATATCCAAACGGGCCAAGTATCCCCTGACGGAGATACTGGACCGAGGGGATTCACCCACGGAGGCCTTTCCGGTGGCTGAGGCCATTGTAGGCCCAGCCTTGGAGCTTTGGCAGTGGCCTGCTTCCTGTTCTGCGCCTTTGGCCAGGAAGTATGCGGTCCCTACCGGTCCTTCGCCCGGGTTTTCGGAACATCCCTTTGCCGAGGGGTTGGTCACCAACAGCGTTTTCCGGCATTCCGGGAATGCTAGGGACGTGGACAAGCCCCCCGACAAGGAGTTCAAAAAGCTGGACTATGCCGGGCGCAAGGTGTACGCTGCATCCTCCCTTGGCCTCCGTCAGGCCAGCTCGGCCGTGCTGATGGCACACTTCTCCCACGCCCTCATGGGCTCCCTGGATGAGGTGATCCCTCATCTCCTGGCCGACCTGCAGACCACGGTCCGGCAGTTTCGGGACCAGGGTAGGGCGGTGGCGAAGCAGCAGCTCCAAACAGCTCTGGACATAGACTCCTGTGCCAGATCAGTTGCGGCCGCGGTGGCCATGCGCCGTAGAGCATGGCTGAGGATATCCACCTTCACGGCAGATACCCAGCACAAATTGGCAGACGTCCCCTTCTTGGGGACTGACCTCTTTGGCCCTGGAGTGGAAGGTCACCTCCAGTGGATTGAGAAGTCCAGTGCCACTCTGGACTCTGTCACCTCCGCCCAGAAGGACAAAGGCTGCTGACAGCAGCAGCACAAGTCCTTTCGTCCATCTGCGCCCGCGGCATGTCCGGCCCAACAGCACCAGGGCCAGCAGGCTCACACTTGGCATCCCAAACCCAAGCCTGCAGCTTCTTCTTGTAGGAAGCAGGGAGGTAAAGGCCCAGGAGGTCCCTCGGCCAGTTCCTCCTCCAAGCCTGCCCAGTGACGGGTTGAGGGGTGTCGCCCCCAGCCTCCTCACTCCCCTCTGGGGGGACGGCTCTGCCACTTCCTTTCCGCCTGGTCCGCTATCACCATGGACCGCTGGATGTTGGAGGTGGTAGGAAAGGGCCTACCTCTGGAGTTCGAGCAGGCTCCACCCTTTCGAGCCATCGCCTCTCGGGGGCCGGGGGTCCGCAGCCTTGCTGTTGGCCCGCCGAGCCGATATTGCCCTGCTCCTCGAAAAAGAGGTGATCAGGAAGGTGGCGGATCCTCCTCCAGACCCGGGGTTTGTGTCCAGATATTTCTTGGTCCCAAACCAGACGGGGGGGCTGGCGCCCCATTCTCGATCTGCACGACCTGAGCAGGTTCCTAAGGTCTCGGACCTTCAGGATGGTCACTCTGGCTCAGATTATCCCATCCTTGGAACGAGGCGTGTGGTTCTGTTCCCTGGACCTCCAGGACGCAGTCTTTCACGTCCCAATCCGTCCGTCCTATCAGAGATTCCTCCGCTTCAGAGCGGAGGGATCCCTTTACGAGTTCCGGGCCATGCCCTTCGGCCTCTCTAGCTCCCAGGGTCTTCACCAAATGCATGGCAGTGGTGACAACATTCCTGCGGTGCCGAAGGGTCCGGGTGTACCCCTACCTGGACGACTGGCTGATTGCTGCCTCCTCCAGAGCGGAGGTGGAGCGGTCCAGAGATCTGGCCCTCCAGGTTTGCTCTCAGATTGGATTGGCCTCCTCATCAACGAGGCCAAGTCTGAACTCGTGTCAAAGCAGGTGATACTTTTCATCAGGGCAGAGCTCGACTCTCTTCGAGCCAGAGCACGACTCCCGGCAGACAGGGCCAAGGTTCTTTCCTCCTTTGCCCAATCATTTCAGGTTGGGCAATCGTGCCCTGCCCGGGACTTCATGCACCTCCTGGGACTCATGGCGGCCTGCACCAGCGTGGTCCATTGGGCCCACTGGTACATGCGCCCCCTTCAATGGGGACTGGCCAGCCAGTGGTCACAGCACTTCGATCTGCTGGATCAGCTAGTGATAGTGACCCAGGGGATGTGGAATGCTCTCCAGTGGTGGACTGTTCTGGCACATCTGCAGGAGGGCATCCCGTTTGTCCGCCCCAAGCCGATGGTCTCTCTATCGACCGATGCCTCTCTGATGGGTTGGGGTGCCCATCTGAGGGAGCACAGAGCGCACGGCCTCTGGTTCTCGGGAGTCGATGCCACATCAACCTGCTGGAGCTTTGAGGCGGTTCGTCTAGCCCTCACCGTCTTGCTCCGTTCTATGGGGTCAAGTGGTTCCGGTCCAGGCGGACAATACCACGACCATGTACTACCTAAACTGCCAGGGCGGGACGCACTCCATGCCTCTGTGCAGGAAGCTCTCCGCATTTGGTCACTTGTGTGCAGCCTGGAGGCAGATCTCCTCCCATTCACGTGGCAGGAGCCTCCAACACCCTGGCCGATGCCCTGAGCCGGATAGGGGCTGCGTCCCACGAGTGGTCTCTCCTGCCGGAGGTAGTACAAGATCTGTTCTCCCACTGGGGCACACCTCAGGCGGACCTGTTTGCCTCCAGAGAGAATGAGAAGCTGAGACTGTTTCATGCCGGCCCCCCTCAGCAGGGCTCGCTGCAGGGGGATGCCTTCTCGAGGCCATGGACCCCGGGCCTCTTCTACGCCTTTCCCCCATTTCCCTTGATCCACAAGGTGCTTCTTAAGGCGAGGAGGGACAAGGCGCAGGTGATTCTGGTAGCCCCAGACTGGCCCCACCAGTTCTGGTATCCAGATCTCCTCAGTCTGAGCGCCAGGCTCCCGAGGCGGCTTCCAGCCCACCCGGACCTGATCTCAGTCAATCAGGGGAAGGTATTCCATCCGGACCTTCAGTCCCTGCACCTGACGGCCTGGTTCCTGAGCGGCTAGAGTTCCAGGCCTTGGGTCTTTCCGACGAGGTCCTCAACGTCGTTGAGGCATCCCGTAAGGAGTCGACCAGAAAATGCTACACCTTCAAACGGAAGAGATTCTCCATTTGGTGACAGGGCAAGGGCCTGGACCCTTCCTCCTGTTCCTTGGCTAGCATTCTGGACTACCTGTGGTCCCTTTCTCAGCAAGGGCTTCGGTCGACGACCCTTAAGGTGCACCTGGCAGCCATCTCTGCTTACCGGGCGTGGGCCAGGAAGCAGTTGGTGGCGCAGGAGAGGGTGGTCGGGCGCTTTTTCAAAGGCCTTGATCACATATCCCCTCCGGTGTGAGAATCTCCACCTCCGTGGGATCTACTGCTGGTATTGGCTAAGCTCATGGGCAGGCCATTTGAATCAATGCACAGGTGTGACATCTCTCACCTGTCATGGAAGACCACCTTCTTGGTGGCTATCACGTCAGCCAGAAGGATGAGAGAGCTCCAGGTGCTTTCCATCGAGTTTCCTTATCTGGTCTTCCACAGGGACAAGGTTGTCCTGTGCCCCCACCCAAAATTCCTTCCGAAGGTGGTGTCGGAGTTTCACCTTAACCAGGTGTTGACTCTGCCGGTGTTCTACCCCAATCACTCCTCGGAGGCCGAATATAGGCTCCATACTTTGGACCCTAGAAGAGCGCTCGCTTATTATAAGGAGCGGATGGCTGAAGTTCGAGGAGAGGTTCGCCAGCTGTTTGTCACCTACAGTGAAGCCGCACCTGGCAGACCTGCAGCCAAGCAGACAATAGGCAGGTGGGTCACCTCCTGCATAGATCTCTGCTATAGGTTGGCGGGCATGGAGCCTCCCAGAGGGATAAGAGCTCATTCTACCCACCATACCGCTGCATCGGTGGCTGCTTCCAGGGATGTCCCTATCCAGGAAATCTGCAGGGCTGCTTCCTGGAAGTCAGCACACACCTTCATCACCCACTACCACATCGACCTTGAGTCATGCCGGGATGCTGGTTTTGGGGCCTCGGTTCTACGGCCTTTATTTCCCAAGTAGGGGGTGTGTGCCTTGCCTCCCTTCTCCCGGAGAACTGCTAGGAGTCTGCCAGAAAGTGTGGGTGAACAACATATCCATGTCCCTAGAAATACAGGTTACTCACCTGTAACAGGAGTTCTAGGAATGGTATATGATGATCATCCACACGACCCACCCAACCTCCTGGCCCGGCGCACAGCCTGGCTTCCAGCGGACTAGATCTTGGCGTCATGGGGCGGAGCCGAGAGTTTTACCACCCGGGTGGGTGGGAGGAGCCAACTTGAAGACCTTCCGGCAAGATTTAAAGCGGCAAGGAACCTGCCAGACAGTGTGGATGAACAACATATACCATTCCTAGAACTCCTGTTACAGGTGAGTAATCTGTATTTATTCTATATCCTGGTAGCAGCTGCCCTCAAGAGCGTCACACTTAATTGGCTTGTCCAAAATATATCAATTCAGCGTTGGCTATCTGTTATAAGATTTATTAAAGGTATGGAGGCAGTAACAGCCAGATTGAAACTTATGGCAGACAAATTTAACTCCAGGTGGCTCCCATATTTTGATTATACAGAACTTCAGGAAGGTACTCCAATTTTAGAACAACTCTTGACAATATGAATAATGAATAAGCAAAAATGTTAGGAAGTTTAATACAATTGGACCCCTGGATCTTTAATGATTCTATTACTCTCACGATTGGGTAAAAATAGGAGCTCTTGGATACCAGCTTTTGAACACTGTGCAGTATGACTGTGTGCAGCAGTTGTTACTATTCATTATTAACCATTTCATATCTATTTTTAATATAAATATCGGATTATATGAACAGAAATGGGGGGGTGTATTTTAGTCAGTGTCAGTTTTTGTTGGACATTCTATTAAAAATGGACTTTAAAGGCTTTGGACATCGGGCTGAATAGCCGAACCAGCCTTTCTGGGGAGCTCTGGTCTTCTGCTTTCGTCCTCTTTTGCTGTGGAGCTTTCCTTCAGGACATCCCTGGAAGGAATGGACACATGGTTATTGATAAACTCATTATGCTATAGGTCTACTTATGTCTATAATTTCAGATGTTAAGCCTTGTCTATGTAAAGCCGTATATGATTTTGTATTGTATTTTCCCTGTCTCTTGAACTTGTTAATAAAAAAGTTTAAAAAAAAAAAAAAAAACAATTCTAGAAATGAGGGCAGTTCTGTATGCCTTCAAGAACCATCTCTCCACAGGTCCTCTGCTGGTGTAATCAGACAATCTCAGTGTAGTCTTATTACATCAGCAAATAAGGGGGTCTGTTCCTATCCTCTGTGTCAGGAAGCAGTGTAGGTCTGGTACTGGGCTCTAGATCAGTCTAGAACTGTCAGCTGTCCATGTGCCAGGCACGCAAAATTTCCTGCCGGAGAACTTCAGTCACAGTCCAGAGTGCACGAGTGGGAGAAGCTGACCTCAGTTGCAGAAAACCTGTTTGATAGGTGGGGTCGTTCAGAGTTTGACCTTTTTGCGTCCCCACTCAATGCAAAACTGCCGCGTTTCTGCTTGCTAGATCCAGGACCTTGAGTTCCCCTGCCCCTTTGCTGGAATCTGTTGACACAGGCACAGGGGACCCTGGTCCATCCAGACGTCAAGTCGCCCCAACTACCTGCATGGCTTCTGAGGACATAGCCATTGCTCTGTTCGGAGCGTCTCAGAAAGTGGCTGATGCCCTGGTGGCTGCCAGAAAACCCTCAACCAGGGCAAATTATTCTCTGAAGTGGAAGCTGTTTGCTATCTGGATTGCTTCTCACCAACTGGACCCTTTCGCCTGTCCGGTGAACCAGGTTTTGGAGAATCTCCTGACCTTGTCTTAGGCCGCTCTTAAATACTCCTCCCTTAAAGTGCATCTGTGCCGGCCCAGTGCCACCTGAGGGTTGAGGCGCTGGATGCCGCACCTCGCTGGCGACCCGGGTTTGGGAGCGGACTTGGGTCGCTGGGGGGAGAAAGGCTGAGCGTCTGACAATAGCTCGCCTTCTCTGGGGGGAGGGTGGGGATCCATCCCAGCGAGCGGTGACCTCTGGCGTAGGCTGGGGACATTACAGCTCATCAGCACTTCGGGGGTTTGATGGGTCACGGGCAGAGGCCTGTGGACCAATCTCCTCTAGGGGCTGCATCACCAAGAGGGAGGACATTGCGGACGTCGGCACTTGCGCCTTGACGTCAAGGGCTAGCAATGTCCTCACAGAACAGGGAAAATCACCTTCCAGAACCGGGTAAATGGAGTGACAGACCCAGTCTTGATGTGCCACAGACTGCCGCTGTCTCGGGGACCAGAGAAGAAATTAAGTTACAGGGGTTCGCCCCACCCAGAACCCTGCCCAAGGGGATAATTTGCGGTAAGATGAGGGACCCTAAGCAGCAGGTAAGTCTGTGGCAGGGATGGGTTTCATTGGTGTCTCCTGAAGGGGAGGCTCTGGCAGGGATGTGGGAGGGGAGTAAAAGAAATTGAAAAAAAAATAAAGTGCATGTGTCTGCCATATCAGCCTTCCATTTACCCATCAATGGCCATACGATGGCACAGCTGGATGTGGCCCTTACTTTTCTGACACGCATTCTCCACTTGAAGCTTCTGATTCATAACCCAGTTCCGGCTTGGGACCTCAATTTTGTTTTGGTGAAACTGATCTTGACACCTTTTGAGTCAGTCGCGTCTTGTGAGCTATGCTTTCTGTTGTGAAAAGCATTATTTTTTGTTGCCATTACTTTTGCTCTAAGAATTTCAGAGCTACAGACTCTGATGTGTGAGCAGCATTATTTGATCAGTGTTTCTTTGCGTACTAATCCTAAGTTTCTTCCTAAGGTGGTGTCTGAGTTTGCCCTAAACCACCAGTCCATACACCTGCTTATTTTTCAGAGCGTGCTAATCAAGAGGAAGCTTTGCTTCATACTTTGGATGTGCATGGAATTTTGTGTTACTGTACACGCTGTACCAAGGACTGCAGGAAGTCCAAACAGTTTGTCTCTTTCGTCCCTGGTAGAAAGGGTGCTCCAGTTCCGAAACAGTGCTTGTCCAAATGGTTGGCCAACTGTATTATTTTTTGTTGCAGGAAGTATGGTAAGGAACTGCCTGGGGTTGGGCCGTTCCACCAGGGGCATGGTCACTTCAGTTGCCTGTTTCAGGGGCATGTCTGCAGCTGAGATTTGCGCAGCTGCCACTTGGAGTATTGTCCACACTTTCACCAAGCACTACAGTCTGGACATTGCATCCCGACAAAGGGCGGTCTTTGGCCTTGCTGTACTTCAGGGCCTTTTCTCTTAGGCCTCTGGCCTCCTGCTATCCAGACCGTCCTTGCTCACAGCACTGCTTGGGACTCGTTCCATAGGTGTGAACTGATAGAAATATTTTATTATTTTTTTTTATTAGTTTCACCAGGAAATGGACTGGGTCTAAAGATCCTTTTTCAGCCACACCTGGGGGAGGGGTACAAAGTTCAACATATTAAATACAAAATACAGAATTAATTTAAGCACAGTAAAATTGCATGACTTTTTATTCACAACCAAGCAAGACATATACAGCATCACCACACTATTACAAAAGTTCAGGTACAATCACACATACGATATTTATCACATTTTTAGAGTGATGAGCTACTTCCTTATTTAAAAAATCCTTTTACTCATGTAACCCCATCACACCTACAGTTTGAAGCTCTTTCAAGATTGCTGTCTAATGTTCTATTAAAGATAGCTTGAGTGCTATTGATGTCCACATTCATGTGTGTTAAATTGTTAATCATTTTTGGACCATATGTTGAACATCCAGCTGTTTTTGTATTTGTCTTTTTTTCTAAGAATATTCTTGTCGAGGTAGCTCTCAGTACTCTTGATGTGGTCGTGCGCTGAAAACGCCTTGACAGGATTGATGGAGTATTTGTTTGAAGTAACTTGTACAGAAACATATAAACTGCTTTTGTAATTCTCTGTGTTGGAAGAAGGGTCCCAGATACACGATATAGGTTGCAATGGTGGTCCCTTTTATTTGTGCAGCCTATAGCAAACATTATGATGTTATTAAAGATCACTCTGTAGCTTTGCAGCAGTATAGCTGAGGCGTTTACTAGTAGTTTACTAGTTTTCTGCTTGCTGAGCACCGTCTCTCTCTCTCTCTCTCTCTCCTCGGTTCCCTAGTGGGATTGCTATCTCTCATGGCCTCTGGCTAGGGAAAGAACTGAGGGAGTGGGGCCTCCCGTGTTTTTATAGGGTGAGTGACGTCAGAGCCAGACTGCGTGGGTGGCCCCTACTAGACTGCTACAGTAAAGCTTCCATGGGATGCTAGTGCCTGATGGCTAAGTTCCATAGGTGCGACCTGATAAGAGATTCCCTCAAAGATCTACTCTTCAGTTCTTACATAACTGTTCTTGTCCAGATAAACCAGTGATGAAGTGTGCTCCTCCTGCCTTCTACCCCCGTACAAAATAAGAGGCTGTTATGCCTTCACAGTACAAACTCCACCTGTTTTTGGAACCTTCGACATGAAGGCGCTGGTATAGGCCTTCATCTTTCACCTGGACAACTGTACTAAACAAAAACTGAGCACACGCACCTTTGAGGGTGCTACCATGCAGGCTACTATTGTACTTAGAAAATAAAAAAGCGTAGCACTTGCTGTTGTAAGCTCCGGAGAGTTTGCACCGTTTTTTTTTTTTGTGAATGGCTTAATAAACTTTTGGTAGCTTAAAACAGCAAGTGCTACACTTTTTTTTTTTTTTAACCAGCATAACTGTACTGCATTGTACAAGTGCTTGCCTTGTAGTTGGAATCACGATCTACAGCTGTTGCAGATTGCGGCAGCGAGGATCCTTTGCTACTTCTCTGGCGATTCTTCGACTACAGGTTGTTGTTTTTTTTATTGAATTCATATCCCTGAGAGGACCGGGCTTCTGTCTTTGAGAGCTCCTGACTCCACCCCGTTCAGCGAAGAATGACTCATTCTACAAGCCAGGAGCAGTTGGTTGTTGTACCAACTTCTAAATTAAAATCTTCTGGTGACTGGGCTTGCACTTGGCTGGATTGCTTCTGTATATTCAAACTTTTGCAGTATACTGAAGTTGAGCAAAGTCCAAGGAAAGTCTGTTGGCTAGAGCTTTAGCTCCTCCCCTTTATCTTGCATTCTCACCACTCCATGTCTCTGATTCTTTCCCCCTGGAACCATGAGGTCTCCCCACTGGTAGCTCTTGCTGTTGGCATTGTTCTGTAACTGCAGTTTTCAAATTACCAGTTTCCCCTTCGTGTTTTTTTTCCCCGCAGTAGCTTCCTCACTGGGTTAGAGCTTGAAATTCCAGTTTGCAACATTGAATGTTCTGCCTGATTTTCTTCTGTAACTGTAGTGCATGGATCCAGGCTGTGAGGATATGGCAGACCAGACTTCCAAGATTCAAGTGATGTAATGGCTGCAAGAAGGTGTAGAGGATGAGCCCTACATCTTTCTCACTTGCTTTGGTCTGTTGCTCACCCAGAAGAGTTGCCCTCTGTGCTAGACCATGCTGCTCCAGTCCCTGGAGTGTTGTGAGCTCTCCTCGCACTTTGATCATCATGGCATGCCTGGTATGATCCTGGTACCTTAAAGCTCTGTTTTAGCATTTTTATCGCCTTGCAGAAGCTTTTTTGGCCCAGGCCCTCTGCTTCTGACCAGTCTCTCATGATTGAGCAGAGTTTGAGTTGGATGTACGTGCTCCGACATTCCTGATCGATACAGAGTTTGGGTGCAGTTGCCCTGTCGATACAGACAACACCTCCCTGCTTATGGCTGTTAATCCCTTGGGTCCTGGCCTTGCAGCACAGAGTCAGTGGGTAAACTGTCCTTGGATGGTCATTCAGTCTGTGGTCCTACCTCCAGTCCCACTGATAAGTTGACAGGCACTCCTGACCTGTCCCAGTAGGGTCTGCAGCCAGGGCAGTCACCTAGGTGGACCACCTCTGTGGGGTCTAGGTCAGGTGATGAGTCCCACTAAGGTCCAGGGACTGACATCTAGTAGAGTTTTCACATTCTAAGTGCTTGGTTGGCCACTATTCTTGAAGCCCATCACCATGTAAGGTTCCCCATCTTGTCACCAGTCTGTTAAGATAACTGATTAAATTATTTGAGTGACAAAGCCCATGGATAGGGGTCAGGAAGTTGATATCTTGTACTTAGGCTTCAATAGAGCCTTCAATTCTTAGTCCCACATGTAAGATTGATAAGGACATTGGGCAACCTGGGGTTGGGGGAAAAGATTACTGGGTAGATGAAACATTGAGTGTTATCCAGAGGGCGGTTCTAAATGGAGAACCCTCGGGAGAAAGAAAGTCACAAGCAGGGTGCTCCAGGTATCTGTTCTAGAACTTGTTCTCTTTAAGAAGACATTTATTCTAAGAGCGTGGATCTGGTTCACTATCCACACTATGGCATTTCCCCTGGAGCAGTTGATTTGTCAGGCATCTTCAAGCTAAGCTTCTTGCACCATCCGGGCAGTATATCCTCGGGTTCCCCACTGTGATATCAGATCTTTGTTTCCACCTGAAGGGACAGGTCCCTTCCTTTGCAGCTTTAGTCATAAGAGTGCGGTATGCATATTTATGGAACTTGTACAAACAGGAGAGAGAGAAAGAAATACGTGCTTTAGCTGGGACTTGAACCCAGGCCACCTGTAGTACCTAAGGTGCCGCGGGACATTCCAGGTTCCTGTTACCTTGGTGGCACAGCTGGTAGCACAACTGGAACAGTATTCCAGGCGGCTATGGTTCAAGTCCCAGCAAAGGCTCTTATTTCCTTCTCCCTTCTGTTTGTATGAATTGCATAAATATGCACACCACGCTGTTGTGATTGAAAATTTAATTGTCTGTGCAGCACCAAGTTGTGCATTAGAGAAGGAATAAGGTACCTCAAGACATCCTAGGTTCTAGTTGCCTTGGTGGTACAGCTGGTAGCGCAGCTGGGACGGTATTCTGGGTGGCTTGCGTTCAAGACTCAGCTAAAGCACTTATTTCTTTCTCTCTTCTGTTTGTATGAGTTCCATAAATATGCACACTGAATTCTTGTGATTGAAAATGTAATTGTGCAGCATCAGGTTGTGCATTAAAGAAAGACTAAGGTGTCTGGGGACGTCCCAGGTTCCAGTTTGCTGTGGTGGCACAGCTGGTAGCGCAGCTGGGACGGTATTCTGGGCGGCCTGGGTTGAAGTCCCAGCTAAGGCACTAATTTCTTTCTTCTGTTATATGTATCCACTCCTTTGCAGCTCTGCAGCATTTGGGTTTCCTTGAGATTTAGTACTTTTAGCAATTAAAACTTTCTTCGTTTTAGTGTACAACATTCTTCTACTCATTCTGGCTGTACCTTTGACCTCTGTCTCAGCAGTAGAAAAGAGGAAGCAGCAACGCAGCTTCAAGTTCTGGTCGACAAATGATGTCTAGCACTGACCCCATGTGTCCTCCCTTTACTGTCTGGGAGCGCAGCACGACAGAGGATTTTGGCCTTTGCCAAGTGATGATTCCAGTGCTGCTGGAAGATTAGTGGGCAAGATTAGTCCTCTGTCGACCTTTTGAACTGGACCCCAAGGATCAATCTAAGGGCTGCAGAAAGGTCTTGGCGGCTGCTGGGTTGGCTTCCCAGCTTGCAGCTCTTAAGAGGAGGCAGCCGCAGCAAGTTCCTCATTGCTGTTGGTGCTGCTCCCTCCTGGGACCACTGTTGAAGGGTCTTTCATGGAGGACTTCCGTGAAGTGTTGGGCCCTCCAGACCGTTGGGGAGAGGCCTTGTCACTAGAGCAAGAAGCATAAGTGCCACGGGCACAGGTCATGGGACTGGGAGAGATGATCTTCCCATTCCCTCGGCTCCCCTGCCCACTCGACGTTTATCATGCGCATGATTATAATCAAGTTGCCTTTGATCGAGGACATGTTGGAGAGTTCCTTGGTACCCCCATCTGGCTTATTGACCTCAATGCAAGTCGAGCAGGTGGCAGAAATTTTTCTGGAGCCTATCAACCAGCTGTCTGAGGTGACTGACTGAGTTGATCTCTCAGACTCCAGTGCTCCTGGTCCTCACTCGGGTGGACATGGCTCAGTTGTTGTCTCGACCAGGTCACTCTGGGAGCAGTCTAAGCTGGTGGTCATGACCCTGAAGCAGATGTTACTTAACATCACTCAGCATGTGACTTACATGACCCTTCAGAGGCCACTCAACGTTGTCCCCTGGGTTGTGAAGTAGAGATCGAGACACTGCTAATGCTGTCTATCTCGCTTGATGGGGAAGCACTGCCATCTGCTCCTCGACCTCCTCAGATGAGGGGCACCACCGCAAGATGTGGTGTTGCTAAGAGAAGATCCTCTGGCAGCAGGGGACTTTTCCGGGATGGGGTAGGGCTGTACTCTCTGTACCTTTGGTCAGCTGACAGCCGTCAATCATGCCTTCACCGCTTCATCCATGGCAGATATCCACAGTGTTTGCCTTTCGACTCCTGAGGGTGAAGCTGCCACCACTGCAGCCCTTGGTGGGAGCTCCAGAGAAGGACTGTAGTGCCACTGCCGGCTTGCCAAAGCTGTTAGTGGAAATCACCCAGTCCGAGGATGGTGGGATGGTTCATGGTAGCAAATGTTCGAGTTTTTGAGGAGTCTTCAGATAACTCTGAGGGGTCTCTTCCCATGCTCTCGTCAACGACTCTCACTTTCATCGGGCTCAGTTGATGTGTCTGCTAACCATGGGCTGGTGTCATTTGGGCCTTTACTCCAGCACATACGAGTCCATGAGTGTGCCCTTCCATCCAGTGCAAAAGAGGGCTAAATACCCCCTTCACTGACATCCTGTGGAAAATGTGGAAGGCCATGTGTGCTAATGCTAGGAATCTGGGAAATAAGATCCCAAACCTGGAGGCCATCGTGGCGGAGGCTGACCTGGATATTTTGGTCATTATTGAGACATGGTGCATTGAAAACCGTGACTGGGACATGGTTATACCAGGGTACGTGTTAATCAGAAGGATCAGAGCAAGAAGGAAAGGGGGGGTGTCTTGCTTTATGTGAAGGAAAGCATAAAAGCAATGGAAAGGCAGGGAACTCGGAGAGGGGCTGAGATGCTGTGGGTTACCCTTGAGTCAGAAAAATGAGCCGCCATTTGGATATGTGTGATCTACAGGCCTGTGGCACGGGGGAGGACTTGGATAGGATAACGTTAGAAGAAGTTGGAAAAATGGCAGAAAAGGGGGAGGTGTTGCTGGTTGGGGACTTCAGTGTGCTGGATGTAGATTGGAGCTTTCTTGCTGCTTTATCAGCGAGAAGTAGACATCCTGAACTCCTTGCAGAGTGCCTTCCTTGGGCAACTAGTCGGAGAACCCACTTGTGATGGGGCAGTACAGGACTGGGTGCTTACAAACAGGGACAGTGTTGCAAATGTCAGAGTTAGAAGCCATCTAGAGGACCAGTGATCATCGTACAGTGTGGCTCAACATTAGAACAACTGCAGAATCCTACCATACAAAGGTGAGGGTCCTGGATTTCAGAATGGCTGATTTTTACTATGCTGTGTGAATGCTTCCTAAACAAACTGACAGGGTAAGAATCTAGGTTAGGTGGAAGAAAAGTGGGCCAGACTTAGACTGCATAGTAAAGGCAACAAGCTTCTGTGTTAAGCAAGTAAGCAAAAGTAGAAGAAAAAGGAGACGTTATGGTTCTCAAGAGGTAGATGAAAAGGTAAAGGCTAACAGTGTAGCATTTGGAAGGTACAAGGAGACCCAGAGAAATATGGATAGGGAAGTGTATCTGGGGAAACAGAGAGGCAACCAAAGCAGTAAGGCGAGCAGAAGCGCAAACAGAGGAAAGAATAGCTCTGGGAGTATCAAAAGGGGATATGACATTTTTTTTAGGTATGTTAGTGAAAAAAGGAAGTCAAAGGAAGGGATTGTACAGTTAAAGAGGGAAGGAGGGAACTACACAGTATCAAGAAAAAGCAGACATCTTGAAGAAATACTTATCAGTTTTCATATTAGAAGGAGAATGGAAGGATATATGTGATCTTCAAGGGAGGAAGGGAAGGGATCACAGAGGCAGCAGAAGCTTAGTGGTGAGAGGAATGGATAATAGTGCATTTTCAGTGGGAAGAGTCTGGAAAGTACCGGACAACCTGAAAGTGGACAAAGCTGTGGAGCCTGACAGGATGCATCCAAGGATACTGAGGGAACTTGGGGAGGTATTTGCTGCACCTCTGACAGACTTTTTTAACAGATCATAGGAGAACAGCAAATGTAGTCCCACTTCACAAAGTGGTAGCAAGGAAGAGGCAAGCAATTATAGTCCTGTCAGCCGTGCACTGGTGGTCTTTAAGTTGATGGAAACACTTTTGAAGGAAAGGATTATAGAATATCTTGTATACGACAGATTGCAGGACCCAAGGTAGCATGGTTTCACAGAGGGAAGGCCATGTCAAACATGATAGACTTCTTTGACTGGGTGACCAAAGAGTTAGATCAGGGAGGTGCAGTAGACATGGCTTACCTAGATTTCAGCAAGGCTTTCGGCACTGTTACTCACATGAGACGGGTAGGCAAGTTGAGGAATTTGGGGTTAGATAATAAGGTGGTAACCTGGATTAGAAACTGGTTGGCAGATAGGACATGGAGAAGAGTAGTAGTGAATGGAGTGTGCTCAAAGGAAGGGGGGAAGGGTGACCAGTGGGGTTCCTCAGGGATCAGTGTTGACTGGTCCACTTCAATATCTTTATAAGTGACATAGCTGAAGAACTGGAAGGGAAGGTCTGCCTCTTTGCAGATGACACCAAGATCTGTATCTGAGTCGACACACCTGTGGATGGTGGTGGTAAGGGGGGATGAATAGAATGTGCAGGGATCTAAATAAGTTGGTAGAGTGCTCAAGGATATGGCAGATGGGTTTTAATGCGAAAAAGTACAAATAATGCATCTTGGTCACAAGAATCCAGGAGCGGAGTACAGGATGGGCAGAGTGATGCTGACAGAGACCAAGCAGGAAAGAGACAAAGGGGGTATCACTTCAGATGATCTTAAGGTGGCCAGGCAGTGTGACGCAATCGGGAAAGCCAGTAGGATGCTGGGGTGCATAGGTAGGGGTATCTCCAGCAGGAAGAGAGAGGCGATTATGTCTCTATATAAATCACTTGTAAAACCACACCTTGAGTACTGTGTACAGTTTTGGAGACCACACCTCAGAAAAGACGTATACATAGAGTGGAGGTGGTCCAGAGGAGGGCTACCAAAATGGTGCAGGTCTACATCAAAAGCCCTACAGGCAAAGACTTAAGGAGCTAAATATGTATACCTGGAAGGAGGGGGGTGTGTGATAGATGCCTTTAAATACCTTACGGGCGTTAATAAAGTACAGGAGGAGAGTATCTTTCAGAAGAAAAGGTGCTCTAAAACAAGGGGACATAATATGAAGCTGGAAGGGGTAAATTCAGTAGGGATGTGAGGAAGTACTTTTTCACAGAAAGGGAGGTGGATACCTGGAATAGCCTTCCAGAGGAGGTAGTGGGGGCAAAAACAGTAAATAGTTTTAAAAATGCATGGGATAGGCACATGGGAATCATGGAGTTAGGATAAGAGAGCATTATAATAAAAAAATAAATAAATAAATAAATCGGCAGACTGGTGGGCCCAGCGGCCTTTATCTGCGGTCACATTCTGTGTATGTGTGTCTGTATCTATGTATCTTGGACAGGAATGAATACCCAGGGTTTGCCTTTCCTATGGCTGAGGCCATCTTGGGACCAGCCCTGGAGCTTTGGTGGTGTCCAGCATCCTGCCCAGCGTACTCCATCCATATGGTCCACAAGTATGCTGTCCCTATAGGGTCCCTCTCTGGGTTTTCTGACCATCCTTTGGCTGAAGGGCTGGTCTCGGGCTCCACCTTCTGGAAGTCCGGTGGGCAGTGGGATGTGGATAAGCCCCCAGATAAGGAGTCTAAGAAACTTGACCACACAGTGAAAAAGGCATGTGCCCTCTCTTCTCTGTCTCCAGCAGGTGAGCTGTGCCATCATGATGCCAGCTATGGTTACTCCCTGTTGGGAGTTCTTGATGATGCCCTCCCTTACCTTCTTGCTGACAGGTGGCTTGAAATGATGCTGATCAGAGACCAGAGTTAAATACTGGCTTAACACCAGCTCCAGGCAGCTTTGAACATGGCTTACTCTTGTGCCCATGCCATAGCAATGCGTTGCAGGGCCTGGTTGTGGTTTTCCACCCACACGGCAGATACCCAGCACAAACTGGCTGATGTCCCATTCCTGGGCACTGACCTCTTCGACCCTAGGGTGGAGGGACATTTCACTAGAACAGAAGTCCAGTGCCACCCTCGATTGTATGGCATCATCCCAGAATGACCCAGAGGCCTAGAAGCCTAAGACAACAGCCTTCCAGTATCAGTCATTTCAGCCACAACAGCCTCAGTAGGGGCAGTAACAAGCCTGGCACCCAAAGCCCAAGTTCAACAGCCAGAGGCCAAACAGACAGGGTAAGAGAACTAGTGCCCCTGGCCCCAGCAGCCGGTTCCCCCTCCAAAACTGCCTGGTGACTGGTCAGGAGGCGTCATCCTCCCTTATGTCCATTTCCTGACTCTGCTCCCAGTGGGGGTGGACTATTCCATTTTTGGCCACATTAGTCTGTCATTACTGCGGACAAGTGGCTACTAGAGGTGGTAGGCAGAGGGCTCCCTCTAGACTTAGAGGCTCTTCAGCCTTACCAACTCCGTGCTACTCAGGAGTCCACGGAGTTACAGGGCACGCTGTCCAACCTCAAGGAGGACATTGCTCAGCTCCTTGTGAAAGAAGCTATACCTGTGTCCCAGACATCCTGGTAAGTCAGTGGTATGTGTCCAGGTACTTCCTGGTCCCGTAACGGATAGGAGGCTGGTGTCCCATACTAGATCTGCATGACCTGAACCAGTTCATGCGGAAGCACAAGTTCTAACAACGTGGATATGGTGCGCTTAGCTATACTGTGGCAGTCTTCCTTTCCCCTTTAAATCTAGCTGGAATGTCTTTAGGCTAAGTTCCTCCCTCCCATGCAAGTGTTACCCTCCTCAGCGCCATCCTGTAATGTCAGATCTTCCTTTCCTCACGAAGAGGCAGGCCTCCTCCCTCGCAGATCCATGCGCACGGTGTAGGCCAATGTTTCTGCTCCCTTTCCAGGCATTTTTCCAAGTGTGTTTTCAAGCACCTTTTCTTGTCTTATTCTCAAGATGGAGCGTGATGAGTCTCAGTCCGGCCCTGAATTCAAGAGATGCATCGCCTGCAATCAAAAAATGTCTCAAACTGACCCGCACGCCTTATGCATCTGCTGCCACGGGGCAGAGCATGACCCTCAGACTTGCAGGCTTTGCGAAACCTTTTTGCCTTCCTCACTTGAGGATTGGTTTGCCTGCCTCCTCATTGGTTGGCCATATGAATGGAACCCTCCAGTCCACTCTGAGGATGCCTGCAGAGTGGTATCAGTGGCTGCAGGTTTGGCCTTCCAGCTTGTGTCCCTAGAAGAGGTAGTGGCACAGGCCGTGGCATTTTCATCAGTAGCACCCACGCTGCTCCCAGTTGGCGCCAGCATTGGGGCTTCCTTCACCGGCACTTTTCGAGATATGTGCCAGCCTTTGCAAACCCTTGGGGGAGGGTCCTTGCTGGGGTGACGGAAGAAAACCAAGAGAACTCGCCACTGGTCATGGGACCTGGAATGAGCACACTTTGTGCTCCCACAATTCCCTCAACCGCTCAACTGTCGAGCTCCTGGCCTCTGCTGATCTTTCCCTGGTCGAGTGTAAGGCAGGTAGCTCCACAGTACCCCTGTCCTTGTTGGCCATGACATAGGCCGATCAGCCCACTACCACGCTGGTGCAGGACACCATGTACCCAGCAGACTGCAAGTTGTCCGAAGAGCTCTCTACTGAACATGGTGTGATCTTCGGAGCTCTGCTCCAGCTGATCTCTGAATTAATGGAGATCTCCTTGAAGCCAGTCCAGAAGCGGGCCAAGTACTCCCTTACGAAGGTTCTCAACCGTGATAATTCCCCAGGGGGTGCCTTCACTGTGGCGGAGGCTGTTTGAGTCCTGCATTGGAGCTGTGGCAGCATCCAGCTTTGTGAGTGGTGCCATCAGCCCACATGGTCCACAAGTACTCAGTTCTGACCTGCTCTCTTCCTGTTTGTGAGTGATGGGTGGCAAATTCAGTCTTTTGCAAAATCAGAAATGGGGATGTGGACAGGCCCCCCAACAAAGAGGCAAAGAAGCTGGACCACGTAGCAAAAATGGTCTGTGCTTCCTCCTCTCTTGGTCTTCAGGCATACTCCACCTTGATGATGGCTAACTTTGAACATGCCCTCTTGGGTGTCCTGGACACCCTGTCCTTCCCCGCCTTCCTGTGGATGTGCAGTTGGCTGTCAGTATGGTCAGAAACCAGTGTCGCTCCCTAACCAAGCACCAGCTTCAGACGGTCTTGGACATTGGCAACTCCTGTGCCTGGTCTGTGGTGGCAGCGGTTGCTATGCACTGCAGAACCTGACTGCAGATTTCCGCCTTTACAGCGGATACCCAGCACAGACTGATCAGTGTCCCTTTCCTGGGCACCGACCCGATTAGTCCGTGGGTGGATAGGATGCTTCACTGAGATAGAGAAGTCCAGTGCTACCCTGTATTCGGTGACATCCTCACAAAAGGACCCAAAGAGGAAGCCATTTCAGTCCTTTCTGTCCCCACAGCCCAAGCTACAGCAGCTCCAGCTGTGACCATCCCACCACGTCTGGCGACCTAAGTCCAAGTTCGCCAGCCAAGGCTCCAGGAAACCTGGAGGCTGGGGCAGCAGTAGCCTTCTGGCAGCCAATGCTGGGGCCTCCTTCAAGGCTGCTTAGTGATTGGTTGGGGGGGGCTCTTCCTTCCACCCCCCAGGACCATTTCTGGCACACCTGGTCCGCCATTACTTCGGACAAATGGGCGCTACAAGTGGTGAGCTGAGTATTGCCTCTGTACTTCGAGGCTCTCCCACCCTACTGAGCCCTTGCCCCATGAGGAGTCCTTTGTGTCTTAGGACATGCTGTTCACCCTCAGGGAGGACATCGCTCAGCTCCTGGAGAAAGCCATAGTCCATGTCCCCGATGCCACGGCCAGCCGGGCCTCATGTCCAGGTGCTTCCTGGTCCCTCCCAATGGATGGGGTTGGCACCCCATACTGGATCTTGATGACCTGAACCAGTTCCTGAAGAGGTGCAAGTTCAGGATGGTCACTTTGAACCAGATAATGCCATTTCTGCAAAAGAGCATGTGGTTCTGCTCTCTGGACCTCCATGATGCCTTCTTCCATATTCCAGTCAGTCTTTCCCACTGGCGGTACCTTCAGTTTCACACAGAAGGGGTTCTTTGAGTTCTGGGTCATGCTTTTCAGCCTCTCCTTGGCCCCCAGGGTTTTCATCATGTGCATCGAAGTGTTGACAGGTTTCCTGAGACACTGAGTGGTTCAGGTCTATCCATACCTGGACAACTGGCTGATTGCCAGGCCATCTCGGGAGGCAGTGGAGCAGTCTTGGGACCTAGCCCTCCAGACTTGTTCAGCATTGGGTCTTCTGATCAACTTTAACTCTGACAAGTTGGAACTCAACCCCTTGCAGGTCTTCCCCTTTATTGGGGCAGAGCTCAACTCCCTCCAGGCCAAGGTCTGATTCCCAGTGGACCGGGCCTCCGATCTTTCCTCCTTTGTCAGTTATTTCAGGTTGGATGCTCACATCCTGCTCAGGACTTCCTGTGGCTACTGGGGTACATGGCATACTGCACCAGTGTGGTCCAGTGGGCCTGCTGGCAGATGTCATCTACAGTGTGAGTGGGAGCTGACCAGCCAGTGGTCTCGGTGCCTAGGTCACCTAGTCCAGCCAATCATGGTGACACAGCCCATATGGGATGCCATCCAGTGGCAGCTCATCCTGGAACATCGAGAGGAAGGATTCCCATTTGTCCACTCACAGCAGACTCTCTCTCTAATGACCAACGTGTCTCTGGTGGGATGGGGAGCACACCTGGGGGACCACAGAGCCCATAGGCCCTGGACTCCCCAGGGGGAGTCCCGTTATCACTTCAAGCCTGCTGGATCTCCATGCAGTGCACCTTGTTCTGATGGTATTCTCTCCATTTGTCCGGGGTCAGGTTGTGCGGGTCCAGACGGACAGTACCACGACTATGTACTACGTCAGCAGGCAGAGTGGAACACATTCTGTCCAGTTGTGTCGAGAGGCCCTCTGCACCTAGACATTTGTGCACAGCTTGGGTGCTGATCTTCTGGTGATTTATATAGCTGGAGCCTCTGATCAGCTTTCGCGTGCCCTCAGCCAGGTGGGCGAGGTGTCTCATGAGTGGTCCCTGCATTAGAAGGTGGTAGACCACATGTTTTCCCAGTGGGACACTCCTCTGGTTGACCTATTCACCTCCTTGAAGAACGCAAAGCTGAGGCTGTTAAATGCCCACCCACCACAGTGCAGGACACTGTTGTGGGATGCTTTCTTGAGGCCTTGGACCCCAACCTTCATTTTCCTCTGATCCACAGAGTGCTGGTCAGGGTGCAGAGGGACAAGGCATGGATGATCCTGGTAGCCCCAGACTGGCCATGCCAGTTCCGGTACCCAGATCTCTGCAGCCTCAGCAGCAGGCCTCCGTGGCACTTGCCTCCATGCCCCGATCTGCTTTCCTGTCACAAGGGGAAGTTCTTGCACCTGACAGCCTGGTTCCTGAGCAGCTAGAGTTCCAGGCTTTGGGCCTGTCTGAAGAGGTTCTCTATGTTGTCGAAGCTTCCTGGAAAGAGTCAATTCACCAGTGCTGTGCCTTCAGATGGAAGCACTTTTTCCATTTGGTGCCAGGGCAGGGAGCTAGACCCCATGTCCTGCCCTTTGGCTAGCATTTTGGACTATCTGTGGTCCATCTCCCAGTTGGGTCTGAGGTTGATGACCCTCAAGGTGCACCTAACAGCCATCTCTGCATACCAGGCATGGGCCGGTATGTCGATGGTGGCGCAGGAGGAGGTGGTCGGGCACTTCTTTAAAGGCACTGACCACTTGTCCCTGCCAGTGCGTGAACCACCACCCCCTTGGGGCTTATTGCTTACGCTGACAGCGCTCACAGGCAATCCATTCAAATCCGTGCACTGGTGTGATATCTCTCATCTGTCATTAAAGACTGCCTTCTTGGTGGCTATCCCCCTCTGCCAGAAGGATCAGTGAGCTCCAGGCACTTTCAGTAGAGTCTCCATATTTGGTGTTCCACAGGGTCAAGGTTGTCCTCCACCCCAACACTAATTTTTTCCCAAAAGTTGTTTTGGAGTTGACCCTTTACTAGGTGATTAACTTCCAGGTATACTTCAACAGTCCAACCTTGTAGTTCAAGCACAGGCTCCATACGTTGGATCTGAGGCGAGCATTCATTTACTATACGGAGCGCACGGCTAAGGTTTGCCAGTTATTTGTCACCTACGCTGAAGCCGCACCTGGCAGACTGGCAGCTAAGCGGACAGTTGGCAGGTGGATTGTATCATGCATCAACCTCTACTATGGGTTGGCTGGTAGGGAGCCTCCTGTAGGGTTTAGGGCTCATTCTACCAGACATATTGCAGCCTCTGTGGCTCCTTGCAGGGACATCCCTGTCCAGGAAATCTGTAGGGCTGCTACCTGGAAGTCAGTACACAGCTTCATTTCCCACAGTCTCATCGACCTTGAGTCATGCCAGGATGCTGGTTTTGGGGCCTCAGTTTTCCAATCCATGCTCCTGAAGTAGGGGTGTGCTCTTTACCCCCTCCTCCCAGAGAACTGCTAGGAGTGTGCCACAGTGTGGATAAGTGAAGTGCACCATATTCACGTCCCTAGAAATAAGGGTTCTAGGGATGTGGATATGGTGCACTATCCACACATTGGCAGCCTTTCTTCCCCTTTATATCCATCCAGAACATGTTCAAGCTAAGCTCCACACATGTGTGGTTTCCTCCTCCGCTCCGCCCTGTGACGTCAGATCTTCCTTTCCGCTGGAAGAGTTGGGTCTCCTCCTTTGCAGCTCTCTGCATGCAGTGTAGGCCCAATAGTTCTGATTTTCACCTTCAGGTGTTTTTCTCTTCTCTTTTGGTTTTCTTTGCCAGAACTCTTCGATATGGAGCACAGCAAATCCTGAACTGGCCCAGGGTTGAAGTGGTGTGTCATGTGCAACCCAAAAATATTGTGCACTGACCCTCACTCCTCCTGCATCTATTGCTTGGGGGCAGAGCATGACCCACAGGCTTGCAACCTATGCAAGACCCTGCTCCCTTTCTCTCTAGAGGACAGGTATGTCCATATCCTCAGTGGCCAGCCAGGTAAGCGGGATCCTCTGGTACAGTCCAAGGACTCCCACAGGCCTTTTTCAGTGGTGGCGGGCTCAGCCTCTCAGCTGGCCACTCTTGAAGATGCAGCAGCCCATACCATGGCAGCTGCTGCTTCTGCCCCGCACTACTCCCAGTGGGCACCAGTGCAGGGGCTTCCTATTCGGGATAATTTCAGGACATGTGCCAGTCCATCCAGACCCTCGAGGAGGGCCCTCCCTGAGGGGGAACCATTCCTCTAAGGTGAAGCTTAAGAGGTTTCACCATATGTTGTTGTACTGGGAGCAGGCTCACTCTTCCCACTCTTGCAACTCCTTCGACCACTTGAGGGTTGTCAAGCCGTCTGCTTTGGCCGATCATCCCAGGGCAAAAGGGCAGGCTGCTAGCTCCACAGTGTCCCCATTGGGCTTGCTGGCTGGTGACGAGTTTGGGGATGACCGATTCTTCTGGACTCCTGTCCTTTCGGCCCACCCCCAGGAGGGACAGGAAAAGTCTGCTGACCTTGCTGCCTCCTTCTGTGTCCCTTCAACGGTGGCATCCTTATCACCAGTTGAGGTCTAGGTCAAGGATATGGGTCATTCCCCCTCTCAACCTTCTTGGACACGCTGCTGAAGCTCCACTTACTCCTAGTCTTTGGATGATGAGGCTCTGCCACAAATTGCGGCGGCACTATGAAGAGCTTATGTGGCAGCAGTGGGTCCTTTGGCATGGCCAGTCCTTCATGCAGGCTCCAGCACTTCCATGGTCTACACCGGTGAGGTCTGTTCTGGTTCAGCCCCGTCTGGTCGTTCCCCAGCTTCTCTGCCAATTTTAGTTGAGCCTCCACCCAAGCAGCCCTTGCATGAGGCCCCATCCAAGGCTGCCTAGCCAGCGTTCAGTGCAAATTACCCACTCTGACGAATCCAGGGTGGTTCACGAGGACCAGGAGCCAAGGGCAGTGTTTGTGGAGTCATCTGACATGGATGGCTCTACCCACGGGCTTTGATCTGGAGCCCTCAGAGGACCTATTCTCCAGCCAGGGTCCCGTCTTCTTTGGGGTCTTGCTCCGGCTTACCTTCAGGTCCATGGAGATTCCACTGGAGCTGGTCCAGAAGTGGGCCAAGTACCCATTGATGGAGATCCTTGACTGGGATGGCTCCCCAGGGTGGCCTTTCCAGTGGTGGAAGCCATCCTGGGTCCCGCCTTGGAGTTGTGGCAGCATCCAACTTCTTGCCTTCCACCTTCTGCCTGTATGGTCCACAAGTATGCAGTCCCAACCGGGTCACTCCATGGTTTCTCTGATCACCCCTTAGCCGATGGGTTGGTGGCAGATTGTTTTCCGTGGGACATGCAATATTGTGGGGATGTCGACAAGCCCTCTGACAAGGAGTCAAAGAAACTGGACCACGCAGCCAAAAAGGTGCATGCTGCATCCTTCTTGAGCACAGGCAGGCTTGCTACGATGTTATGATGGCCAACTTGATCCACGCACATATGGAGGTCCTGGACCAAGTCATTCCTCACCTTTCCGCGGAATTGCAGTGTGCATTGAAAGTGATTCATGACCAAGGCTGCACTCTTGCTAAGCACCAGCTCCAGATGGCCTTGGACATAGACAACTCCTGTGCTCAGTCTGTGGTGGCAGTGGTGACTATGTGCTGCAGAGTCTAAAATAGAAACACAGAAGTTGTTGGCATATAAGGACACTTGTCCTACCTATTCTGCCCTAAATTACGTACGCATAGTACCACCTGAAAGCCTGCTTGGACTTTGGCTTACATACATAGATACATAGACAGTGTCGGCAGATAAGGGCCTATGGCCCACCTAGTCTGCCCATTTGAGCTTGTAAGTTCAGTTTGTTTTCCTAGAAGTCTATTTCCCCTTACCCCGACCTCTAGAATTCCTTTATGTCTATCCCATGCATTCTTAAATCCCGTGATTGTTTCAGCCCCCACCACTTCCTCTGGCAGGGTGTTCCACTTGTCCACCACCCGTTCTGTACATCCCCCTATTGCTTCTAAGTTTCTCTTGTCTAGCCTATGCATTCTTAAATCCTGTGACCGTTCTAACCACCACTTCTCTGGGAGGCTATTCCAAGCATCCACAGCCCTTTCCTTGAAGAAGTACTTCCTCATATCCCCTCTTGGCCTCCCCCCCAGCTTCATATTGTGACACCTTGTCCTTGAGCATCTTTTCCTTTGGAAAATGCTCCCTTCCTCTACCTTGTTTATTCCTGTGAGGTACTTGAATCTCTTATCATATCCCCCCGTTCCCACCTGTTTTCTAGGGAGTATGTATTTAAATCCTTAAGCCTTTTTTTGTAGGGCTTCTGATGCAGGCCCCACATCATTGTGGTTGCCCTGGTTTGCGCGGCCTCCACCCTGCCTTCCAGACTTCCTCGGCCTTTTTTATACTTATCAACCAGGCCACGTCAGAACTCATTGCACATACTCTCTTGATTGGATCTTTCACATCAGAACTCAACCCCTTGTTAGACCATCCACTTCATTGGGATAGAGCTCGACTCCCTTGGGGCCAAGGCCCAACTCCCAGCAGACCGGGCAGTGGACCTTACCTCTTTTGCCCGATCATTTCAGGTTGGGCACTTGTGCCCTGTTTGGGACTTCCTACGTCTGCTGGGGTACATGGTGTCCTGCACCAGCGTGGTACAGTGGGCTGACTTGCAGGTGCACCCCCTGCAGAGCGAGCTAGCTCTTCAATGGTCTCAGTGCCTCAGTCACCTGGACCAGTCTGTTGAAGTGACACAGCCTTGGTTCTGAAACAACTGTAGGACGGAGTCCTATTCATCCGCCCAGAGCTGACTATCTTTATGATGACTGACGCGTCTCTGGGTCGGAGAGCCCACTTGGGGGACCACAGGGCGCATGGGCTCTGGATCCCCAAAGAGTCCCGATGCCACATCTATCGCTGGAGCTCCAGGACGTGCGTCTGGCTCTTTCGCCGTTTGCTTCATCGGCTCGGAGTCAGGTCGTGGAGGTCCAGACAGACAATACCACAATCATGTACTACCTCAACAGGCATGGTGTGTAGCACATTCCCTCCGGTTGTGTCAGGCAGCCCTCCCCACCTGGACCCTCGTGCGCAGTTTGGATGCCAGTGTCCTGGCAATCCATGTGGTCGGAGCCTCCAACGAACTAGCAGATGCCTTCAACCAAGTGGATGATGTGTCTCACAAGTGGTCCCTTCATCAGGAGGTGGTGAGCCATCTATTCTACCAGTGGGGCACTCCCCTTGTTGACCTGTTCACTGCCTGGGAGAACACAGAGCTTAGGCTGTTTTGTGCCAAGGACCCTGGGCCTCTAACACCTTCTCTCTCTTTCCCCTGATCCACAGGGTGCTGCTGAAGGTGTGGAGGGACAAGGTGCAGGTGATCCTGGTTGTCCCAGACTACTTCTGGTACCCAGATCTCCTCAGCCAGCCTCCATGGTGCCTGCCTCTACGCTTGGACCTGCTTGCTTGTCGCAAGGGGCTGGTCTTGCACCTGGACCTTTAGTCCCTGCAACTGGCAGCTTGGTTCCTGAATAAAGGTTCTCCAGGTTGTGAAAGCTCCCTGGAAGGGGTCAACCCACCAGTGCTATGCCTTCAAATGGAAGCACTTTTCCATTTGATGCCAGGGCTGGGAGCTTGATCCCCCTGTCCTGCCCCATGGCTAGCATCCTGTACTACCTATGGTCCCTCTCTGTCAGGCCTGAGGTAGAAGACCCTCAAGGTGCACCTGGCAGCCACCTCGACATACCAGACGTGGGCAGGTATGCTGACTGTGGCACAGGAAAAGGTGGTCTGGCACTTGACTTTAAGGGCCTTGACCTGCCTGTGCATGAACTATTACTACTGTGGGGCCTGTTGCTGGTCTTGGCAATGCTCATGGGCAAGCCATTTGACCCAATGTACAGGTGTGGCATCTCTCACCTGTCATGGAAGACCACCTTCTTGGTGGCTGTCACTTCCACCAGAAGGATCAGTGAGCTACAGGTGCTGTCGGTGGAGTCTCCGTATTTGGTGTCCTACGGGGATAAGGTTGTCCTCAGCCCCAACCCAAAATTCCTCCCAAAGATTGTTGTCGTTTCTTCTTAACCAGGTGATCAATCTCCCAGTGTACTTCACCATTTGAGGCCAAGCACAGGCTTCACACATTGAACCTGAGACAAGCACTCACTTAATATACAGAGCACATAGCTGGAATCCGGGGAGAGGTTTGCCAGCTCTTTGTTACCTATGCTGAAGCTGCACCTGGCAGACCAGAAGCTAAGCTGACAATTGGCAGGTGGATTGTCTCCTGCATAGACCTCTGCTATAGGTTAGCTGATAGGAAGCCTCCTTGAGGGCTTAGGGCTCATTCCACCAGACCTATCGTTATCTTGGTGGCTGCTTCCAGGAATGTTCCTATCCAGGAAATCTGGAGGGCTGCTACCTGGAAGTTAGCAGACACTTATTTCCCATTGCCGTATTGACCTTAAGTCATGCTGGGATGCTGGTTTTGGGGCCTTGGTTCTCCAATCCTTTTTTGCCAAGTAGGGGTGTGACGTGACTTCCCCCTCCTCCCGTAGAACTGCTAGCAGTCTGCCAGTGTGTGGGTAGTGCATCTTATCCACGTCCCCAGAAATTAGGGTTACTCACCTGTAACCGTAGATCTTCCACGGGGTGATCTCTTGCAGCAGGTAATACACTTGGGTCATCACCAGAGGGCACTATGGTGCACATCAGCTCTCTTCTAGCAGTCTTTTTCCAGGGGCCACCCACACATGACATCTTCCTGTTTCCTATATAAGCGTGGGTGGTCCCTGGTATCCTCGGTTCATTTTCCCGCCGTCTTCAGCTCGCACGCAGCAGCTAGTGCAGGAGAGCAGCAGTCATCGTCGAGAATTTGAGCTAGAAGTGGAGTTTTTCCATTTCGCTTGCATCAATAAATATCCAAAGAATCTACAAGCAAGTCAGCGTTACTCCGCTTCTGTTGTGGTAGGAAGGTCTACCACTTCGACAACCACGCCGTTTGTGTTTGGTGTCTGGGACCCCCACACGACACCATCTCCTGTATTCTTTGCCAGGAATTCAACTAGGCAACCAGTCGACAGCTGCAGGAGATAGAATCCTACCTTATGGAGCAGAACTTCTCTCTACTAGAGAACCTGGGGGCCTGTCCCAAGGACCTCCCCTACCACTGCTTCATACAAGAAGCACAAGAGGGAGAAGCCCTCCTCATCATCCTTGGGCAAACGCTCGACTGCCACAGTCACAGGTGCTTCACCCTCGATGATGCCCTCCAAAACTGCATCCTCGCTGGCCCGGTGGTGCTGAGGGTTGAGGCGCTGGACACCACACCTCCTGCCACGTCGGCGACCCGGGTTCGGGAACGAGTACAGCTTGCTGGGGGTTGGCAGGGGAGAGAGAGGACTGAGCATCCAGAGGACAGCTCTCCTCTCCCGGGGAGGGACAGGGGTCCCGAGTCGGTGCTCGGTTGCCCTGTGGCGGAGGCTGGAGATGCAGCAAGTGCTGATGACGCAGAGAAGGAGCAGGGGAGTGACAGACGTCTGTAACATGCCTTGACGTCAGAGCGCCAGCCACTCCCAAAGAAAACGGGGAAAAACACCCTTCAGCTCCGGCGGAGATGGAGCACCGGAGCTTGCCCTCAATCTGCAGCCACCCTCCCAACAGATGCTGCTGACTGCTCAGGGTGTTAGGGGCCCACCTCATCCCCACCCGGGGGGTAAACCGAGGCTACATGGGCAACAGAGGATTGTCCAGGCGGGGCGGACCGTAGAGGGATGACTTCTTGGTGTCTCCCGAGGAGACCAGAGCTGAGGGGCGGAGAGGAGGAATAAACATGAGAACAAAACTGCATCCTCGTCGACTGGGGTGTTCACCCTCTTGTCAACAGCCATTTCAGGCGCTCTTACTGCAGTTTCTTATGGAACCCTATGTTGGTTCCATCAACGCTCCATCGACGGGGGATAGTTTCCCATCTACATCTACTTTCAAGAATTCTAATGCTTCTTCCCTTACTGCCCAGTCAATGATGGGCCACGTTTCCATGGAGAAGCCTACTGTCTTTGCAATTCATACTGCCCTTCCTCCTTCACACTCATTTTCTCATAGGGGCCAGGCGGACAGAGATCGGGACCCTGGGCTTTATCACCCTGGGGCTAGACCTGCTTATACCTCATGTCCTATTTTCTTAAAACACAATTCCCTTGGTTTCTCAGAAACCACCTCTTCCTACCTCCCGTCCATCAGTGGACATTGCTACAGTGGTACAGTAGGTTCTGCAAGCCATTAGGAATTCTCAGCCTCTCACTCCAGGGGAACCAAGTCATCTTTCCCGTTCTCCTACCCCTCTGCCAAAATGCGTTCAAGGTGACGGGGATCCTTCTCCAACCTGGTCACCTCCGTCATACGAAGATGATGACCTATCAGATGAGGCTGAATTTCCAGCTGATTTCACCGAAGACTTGGAGGATGCAGACTTACAGGACTTGCACTCCCATCCCCAGTCCCCTTTTTCTACTATTTCCTCTTTAAATAAGGACCTCTCCCGTCAGGCAACTGCCTCTCCTCCAGATGACCCATTTTTTCATGAGATGATGGTCCAAATCCAAAAAGTCATGGGATTTTCAACTACCGAACATGGTAAAGAAAGGACATGGCAGACTATCTCGAACTGCCCGAGGAACCTGTCTTAGTGGTACCCCCACTTATACAAACCTACCAAAACGCTATGCTGGAGGCCTGGACCCAGCCTATGGCTGTCCTGGCCATTCCTTAAAAAAACAGATTGCCTTTACCAGGCTCCTCTTGATCATCCTTTTCTTTCTAGTACCTCTGAAGCAGAGTCAGTAGTAATCGCTGCAGCTGGCGATCGTGCTAAACGACTGAGGCGCATGAGCTCTTTAGCTCCTGATAAGGAATCCCGTAGGATTGATTACCTAGGGGAAAGTGTTCCAAGCAGGTACCATGAATCTCAGAATTCTAAACTATATGGGACACATGGTCAGGTACCAGCGTACACTCTGGTCCTCTGCTATAGAGCTAGTCAATAAACGCCCTCTTTCACAGGAGAAGAATCAATTGTTGGCTGCAATATCCACTGGCAATTCCATCAACTGACACCTGCTCGGGTTATGATGTGATAGATACTTCGGCCCTCATGTCAGCCATGGGGATTACCTTTAGCCATGCTTGGCTTCACGTCTCAGGGTTCACAACAGATGTACAACATAAAGTCGTTAATGCCCCCAAATGTTTTCGTCCAGGTACCCAGACGCTGTTAGATGATCTCCAGTCTTCAGGATGGACCCTACGTACAGTACATGGCATGTACCGTACCTCATAACCATCTTACCATCCCCAATCCTCCTTTCATGCAAAGAGAGCTGGTAAATACAGGGGCTCATACAGAGGCAGATCCCGTGGTTGTTCCCAGCCCTCTTCTAGGACTGCCACTTCTGCCGCCAAGGGCTCCCGCTCTCACCCTCTGGGTGGAGCCGACCAGCCCACTTCCCAGTGACCAACTGGGGCTTTGCCCAGGCTTCCTCGACCAGGCCTTGGAAGCCATGGGCAGTCATTTTGCCCTCCATTTAGAGACCTGGTAGACGATCACCTCAGATGAGTGGGTACTTCAGATCATTGAGGGGTCGCACACTGGAGCTCAGCCCATACCTCCCGTCATCTCCCCCGCTCTGTCCATTACCCACCCGACCACATACCTATTCTCCAGGAGGAACTCCAGACATGAATGATGCCTACCTACATATCCCTGCCCACCACTGGTTCCTTCGCTTTTACCTACTAGGACATTACCAATTCGAGGCACTCCTGTTCAGTCTCATCTTGTTTTTTTTGTTTTTCCAATTGTTTAACCAGGTGAGACACTAAGCTGAAAGCATGTTTACAGGTGCAACCTGGGAGCACAGAGAAGTTAATTGACTTGCTCAGGGTCACACAGTATGCAAGTGGGGGCTGTGGGATTCAAACCCAGGTCTCCAGATTTGCAGCTCAGAGCCTTAAACCACTGCACTATACTGCCTCTTCTGCCCCTCCTCCTCTGCCTTATCTGCCCCAAGAGTGTTCATCAAGTGCCTAGCAGTGGTGGCGGCAGCCCTACGATGGGAAGGACGGTTCATCTTCCCATATCTGGACGACTGGCTCATAAAAGCGGAGTCCAGAACTTATGTGCTTTCCTCCCTTCAGGCAACCCTTACTCTGTTTCACTCCCTAGTGATTACGGTCAACTGGCCAAAGTGTAACCCGGTCGCTCCAGTATATAGGAGCGGTCCTAGATATAGCCTCCGCAAGGGCTTACCTCCCAGCTGCCTGGCAAGACAAACTTCTGTCTCTGGCTTCCCAGATACAAACTCAAAAAGTTATCACAGCCAGATGTCTTTTGTGCCTTCTAGGACACATGGCCACTGCCAACCCTGTGGTAGCATTTGCCCATCTACATATGAGACTAGTCCAGTGGACTCTCCAAAACCAATGGTGTCAAAGAACCTGAGACTTTGAGGACAGTCACTCCCGCTCTGCAGTAAGCCCTTTCCTGGTGGACACAACATGCCAACCTCTGAAGTCATGCCATTCCAATCTCCCCCACCCCAGCAGATGTTGACCACGGATGCTTCTCTCAAAGGGTGGGTGCGCATCTGGGTCCCTACAGGACACAAGGCAGGTGGTCCTGATCCTCCACTCTCCCTCATATAAATCTCCTGGAAATGAGGGTGGTCCACCTAGCCTTTCAGGCTTTTCAGCCCCACCTTTCCCCAGGACCTCTGCTGATCCAATCAGACAACACCTCCGTGATATACTGCCTCAACAAATGAGGAGATATGAAGTCCCGCACTCACTGCAGAGAGATGACGGTTTGGCAGGAAGCCATATAACACCACTTGTCGTTAACGGCTCTCCATCTACTGGGACGCCACAATACCCTGGCGAACATTCAGTCACCAGTCGTCCATGCAGGAATGGGCACCTCATCAAGAAGTTCTTCAGAGAATCTTTCACTTGTGGGGAACCCCGCATCTGGACCCGTTTGCCTCCCCCATCAAGTCACCGTCTCCCCACATACTATTCCATTATCCTGAGCAAAAAGGGTTGGTCTACAGATGCCCCGTCCCAATCATGGACAGGACTTCTTATGTGCTTCTCCCCCACCCCCATCCTACTCCTGCAATGGACTGCTAAAACTACAACTACAACTCTAACCTGCCACCATGATCCTCATAGCCCCTCTGTGGCCTTGGCAGGTGTAGTTTCCCCTACCTCAACAATTCTCAGTGGCAGTACCCACTCCATTACCAATCAGGCCAGACCTGTTGACTCAGAATCAGGGAACCCTCCTTCATCCCAACCTGAGATCACTATACCTTCACGCTTGGCTCCTGAGGACGTTTTCATAGCCGGTCTCCTCACCTGTGGCCAGTATTCTATTAGCCTCCCTTAAACCAGCAACCTAGGAACTTATAATGCTAAATGGAAATGCTTTTCCATTTGGGCCGCTTCCCGGTCGTTGGACCCCTACTCATGTCCACTGACTACTGTCCTGGATTACCTGGCATCACTTGCAGAGACAGGGTTGAACTATTCCTCTATTAAGGTCTATTTGGCCTCTGTTTCGACCTTCCATGAACCTCTGGATGGAAGATTACTTTATCAGCGTCATCTAGCCAGAATGTTTCTAAGAGGAATGCTACATATCAAACCTCCTATTAGATATCCCACACCTCCATGGGATCTGAATTTTCTTTTAGAAAACTGACCCTTGAACCGGCGGCCACCTGTGACCTCTGTTTTCTTTCTTGGAAGACATTATTTCTAGTGGCCATCACTTCGGCGTATCGCTGAACTTCATTCCATCATGTGTAAAGAGCCTTACTTAATCTTTCACAAAGACAGAGTGACACTTCGGACAAATCCTTCCTTTTTACCCAAAGTGGTCTCTGAACACACTTTAAATCAGTCCATATAGATGCCGGTATATTACCCTGAACACTCCAGTCGGGGAGAATACCTTCTACATACCCTAGATGTCCATTGTATATTGCAATATTATCCTAATTTTACCAAATCAATTAGAAAGACCTCTCAACTTTTTGTTGCCTTCGCCTCAACCAAGGGAGGTCTCCTGGTCGCTAAATGGACCCTCTTCAGTTGGCTAGCACACGGTATCATCTTTGGCTATAAGAAATATAACAAACCATTACCAGGACCTGTCCAAGCCCATTCTACCAGAGCTATGGCCACCACAGTGGCCTGCTTCATGGGGGCTTCTATCACAGATATCTGCAACACAGCCACGTGGTCCACAATACATACCTTCACGAAGCACAACAACTTTGTTACTTCATGCCGTATGACGGCCTTTGGCCGAGCTGTCCTACAAGGCCTTCTGTCATAATTCCACTCTTCTTGGGTTCACTGCTTGGGAATCCTCCCAAGTGTATTACCTGCTGCAAGAGATCACCCCGTGGAAGATAGTACAGTTACGTAAGACCTTACCGTAACAGGAGATCTTTGAGGGGTATCTCTTGCAGCAGGTACGATCCCTCCCTCCATCCCCCTCCTTCTCTAGGAGAAAAACTTAGTTCCAAATATTTATGAGATAGGATACCTATGGTACCTCGGATCTCCCTCTGTCCTCGCTTAACAAGCTGAATCTGGCAGGGGAACTGAGGATACCAGGGACCGCCCACTCTTTTATATAGGAAATGGGAAGATGATGTCATGTGTGGACGGCCCCTGGAAAAAGACCACTAAAAGAGAGCTGCCATGCACCACAGAGCCCTCTGGTGACGACCCAAGTGTATTACCTGCTGCAAGAGATACCCCTCAAAGATCTACTGTTACGGTAAGTTCTTACGTAACTGTACTTTCTAGGAGTGGTATATGGTGCATATCCACGCAACCCACATGAACTCCCCTGGCAGGTGGCACATGAATCCCTGCTTCCACGTGCAAGAGCTGACATCACAGGGCGGAGCCAAGGAGGGATAACACCCAGGTGGGTGTGTGGGAGGAGCTTAGCTTATAGATGTTTTGGTTGGATTTAAAAGGAAAGGAATGCTGCCACAGTGTGGATGTGCACCATATAACACTCCTAGATTTACAGTTACAGGTGAGCAACTATCATTTCTGGGTAGCTACCGAGTCAGATTATACCATCTTTGGAGCACTGCTGTGGTTCTAGGGAATGGATATGGTTCGCTTGTCCACATGTTGGCAGTTTTGAAGAGCTGATTTCACAGGAACATCTTTAAGCAAAGCTCCTCCCACTACCCAACTAGTGTGTCCCTCTACATCACCCCATGACATTAGAGCTTCCTTTACACTAAGAGTTCTCCTCCTTCATAGGTTGCAGGCTGTAGGACCCAATTTCTTTTTCCTTTTTTGGCAACCGGGTAAGGCCCAATAGGCACAAGTGATTGTTGTCAGTGGTGACCCTGAAGCCAGTAAGGCACCATTGACAAACTTGGTTATTTTCTTCAACTTTTCGATTTATGTATATTCCTTGGTATGGATGATGGACCACAAGGCAGTGAAGCCAGCTCCCGGCTTCAAACAGTACGTCGTGCCAGCAGAAGATATCATGGATAGAGCCGCACATGTTGTGTTTACTGCCTAGGGACAGCACACAATTTTGCAGGTTGCGGCCTCTGTCAGATGATACTACCTCATCTTATCCTTGACTGGCCAGAAGACCGAGAACCAAAATTGTGGCCTACTGGTGGACGCAAGGCTTCCTTTGCTGTGGCAGTGTCCACGGCCCAGCTTGCAGCTGTGGAAGGGACGGTGGCAAAGGCCATGGGCGGGCACCTCATCAGCCTTGGTGCTGCTCCTAACTGGGACCAGCATCATAACGCCCTTCACTGGGGAGTTTCAAGAGATGTTGGTCCCCCCAGAGCTTCAGGGAGAGCCCTATCCCCCACTGTAAGAAACATCAGAAATGGGGAGAGACATGGCCAGCAGCTTCTTGTATAAGCACCGCACCCAACAGCTTTTAATAGAGCATTTTATATAGAAAAACTTTCTCAGCAGACTAACTTAATATATCGACAGAGACCACTGTCTTGATCATTTTGATATTACTTACTTGGACTTCTTGCTGGCAAACCCAGATCTATGGGGTGGACAAATAAAGCGCCATCCGGTGGAGAAGCAGCCTGACTGAAAGACTCTAGAGCTGGGCCAGGTAAAGAATCTGGTGCAGGGCGGCTGAGGAGATTGCTCAGCTGACTAATGCCACGCTACTTAAAGGAATACAAAAGTTGGATGGCAGGATGGAAGATTTTACTGCCCAGTTCAAAGTAATGGATACCAAACTTGGAAAGTTAGTAGACACCAAGGCAGTGGCAAAATTCGCCTCAGCAGCAATGTTGACTTCCTCAGGTCTAGCGAAGGAGAACGGGGCACTGCGTAGACGCCTGGAGAAATTATTCAGAGCAGCAAATGTTCAAATTCTAGGCATTCCAGAGCAAGCTGAGGGAGAGGATATATCTGGTTTTGTTAAGTCCTTTTTCATGGATATCTTTCAAAGTTCACAGGATTTCTCGATAATTAGGGCTTACAGGATTACACCACGTGGCGTAAGGTAATGCATGGCTTCGGGACAGCTACCTCCATGGACCCTTTTAGTAGTGTTGGGATTGGTCGTGGAGAAAGACTTCATAATCGCTCAGGCAAAGAAAAGCAGTTCAATGGACTGGGAAGGGAACAAAATACATATTTTCCCTGACTTAAGTTATGCAACGAGGCAAAGGAGAAAGGCTTTTGATGGGGCACAGTCCCGCCTGTGACAGTTGGTGATCCAACATGTTTGTCATGCCAACTAGCCTGCCGTTGTTCTATGGGGGGAACCTACCAATTTTCAGATCCTGGAGAAACCGGCAAGTACATTGATCGCGTGGAGAAGGAATTCCAAACTAAGGACTTGGAGAATGACTGAAAAGCAGGACAGTGACTGAGCGCGAAGTACCAAGGTTTTCATATTCAAATAGCGCTCCAATATCTGTTAAATTTCAGGGAGAGACTTGATTTATGTTTTGCTTAAAACTTTCACTTCTTAGCCTTGGTCTAAGATAAGGGGCAAAGTTTAAATGGAGATTTACAAGTCTGTCTCCTTATGAAATATATGCAGACATAATAGAGCATGTTGTTTCAGCAGTTAATATTGCATTGCTTTTTTGGACCTCAGGTTTTAAACATAATGCTCTGCTTGTTTTTCCTCTGGAAGTTAATTAAGCTGTTTAATCAAACAATGAAGCTGGTACCTTATTGTTGTTGCTAAAGATGTAGCTGGGGAGAAGTATCTCTCTTAATGATAGGGATATGTATGTCTGCTCTTTCAAATGATGTTGGTTACTCCCTGCTCATGGCAGCAATAAGTCATTGTTGGTAAAATATTAGATAAGCACTTTTTAGGTAATCCCCTCATACTGTAACATGATATAGGGGTCTGCTAAGTGTGGTTCTGTGAAAATGACATTACATAAATGCAATACGTCTTTAATACTTGTGTACACCTGCCCATATGGGTTCTGTGCTGTATGTTTTATGTAAAATAGAATAAACATGAAGTACAAAAAAAAAAACCATCAGAAACACTGTAATCAGTCATGGAACTTGGAGAGATGACGTTCCTCTTGCTTCCTCAACTGCTCAAAGCTTATAGAGGCTGAGCTACATTTGATCAAGGGGCAGGTCACTGGCTCCATGGTACCCCAGTCGGACTTAACTGCTTCGACACCGGTCGATCAGGTGGTCAAGATTTTTCTCAAGCCCTTTGACCAGTTGTTTGAAGGAACGGGTCAATGCTGAGTTGATCTCAAAGACCTTGGTTCTCCCAGTCCCTCACCCAGGTGGGCATGGAGCGGTTGTGTCCCCGTCCATTACAACTGAGGATCAGTCTCCACCAGAGGTTGTGCAGTCGAAGCTGGTGCCCGTCATTTGCACAGCAATCCTTGATGCTTCTCCTCTACTTCATTCTTCAGGTCGATGGTCAAGGTCACAGTCTAGGCGCTCCTTGCCTTCTCTATCATGCTTCAACTGGGAATCTATTTAATTTTATTCATTGAAATGTTTCACCAGGAAGGCACACTGAACAAGTTGCTCGTCTCCCAGTGCAACCTGGGGGGGGAGGGGGTGCGTTACAATTGGATGAAGAATTAGACATACAGATTAACATATCCGAGAAATTAAACATTCAATTACATTTGTAACAAGACACAGTTAAAAAATATAAATAATCATACAATAGCATTTATGACATAACATTCAGTTAAATATATCATACCTATGGAATATATCTGAGGAACATAGTACAGAAATTTAGTGTAGCCTTGAAGCCAGCTTATTGCAGGAATGGATCCCGGTTAAGAGGCAGATTTAGCAGTTATTGAATGAACGAGGTGCAGTGGGGGGAGATCAAGGAGGGTGGAGGGGTAGACAGGGGAAATCAACTGGAGGAAGGAGAGTATAAAGATGGAGGGAACATTACCGGAGAAAAGTGAGCGAAAATAATCAGTTGTGGAGGGCAGGTTAACACAGGGCTAGTGCAATCTGGCAGCACCTCAGACAGAACAAAAAGTGCAAATTATTAGCTCTAATGAACTGATTCCTTTGATTAAGTGCAGGGGGGGTGGGGGGCAGGAGAGAGGTGGGTGTAAGGGATAGGGTAGGGAAGGACGTGTCATACCTGGAACTGGATTCTTCAGAGTACAGAGATTGCTGCCAGTGGCGGAATAAGGGGCCAGGAGTAGGCATGGACAAATTGGGTAGAGATAGTAGAGGGGATGGTAAAGGGAAGGAGATGGTGTGGGAGAAGCTTGCCTAAGACTAGGCCTCTTCAGGATGCTGAGAACCTTGGTAGAGAGGATGGAGGGGAAAGGGGAGGGAAGGAAGAGTCATTTCCCAGTGCTGGAATCACTGTCACTGATGCTGCTCATCCTCTTCATTCTCAGATGATGAGAGGCTCCATTGCCCTATGAGGCGACACTGCAAGGAGTTCCTCTGGCAGCATTGGGCTTTGGCAGAGTGGGGTAGAGCTGTACCCCTGATCCCTATGGTTGCCTGACTGGTGCCTGTCAACCCACACTGGTTCTTCTGAGACAGTTGTTGCCAACACCTGTCTCTCCACCCTTGCAGTCGAACAGTCTCCACAACAGCCCTTATGGGGGAGCACCTTCTAAGAACTCCTGTACTGCATCCAGCTTGCCAGGACAGTTACCGGTGGAAATAACCTGGTTCACTGCGGCAGATGGTCAAAGGCCGTCTTAGAGTCCTCAGACTTCAGTGGGTCCTCTGTGCAGTCAGACATATACTTTTGACAGGGAGTGAGTTAAGGAACTGACCACCGACCATGGGCCAGTCTCTTTTGGGGCTTTCCTCCAACTCCTGTCAGAGTACATGAATGTTCCTTTGAAGCCGGTTCAGAAAGGGCTAAATACCCTTTTTTACCGACATCCTGAATAAGGACGAACCCCCAGGGATTGCCTTTCCCATGGCTGAAGCCATTATGGGACTGGCCCTGGAGCTTTGGCAGCATCCAGTGTCAGTCCCGGCATCCTCCACCCATATGGTCCACAATTACGCAGTCCCTACAGGCTCTCTGTCCAGGTTCTCTGACCACCCCTCAGCTGAGAGTCTGGTCTCTGACTCAGTGTTCCAGAAATACTGGGGACGTGGACAAGCACCCCCCACACACACACACACACACACACACGGAGTAGAAAGATTGACCACATGACTAAAAAGGTTTATGCTGTGTCCTCTCTAGGTCTCTATCAGGCAAGTTACACTCTGATAATGGCTCACTTTGGTCACTCGCTGCTTGGAGTGCTCAACTATGTCCTCCCTTGCCTGCCTGCTGATAAGCAGCTACCTGTCAAGGTCACCAGAGACCAAGGTCAAGCACTGGCTAAACATCAGCTCCAGACAGCATTGGATATTGGCGATTCCTGTGTCCTTGCTATGGCAGCGGCTTTTGCTATTCATTGCAGGACCTGGCTGAGAATCTCCACCTTCACGGTGGACACATGGCCAGTGTCCCTTTCATGGGCACAGACCTCTTTGGTCTTGGGGTGAATGGGCTTGTCACTAAGATCAAGATGTCTAATCAGTCAATCAATCAAAATCTTTATTTATCCAGGCGGGCACCATTGAGCAATGCTTATTTGCAAGGTGGATCTGGTCATGAATACATCAAAGTACAGTACAGAAGCAGGTATACAAAAAGCAGTAATATACAGTACAAGGAAGACAAAGTATATACAGTGTATACAGTACAAGGTTGAAATAAATAAAAAAGGCATTATTTTACAATTGAAGAAATCATCAGATGTACAGTCAACCATAGGCAGGGGTTATAAGCAGAGATCTTTTGAGTGAGGCAGCCAGCAACTACACATATAGGGGAAAGAGGCCGTGTATGGGGTGACAGGTTAGAGAGGTAAAGAAGAGGAGGGATATATTACTGACGACTGGGGGGAAAAATTGAGCTAAAACCACAAAGTGACGATGGCTGTCGTGTACTTGTTTGTTATGATAATGACGGAGGAGGGGTAGATAATTGGGACACTGCTATGGATGGGGTGGGACTTTAGCCAGGCTGGAGTGGACAGGGAAGGGTGGATGCAGCAGGAAGAGTTAATAGGGAAAGAGTGAGAGCTAGGGGTAGAAACATGGCGAGCATCAGGATGGAAAGGGGGAGTTGCGGAATTAGTGGGCTAGCGGTGTGGAAAACATTTGCAAGGTTCTTTCATGTAGCGATCGTAGAGCGCCTTGAAGATATTCAGGCTAACAGGGCAGCTCAGCTTCAAGTTCCTTTGTAAACCATTCCACAATGTGGGTTAAAGAGAAGCTTAGAGCAGCTTTGCCGAAACAAGTTTTGACCCTTGGAACTTGGAGGGCAATTAGGGAATAGCTCCTTGGAGCATAGGTGCCTAACACACTCCGGGGAATGCAATCTGAGACATATGAGGGGAGCTTGTTGGTCACCGCTGTGAAGGCCCATTGGGCGGCGTTTCTGTTCCTTCTATAGTGAAGGGAAGTCCAGCCTAATGAAAAGTACAGGGAGCAGTGGTGTGTGGAAAGTGGAAGGCCAGTAATGAACCGATAGCTCTGTGGTAGAGGGTGTCCAACTTAGTCAGTGCAGAGGCAGTGCAGTGGCTGTAGAGCAGGTCTGCGTAATCTATTAAAGATAGGAAGGTAGCTTGAACCAGTTGAATCTTGTCCTCCTTTGTGAGCAGGTGGTTAATTCTGTAGAATAGTCCTAATCTTTGCCTTAGTTTCTTCTGTAGTTCTTCGAGATGGTCAGCAAAGGAAAGTTTATGATCGAGCCAAACTCCTAAATATTTGAATTTAGCTACATACTCTAGTGATTCTCCAAGAACAGTGGTAATTTGTGGGATAGCTCCCCAAAAAAGCAGGAATTGCAGATGCAAGGAGGGAGAAGAGCATAGCTTTGTCTTTTCGCATTGAGCAAAAGCTTTTGTTTATGAGCTGGTATTGTAGAAGGTTAAATTCAGCTTGGAGGTCTTCTGAGCTGCTTCAGTGTGACGACTGATACAGTACAGTAATAGATCATGAATAAGTGGATGTTGGCTTTTTGGTGGGGTCATTGATGTTAATGTAGACTGCAAAGAGGAGGGACCAAGGATAGAGCCGTGGGGCACACCCCTCAGCATAGGTTTAATGGAGAAAGATCACCTTCAGCTTTAACCTGCTGTTTCCGTTCTCCGAGGTAGTCTGCAAACCAGCACATAGATTTATGGTCCAGGCCTAAGGTACTTAGGGAGGAAAGAAGCAGGCTGTGATCGACTGTGTCGAATGCCTTACTAAGATCCAAGAAAACAGCACAGACATGCTTCTTGTTGTCAAGGTCTAGGAGCCAATCATTGGTCACCTTAGCTAGGGCTGTTATGGTGCTGTGCTTTGCTCTGAATCCAGACTGAACCGGGTTTAATAGGCTTCTGGATTCTAAGTATACCCCTAGCTGACCACACACTATTTTGTCTAGTAATTTAGACAGGATGGGGAGGAGGGAGATTGGTCTGTAATTATTTAGATCGCAGGGGTCACCTGCTTTTAATAGAGGGATGACATGGGCCATTTTCTATTGAGGGGGGAGGCTACCCTGGGAGAGTGACATGTTGAATAGGTGGGTGATTGGCACCACAAGCACATGGTAGGCACATTTCAATAGTATGGCTCTATGAAGTCAGAGCCTGCTCCCTTCCTGGTGTCTAGTTGCAGCAGTAGGTCTTCCACCTCTTTTAGAGAGACAGGCAGGAGGGAGGCGGTCTCCTCGGTAGAGGGGGACTCGTGGGTTGGTGGGCCCTGAGCTGTGCGGAGGTCATTGGCAGGAGAAGTATCAAATGCTAGTCCTGCCGTTGCAAAATGGTTATTGAGGGCTTCCAATATCTCCAATTGGTTAGCGATAACGCTGCCACCGGACTTAATTTTTGCTGGAATGGAATTACCAGGCGCATGTCTAGACATGTCTTTTAATGTTTTCCAGAGCTTTGAAGGATTTCTTGAGGCAGAGGCTAGCTCAGAACGATAGTAGGTGGCCTTGGCTGCTCTGACCAACTTGGTGCACTTGTTACGTGCTCACTTAAAAAGACACCAATCTGAGTCATTCTTGCTTCTTTGGGCTTTTTTCCATAAAGTATCCCTTTGTAACAGGGAAGCTTTGAGCTCAGGCGAGAACCAACGGCAGGTGCTGCTCCTGACCCGCACCTTAACCAAGGGTGCATGCTTATTTAAAGCCTCACTTAAAATATCGTTAAAAAAAACAGTATATGCCCTGTTAACCGTTTTGGCTAGGAAGAATTCCTGCCGTCGCAGTGAGTGTTTCAAATTGTGGACGTAAGCAAACAAATCAAAGTTGCGTTCGCACCTCTTGATAGAGAACTTTGCCGCAAACTGTGGATTGTGCACGGATCTAATGGTGGTGATTATACAGTGATCGCTAATGTCTGAGAAAAATGTTCCGACATGAGAGAACAGATGTGGCTTGCTAACCAAAATTACATCTGAGGGAGTTGTTGTTAAGGTTCTTTTTATTTGGGCGAGTAGGCTCGCCAATGAGTTGCACCAGCCCTAGAGTGTCACAAAAGGATTTCAAGGGAGCTGATGCACTTGATAGCCAATCATAGTTCAGGTCACCAAGAAAAATGGTTTCCAAGGAACTGAGCCCCAGTACAGAACTGAGGTGAGACAGGAGATGAGGCCCGGCGGAAGGGGGCTTGTAGCAGCCTATTAAAACAGAGTGCACTGGAAGGAGAAAGTTCGATCTTTAGGGTCAAGCACTTGAATTCTTTGGGGGAGGACAATGCGTCTATGCATGTGGCTGAGTATTTGTCCCTTACATAAATTGCCACCCCACCTCCTCTTGATTGCCTATCCGCTTGGAAGAGTAAATAATTTGGGATATTGATTTCATTGTCTGGGGTGGCTGGACTAAGCCAGGTCTCAGTGATCAGTAGGACGTCGGGTAGGGTGTGGCTCACCAAAGCCTGAATAAGGGTGAACTTTTTTAGCAAAGTACAGGCATTAAGATGCATAAAAGACATTCCTTTGATACCTGCCAGGTCTGATGGAGAAGCAAGGGTGTCTAATGGTCCTGGGTTGAGTTCAACATTGCCTAAGCACAATAGTAAGAGAAGCAGGATTCTTTTTAAGGCAGCGAACTGTAATTTGTAAACACTATTTTTTGAGCGATAGGGGAGGCGGTGTTGATGGGTAGGCCTGTACCCACTCCTAGTGTTGTATTGGCCTAGTGTTGCAGCCACTAGTGTCCTGGCAGAAATTTGCCATGAGCAGGAAGTCTCAAGTCTGGATGGGGGAGTAATCTGCAGAGGCAGCTCGGGAGATGTCCCACTCCCCAGCAGACACAGCTGAGAAGCCCAATAGTCCAGAATGGCTACCTGAAAGGAGCTGTTGGATGCAGGACAGGGAGAAGCGCAAGGGTCATTCCACTTTAGGGAGGGATGAGGGTTCCAAAGAATTGAGCTGAGTGCTAGTAAAGCTAGTGACACACCGAGGAACCAGCTGTAATTTCCCATGGTAGATCTAAACGTCACAACAGCTGGCAGTAAACGCCACTAGAAGCCTAGACCAGTCGGTGATCAGGTGTCATAAGTTCAAAATCCTTTTGTTGACTGAGAGGCGGTTTTGGCGCTGAGCATACCTTTGGAGCAACTCTCTGCAGCAGAGCCAGTGAGGTGGTTCAAGGCTGCAATCCGGTGTGGCAAGATTGATCTGTAGCTTTCGTTTCTGGCCCTTCTCCACCAGTACAGAATGGGAGTGGGGGAAGGCATTCAAGACTTGCAGCCTTGGTGGATGAGTTTGGTTTGGCCTGAGAAACGGGCAGAAAAACCCTGGGGAAGGTCCTCAGAAAGAGAGGTATCCCAGGTCCACTAGAGCAGAAGAGGAAGTAGAAAATGTGTTTCCTCTTTAACAGAAAAGACATCTGTTGTAGCCCTCTAGTGGCTATGTAGTATAATTTGCAAATGAGAAAGTAGACCAAAAAAAAAAAAAACACCCTAGATTCTGTGGCTACATCTCAGAAGGACTCGAAAGGTCAGAAGGATGACAGATCGTTCAGGTCTTCATCAAGTGCATCTTTTGCAGCAGGCCACACTTATAGAACTACAGCTGCCGGGCACTAGGACTACATGGAAACTTTTCTAGCAAGCAGTCTACCTGGGGGGGAGGTGTCTACACCAGCATCACATGCTGATGACGTCCTACTCATATAAGCATGGACGTCCCCGTGCCATCCTCTGTTCTTTTCCTGTCTACCATCGCATGTCCGACTTCACAGAGATACCGCCAGCTTCAGTCAGCCACCATTTCCTTTTGTTTTTTCCTTTTTCTCTCCCTAGCTCTTGGCATCACTTTTTTCAAAGTGATTTTTCTCTGTTTTTATGCTGAACTCTATCTCCGAGAAACGTTTTTGGATATGCAGCATGGGGAGAAGATCCTCGAAGGATGGCCGCAATGCCTGCGTCCACTGCGTAAGCCCAGACCGTGATGTGCAAGCCTGTGAGATCTGTCTTGGGGTCCCAGTCTCCACCGATATCACCCTATGCCTCGTCTCTGTCCTGTTCTCTCAGGAACCCAATGGCAGCACAGGCCGTAGGGCTGATGCTAGTGCCTCAGCCTGCTCTATCGCCCTTCCCGGCCACACCGCTAATGCCAGCCCCTCTGCCAAACTCTACCATGCCCCCCAAGGGCTCCCCTGCTATGCTGCCCAGCCCAAGATGGAATCTGTGGTCATCAGTGCAGCTCATGACAGGTCTGAGGCACTTAAGCACCTCAGTTCCCTTCCCCAGATAGTCTTGCAGAATTGACCTCTGGGTAAGAGTGTGTGTGCCTCCTCCACCCTGGGTTTGAAGATTGCAAATTACCTGTCTCACATGGTGAAATACCAAAATGCCAACTGGAAAAAGGGCAAGGCAGCCGTACAGACCCTTCCAGATGTCACTCGGAAGCAGAAGCTGCTTCAGTGCTTCCAAGCAGCTGTGGATGTTGGCAAGCATCTCCTCAGAGCCCTCTATGATATGGCTGACACCGTTGCCAGGACAGCCGCCATGGGCATATGCCTACTGAGGTACTCCTGGTTCAGAGCATCCAGGTTCACTGCTGATGTACAGCAAAAAAGTGCTTAATGACCCCTTTAATGGCATTAAGCTGTTTGGCCGTGATGTCCATGATATTAATGATCTTCAAGCCTCGGATAGGGCCCTCAAGTCTGTTCACTCCCTCTACTATACCCAGTCAAGAGGTAGAGGGTGCCCTCCCTTTTGCAAAGCACCCAGTAGGCCCGGTGGGGCCTCCTGGCTCCAAGGGAAATACAGAGCCCTGGCTACCTTGCCTGCCACCTCCAGTACTGGAGTTGCGACCCAGTGCCTCAGAAATGAAGGTACCAGCCCAAGCGGCTGGTTCCGCCTCTGCTTGACTCCTTGCTGGACCCTCTCCCCCTTCTGGTCCTGGACCAGGGGGCAGTGGTCAGAGGTCGGTTCTCCCTCCATTTGAATCGGTGGAGAACCATAACTTCAGATGCCTGGATTCTGCAGAGCATAGAGATGGGGCATATCCTGGAGCTCATTAAGCAACCTCTGGAAACCCCTTCTTCACCCTCCAATTACTTCCCTGGCTCACCTGTCTGTTCAGAAGGAGGTGCAATGCCTTCTACACAAGCAGGCCATCGAGCCAGTTCGCAGGCGCCAGAGAAACAAGGGGTTCTGTTCCAGGGTTTTCCTGGTATCCAAAAAGACCGGCAATCTGAGGCCCATTCTAGACAGAAAAGATCTCAATATGTACGTCCAGTACAAAAAGTTCCGAATGATAAACTTATCGAGCCCAATGCCCCTTTTCAAAGCAGGTGATTGGCTATGTTCACTAGAAATGTAGGATGCTTACCTGCACATTTGTCTTCTCCCTCCACAGGAAGTTTCTCCACTTTGCATTTCATGGAAAGCATCATCAGTTCAAAGTGCTGCCCTTTGGCTTTCCCTCTGCGCCGCGTGTCTTTACCAAATGCTTAGCAGTCGTAGCAGCAACTCTTGGAAGGGAGGGACTGTATGTTTTCCTTTATCTGGACGATTGGCTCCTAAAGGACCCATCCAGAGAACAGCTTTTGGTAACTCTGAAGTGAACTCTCCAGTTTTTCCACCTCCTGGGCATCACCGTCAACCTGCTCAAGTCTGTTCTGGTACCGACCCAAAGACTACAGTACATAAAAGCGGTTCTGGACTCTGCCCAAGGGAAGGGCTTCCTGCCCCAAACCAGGGCAGAGTGTCTTATTGCCCTCAGGAAGTCGCTCAGTCGCCACGTTCCCAAAAGGGTGCATCTGAGACTGTTGGGCCTGATGGCGGCTGCCATACCCACTGTTCCACTGGCCAGACTTCATATGCATTTTCTTTAGTGGACCCTCCGCATGCAATGAAACCAGCACATGGATAAGTTGGACCGTCCAGTTCTAGTTTCTTCCCCAGTCCGCAAGGTACTACAGTGCTGGATGGACCCCTCGAATCTGTTTCAAGGCATTCCATTTCAGATCTCCTCCCTGCAGCAGATCCTCACTACAGATGCCTCATGTCTGGGCTGGGAAGGAGACCTGGGCCCATTTCAGACCCAGTGCTCTTGATCCCAACTGGAGTCTTCCCTGCATACCAGTGTCCTGGAGATGAGAGCAGTGCTCTACGCCATGCAGACTTTTCAGGAACACCTTGCTCCAGGGCAGCTGCTAGTACAGCCAGACAATTTGAGTGTAGTATTACATCAGCAAGCAGGGAGGGGGACTCATTTGTACCCACTGTGCAGGGAAGCCATGAGCGTGGTACTGGGCACTGGATCATGGCCTAACTCTCTCTTGGCAGTCCACATGCCAAGCATGCTAAACACTGGTGGACAGCTTCAGCCGGACTTAGTCCAGCATGCATGCATGAGTGGGAGCTCCTTTTATCTGTCGCAGAAGACTTGTTCGACAGATGGGGACATCCAGAATTGGACCTATTTGCATCCCCATTCAATGCAAAACTGCCCAGTTTCTGCTTGCTAGATCCATGGCCTGGAGTTTCCTGGCATGACAAGTTGTCCCTCTCTTGGAGCGGGAGGTTCCTTAATGCTTTCCAACCCCCCTCCCAATTTCCTCTAATTCAGAGGGTGCTTATCAGATTGCAGATGGAGGGTTCCAACATGATTCTGGTAGATCCATTCTGGCCTCAGCAGATGGTTCCCCTGCTTTAGCAGCAGGCGGAGTCATCCCTGGTCCCTCTTTCCCTCTGCATGAACCTGCTGACCCAGGCTCAGGGGACCCTGGTCCATCCCAACCTCAGGTCCATTTATCTGCATGCTTGACTCCCGAGGACATAGCCATCGCTATGTTCGGGGTCTGAGTGGCAGACGTTCTTGTGGCCGCCCGGAAGCCTTCCACTCAAGCCACATATGCCATGAAGTGGAAGTGGTTTGCCATCTGGGCTGCCAAACAGTTTGGACCCGTTCACCTGCCCGGTGAACCACATCCTGGACTACCCGATCTCTTTGTCTTGACGCAGATCTCCGATACTCCTCCCTCAAGGTGCACCTTTCGACCATATCTGCTTTTCATGAGCACATGGTATCGCACGATTGCTCAGTTGGATGTCTCTCATACCTTTCTTAGGAGCATCGTGCATCTGAAACACCCCATCTGTTCTGTCCCAGCTTGGGATTTGAATTTTTTTGAGAAGTTGACCCTATCTCATTTCGAGCCTGCTGCAACTTGCGATCTGCGCTTTCTCTCTTAGAAAGCGTTATTTTTAATTGCCATTACTTCTGCTCGAAGAATTTCAGAGCTTCAGGCCCTCTGGTGTGAGAAGCCTTATTTGATTTTTCACAAAGACAGGGTGTCTTTGCACACAAATCCTAAGTTTTTCCCTAAGGTGGTCTCAGAGTTTACACTCAGCAAGTCTGTCCACCTTCCTGTTTACTTTCCCCGAGTGTGCCAATCCAGGGGAAGCACTGCTCCGTACGTTAGATGTGCACAAAGCCTTGAAGTACTACTTGCTTCCAACCAAGCAGAGTCGTAAGTCGAAGTGGTTGTTTTTCTTTTGCCCTAGGTAGAGAGGGCATTGCTGTTTCTAAGCAATGTTTATCCAAATGGCAAATTGCACTGTTTTTTGCTACAACAACCATGACAAAGATTTGCCTGGTGCTATCAAAGCTCACTCCACCAGAGGCATGGCTGCCTCTCTGGCTTGTTTCTGAGGGGTCTTAGCCACTGACATCTGTGTGGCTGCCACCTGGAGTACCATCCATACTTTCACTAAGCACTTCAGTGTGGACATTGTCTCTAGAGCCCGTGCAAGTTTTGGTAAGGTTGTACTGCAGGGCCTCCTGTCTTAACCCTTAGGCTGCCGACAGAATTAGAATGCATAATAATTCTGGACTTCTGTATTAGTCCGCAGCACAGCAAGGGTTAAGTTTATGGAGAGCCCTCCTCCCAGACTGTCTGTCTGTACATGTCACTGCTTGGGGTTCGTTCCTACGGTGTAACCTGATGACTGAGATTTTTTTTTTTTTTAATTTAAACATTTGGTGACCAGGAAAAGCATGCTGAGCCAAGGCTCATCTCCAAGTGCAACTCAGGGGGACAGGAAACAAGGGATCAAAGTATACAATTATAATGGTACACAACAGGAAGCATGATATATTACGTGTTAACTAGTACAGCATAATGCAGTATACAAATACTATGGTACAGGAAGCATAGTAATTCAGTACTGCACAACAGGAAGCATACTGACACATTTCATGATAATAGAGCAAAACAGGCTACGCAAATATTTAAGGTACATGGTGGGGGGAGGGGGCGTTTCTAGTAGCCAAGTTGAGCAGCAGCACTCTTTTCTTCACTCTGCACCAACGGAGAAATAAAGGCTATATTCTGTATGTAAAATTGATCAAATTGGTTCAACAGCAATATTATCAGATTCAATAACCCCTACGGATTCCAGCAATATAAAAACTTCCCTTATTGAAGCCATGGGATGAACAAAATCAGCGACTGAAGGGGACGGGGCCAGGCAGAAAGACAAACAGGCCCCGATAAAGAAAAGGAACCTCCAGAGACCAATGCTAACCAGCCCATGAATGCTGCCCTATTGAAAGCAATCCTGTCTCTGGATAAAAAAAAATAGATGACTTTACCTCTTGCATGCATGTTGTAGAGACCACAGTGGAATCGGTGGAGAAGAAGGCTCAGGGGGCAACCACAACAGCTGAAAAGGCGCTTTCAGCTTCATCGGGCCTAGTGAAATAAAATCTTCTCCTTTGGTGCTGATTAGAAAATCTGGAAAATGGGGCACGGGCATCCCACATGTGAGTCCTGGGACTGACAGAGGAATCTGAGGGAGAAGACCCGAGCAGCTTTCTGGAGCAGTGGATACAGGAATATCTACAACTTAATTTTCTGTTAATGATTATGAGGGCTTACCAAGTAAATGCCTGGGGTCACCGTCTGCTTGAGGATTTGGCACATCCAGTGAGTCGAGCCGTATTGGTGGTGGTAGACTCTGTCCAGGAGAGAAATGATATCCTTTGAGAAGCAAGGAGAAAAGCGCCATCGCAATGGTAGGGGAGCTCTGTACATATTTTCCCCAATCTCAGTTTTGCCACAAAGCAACGCCGTAAGGCTTTTGTTGATGTGCACGCTAAATTGTACCAGCTGGGGATCCACCATGTGCTACTAATCCCGGCGACTTTAAAGATTGTGTATGGAGCCAAAACTTGCCAACCCAATGGACGCTGCAAAGTTGCTTTCTAAAATTGATCTGGATTATGCAGCGAGGGGTTCCAACTCTGATCTGGAGGATGAGGGCAACTCTTGAACATAGGTGCGGCTTGGCTCAGTAAGTCTAATACACAGATGGTTTCTCTAAGTAAAGGAGGACTTTCTTCAATGCAAATAACTTTGTACTGCTCCTGTTAAACTACCATTAGTAGCTTAACAGCAGCATCTCTAATGTGCTTTCCTGGGTCTTATGATCTGGTGGGCACTTGAGACACAGATGAGATTTGTTGAATATTAGGGTACCATTTGGCCCAGTAAGAAGTCCTGTATTCTGTTTATAAACTCTGTTGAATTTATATCAGTAATGCTGATGTACTTTAACAACTAAGAACAGTTTTAATGTTATGTTTAATATTAGTGCTGATAGCCTATTAAACTGGATGTTTTGCCTACCTTGGTCATAGCTAGGAATGGGTGGCTCGGAGGGTGGATAAAGGGCTCTCTTCTTATTAGTTATAACTCGATACTGGATATAGGGGAAGTTTCACCTATTAAAGGGGCGTTTTATATATATTAAAAAAAGTGTATGTTTCCTTTATATAGTTTCTCCCCTCTCATGGCAGCAATAGCCTTTTCAGATTGACTTTATTTTTAGAACTATAATCCAGGGATAGCCTCTCTATGCTGTAACAAGTTATGAGTGCCAAAGATATTGAATGTTTTTACTGATCCTGTAATTTACCCACAAAGTGCACTGTCCTTCGGGCTGTACTTGTATTTACTATATATTAAAATCAATAAATATAAATTAAAAAAAAAAAGTACATGGTAAGGTATAGAGTAAGGGAGGAATAACAGAGCAGTGCAAATACAACTGGGAACAAAACATTTCAAGTGCTCTGTGGTGTTATAGGAACAGGTGGGGTGGGGTATGAGGCAGAGCAGAGATCTGACAGAGAAGAGAGGTAGACAGATGAGTAGGAAAGGAGTTTGAGAGTTCCACAGAGAGGGGAGGTGATAGTTAAATGCAGATTTGCCCATGTTGGAAGATTGGGTGGGGAGAGAGAAGGAGTGTGAATCCCTAGTGCACAGGGAATATGGTGACGTTGGAGCAGGAGAGAGGAGGGAAGAGATGCAAGAGGGGAGCAGGTTAAACCAGAATTTTGAGACGAAGGATAAGGAGTGGATGAGACACCTGTGCGTGAGCGATGGGAGGTCCAGGCATGAGAGATGGGAACAGTGGTGAGTCCTGTATGGAGGATTGGAGGTGAAATGACAGAAGGCATAGTAGAGGTAGTCAACCCCGATGAAGATATAGGTTACGTAAGAAAATACCATAACAATAGATCTTCGAGGGGATCTCAGTCATCAGGTCTGCTTTCCCTCCCACCATCCCCCTTTTTAGGGAGGGGGGGCTCATGTCTAGGAACTGGCTGTCTGGTGTATCCAGCCTTTCATATGGTCTGGGCACCTCTCTCTCTCTTCTCGGTCCCCCATGGCTAGGGCTATGCTTCCTTTGTCTAAGGGGGACTGAGGAGGGAGCGGGGCCGCTCACACCTTTATACGATTGGTGACATCAACGGACGTCGATGGCATGGTCGGCCCCAGTTGTACTGCTGAAAATCTTTCATGTGCATTCCCCATCACTGACCGCAAAGGAGGCAGTAAAGCACAGTGGTTTCAAGCTTTGAGCTGCAAATCTGGAGACCTGGGTTTGAATCCCACAGCCCCCACTTGCATATACTGTGTGACCCTGAGCAAGTCACTTAACTTCCTTGTGCTCCCAGGTCATACCTAGAAACAAGCTTTCGCCTACTGTGCCTCTCCTGGTTAAACAATTTCCCTTCCCCCCTTCCCTTTCTGAGTTCCTGTGGTGTAACCTGATGACCAAGATCCCCCTCGAAGAGCTACTGTTATGGTAAGTTCTTACATAACTGTTCTTTTCTAAGCAAGAGATGGACCTTGAGGTGATTAAATCTGATGATCTCAAGGTGGCAGGGCAGTGTGACAGGGTAGTAGGCAAGGCAAACCGGATTCTGGTATGCATAGGGACAGGGTGGGATCTCTAGCAGGAGAGAGAAGGAAGGTAGTGTAGCCTCTGTATTGAATCACCGTCGAGACCCCACCTGGAGTATTTCATCCAGTTCAGGAGGCTGCACCTCCACAAGGACATCAACAGGGTGAGGGCAGCCCAGAGGAAAGCAGCTGAAATGGTGTGGGGTTTGCACGAGAAGCCATCCGAGGCAAAACTGCAGGGACTCAGCAGGTACTCCCTGGGTGAGAGAGAGAGAGAAGAGCAAGAGGAGACATGATTGAGACCTTAAGTATCTCTCGGGTGAACAGAGTGCAGGGGTTGTTTTCAAAGGAGGAGCAACACCAGTACACATGGGCATGATATGCAACATGAGGGGGGAAGTTCAAAGGGGATGTGAGGAAACACTTCTTCACAGAATGGGCGGTAGATGCCTGGAACAGCCTGCCAGAATAGGTGGTAGGGGTGAAGACAGTGGGGACCTTCAAACTTGCATAGAACAGGCACCATGAGTATTATAAGTAGAGGTAAGGGAAGAGGGAGGAACACCTGTGACCAAATAGGGTTCAGAGTGTAGCGTTAAGCAAGGAAAATAGGGCCGACTAGATTGGCCTACTGCTTCTTTTCTACCAACACTTTCTATATTTCTGTGTTTCCACATACTAGTTTATCCATCCCATTGGTGGTAACTATGGATCTTCGAGGATATCTCTTATCAGGCCACACCTATGGAACTTACGGACCACATGGAAACTTTTGCAAGCAGTCCACTAGAAGCCGCCCATGACAACGTCTGATATATCGCCTCTCCCATGAGCATGGTAGCGGGCGCCCACCCCTTCTCAGTTATTTCTTGGTGCCCCACCCTTCTGTTATTTTGCCGCTTAATTATACTCTCGCCAGACCTAGCGGAAATGTTACTGTTGGCAGCTATGCTTTTATTTTACTGCTTCAGTTTTTTAATCCTTCCTTTCAGCTCCTTTCTTGTGGCCGACAGTCCTGTTTTTAACAGCCGGGGCGATGGTTTAGTGTCCCATCTCCTGACACTCCTGTACCTGGCCTTTTTCACCAGAGCAGCCCAGGTAGGCTGCTGACTTGCCTTTCCAGCCAGTGGGTGAAGAGGGTCAGATTTTTCTGCCATCGAGACTGTGGCCATTTTGCTTAGACAATCTGTTATTTTAACATAAATAACTACCAAATGATCTACTTTGAATTAAAAAGTCTACCTGTACAATATTTTAATAGATCATTGTCAAACTGAAGAATGCATATGTATGGATCTATGTCACCTACAATCAGTAAAAAGAAATGAAAAAAAAAGACTCCGGCCATTGACAGGACCACTGCTTTTCTTCTGATTGCAGGGCCCTTACATCCTCTCATGAAGTCGTCTGTCTTGTACACGATGTTCCTGCATACCTCAGCCACCTCTGGGAACCCAGTTGGTCTTCTTGCCACTGGGTCTTTTCAGTCAATGTACTGCTGTATACCACAGGATCTCCGTCTGGCATCAATCCTCGCTGCCCTAACCGGTCGTTCAGACTTAAAGGTTGGGGTCTTGGCTTCTGCTATACTGGACCTATACAGCTGTTACTGTGTTGTCTGCGGCAGGTCATCCCTGTTGCGGTTCTCTCCCCCTGTCACTCAAAGATACCAAGGTCAGGGTTGGGTTTCTGCACTACTTGCCTGTATGGACAAGTACATTGCTTGTCGTTACTGGGTACTCCCTGCCTTCGAATTCTGCCCTCTGACCGTCATCAACTCCTATGGTCAAGGCCTACCTGCATCGCTACCAGACCCTCTTAGGGTGGTACGTCACCGTGTTTGTTGGGTCTTCCTAGCCTCTGACGTCAACAGGCACTATCATGACCACTTTTGTACAGTGGCGTCTACGCCTAGTACTGTGCCTGCTATACCCAAACCGACAGTATGCTGCTCATTATTGCAGGGGTATTCCCCACTGTCAACTTCGACCCTCTGATCATCATCAACTTCTGTGGTCAAGGCCTACCTGCAGTGCTACCAGACCCTTTTAGGAGTTATGTCGCCATGTTTGTCAGGGATTCCTATCCTCCGACATCGACAGGTGCAATCACGACCATTTTTACATCGACTCCTAGTATTGTGCCTACCATACCCATACAAGACAGTAAGTCGTTCGTTGTCACCAGGGTTCTACCCATTGTCTACTTCGGCCCTCTGACTGTGCCAACCCCTGTGGTCAAAGCCTTCCTCTGGCACTACCAGACCTTCCTACATGGTTCGTTGCTGTGTTGGGGATTTCTACCCCCGATGTCGACTAGCACAGTCATGACCATTTCTACACAACATCAGCGCTTGGGGCAGTGCTTTGATTTTTCAGCCTGCTTGCTTATTTTCATCGACAGGGCATTCTTTCACTCCTTCCCCATCGCAACTGATAGGTTACCATGCCAAGTGAGTTTGCATAGTATCCCTGAGTTGCCAGACACGATCACATCCACTTCATTATAGCGGTGGAGGCGTCTTAACTATTTGCATTAGTGAGTTTGCATCCTACTCCTCGGCGATGCAAGACGTGATCATGTCCACTTCATAATAGTGGCGTCGACGTCTTAACCTACTTGCATTATGCCTTCTTACTTCGTCGACAGATCTTACTTTTCTGTCCCATTGACACTTCCTAACCCATAGGGGTATCAGGTTCCCCTTCCATCATCGAGAGAGTCAAGGCCAACGATGGCTTCCTGCTCCACAGTCGCTAGAAGTGATGTTGAGGGCACATTATCTTATTGTTATGATAGTGAAGGCTACTACAGGGAATAAGGGCTTCACAGCATGGAAAGCCCATTCTATAATGCGACAATTCTCTCTCTCCCCCCTCCCCCCAATATCAGGGACTCCTTTTTACCTGTCCTGGATACACCGGTTCATATGTCCTGGTGTCCAGATGGTTCAGGCATCTTTCACTGGATAGGGCTGGCATATGCCCTTATAGCCAGGCACCTCCCTGTTTTCTCCTGCTGACATATAATACAGGAGGGTGTTCTACTAGGCCCTATTACCAGCCACTTATACATCACAAAGGAAGGTTAGGGGCCATATAGTGCCCAGCTCGGTGGGGGTCCCACTGCAGGTGGGTCCCTTTCCCACCCGGTTGGGTCTGTTGCTCTGTTACTGTCAGGCCACTAACATGCTAGCCACAGTCTGTAGCACTTTTGTGCCCTATCTTTTTCAGGACATCTCTGTCTAATATGGGAGTCTCTGCTGGCATGGACCCCAGAGAGCCCCAGGTCACCTGGCTCTCTGGAACAGTGGCACACAGGCCTTTCATACTGTGATTCCTCCAATCCACTATGAGAGAGCAATTCTCAGACCTACATCTCCCTGGCCTGCAGAGCCATCCTACTGCAGTAGGCTTTGTCCAAGTGGGCTATTCAGATTCTGTTTCAGAGAACAGTCATGGGACCTGTCCCTTAGAACAAAGGACTCCAGGGTACCCTTAGAACTTCAGTTTCCAGATGGATGGAAGACCTGAGGCCCTTTTGGGACTTCAGGCCAGTTTGGCCACCCTGTTATTGTGCCAATATATGCAATGGAGCAACACCTTCATAAGTCCAATCAATGAAGCCTATCTTGAGGAACAACATTTAAGCATTTGTCGCACCACTCACGTCATTTACGCATTATGGTGTGACTGCCCAAACCGCTATGTGGTTATGACAACGCGTACTCTAAAGGAACAAATTCAGGAACATGCCCGTTCCATTTTACATGGCCATTGTGACACTCCAGTGGGAACTCACTGGAGTGTCTATCGTGGGCAAAAGTTACGCGATTTTAAATACATGGCTATAGATCGTGTTTCATCCAAACCAATGGGGGGGGTGTGCAATCAGTACAGTACCCTTTTGTAAAGGGAGAGCACACATATTTTTGAGATCAGTGCGCTATACCCAGATGGCCTAAATTAAAATTGGGACATCACATTTTCTGTAACTTTCTGGATCACTCTAGTACTAACTCCTTTACTAGTATATTTTTTTCTCTTGTGTTTTCATATAAAAATTTGGTAAATCTTAAGTCCTTTTTAAATTTTCATTTATTTTATGAACTTTACAGTCTTGTCACTTGTAAATGTTTAGGGACTAGTGCGGGCTTTGAAATTGATACAATTTAAATTATTGCTCCAGTTTTTGTTTGTTTGGCTTTTCTTTTTTCTCTTTAAGGTGGTCCTAAAGTTGCACTAGTTGAGATGTGTGTTTAGAAGCCATTTCATCTTGCCATCTACATATCAATTTTGATTTTATTTTTGATGCTATTTCTGAGACTTGATGACTTACTAGATTTATTACATTTATAATTCTGATGTGTATTTTGTGCCTCCTAAGCATATTTGAGACAACACCAGCCTTTATCATGTTTTTTGTTGGATAGAAATTAGTTTATCCATTGCACTTTTTGAGACACCATCTTTAAGACCACAGCATTTAAATGAAAGACTGTAGTGTTGGGCGCCCTGCCCCCTGACAGAGTCCACAAAGGCTTGAAGTGCTGGGGTATTTGTACTCTGTTTGTCTGTGCACTAAGTAAACCACTTAGCAGTATATACCTGACTTTTATGGCTTTTCTTGCGCACCTGCCTCTTTTTGTGCTGTGACGTTGTTGGGTGCAGCTTTTAAACATAACGCATATATCATACGAGAGGATGTTGAAGGAGTTGAACATGTACTCACTGGAGGAGAGGAGAGACAGGGGTGACATGATTGAAACCTTTAAACACATGAAAGGAATAAACAAGACGGGTACAGAGGGGCTGTTCAAAGTAAGGGAGGGGAGGGCCACCAAGGGCCATGATATGAGACTGGAGCGAGGAAGGTTCAGGAGGGAGATGAGAGCTTTTTTTACAGAGGTGGTGGCTGGGTAGAATCGTTACCTGCAGTGGTATGCAGTAGAACAGTAGACTGCTTCAAACGAGGATGGGACAGGACAAGGGGGAGGGTTAATGAAGGGGAAGGGTGGAAGGGAGGGGCAGTTGCAGAATAAGGGGTGCTAGCTGCACATTCGAGCAGACTTGATAGAACCCTAGGCCTTTATCTGTTGGCAAATTTCGTAGGTTCGTATGAGCGCTGCTGCCTCCTTTTTCCTGGTCAGTTTGGCCACCCTGTTAAGTCTGTTGTAGCTACTGCAAGCGGAGAACTAAGTCTGTTTCCTCTACATGCAGGTTGCTTACCTTCATATCGCACTTTGCAAACCTCACAGCAAGTATCTGAGGATCTTCCTGGACATAGTCTCCACCACTCATTCACATTAATGGCAGTACACCGGAGGTGCTAGGACCCAGTGGGAGCCAAACTTTTTCAGGAGGGCCAGCGTCGAGATGGAGCTGTGAGGAAGCGGCACCGCGAGCCAGGCTCGTGCGGTATAGACTGTCTCAGCGTCGATCCTCCAACTGCCTCAGTTCCTTTTTTCCCGCTGTCAAGTGCACTTTAGTGACGATGTTGCTTGCCTGCCAGGAGTCAAACTTCAAACTGCAGCTTAGTTTGCAGTTTTGGTATTTTGTATGGTATTCCGAAAAGTACCGATTACATTTTACTTATACTTGTACAAGAAAGAAGTCTTCAGCCCTCTGTTCACTAAGTCAACCATGAGTGGGGCAGGTGACGGTAGGGAGACTTCGCATGAAAGCTGTTCAGTCAGCTGGGCCGGATCTGGTCCCCCACCCTCTCCGGGGGGAAGGGGGGTGTCTGACAACAGATGGTCCAGTGGTTGGTGGGGAAGGGGGTGATGGGTGGTCCTCCCGAAAGCATAAAAAGAAAGAGCCCCATTCATGGCACTGTTGGTCTATAGTTCTTCGGTCCACCGGCCAAAGAACAGACTGCATTGCTCGAGGTCGCCCTCTGGTAGGTCTGTGCATTGACAGTCAGTTGTTGGGGTCGGTGACCGGTCTCAGTCTCTTTCGGAGTCGCTGGTTTCTGTTTCTGGCAGCTGTCTTCGACATCGAAGTCCCTCTCTGCCTTCTAGGGGGGCTTATGATGAGCAGATTCACCATTGGGCTTGGAGGTTGTCCTGACTGCCCAATCCAGCCAATCGGTCACCGCGGCCTTCGGGCCTGTCAATTTCGGATCACCAGGGATTGTGGTTAGGGATTTCCTGGTCGCGCGGCGCCTTCTTCAGTGCCGTCGACTCTGTGCCTCGGTGTCTATCCTCCTCACGTGGCTGTGGCGCAGTGGTCCACACCGATGTCTGTATCTCCTGCTGTTTTTCATTCTCTGCCTTCAAATCACAGTTTGCAGACTTCTGCGGCGGTGCCGTTGCCTGCGGTGCCATTTTCTCCAGCGCTGAGGTCCTTTTCAGTGCTGCGAGTGCTGTCGACTCCTTCTGTGGTGCTGTATGCCCCTTTGGCGCTGTCTTCAGCGTCGGGAGTGTTTCAATGCCGTGTGCGGTGCCGTGCTCCCTGTCGGTGCCATCCTCAGTGGCGGGGGTGGTGTCTGCGCTGTGCGCGGTGCTGCGCTTTCCGGCAGCATCTAGTGCAGCGCAGTTTTCTGCATCAGCGCCGTCTTGTTTCCAGAGGTTTTCAACTCAGATTCTGTCTCCTCCTCCTCCTCTTCTTCCTCCTGGTTTTCATTCCTTTCCTGTCTATACAGTCCCCCATGTACCGTCAGGAGATGATTTTGAGCCCGATCTGGATCTTCGGCTGGATGATGATGATGATGATGTTGATGCCAATTCCGCCGTGGGGGCAGGGATCAATCCTTCTGCAGAGCCTGTTGATGAAGACCTTTCCTTTAAGTTTCTGCTCAAGAATTTACATTCTACTCTTTCTCTCCAGACCACGGAAGTCGATCCTGGGAAGCTTCTGTGTCTCCAATATCTACATGTTTTGGAAATCCCTATGGCTTTAACTCCTCCGGTACAGCCCTCTTTCGAGACTCTTTCCCAGATGGTATGGAAGAATCTAGCCCTTATTCACTCTGTGGCCAAGTCCATAGATAGGAAATATGCTTCTCCCAAGGATCGCCCCATCTTGGCCTCACAAGCCTTTGCTGATGCCTTAGTGGTCCTGGGAGAGAATAAGGCTGTTCTCCTTCAGGAATCCACAGCCCATCCTATAAACAAAGAATCTTGCAAAGAATCTTGAAAGATAGACACCTTGGGTAAGAGAGTCTTTGCTTCCTCAACCCTGGGCATGCATATTGCTAGCTACCAGGATTATTTTTCTCAATACAAATACGTTCTTTGGCATTCACTCAGTGACGGTAGAAGCTCTGCCAGAGTCGGTCAACTCAGAGCTCCTACAGACCATAACTAGAGGGTTCGAGTCCAATAATCAACAAATTAAAGCGCAATGGACGCTTTCAATACTGCTTCCAGGGTGGCGGCTGGAAATTGCACCTGTCGCCATTCCTAGCTGCGCATGTCGGGCTTTATGAAAGACGTCCAACAGAAAGTTATGGCTTTACCTTTCGACAGTATGTATCTGTTTGGGCCTCAGGTGGAACAAGCACTAGAGGCCACACAGAAGACTGGGTCTGCCATTAAGACTGCTAAACCTTCGCCCGCTCCCACTCGAGGAGGTGGGAACAAGTTTGTTTTACAACCATCAGTCCTTTCGTGGCAAAGGCAGAGGAGGTTTTAACAGAAACCAAACCCCTCAGCTGCAAAAGAAAACGCAGTAGAAAGCACAGGGCCCAAAAGTGCCCAGTGCCACCTTCTGAGTTTCCGGCCCAGGTCCCACCTCAGCTGCCCGAGGGGGGATCTTCCTTAACAGTGGGAGGACGTCTGACTCAGTTCTATGACCAGTGGAAATCTATAACATCAGACAAATGGGTCCTCAGGATAATCCATGAGGGGTACTCTCTCAATCTGTCGGAAACCCCTTCGGATCATCCTCCCAAGCGGCAGCCCAGGCTGTCTGTGGCACAGTCAGACCTTCTTGATTCCACGGTACAAAGCCTTTTAAACAACAGGGCAGTAGAAATAGTTCTGCTGGATCAACGAAATACGGGTTTCTACTCCCATTACTTTCCGGTTCCAAAGAAAACTGGCAGCATGCACCCTATTCTGGATCTCAGAAATTTAAACAAATTCCTTCACAAGAAAAAGTTCAAGATATCACTCTGTACCCTGCTACCTTTGATTCATCAACACAATTGGCTAGCTTCCTTGGACATGTAGGATGCCTACCAGCACATTCTCATACATCCAAAGCACCACAAATACCTAAGGTTCATGGCACTGGGTCAACACTATCAATTCAGAGTCCTGCCCTTTGGGCTATCCTTGGTGCCTCGAGTTTTTTACAAAGTGCTGTGCAGTTCTCACGGCACATCTAAGGAAGATCGGAATCCAAGTATTCCCATATCTGGACGACTGGCTTCTAGCAAGTCCCTCCAGGAACGAGACTCTGGAGGCCATGGCCTCAGACTTCCTCAAAAAGTCACAGTTGCAGCCCTCCCAGAAGCTCATCTTATTAGGAACCCTTATGGACACTTCCTGTGCGAAAGCTTTTCTTCCGGAGGACAGAAGGAATGATCTTCTACAGATGGCCCGATTCATCAGAGAACACGGCTCAGTTCGAGCTCTCTCAATGCAATGGATGCTGAGCCTCATGGCATCCTCTGTTTCAAACAACTTGAAGTCTTGCCGTATTCTGACAAGTGCAGTTAGCCCCAGCCTTTAAACTGCCCCGGAGAACAAAGGATTAACCTTTCTATGCAGAGCATAGAATGCTGAGCTCGAGCTCAGTTGATGTCTCTGTGTTTCCCTTTGAATGCTAACCATCAGATTCTTTACTCCGCCTCACTGAACAGTCGCTCTGGAGATTTCTCCTGCAGCTCGGTTCGAAAGTCTGTCGTTTTTTCGTCGGTTTCTAACCGAAAAAAGTTTCCCACATAACTCTGTTTAGTCTCTGTCTGTGGTATTGTGAGTACTAGATAGGTTTTGTACTGTGTTTCGGTGTGAAACTTGTAAAAAGTGTGGATCGGTTCGGCCGAACCGATCATTTGTTTAATTTTTGTGTAAATTTTAGTGTGTGGTTACCGGTTCTTATCGGTTCTAAAAAAAAAAAAAAAAAAAAAAAAGTGTTTTGAAACATTTTTTTCCAAGACCCGTGACACGGTTAGGAACCGATAAGGGAGTCTTGCCTGGCAGTTGCCGAAAAAAGGGTAAGTTTGGGTAGGTTGGCCATGTCTGAGAAACCCCAGAAATAAAACTGGCCCACTGGGTTTCAACACTGCAGTGAGTGTGGGGAGGTCTTTGCTAAGGCTGATCCCCACACCACCTGTGTTTATTGTCTGGGGTTTGACCACCTCGATTCAGACCACCAAATTTGCAAGAATTTTACCAAATCTACCCTGGAAAAGAGATTAGGTAGACTGAGGGAAAAGGAGGCTGAGAAGTCCACTGACCCGGATGGCAAGCCCGGTTCAGTTCCGACTGAACCAGGAGGAGTGCCCTTTAACCAGGGCGATACTTGTTTGGGCAAAAGGAGAGCCAATCCTGAGGGGTCGGTTCCGACGAAAAGAAAGCGCAAAGAAAAATTGTCCGGTTCGGATCCAGAAGTCCATGTTCCGACTGCCGAAGAAATAGCCAGAGCGATTCGGATTGTGGAATCGCTTCACCCAGTTCCGACCAATCCAGCACCTTTTGGCAGGGGCTCGGTTCGGTCGGTTCCCCTGGTTCACGATTATACGTTGGAAGAATTTTATGAACCGGAGTTTGAGGAGGAAGGGGAGTTTGATGATGATGGTGAAAGTCTAGATGTGCCTGTGGAACCGGACATCTCCCCAGACAGACCTTCAGGTGTATCCCCTCCTAGGCTTTCTGAGTCCCCTTCCCACTTTATGTTCTACAGAAAGGTGGCTGAGACCCTCCAACTTCCTATGGAAGAGACAATGGAGGATCAGGAGGAGCCTGATTTATGTAGAAATGATGGACATCCCAGAGTCCAGGAGACTGTCTGTTCCCCTCCACAAATCTTTTGGGAAACGGACACAACAAATTCTGAAGTTTCCCAATTCTATACCTCCTGTGGACTGAAGAATGGACAAGAGGTATACACTCTCAGGCTCAGAAACAGAGTTTTTATACCACCAATGCAGCCATGTTGGGGTTGTGCAGGCTGCTGCCTGTGATAAGGCAAGCATTCCCTTGGCTTCACACCCCCCAGACAAAGACTCTAGGAAGGTTGATGCCATGGCAAAAAAGCTGTACATGGCATCTTCCCTGGTACTCAGACAGGCGAATTATGTGGCCTATACAGCCAGGTACCAGAAGTCCAGGTGGGACACTGTACTGGCACTGGCTAAACAGGCCTCCCCCCAGCTAGCCAAGGAGCTGGAGGCGGTGGCTGCAGATGGGATTGAAGCATCTAAAGTTCAGTTTCATGCTGCTGTAGACTCTAATGATGTGTTATCAAGAGTCATGGCTACATCTGTGGCTCTTCGGAGGATGTCTTGGCTCAGATGTACTAGCCTCTCAAAGGATACTCAGGCTAAAGCCGTGGATTTGCCTGTAGTGGGTAATTCTCTGTTTGGGAAGCAGACAGAGAATTACATGAAGAAAATGGACGAGTACAGGACCACATACAGGAGTGCTCAGGCCAAGGAGAGGCAGGCAACTCCTCAAAGGCAGCAGTCTAGGGGCAGGGGCAGGCCTTTTTACCAAGCACAGGCCTCCTCTTCCTTTTCACAGAGGGGGTTCTTAAGAAGGAGAGGCAGAAGGGAGATGAGCAGGGCTGCATCCACTCCTCAGCCTAAAGCCCCTGCCAAGCAGACACCCTGATGGGCCTGCCCGGGTCGACTTTCCTATTCCAGTAGGGGGCAGGCTGGCTTACTTTGTCCAGGACTGGATGTCTATTACATCAGACAAGTGGGTCCTGAAAGTGGTAGGCCAGGGACTGGTTCTCAGCTTCAAGAAATTTCCAAAGATGAGAGCCAGATCTTTTCCACCTGCAAATCTCTCGGAAACCCTTGCCCTAGAGGCAGAGGTTTCTTCTCCTGTGGCCTTAAGAGCCATAGAGAGAGTACCTACCCTACACTGGGACAAAGGGCTGTACTCCAGGTACTTCCTGACCCCCAAAAAATACGGGAGTGGCGACCGATCCTAGACCTAAGATATCTAAACATCTTTTAAAACCAAAGTTCAAGATGGTAACTCTGGGAATAATCCTTCCCTCTCTAAGGCCAGGAGACTGGTTAGCCTCCCTGGACCTCAAAGATGCCTACTTTCACGTTCCCATCAGGTGCTCCCACAGAAAGTACCTCAGGTTCGAGTTGCCCTCAGGCCACTGTCAGTTCAGAGCAATGCCCTTTGGCCTAACCTCAGCCCCAAGGGTTTTCACAAAGTGCCTGGCAGTAGTAGTTGCCTTTCTAAGAAGGCAAAAGATTTCTATTTTTCCATATCTGGACGATTGGCTAATAGTGGGCCAGTCTCCAGACCAAGTCAAATCTCACTTGCAAGTGACCCAGCAAGTGCTCACTTCTCTAGGATTTCTTCTCAGCCTTCCCAAGTCAGTTCTCGAACCAGTCCAGCTTCTTACCTTTTATAGGGGCAGAACTGGACACAGACAGACAAGAGCCTTTCTCCCTCTAGAAAGGGCAAGGGTTCTTATGGAACTAGCTTCTTCCTTCAGCCTTCGGGTATCTCGACCAGCAAGGCATTTCCTCCAGCTCTTGGGCCACATGGCAGCTTCAACAGCAGTGGTCCAAGGGGCAAGATTGCAGATGAGGGATATTCAGTTCCATCTGAGAGCTTTTTGGTCTCTGAGGAAAGATTCCTTTACCAAACTGATCCCAGTGCCTCTGACCTTGATCCAAGCCCTCCAATGGTGGCAGGATCAGGACAATTTAAGACAAGGTGTTCCTTTTGCCACTCAGCCTTGCTTAGTGGTCCTTACCATGGACGCTTTTCTTCTGGGCTGGGGAGCCCATCTGGGGGCCCTCACTGCCCAGGGACTATGGTCCCCCTAAGAATCCCTTCTCCATATCAATCTCCTAGAGCTCAGGGCAGTTTTTCTGGCCCTGAAAGCTTTCTCTCAGCCAGTACAGAACAAGTTGGATCAGGTCAGAACGGACAACACCACCACCATGTGGTACATCAACAAGCAGGGGGGCACTCTGTCCACGGCCTTATGCACGGAAGCCATGAAATTGTGGTCCCTGGCTTATTCCCTGGAAACCTCTCTGGTAGCAGTTCACCTTCCAGGGAAGGACAATGTGCTAGCAGATGCACTGAGCAGGATCTCTCAGGGCCGTCATCAATGGTCCCTGGACCCTCAAGTGTTGGCAGTGATTTTTTCAAGGTGGGGCACTCCAGAGATGGATCTCTTTGCAGCCCCAGACAATCATCAACTCCCTCTCTTTTGCTACAGACCTCCAGTCTTGGGCTCAGTCCCCCTGGATGCCCCAATTCTGAATTGGGAAGGGAAGTTTCTGTATGCCTTCCCTCCCTTCCCACTCCTGTTCAAAGTTTGTCAAAATAAGGTCTCAACCTTGCAAAGTGATTCTGATTGCTCCAGATTGGGCCAGATAGCCTTGGTACCCCCTGTTGCTGTCCCTAGCAGTCCATCTTCCCCTGTCTCTTCCCAGGAATTACAACCTGTTAACATCCTTTCAGGGGAGGATTTGGTACCTCAATCTCCAGTCTCAATCTCAAGGCATGGCTCTTGAAGAGTTAGTTTGCAGATCTGCATCTTTCCCAAGGGGTTCTGGATATGCTCAAAGCTTCTTGAAAGCCCTCCACCAGAAAGACTTAGAACACCAAATGCTGAATCTCTTCCATTTGGAGTTATAAGAAGCATATTTCTCCAGATACTGCTGGATTTCCTGCTGTTCTGGATTATATGGTCCATCTTAATGGCCTAGGCCTCAGACCAGCTACTCTTAAGGTACACTTGTCAGCTGTTTCTGCGTTTGTCTGTGGGGAAGTCTTCCTCACTATCTTCTCACACTGTGTTCTGTAAATTTTTTTTAAAGGATTGCTTCACACCAATCCTCCTTTTAGAGACCCTGACCCTGCCTGGGATTTGAATGTTTGCATTGCTCAACTTATGCAACCCCCTTTTGAGCCTATGTCCTCAGCAGAGCTTAAGTATTTGACTTGGAAAACTTGTGTTTTTGGTAGCCATTGCCTCTGCCAGGTGTATCAGTGAATTGCAAGCCTTGTCCGTGGAACCTGATTTTATCTCCTTTCACAGGGATGAAGTGGTCCTTAGAACCAGTAGAAGGTTCTTGCCCAAAGTGGTTTCAGACTTCCATTTAAACAGTCTGTCTCTTCCTGTTTTCTTCACTGATCATTCTTCCTCAGGAGAGAGGAGGCTACACAGTTTAGATGTTGAGTCCTTAGTTACTACATAGAGTGTACCAAGGGTCACAGGTTTGACTCCCTCCAGTTGTCCCTCACTTATGGAGAAGTAGGAAAGGGCAAACCTGCCACCAAGAGATCTGTTTCCTGGTGGATCGTGTCTTGTATACAATTCTGCTATGAAAAACTGGGAAAAACTCCACCCTCAGGCCTGAGGGCTCATTCCGCAAGAGGTACACCTGCTTTCCTGGCTGCTGCCAGGGATATCCCTCTCTTAGAAATTTGTCAAGCAGCCACCTGGACAACAGTCCATACGTTTACCAAGCATTACTCTCTGGATATCCAGGCTGGGAGTGATGCTCGGTTTGCTTCAACAGTACTTCATAGCCTATTTCCAAAGTAGGTTCTGTCCCTCCTCCGTGGAGGTACTGCTTGGTAGTCTGCACTTGTCAGAATACAGCAAGACTTCAAGTTGTTTGAAGAAAAAATTACTCACCTTAGTAATTATGTTTCTTCTGTTGGAGTCTTGCTGTATTCTGACCTCCCTCCCTGCCTCCCCTCTCAGAACCTGGTTTTGGGAAGTGGGTGGGCAGGTGCAGTGTTGCACCTCAGGGGTGCTCTTTTTACACCCTCTTTTGTGTGGGTGCTTATTTTGTTATATTCGTATTTGGTTTGGGTTTTGAGTTTTGGGTTTCCTGACATGTCTTCTTTTGGTAGTCCAAAACTTTTTGTTGCCAGTTGACTATTAAAAATTTTGTTTTACAATTTCCACATAGAATACTATTTGAGTGTTGCTCGTAAGAATCTGACGGTTAGCGTTCAAAGGGAAACAGAGACATCAACCGAGCTCGAGCTCAGCATTCTATGCTCTGCATAGAAAGGTTAACCCTTTGTTCTCCGGGGCAGTTTAAAGGCTGGGGCTAACTGCACTTGTCAGAATACAGCAAGACTCCAATAGAAGAAACATAATTACTAAGGTGAGTAATTTTTTTGTTCACTGTACCTTTGGCTTGTCTCCACATGAGAACCACTCGGTGGGTACTCAGTGGTCCCCAACCACTCACCCTCAGTCCTTTCTCATTAAGTGATGGAACCTCTGAAGAGGTCACTCACCTGGTGGTCTCAGGAGGACAACCTTCTGGAAGGATATCCCTTCACCCCTCTGGATCATCAGTGCTCCATTACCACAGATGCATCCCTGATGTTTTGAGGAGCTCATTGCCAGGATCTCCACACCCAGGGTATGTGGACTCAGCACGAGTCTCAACTTCACATAAACGTCTTGGAAATAAGCCGTCCTCTATGCAGTCCAAGCTTTGAAGGTCATACTGTCACAAGAACATTCTCTTTCAAACGGACAACAAAGCAGTGATGTATTACATCAACAAACAGGGCAGTGCACACTCTTACCCATTATGTAGGGAAGCGATGAGAGTGTAGGAATGGTGCCTGGAGCACAAGGCTCTGATTCAAGCGGTTTACCTGCCAGGAGTACAAAACGAGCTGGCAGACCATCTCAGCAGAATGGAGACTGATCTTCACGAATGGTCTGTCGACTTAACCGTCGTTCAGTCCCTCTTTGAAGAGGGGGGACCTCCGGACCTGCACCTTTTTGCGTCCCTACTCAGTGCAAAACTGCCTTTCTTTTGCTCCAGAAATCCAGGACCTGGCATTTTTTGTCAGGATGCATTCAGGCTGCGGTGGACAAAATGCTTTCTGTACGCATTTCCTCCTCCTTTCCGTACTTCAGAAGGTGCTGCTCAGACTGGAGCCCCAGGGGGACAGAATGATCCTCATTGCCCTGTTCTGGCCTCATCTGATCTGGTTCCCCCTAATCAACAGACTGTCGGAAACCTCTCTGAAACCGCTTCCCCTTCAGATGAACCTTCTGACCCCAGGGTCCTGTAGTCCATCCCAACCTGAGGTCTCTTCATCTCCACGCTTGGATTCTGAAGAGAGAGAGGTGAAGGTTTAATGTCTCTCGTAGGGTTTCAGATATTCTTTTAGCTGCTCGTAAGACAGCTACCAGGAAAACCTGCACAGCCAAGTGGAAGCGTTTCTCTACCTGGTGTGCAGAATCCTCTTGGAACCCTTTTTCCTGCTCACCATATAAAGTCCTGGAGTATCTCTTAGACCTCTCAAACACAGGTTTGCAATACTCTACAGTCAAAGTTCATCTTTGCACAATTTCCGTTATTTCTTAAGGGTATTCTGCATACCAGACCTCCTGTTAGGCATCCAGTAGCCTGGGACATCAACCTTGTGCTAGATATGCTCACTCGTTAATCTTTTGAACCTCTAGCCACTTGCGAGTTGAAATCCCTTATTTGGAAGACTGCCTTCCTGGTGGACGTTACTTCTGCTCGTAGGGTATCAGAAATGCACGCTCTAGTCACAGACCCTCCATACACTGTATTTCACAAAGACAAAGTAGTTCTTAGGACTCCTCCTAAGTTCCTTCCTAAGGTTGTTTCAGAATTTTTTTCCTGAATCAACCTTTAGTCCTTCCTACCTACTTTTTAAACTTCCAGAATGAAGGAGAGCATACCTTTCATTCCCTAGATGTAAAAAGAGCCTTGCAGTTCTATCTGGATAGAAAAAAAGAAATTCGCAAGGCTCAACAACTGTTTTCCTTCAGCACGACCCTGCTGGGTCAACCTGTTGCTATTAGGTGCATTTCAGCGTGGCTTATGGCATGCCTTCGCCATTGCTGTTCCATGGCATAGGTCAAGCTGGAAGGCAGAGTGTACGCTTGTTTACCAGAGCAGTCACGGCATCTCTGGCAGAAATTCGTAATGTCCCCATTGTAGACATTTGCAGTGCGGCTACCTGGAGCTCCATGCATACCTTTAAGCACTATGCCATGGATGTCCATGCCAGACAACATCAGTCATTTGGCAGAACAATTCTTAACGGACTTCAATCCTAAAAAAGTGAGCTCCTCTTTCTCTCCTGCCACCCATCTCAGGGGATTATTTAGCTCTGTACTCTCCCATTAGTGTGAATGAGTGGTGGAGACTTTATGTTCAGGAAGATATGGAAATTACGTACCTACCATAATTCTTGATCTTGGACAAAGTCTCCTCCACTCATTCACACGCTCACCCACCCACCATCCCCCGAGCTCACTTCTCTGTTTCTGATCTTCACTCCCTCAATGGTTGGACTGTGAAGAGTTTATTTTTGACCCTTCTTACACAGGTCATTCAGACTATTTTATGTCCGATTTTTAGGTTAGTCCTCTCTAGGTTAGTTACACTGCACCTCCTTGGGGAAAAAAAACGTACTGAGGCGGTTGGAGGGTCGACACAGAGATAGTCTATACCGCACAAGCCTGGCTTGCGGTGTCGCTTCCTTGCGGCTCCATCTTGACATTGACCCAATGCAATGTGAGAGGGCAGCAAGGAGGGCTGGGGGGATACTGGGATGCATAGGGAGAGGCATCACCAGCAGAAAACAGGAAGTTATTATCCCTCTGTACAGACAGTTGGTGAGACCCCATCTGGAGTACTGCGTGCAGTTCTGGAGACCCAATCTCCGCAAGGATATAGACAGGATGGAGGCTGTCAGAGGAGGGCAACTAAAATGGTGCAGGGCCTGCACGGAAGAAATGAAGAGAGACTTAAGGAGCTGAATATGTATAGCCTCGAGGAAAGGAGAGAGAGGGGGACATGATAGAAACTTTCAAGTATCTCAAGGGAATCAACAAAGTCCAAGAGGGCAGCATCTTTCAAAAAAGGTGTACAAGAACAAGGGGCACAATGTGAAGATAGAAGAGGCGGCTCAGAGGTAATTTAAGGAAGTATTTTTTCACAGAGAGGGTTGTGGATGCATGGAATGGCCTTCCGGAGGAGGCTGTGGAGTCAAAAACAGTGGTGGAATTCAAGCATGCATGGGACAGTCATAATGCAATTCTAGGGAGTGGGGGTAGGAAGAAGTAGGCTGCTGGTTAACTAGGATCTGCAGCTTATCCAATAGGTAGGGAAATGGGCAGACTGGGTGGGCCAAGCGGTCCTTATCTGCCGTCAAAATCTATGTTTCTATGACCCTCCTGAAAAAGTTTGGCTCCCGCTGGGTCCTAGCACCTCCGGCGTACTCCCGTTGGTGTGAATGACTGGTGGAGACTTCGTCCAAGAAGATCAATAATTACGGTAGGTACGTAATTTACATTTCGTGTTCCAAAAAGAACATTACCAGTTTAGAGTATAACCTCTTGGCTTATCCCCTGCACCACGGGTTGTTCCGCCATGCTTAGCAGTGGTAACTGCAGCCCTTTGCAGGGCATGCGTTTGTGTCTTCCATTACTTGGATGACTGGCTACTAAAATTTCACTCCAGGGAGCACCTCTTTCATTTCCTAACATGCTCCAGACACCTGTGTAATACGCTAGGGTTTTATGTCAATGTGTTCAAGTCTGTTTTGTCCTTTGCCAGCATCTGCAGTATAATAGGGGCAGTCTTGAACACAGCCCAAGTCTCGGCCTTCCTTCCTGTGGATGGGGTCAAATGTCTTTTTACACAAATCCAGATGATCTGCCACAACAATGATGTTCTAGGACATTCTTGAGGCTCCTAAGCCTGATGGCAGCAGCCATTGCCATAGTACCACTGTCCAGACTGCATATCAGTTGACATTAAGAGTCCAATGGGATCAGCACACAGAACACTTAGAATATACTATACATGGGCAGTTCTGTGTGGTCTGTAGACCTCCCAGACTGGTTTGTTCCCTGGTCCTCTGTTCATACAGAAGGCCCCCATCAGTGTGAGGCATCCTATCAACAAGCAGCAGGTACCTTATTCCTAAACCCCTATGCAGGGAAGTAATGAGAGTCTGATATTGAGCTCTAGAACATGGTCTGAAACTGTCAGTCCGTGTTCCTGGTGTCCATCCTTCTTGGCAGACAAGTTAAGCAGGTCACAGTGCAGAAAACACGAGTGGGAGCTGCCGACCTCTGCGACAGAAACCCTGACACATTGGATCACCCAGAGTTGGACCTTTCTGAGTCCCCATATGATGCAAGACTGCTGATACTCTGCTTGCTCATTCCAGGGCCTGGAGCCTGCTGGAGAGCCACATTCTTTCTCTGGGAAAGGGTGGCTCCTACACACAATTCCTGTAATTCAGAGGGTGCTAGTCAAGTTCCAGGTGGAAGGGGCAACTCTGATACTCCTTGCCCCATGGGGCCTTGTCAAGTCTGGTTATCCTTACTACAGCAATTGGCGGTGGTATCATCAGTACCCCTGCCCTTATGCTGGTGCCTACTGGTGCAGGAACAGGGAACCCTGGTCTATCCAGACCTCAAGTTCCTTCATCTTCTTGTATGGCTCCTGAAAATATAGCCACTGCTTGCTTTGGGGTTTTCTACTGTAAAAAGTGTCTGTTTTGGTGGCTGCCAGAGGGCCTTTCACCAGGGCCACTTATTATATGAAGTGAAAGTGATTTGTTTGGTAGGCTGCTTCTTGTCAATCAGACCTCTTTACTTGCAGATCAATAAAGTAAGTTCTGGAGTATCTGGTATCCTTGTCAGATGCAAGTTCACCATACTCTTCTGTTATCATGCACTTGGTTGCTATTTTGTTTTCCAAGTGCCTATTGATGTTCGTACGGTTGCCCAGATGAGGTGGCCCGTATGTTTTGGGGGAGCCGTCCTATGCTTGAAGTGTCCTGTTCATAATTTATTCCCTGCTTGGGACTTGAATTTTGTGTGGCTCCTTTTGAGTCAGCCATAACTTGTAGCCTATGCTTTCTTTCTGGGAAAGCATTGTTTTTAGTTTGCTATCACTTGTGCTCTAAGGATTTTGGCACTGCAGGCTCTAATGTGTGAGCCTCCTTATTGGATTTCCCACAAAGATTGTGTTTCTTTGTGTGTACACCCTACCCTTTCTGTTAAAGGTGGTGTCTGGGTCTACTTTAAATTATGCCATCCGCCAGCCAGTGTCTTCTGAGCAGGCTAATCCAGAGGAAGCATTGCTCCCATTTCCATACAGTGCCTGTCCAGCTGACTGGCCCACTGTACTATTTTCTGTTATGGGAAGTACGGCGGTGACCTTCCTGGAATTGTTCATAGCTATTCAGCAAGCGGCAGGGCCACTTTGGTTGCATATATCAAGCCTGTGTCTGCCTCAGAGATATATGCAGCTGCCACCTGGAGTACTGTCCACACCTTCGCTAAACTTTACAGTCTGAACATTGCCTCCCAGGAAAGGACAAGCTTTGGCCTAGTTATGCTCCCAAGGCCTTCTTCCTCTGGCCTGTAAGCTCCAGCCACCCAGACTGTTTATGGTCAGTATTGTTTGGTACTTATTCCATAAGTGTGGCCTGATGCGAGATATCCTTGAAGATGATAGAAGAGTTACATACTTACTGTAACAGTAGATCTCCAAGAGAATCTCTCATCATGCCATCCCACCCTCCTTCCCACTATAGGTTCTCCAAATGATTCTACTTCTTGGACTCCGTCTGGTGTGGTTAGCAGAATCATAGGTTTCCTATAGGGTTCTGTCACTCTGGATAGACTGTCTTCTTCTCTATGAAGTTCTACCTGTTGCTCTCTGCCTTTTATAGTTAACAGAGATCGGGATTCTCTCCTGGTTCCCTAGAGGGAGATCCTCCGAGCATGTTCTCTGGTGGGGAACTGACGAGGGATGGGGCTGCCCATGCTTATATGGGAGAGGCAACGTCAGATGTTGTTGTGGGTGGCCCCTAGTGGACTGCATGCAAAAAGTTTGTGTGGTCCTAGAGCCTGGTGGCTATAAATTCCATAGGTGTGGCCTGATGAAACAGATTCTTTGAAGATCTACTGTTAATGAGTACGTAACCGTTCTTTCTGCACAGAGGAGTTCTCTGTTTCAGGCCATGCCCTTGGGCCTCTTGTCCATGCCCAGGGTCTTCACAGGTACATGGAAGTGGTGGCAGTCTTCCTGCAGCGCAGTGGCATAAGGGTGTATCTTTACCTGGATGACTGGCTGTGATAACCAGGCCATCCAGGGAGGCCGTAGAGTGGTCCAGATATCTGGCCCTACAGACCTGCAGAGATTTGGGCCTGTTGGTCAACCTAGACAAGTCCAAACTGATCTCTTTGCACGTGATAAAGTTAATCGGTGTAGAACTAGACTTTGTAGGATGCCATCCAGTGGTAGCTGGCCCCTCAACATCTGGAGGAAGAGATCCTGTTTGTCCACACAGAACAGACCTATGTGCTCATGACTAATGCATCTCTGGTGGGGAGCACACCTAGGAGACAGCAGAGCCCATGGGTTCTGGTTACCCCAGGAGTCCCATCACGACATCAGTTTCCTGCAGTTCCTTACAGTGCAACTGACTCTGAGTTTGCTTCTCTGGTCACTGGTCAGACCATACAGGTCTACACAGACAATACCACAACCATGTTTTACCCTTACAAGCAGACGGAACATATTTCATTCCCTTGTGTCAAAAGGCCCTCCTCGACACTTGGGTACAGTACTGATGATTCATGTCATGGGAGTTCACAATTGGCTGGCATACGCTCTGAGCCGATGGGAGAGATGTCGCACGAGTGGTTATTGCATCATGCGTAGGTAAGCTGTCTGTTCTTCCAGAGGGGCACGTTCCTGGTGGACCGGTTTGCCTTCTGGGAAAACAGAAAGCTGAGTCTCCCACAAAAAAAGCCACTGTCTCCAGTCCATGACACAGTTAGGGGAGGCTTTTGCCAGGCTCTGAACCTCAAGCCTCATGTACGTCTTATCTCCCTTCTCCATGACCCACAAGGTAGTAGTCAAAGCCTGGAAAGACTAGGCACAAATGATCCTGACCGCTTCAGAAAGACCCAGACAATTCTGCTATCCTGATCTCTAGCCCAGCAGCAGGTCTCCGTAGCAGTTGCCTCTTCATCCGGATTTGCTGACCAGACAACAGGGAAAGGTCCTGTACCTGAACCTTCTGTTCTAGGGACATGGATATGTTGTTCATCCACACTCATTGGCAGGTATCCTTGCCGCTTTAAATCTTGCCGGAAGGTCTTCAAGCTTGCTCCTCCCACCCACCCGGGTGGTATAACTCTCGGCTCCGCCCCATGACGCCAGATCTTCCTTACCGCTTGGAAGCTCAGGTTCCCTCCTTAACGATCTGCGTTTGAGACTGGTTCCTATTTCTCCGTTTGCGGATTTAAAAATAAATTTTGCGAAAAAGACTTCAGTCTTCGATCCCTCGCGGCTGCGATGGACAAATCGACTCCCGGATTTCGGAGATGCCCATGCGGGCAGAAGATGTCTCGGACGGATCCACACTCCACGTGTGTCTGCCTAGGCCTTGAGCGACCCGCCCAGGCTTGCGACCTGTGCTCATCTTTCTCGACCCTCGTCCTCGAAGACCGTGCTGCCCGATTGCAACTGGGCCGTCCGAAGCGTTCCACGGTGGAAGTCAAGGAGGCCGGTTAGGCGATTGTCCTTGGCTCGTGGATCAGCTTCGGTGGATAATTAAGCCCTCGGCGAAGAGGAGGCGGAGCGGGCGTCATCTTCCTCGGCTCGCATTTATCCCGCTCTGGGCTCTTCTTACACGGCTTCCTTTAGGGAGCTTTGTCTGTCCCTCTCCACTAAAGGAAGGGCCTACGTCTCACGGGACCTTATTCTCGGTCCAAAAGAGGGACAGGGGTAAGTCCCTCCGTCGGCGCTCTTGGGGCGGGGAAGGTCCCTCTCCCGGGTCGTTGACCGTCGGCCTCGATCGACCGCTCGGCTTCGACCACACGGCTCACGGTGTCCCGTCAGGTCAGTTGACCGAGACTCCACCGATGAAGTGAGATTTTCTCGACCGTTGACGGGCTGTCGCCTTTAGCGGCGAATTCCCTCTCCCGGTTCCCCGGAGGAGTTGAGATCCCGTGGGCTCGCCTGTGCCTCCGGTTCGGAGCCCTCGGATGGACCATCGAGCGAAGGAGTGCGGTTCCGGCGACACCTCCCGCACCGACCTCGGAAATTCCGGGACTCTCGGTCCCGGACCTCTTGCCGGTCAGCGATCCCACCGTCATGGGCGGTCTCTGTCTCGGCACGCGATGCAAGCGGCGTCGCCGCTTCGTCCGTCCTCCTCCTCCGGACGAGGAGCTTCGGCGTAAATTACGTCGACGATGCGAGGACCTTATGTTGCAACAGCTCCTCCTGGCGAGAATGAGCCGACCCCGTCGCCTTCGGCCATTAAGTAGCTATCACGGGCGGCCGACACAGCCCTCGACTTATCCGAGGCCTATGCCAGGCGGTTGTTCGGCCAAAACCAGCTGCTCCACGATTCGGTGGAACCTCCGCCTCCACAGCCACCAACTGGGGCTCAACCAAGGATTCTCGAGTCGGCTAAGGTCTACCCCATCGGCTGTCAGTTACCTCACTCCCGACCGACCTCGGCAGGTGAAGGGTGGCTCAGGCCAGAGGCAGCTCTTCGAGGACTCTTCCGAGTCGAAGATGATTCCTCCTTTTTCTCCAAGCGACTGGACTTGGAGTCTTCAGGAGGTCAGTCAATGGGCGATAGCCGTCGTCCTTCTAGGACTTCACTCGACTCATCGAGTCCACGGGATGTGGGCTTGAACCCGTTCCAAGCGGGCCAGATATCCCCTCACGGAGATTCTGGACGAGGATTCTCAGCGGAGGCCTTTCCGGTGGCGAGGCCATAGTGGGTCGGCACTGGAGCTTTGGCAGCGCCCTGCTTCCTGCCCTGCGCCTTCGGCCAGGATGGCCAGGAAGTATGCGGTCCCAACCGGTTCCTTGTCCGGTTTTTCGGAACACCCCTCTGCTGAGGGGTTGGTTACCGACAGCGTTTTCCGGCGCGCCGGCAACGCCAGGGATGTGGACAAACCTCCTGACAAGGAGTCCAAGAAATTGGACTATGTCGGGCGAAAAGTCTACGCTGCGTCCTCTCTCGGCCTTCGTCAGGCCAGTTCGGCCGTCCTCATGGCACATTTTTCTGATGCCCTGTTGGGCTCCCTGGATGAGGTCATCCCTCATCTTCCCGCCGATCTGCAGACTACGGTTAAGCAGGTGCGGGACCAGGGCAGGGCAGTGGCCAAACAGCAGCTCCAGACTGCTTTGGATATAGGGGACTCATGTGCCAGATCGGTGTGGCCGCGTGGCTATCGTCGGCGAGCTTGGTTGAGGATATCCACCTTTACTCGGATACCCAGCACAAGTTGGCGGATGTTCCTTTTGGGGACTGACCTCTTACCCTGGGGTGGAAGGTCACCTGCAGAGGATCGAGAAGTCCAATGCTCACCTTGGACTCTGTCTCTTCCGCTCAGAAGGACAAAGGCCGCAAACCACAGCCTAAGCCCTTTCGTCCTTCTGTGCCTGGCGCGCCCGACCCAGCAACGTCAGGGCCAGCAGGCTCGGCCTTGGCATCCCAAACCCAAGCCGCCGGCTTCCTCTAACAGGAGGCAGGGAGGAAAGGCCCAGGAGGTCCCTCGGCCGGTCCCTCCTCCAAGCCTGCCCAGTGACGGGCTGAGGGGTGTCGCCCCCATTCCCGTCACCTTACCCCCTGGGTCCCCCCGTGGGGGGACGGCTCCGGCACTTCCGTTCCGCCTGGTCCGCTGTTTTCACGGACAGGTGGGTCTTGGAGGTGGTGGGAAGAGGCCTGCCTCTGGAATTCGAGCAGGCACCACCCTTCAGAGCCGTCGCCCCTCGGGGGGCTTCAGGATCCCCAGCCTCACTGGCGGCTCGTTGAGCCGACATCGCTCTCCTCCTCCAGAAGGAGGTGATAAGAGAGGTGGTGGACCCTCCTTCAGACCCAGGGTTTGTGTCCAGGTACTTCCTGGTTCCGAAGCGGACAGGGGGCTGGCGCCCCATTCTCGACCTACACGACCTAAACAAGTTCCTAAGGTCTCGAACCTTCAGGATGGTCACTCTGGCTCAGATAATACCATCCTTGGAGCGCGTGTGGTTCTGCTCTCTGGACTTGCAGGACGCGTTTTTCACGTCCCTATCCGTCCGTCTCACCAGAGATTCCTTTGCTTCGGCGGAAGGATCCTCTTCGAGTTCCAAGCCATGCCCTTGGCTTGTCTCCAGCTCCCAGGGTCTTCACCAAATGCATGGCAGTGGTGACAGCATTCCTCGGCGCCGAGGGTCCGGTGTACCCTTACCTGGGCGACTGGCTGATAGCAGCTCCCTCAGGAAGGAGGCGGGTGGTCAGAGATCTGGCCCTCCAGGTCTGCTCTCAACTGGGCCTCCTTATCAGCGAGGCCAAGTCGGAACTCGAGCGAAGCAGGTGATTCTATTCATCGGGCGCAGCTCGACTCTCTTCGAGCCAGAAGCGTGGCTCCCGGCGGACAGGGCAGGGTTCTTTCCTCCTTTGCCCAATCATTTCTGGTTGGGCAATTGCACCCTACCGGGACTTCCTGCGCCTCCTGGGTCTCATGGCGGCCTGCACCAGCGTGGTCCATTGGGCCCGCTGGAACATGCGTCCCCTTCAGTGGGGACTGGCCAGCCAGTGGTCACAACGCTGCGATCCTTTGGACCAGCTTGTGTCGGTGACACAGGGGATGTGGAACGCTCTCCAGTGGTGGACCGTTCCAGATCATTTGCAGGAGGGCATCCCGTTCGTCCGCCCCGAGCCGGCCGGTCTCTCTATCGACCGATGCCTCTCTGATGGGTTGGGGTGCCCATCTGGGGAACACAGGCTCATGGCCTCTGGTCCCCGTGGAGTCCCGATGCCACATCAACCTGCTGGAGCTCCGGGCGGTCCGCCTAGCTCTCACCGCCTTTGCTCCGTTCCTCCGGGGTCAAGTGGTCCAGTCCAGGCGGACAGTACCACGACCATGTACTATCTAAACCGCCAGGGCGGGGCCGCAGCTCCATGCTTCTATGCAAGGAAGCTCTCCGCATTTGGTCACTTCTCGCAGCCTGGAGCGGATCTCTAGCCATTCACGTGGCAGGGAGCCTCCAACACCCTGGCCGATGCCCTGGGCGGATAGGGCTGCATCCCACAGTGGTCTCTCCTGCCGGAGGTAGTACAGCATCTGTTCTCCCATTGGGGCACACCTCAGGTGGACCTGTTTGCCTCAGGGAGAGCAGACTAGTCTGTTCCATGCCGCCCCCTCAGCAGGGCTCTCTGCAGGGGATGCCTTCTCGAGGCAGTGGACCCCGGGCCTCTTTCGCCTTTCCCCATTTCCCTTGATCCACGAGGTGCTTCTCAAGGCGAGGAGGGACAAGGCGCAGGTGATTCTGATAGCCCCAGACTGGCCTCGCCAGTTCTGGTACCAGATCTCCTCAGTCTCAGCTCCAGGACTCGCGGCAGCTTCCAGCTCGCCGGACCTGCTCTCAGTCAATCAGGGGAAGGTGTTCCATCCGGACCTTCAATCCCTGCACCTGACGGCCTGGTTCCTGGCTGGCTAGAGTTCAGGCCTTGGGTCTTTCCGCGAGGTCCTCAATGTAGTTGAGGCGTCCCGTAGAGTCGACCAGAAAATGCTATGCCTTCAAATGGAAAAGGTTTTCCATTTGGTGTCAGAAACAAGGGCTTGGACCCTTCCTCCTGTTCCTTGGCAAGCATCTTGGACTATTTATGGTCCCTTTCTAGTCAAGGGCTTAGGTCGACGACCCTAAGGGTGCACCTGGCAGCCATCTCTGCTTACCGGGCGCGGGCCGGGAAGCAGTCGGTGGCGCAGGAGAAGGTGGTCTGGCGCTTTTTCAAAGGCCTTGATCACATTTCCCCTCCAGTGCGGGAACCCCCACCTCCGTGGGATCTACTGCTGGTACTGGCAAAGCTCATGGGCAAGCCATTCGAACCTATGCACAGGTGTGCTCTCTCTCACCTGTCGTGGAAGACCGCCTTCTTGGTGGCTATCACGTCAGCCAGAAGGATGGGAGAGCTCCAGGCGCTTTCCATCGAGTCTCCTTACCTGGTCTTCCACAGGGACAAGGTTGTCCTCGCCCCACCGAAATTCCTTCCGAAGGTGGTGTGGAGTTTCACCTTAACCAGGTGTTGACTCTGCCGGTGTTCTACCCCAATCACACCTCGGAGGCGAATATAGGCTCCATACTCTGGACCCTAGAAGGCGCCCGCTATTATAAGGAGCACGGCTGAAATTCGGGAGAGGTTCGCCAGCTGTTTGTCACCTACGCTGAAGCCGCATCTGGCAGACCTGCAGCCAAGCGGACGATAAGCAGGTGGGTAACCTCCTGCATAGATCTCTGCTATAAGTTGGCGGGCATGAGCCTCCCAGAGGGATAAGAGCTCATTCTACCCGCCATACTGCTGCAACGGTGGCTGCTTCCAGGGACGTCCCTATCCAGGAAATCTGCAGGGCTGCTACCTGGAAGTCAGCAAACACCTTCATTACCCATTACCACATCGACCTTGAGTCACGCGGGATGCTGGTTTTTGGGGCCTCGGTTCTCAGTCTCTTTCCCAAGTAAGTATTGGGGTGTCGTCTTGCCTCCCTCCCTCCCGAGAACTGCTAGGAGTCTGCCAATGAGTGTGGATGAACAACATATCCATGTCCCTAGAAACACAGGTTACTCACCTGTAACAGGAGTTCTAGGAATGGTATATGTTGTTCATCCCTACATTCCTGAACTATCCCGGCCCGGCACAGCCTGAGCTTCCAGCGGGCCAGATCTGGCGTCATGGGGCGGAGCCGAGAGTTATACCACCCGGGTGGGTGGGAGGAGCAAGCTTGAAGACTTTCCGGCAAGATTTAAAACGGCAAGGATACCTGCCAATGAGTGTGGATGAAAAACATATACCATTCCTAGAACTCCTGTTACAGGTGAGTAACCTGTATTTCCTGCACCTCTCGGCCTAGTTCTTAAATGGCTAGAGTTACAGGCTTTGGGTCTCCCTGAAGATGTGCTTCACGTTATGGAGGCCTCCTGAAAGGAGTCAGTTTGCGAATGCTATGCATTTAAGTGGAAAATCTTCTCAAGCTGGTGCCAGGGCAAGGAACTTAATACCCTTGCCTTCTCTGTGGTTAGCATCTTGAAGTCCCTCTGGTCTCTCTGTTGGGTCTTTGGCTAATAGCCCTCAATGTGCACCTGGCAGGCATCTCTGCTTATCAGGCATGGGCTGCTGAGAGATGGTGGCCTAGGACAAGATCGTTGGGTACTTTTTTTTTTAAAGACCTTGACCTCTTGTCCCCTCCAGTACGTGAGCCATCGCCACTTTGGGACCTACTGGTGGTTCTGGCTGTGCTCATGGGCAAGTCATCTGAGCCTGTGCAGACGTGTGTGATATCATACCTGTCATGGAAGATGGCCTTCTTGGTGGCTATCACATCAGCCAGAAGGATTAGTGAGCTCCAGGCACACTTTGAGTCTTCTTATTTAGTTTTCCACTTCCACAAGGTCAAGGTCATTCTTGGCCCCACCTGGAGTTCCTGCCAAAGGTGATATTGGATGTCCACCTTAACCAGGTGATAAACCTTCCGATATACTTCTTAGCCCTTCTTTGGAGGACAACTGCGGCTGCACACCCTGGACCTGAGGAGGGTGCTCATTTATCAGGAGCGCAGGACTGGAGTTCAGGGTGAGTATTGCCAGCTATTTGTAACGTGTATGCTGACACTGAGCCTGGCAGACCATCAGCAAAGCTGATGATTGGCAGATAGATAACCTACTGGATTGACCTCTGTTATAGGATGGCTGGTAGGGAGCTTCCCATGGTGCTTGGGGCTTATTCCAACACACATACCACTACCTCGATGGCTGCCTCCAGGAATTTCTCTATACAGGACATCTGCAGGGCTGTTTCCTGGAGGAAAGAGCACCCCATCATCTCCCATTACAGCATCAACATTGTGTCCTTGAGATACTTGAGAAAGCACCGTTTAGCGTGAAAACATTTGGTTCTGTGCGAGACTGCATGGGGAGGGGTTCACTTTGTGGCCTGTGACCGTTTTTATTATGGATGTATTTCATTTGGATTATTAAAGAACTTTCTGAAGGAATCTATGGTTCTTGTCCTAGTTCATCTTATGATGGTGATTTCGGTCATGATTATAGAAAGTGGTGCTTGTGTTGCCGACTTTTTGATGTGGAGTACTGTTTTTTTGTTGGCACTGGCCTACTACATTGCAGCCGCCTTTGTGTTTGTTCTTCAAATAGAGGTGCGTACCTTGCCACCTCCTCCCAGAGAACTGCTAGGAGTGTGCCAGAGTGTGGATATTGAACTGTATCCATGCCCTTAGAAATATAGGATCTTACTTCGAGAGGGTTCCTGCACTAGGTCATTACATATAGGACTGCGCCCCCTGGCATCAGGACCACACGGCAAATTTTTCCAGCAGTGTCTGGTGGGGGACCGCCTACCTGACGTCACGTGATGGATGTCAGTGTGACTCTATATAGTGGGCAGTCCCCACGCCCACCTTTCAGTTCTTTCCCACTGTCGACCAACGCTAGTACCTCGTGGTATCATCCAGCTTTGCTGGTCGCCACTTTCTTATCTTCAATGGTTATTTCAGTCCGAATTCACACTTTGTCTTCTCCATCACTGCCTCCTAAAGCAAAGTGCAGCAAGTGTGGGGCGCAAATTCCCCACAAAGATGACCAGCATCTCTGCCTCTTTTGTCTAGTCCCAGATCACAACATCGGGGCCTGTCCCGACTGCCACAGGCAGCTTCCAGGACAACCTCCAGTGCCGCCATCTTTCAACCTATCACCTCCAATAAGTCGCCTGCTGGCTCCTCCGTCGAACGCCCAGTACTTGCCGGTAAGTCAGATCCCGGTTCCTCTGGGGCCCGCCTGGCCGCTGATAAGTCACTCTGCCCTAAAGCAGCCAGTTGTCTGCTCTGCTTCGACCGATAAGCTGGTCGAGGGTCCCACCCTCCACCGCCCGGTTGCTGTTTCACCCGGTAACACAGCCATCTCTGATGACCGCTCGGGCATTGCTTTCCTGTCGGGGCTCACGCCATCTCACCCGACATCCGGCAGAGCGTTCTGACTTCTCCCAGTCAGCCCTCCCCTGGGTCTTGCCCAGCCGGGAGACTTCCTCTCCACCTTCCTCAGTGTTTTCCCCTGCCCTGCAGCCTATGCCTGGGACAGAGGAGGAAGAAGGATGCCTAGAAGTAGTTCTCTCTTCACCCACTTCTGTTGCGCTACATCAGATCCCCCCCCCGAGGGATTCCCATCCTTCATCAGCTATTCTGATGTCGAGTCACCTCCTGCCTGCTGCTCTGCCTTTGTCAGCAGCACCGTCTGGTACCTCGCATCAGGGCCCATCGCTGGGCCTCTCACGCAGGGTTTGACCTCTTTGGGGCTAACGTCAGCTAACCCCACATCAGGGACCCTGACATTTCTTCCGTTTTCGTTGGCTACCCCGACGACTGCTATCCAGACATAACTATCGTGATGTCTGGTATTTATCCTGGCCCATCCAGGCCTTTTGGTCAAGTCCTACCATCTGGGCATTGTTCTGGACATCAGGCATTCCTTCCTGTGCCGTCGGGCCCGTCGATGCCCCATTATTCCCAGGGCTATTTCCGTGGGTACCAACAGGGATACCCATACTACCAAGGGTACCCCACTCCTCACTTTGCGGGTTTGGGAGCTCATTTTGATTTGCCCCCAGCTAACCTGCCTCTTCTTCCACCTCAAACACAACCAGACTTCCAAGTGATGATCCAGTCATGGTGGAAGGATGCAAGGTCCCAGCTCCTTTCAGACCTGGAAAGCAGGCTCCCTAGTCCGGTGGTAGTGCCCACAACCCCTCCATCCTCTGCCCCTCGGCATACTGTACATGTCTCAGGTACTACCCCTCAGGATATTCCTCTCCCAGACTTTGAGTGTTCAGAGGGTGAGGACCCCCCCCCCCGACTCTGACACTGATATCAGAGTCTTCCTCTAATGAGCTATCCTGTACTCCTAGGGGCAAAGTGTTTCCTAAGTCCCTTCCAGAGGACCCTTCCTTTACGGAGCTCTTCCACATTATCCAACAGGCGAGTGGTTGGAATGCAGAGGATCTGGACCCTATGCGGAAGTGCTTGGCAGAGCATCTAGACTTAGAGGCTGCCACCCCCCATTCCGGTTCCTCCTTGGATAGTTTCACATGAGGACCTTACATCCACTATTTGTAATTTGCCACACACCATTTATGCTGTCCCTAAAAAAGCAGACCGGTTATATCACTCCCCCAAAGGAGTTCCCTTTGTGGACTCACCCAAAGGCAGATTCGATAGCTCTTGCTTCGAGAAACAGCTCTTGCAGCAGGTTACACCATTAGGGCTGAAGCTGGCAGGCGCCAGGGCCCCACAGAAAAATTCTAGCTAGCAGTATTCAGCGGGGGACAGCCCCCAACATCGGCCCCTCCCCGACGTCAGGCATCACATAAAGGGGGCGGTCCTCCAGCATCCCCAGTTCTTTTCCCACCGTCGACTCGCCAGCGTCGACCTCATGGACGCCTGCATCAACGATACGACGTGTGAAATCTTTACAAAACAAATCCATGTCTACTTCTCCAACTCTTTCTTTCGAAGGACACCCCTCAAAGTGCGCCTGCGGCAAGCAGATCCCCTTCGCCGACCATCATTCGGCTTGTGTGAGGTGCCTGGGCCCAGAAGGCAACACCCAGGCCTGTTCCATCTGCCAACAGTTTAATAGCAGGACCAGGATCCGCCGCCAAAAGGCCCTTCAGGGGTTCCTTCTTGAAGAGAAACTTTGCAAAATGGAAAAAAGACCTTCCTCCAAAGGGGATTCTTCCCATAAGACCGGGAAGCACCGGGACTCTGGTAGGTCAGGATCCCCCAGCAGGGCCTCTGAATCCAGGGCCAGCTCCAGCTCTATGCAGTCCGACCGTTCTCCTTCCCGGGCCCGCTCCCAACCTCCCCCAGTTAAGGCAAGGTCTTCAGGGGGTTCTTCAGCCTCCTTGCACCCGCTTAAGACCCACTGGGCGCCCGACTCTTCTTCCAGGCCTGACTCTTCAGAAAAACATAGGAAGTCTTCCTCAAAATCTAGCAGGGTGTCAGGCCGATGCCGGGACACTGACCTCAGGTCCGTCTCCCAGCCTCCCAAGGCCCCCGGAAAGGAAGACCAAGGATCTGACGCCTCTTAAGCGGACGTCACAGAATACAAAGGTGCCTGACCTGACGCCCGAAAAACAGACTCCCGACCCAACAGCAGTTGTACGGACGCCGGCTGACACCGGACGTCAGGGGTACTCAGGAGAGGAGGCTGCCACACTGCTGGACGACCAGACGGGCAGCACAGGGGATGCCGGCTCGCCTGGGGAGCAGTCGACAGATCCGGTGGTTCCCCAGGACCCGACGCTTGGGCCCGTCGTCTGCCATGAACATTCAAGAGGTGAAGGAATTGTTCACCTTCTGGTGGGAGACCATCAGAAAGGATGTGGTCCCCAGTAAGCCTCTTCCACCTCCACCACCTCCACCCCCTCCTCGGGAGGGTGAAGGCTCAAAACCCCCCCGACTCCTAAGGAGCCAACTCCACCTCCTAGGGGCAGATCTAGAGAGAGAAAAAGACATCCATCATGGTCTCCCTCTGAGTCTCCGAGCCCTTAACGACCCAGGGACAGACGACACCCATCAGAGGATGACTCCAGACCGGATACGTCCAATACCTCCAGATCTCCATCCCCCTATAATCCCCCTTCACCAGACCCATGAGACCAGCCAAGGTCACCACCGGATGATCCCTCTTTCTCCGAAATCATGAGGCACATCCAAGAGAATATGGGATGGGAGACTGAAGACTTGGACCCCGAGAGACAACGCCTTCCCCGTTACCTTCGGCAAAAGGACCCAAAGCCTGTGGTGGTCCCACGTCTAGTGGACACCCTCACGGACGTCACCAAGGCGGCTTAGAAGCATCCGCACTCGACACCAGCTGTTCCTAAGAAGGCTGACCGCCTCTACAGAGCTCCTATGGAGGACCTGTATCTGGCGCAGCAACCCTTGGCAGACTCACTGGTCATTATGGCGTCTCATGATTGGTCTCAATGACCGCAACACTTAAGTACCCAGTCTCCGGACCCAGAATCTAAGCAATTAGATTCTGTGGGAAGACGCATGTATGCGGTTGCTACATGCTCGATAAGGTCTTTGAATTACCTCACGCACACGGTGCAATTTTAAAACGCCCTCTAAGAGCAGGGCCAAGACCTTTTGAAGGACTTTCCGGATGGCGAAAAGGAGGAGGAGCTGCTCAACCTCCTTCATACTGGGTCGGACTTGGGGACCCAGGTACTCCGAGCCACTTATGATTCAGCGGACTCGGCGGCCAGGGGAGCAGCCACTGGCGTTGGTCTTCGGAGATGCTCTTGGTTGAGAGTCTCCGGTTTCACCCCAGACGTTCAGAAGAATATCCTGGACGTCCCTTATATCGGAGCTGTCCTGTTCGGTGAGGAATCCGAGAAGGTCATCACCATGCTACAGGATGCCGGGAAGGCAGTTCAGACCGTACAGGCTCAAATCTGGTTCCTTTCAGAGGAACCAGAACCGTTTTTGAGGCAGGCAACAGCCATGTTTCGGCCAGCAACCCCGGGGCAATTTTGGTTGCAAAGGTCAAGCCAGATTCCCCATGGGCCAGGGCTCAAAGCATCCCAAGGCGGCCCAGCCCATGGGACCCAATGCCACCACAGCATGACTCCTTCCCAGCCCTCACCCCTCCTCTGGATCAAAGGCTAAAGGTTGGGGGTCGCGCATCTCATTACCTTCCGGGTTGGCAGAGGATCACCTCCGACCGGTGGGTGTTACAGTTGGTACAGTGAGGACACTCTATAGAGTTCCTTGGCCACCCACCGTCCAGACCTCCCCTGCTCTCCCGTTACTCGGATCAGCATGCTTTGCTCATCCAGCAGGAGATCTTGGCCCTCTTGGACAAGGAGGCTATAGAGTACATTCCACCGGACCAGAAAGGAAAAGGTTATTATTCCCACTTCTTCCTGGTCCCAAAGAAAACAGGGGACTTGTGCCCGATCTTCGATCTCAGTGATCTCAACACATCTGTGTTATACAAATGCTTCCTCATGGTGACCCTACCGGGTCTCATCCCCATGCTCAAAGAAGGCGCATGGCTAGCGTCGCTGGACATGCAGGACGCTTACCTACATCTCCCGATCGCTCAAACACATCAAAGGTTTCTGCACTTCGAGTTTCTGGGACACCACTGCCAGTTCCGAGCCCTCCTGTTTGGACTGTCTTCCACACCTTGGGTGTTTACGAAATGCATGGCAGTCATGGCAGCAACTCTCAGGAGGCAGGGCCACTGTTTTTCTGTACCTAGACGACTGGCTTCTCATGGCACCCTCTCAGGAGGTCCTGATGTCCGCGATTCAGGATACCAGTTCTCTTTTTCAATCATTGGGCATAATCATCAACCAGGAGAAGTTGCATCTTGTCCCGTCTCAGACTCTGCAATTTATTGGAGCAGTTCTGGACACCACTCAAGGGAGAGCATTTCTTCCTTCAGACAGGGCGGAACACATCAGATCCCTCATACGGGACACAATGACGAAGACAACGGTGCCTGCCAGGACTGTTCTTTGCCTGCTCGGACAAAAGGCGGCTGCTATTGTGACTGTTCCCCTAGCCCGATTCCATATGTGGGTTACCCAATGATGTTGCGGGCTCTATGGGACCAGAAGCAAGTTCATATGCAGCATCCAGTCCGGATCACGAATGCCGTTATCAGAGACTGGCAATGGTGGCTCGTCCCAGACCATCTCTAGAAAGGAGTCCCCTTCATGGCGCCACCTCCTTTAGTGACACTCTCCACGGACGCCTTGGGATCTGATGGGGAGCACACCTCAATGGGGCCAGGACTCGAGGCTTATGGTAGTCTTTAGAGTCCCATCTGCACGTAAAGATTCTGGAGGTGAGAGCCGTCCTCTGTGCCCTACAAGCATTCCAGACAGACATTCCACCGGGTACTCTTCTGATTCAAACAGACAATACTGCGGTGATGTACTATCTCAACAAACAAGGAGGCACTCATTCCTACCCCCTTTGCAGGGAGGCTCAAAGGGTTTGGAATTGGGTACTGCAACTCGGCGCAGATGATATTGCAGTGCACGTTCCCGGAGTGGACAACACAACCGCGGACAGTCTCAGCCGATCACAGGCCAGAGCCTGTGAATGGGAACTGCTTCAGGAAGTCGCAGAGGATCTGTTTCGCAGATGGGGGACACCAGAATTAGACCTTTTCGCGTCCCCATCCAATGCAAAATTGCCCAATTTTTGCTCACTAGATCCAGAGCCTGGTGTTTTCTGGCAAGACGCGTTGTCCCTTTCTTGGACGGGCAGATTCCTCTACACTTTCCCGCCCTTCCCTTTGATCCAGAGGGTTTTACTGAAGCTCCGGCAAGAGCGGACGTCACTGATTCTGGTAGCGCCCTTTTGGCCCAGGCAAATTTGGTTCCCTCTATTACATCAGCTGACCCAGGAACCTTTGGTGCCTCTGCCATTCAGCTCTCAACTTCTGTCCCAGGAGGCAGGCTCCTTAGTCCATCCAGATCTTCGGTTGCTGAACCTTAATGCCTGGCTCCTAAAGACATAGCAGTCCTGAGATACGGGGGGTCTCGGGAAGATGCAGACGTTCTGGCGGCAGCCAGAAAACCCTCCACTTACGCCATGAAGTGACACATATTTTTACATCTGGGCTCAAGCTCGCAGATTGACCCCATTGGATTGTTCAGAGAGGTCAGTGTTGGACTATCTTCTAACCCTGTATGAGGCAGGCCTTGCCTACTCTTCCATTAATGTTCACCTGTGCGCCATTTCGGCGCATCATTCACTGATCGGTCAGAGCTCTCTAGCTCAACTAGAGGCTTCACATGCTTTTTTGCGTGGCATCCTGCACCTGAGACCTCCTATCAGAGACCCAGTTCCACCTTGGGAGCTCCCCTTTGTTGTAGAGCAGCTTACTCTACCTCCTTTTGAACCAGCCGCGGATTGCGAGCTGCGTCTCCTCGCTTGGAAGACTCTCCTTTTAGTTGCTGTTACTTCTGCCAGAAGTTTCTGAGCTTCATGCACTCATGTGCAAGGATCCTTATTTGGTTTTTCACAAGGACAGGGTGTCCTTAAGAACAAATCCCAAGTTCCTTCCCAAAGTGGTCTTGGCAGTCACACTCAACCAGGATATAGACCTGCGGTGTATTGCACGATTACGGGGAGGCCCTGTTGCACACTCTAGATGTCTCAGATTTTATCTGACCAAAACCCATCATAAGTCGGACCAGCTCTTTGTTTCTTGCGCTCAGCGGATGCTCGGTGCTCCTGTTTCGAAACAGTTGCTTTCCAGATGGTTGGTCAAGTGCATTATGTTCTGTTATCAGAAGCGCAATAAACCCTTACTGGGACCGGTGAAGGGTCATTCTACGAGGGGGGTAGCTACCTCTTTCGCTGTGCTCAAAAATGTCTCCACTTCAGCCATCTGTGTGGCAGCGACTTGGAGCACTGTGCATACTTTCATCAGACACTACAGTCTGGACATTGCCTCTAGGCCTAGAGCTGGATTTGGCTTGGCGGTCCTTCAAGGACTCTTGTCCTGAAGTCTGAGTCATCTCTCCTACCCTCCTCCCAGTAGCAAATTGTTCCCTTACTGCTTGGGAATCAGTCCTAATGGTGTAACCTGCTGCAAGAACTGTTTCTCGAAGTAAGATAGTACAGTTACATAAGAACTTACCATAACAGTAGATCTTCGAGAACAGCTCTTGCAGCAGGTAGTTTCCCTCCCACCTTCCCCTCTGGAGGTTGTCTTCTGACCTAGTTTTTAGGCTATAGCGTCCTTTGATGCCTTTTTCTAACCTTCCTTTGGAAGCGGATCCTCAGTCTCCCCTTCAGATGTCGCACTTGAGCCGGGAGTCTCTGGCGGGAGAACTGGGGATGCTGGGGGACTGCCCCCTTTTATGTGATGCATGACGTCGGGAGCGGTCTCCCGCTGGATTTATGTATTTATTTACGAGTTTAACCAGGAAGGCATACTGAGCAGGGATTGCTCGATTCCAGATGCGACCTGGGGGACAAGTCCCAAGACAATAGTACAATCACAGGAACAGTAGTTAAACAGCACACTGCGGGGGCCACCCGCCATACAGACAATCGGCAGATAAATACAGGAACATAGGAGGGGGAACATACATGGGATAGTGTTACAGAGAAACACAGAACTAACAATACTAGTACATAGTGGACACTAGCTAAAGCATGAGCAGCTTGAGGAGAAGTGGGTGCTGAGTATACTGCTAGCTAGAATTTTTCCGTGGGGTCCTGGCGCCTGCCGGCTTCAGTCCTAATGGTGTAACCTGCTGCAAGAGCTGTTCTCGAAGATCTACTATTACAGTAAGTTCTTACATAACTACTTTATTACTGCCGTTCATGATCACTTGTGCTAACCCCAAGCACATGAGTATGTCTCCCCAAGACAGAAGAGTCTAGACAGTTAGAGCAGTTTGGCAAAAAAGGTCTACTTCTCGGCCACTTGTGCCCTGCGATCATTGAATTATGTGGCACATATGGTGTCTTTTTTCAAAAGTTGGAGGACCAGATTTCCTCCCTGAAGGCGGAGATCGCTAAAGATCTCCATCTCTTCAAAATGTCCTGTAGGCATGTTCTCAGGGCCACCTACAATTCTGTAGATGCGGTGGCCTGCTCATCGGCTACTGCCATTAGCCTCATGAGACATGCTTGGCTGTGGATTTTCGGTCTTTCTGCAGATGTTCAAGCAGCCATACAGGACGCTCCTTTTAGAGGATCGATCGCCTTCGGAGGGGACACCAAGGATTTGATCACGGGCCTCCAAGACAGTGGTCAGGCCCTTTGATCGGTCCATTCTATGTACAGGGCCAGTACCCCTAAGAAGCAGCCCTTTCGGCACCAGTTCAAGTGCCAAATGAAGCAAGCAGCCCCTAAGAAACAGAACAAAAGTGAGCCACCAGCTCTTCCTTTTCCTCTCCACCAGCCGCCAAAACCCAGAGACCAGCAGGAGGGCCTCTGCCTCCTGACTCACCCAGTCTTCCCTCCCCTTCAAAATATGGAGCCAGCGGAGGGAACATTCGCCCTTCACGTCCAGGAGTGGGAGGATATCACCTCGGATGCATGGTCCTACAGCTCATTTCATAAGGGCACACGCTAGCTCCTCCCAGTTGCTCGCGCCACTCCCCGCACCAAGCTCCGTTGATTGAGGAGGAGATCAGGACTCAGGAGCGAAAGGCAGCAATTGAATCCGTGCCAGTTGCCCAGAGAGGAAAGGGGTTTTACTCCCACTTTTTCCTGGTCCCAAAGATGAGTGACCTCAGATCAATACTGGACCTCAGCAGTCTGAACCTCTTTGTCGAGTTCAAGAGGTTCCTCATGTTGACTGTTCAGAGCCTCCTGCCCCTTCTGCAGCAGAACCACTGGCTCTCTGCTCAGGGCATGCAGGATGCTTACCTGCGTATCCCGATCTTCCCTGGCCACTGCCGTTTTCTGCAGTTTTGTTTCCGGAGGAGTACTTCCAGTTAACAGCACTCCTCTTTGCCCTGTCCTCGGCACCCAGGATTTTTACCAAGCGCCTAGCGGTGGTGGCAGTTGCCTCATGCCATCAGGGTATAGCTGTATTCCCCTACATGGATGATTGGCTACTTTCAGCTCTGTCCAGGAACAGCCTTCTGGACTCCCTCTTGGTTACCCTGGACCCTTTTTTCCCCTGACTAGGGATCACAGTCAGTCTCCCGAAGTCATCTTTAACCCCCTCTCAGAACCTTCAGTTCATAAGGGTGGTTTTGGAAATGGTCCAGTGCAGAGCCTTTCTCCCTTCAGACAGAGTGGAGACTCTCCGAGAGCAGGTCATTATGGTGATCTCGTCCAGATCTCTTCTGGCCAGAGCGTTGCTACGTTTGCTGGGCCTGATGGCAGCCTCTGTCTCCACAGTTTCTTAAGCCAGGTTGCATATACGGATCTCCCAGTGGACTCTTCGTGTACAATGGGATCAGCGCTTGGACGATGTGGACCACCTTTTTCTGTTCCCCACAGCTGTCAAGAGGGATCTTCAATGGTGGCTAGACCCTCTGAATCTGTCCAAGGGACTTCCCTTGCAAAGTCTCCCCCCCACCCAGAACTGTGGACCCTCACCACAGATGCTTCATGCCTGGGTTGGGGAGCGCACCTGGGGGACCATCGAACCCAGAATTCATGGTCCCAGCCGGAAGTGTCCTTGCACATCAACATTCTGGAGATGAGGGTGGTCCTTTATGCCCTTCAGACTTTTCAGACCATTCTTTCGATAGGAACACTGCTAATCCAGACAGACAATATGTTGGTTGTCTGGTACATCAACAAACAGGGAGGCACCCGATCGTACCCCTTATGCAGGGAGCTGATGTGGGTGTGGAATTGGGCAGTCCAGCACGAACCTTTTCTCACAGCCATATATGTTCCAGGCGTTCACAACGTCCTGGTGGACAGCCTCAGTCAGATGTCATCCCTCACTCAGTCTAGATCAAGCCCTGAACGGGCCAGCCATGTATCCTGCAGGCGCAGCTGCGGTCTCCTCGAATCCGCCACCCCAGACGCCTCCACTAGCCGCCGTTGGGCTCCAGAAAGCCGGATAGAGTCCCTTAACGGGCCAGCCGTGTGCCTCATAGGTACGGCTGTGGTCTCCTCTAACCACCACCCCAGACGCCTCACTAGCCGCAGTTGGGCTCCAGAAAGCTGGGGAAGCTGTGATCGGCTGCTATTGGCCAACTGCTCTCCGCGCCACTTACCGATTTGGCCTCTGGCTCCGGCCACTACCTCCTGATTGGTCTATCACTGACTATGCTTTACTGGGCTCTGCGCCCATTCAGTTGCATTGGACAGTGCCGAAATTTTACACCTGCCCCCCCCGCCCTTAATTAGTCTCTGGCTCCGCCCCTGCCCTCAGGATACACCCCTGATCCTTTTCTCCTCCTATCCCCTAGCTAAACCACTCTCCCTCCACCTGCATTCCTGTTTTCTTTTCGTTAGGTGGATCATTCAGACTACTAAGTGCACCTGCTATTTTTCTCGCCTCTGCACTGGTACACAGCCTCTCAGCCTCCGCTCTATTTCCTTTCTGCACCTCACCACCTACTACAATGCACCTCTGTTTTCAGACTTTTCCTCTTTCTCCTCCTATTGCCGTCCTGACCATGCCTCTCCCCAACCACTTCCTCTTGCCTCTTCTTGCCCTCTTTTTTTCCTCCCCTCAGCTGTCTTCCTGGTGCCTGCTACCCCTCTCCACCCTCCTCGTACCCACCCACTACCGCCAACTTGGTACTATGGCCCTTGCTCCCTGCCCACCCTTGTGGCACCCCCCTGCAAAGGACTGGCCGCTTACGACAAATCATGCAAATGGAACTTGGGCAAACCGACCCTTGCTACTAGCCATTGCTGTGCACTGGGACCCTCAATGCCTATGCTGCATTCAGGCAAGCAAGCATTGGAGACAAAATTTCACCTACTATGAGCAACGTCAGATGGCTCTAAAACTCCTGCTCCTCCTCCTCCTCCTGATGTCAGGAAGTGTTCATCCGAACCCAAGACCGGCTCACTCCAGTTCAACAAATCGTGCCAAAACTGAGGGAGGTCTCACCATTGCTACCCTCAACATTTGCAGCCTCCTTCCAAAGCTGGCCTCCCTTCAAATCTTTGCCAACCAATATAACCCCGACATCCTAGCCATTGTTGAAACCTGTCTGACACCCAATACTCCGGACCATGCCATCTCGCTTCAAGGCTACAGCATCTTCAGACTTGATAGGATTACTAAGGTGTGTTGTGCAATTTACTTAAAAGACAACATCACCAGTCACCCTGTCTGCACTACCTCCTCAAACACCCCAGTGCAATTCCTTCCTGTCAAGCTACTCCTTGGTGCCCAAAATAAAGTCCTCACTGTAGTTGCTGTCTACATCCCACCAAAAGACCCAGGGACTGGTCTCCAAACCGTGCTTGAATTTGTAAGATCACAACCTCCTGGCACCGAGATCCTCCTCCTTGGTGATTTTAATATCAACTGGCTTGCACCTGATGTAGGGTCCCGCAAGGATGCTATCTTGTCAGCTAACCTAACGCAGCTGGTCAACTCCCACACTAGGAAGAATTACAAATCTGGCACTAGCACCCTCCTAGACTGGGTCCTTGTCAGCCACCCAACCTGCATCAATAACACCTCCGTCCTCCCAGACTCCCTCAGCGACCATTCCCCTGTTATCTGCACCTGAACAAATAAGTTTCGCAAGCCACCTCCAAAAACCATCTCAAGCAGAGTACTACTGCATGGCAATCTGACCCATCTCAAGTCCTGCCTCAGTCGGCAAGACTGGTCCCCAATATACAATTCTCATGATGTTGACTCAGCCCTTGATTACTTCATCACCACTTTCAGTGCCGCCTGTGACTCCTACGCACCAGTAAAAAAGCGTTAAGTCAGAGCTCTCTAATCCCTGGCTCACTGCTAAGCTTTTGGCCCAACTAAAAACAAGGGACCACCTCTGGGCAGTAGCTAGAGCCACAGGCTCACTGCCGGACATTCAAAGGTACAAACAGTCTTGCAACTACTGCACTAAACAAATCCGAATGATGAAGAGTTCCTACTTCAAGGAAGCCCTTATCAACGCCTGGGGTGACGGGAGAGCTTTCTGGGACAATATCAGAAATATCACGGGAAAGCAGTCCAAATCCTCCCCTACTCTGACTGTTGACGGAGCCACTACCCTAGACCCAATGGTCATGGCAAATACCCTCAATGCAACCTTCACCGACCTTAGTGGGGTCCTCCACCCGGACTTTTTTTCGGAAGTAGACCCCTCGGAACCAGCATCGCCTCCTGCCGCACCAAATCAGCCGCCTTTCCATTTCAAAAAAGTTAGGGCACATGAAGTCCGCAAATGTATATATAAAAAAAAAAAAGAAGCCATCTCTAAGTCCAGAGCAAGTAGTGATACTATAGACCTCAAACTACTATCCCTTACCCTGGAAGAGGTACTGCTCCCACTCACCAGAATTTTCAGTCTCTCCCTCTGCCTTAGTCAATTCTCCAACAAATGGAAATCTGCAGTTGTCACTCCGGTGTTCAAAAGTGGTAACAAGTCTTTACCTGGGAACTATTGGCCTATATCGATACTACCACCCCTCCCCAAGGCCCTTGAGCGCATTGTTGCGGACCAACTCACAGACTACCTGCGAAAGTATAACATCCTCTGTGCACAGCAACACGGTTTCAGGCAAGGGCACAGCACATCAACTGCTCTGCTGGAATTCACTGGAGCCATCCACAGTGCAATGGACAAAGGATACCTAACTGGAGCTGTATTCATTGACCTAACAAAGGCTTTTGACACTGTTCACCATGGCCTGCTTGTCAAACAGCTACAGGCTATTGAGCTGTCGCAGGGCTCTAGTGCGTGGTTAAAAAGTTACCTGGCCCAACGCTCACAAAGAGTAAAAATCTCAGGAGTTCTCTCAGACTCTAATCCGGTTCTCTCAGGGGTCCCCCAGGGATCCATACTGGGCCCTCTTCTCTTCAGCATATTTCTAAACTCCCTTCCTCGATCTTGCCCAGAACAAATAATCCTCTATGCTGATGCTGCTGTGATTATCTCCACCCATAAGGACCCGAAACCCTTACTCCTCAGCCTGCAGCTTGCTTTCACCAAGGTTGAGAACTGGTTCTCAGAACACAAACTGGTCCTAAACCACAAAAAAACTAAATCCATGCTCTTCTTCAGCTCGCAAAACAAGAAAAGGCAAAATCCGCTTGCTATCAATACCTACACAGGAAATGCCCTCGAACAAGTGTCATCATTTAAATACCTTGGAATCTCTCTCAACCCCTGCCTATCCTTTGGGACCCACATTGATAGTATTGCGAAAATTGTGAACCAGCACATTGGTATCCTAAACCGAAAGACAGCACCTTACCCAGTCTGCGCTAAAGATTTCTATCCAAAACTCTGTCATAGCCTGTGGCCTAATTATTTATGGCTCTGCCTCAACTACCACCCTGAGGTGCATAACGACCTCCCTTAACGAGGCCTGTCGGCTGCTCACTGGTGCCCAAAGACGCACTCATACATGTGAGCTCTACGCTGAGACGGGATGGTTACAACTTACCAATCGCATAAAGTACCTTTCCTGCTTGATGGTGAAAAAATCTACCTTGGGCCTCACTCCACCTTGTATCCAAGACCTACTACGCCCTAATACCAACCCCCTTTACACCAGAAGTTCGGAATGTCAGCTTCTCCAGATCCCCCGATGCCGCACCACTCGGGGCCAAAGATCCTTTGCCCACCATGCACCCAGCTGGTATAATGCCCTCAGCACTTACATCACCACCTCCACGTGCCTAGGATTATTCAGATCTAGGCTTCATCTTCACCTCACAGCCTCCAGCTCTTGTGACTGCTTCGATTAATTTCACCCCCTCCACTTTTCTGCTCAGCCTCCCTCCCTGATCACTTTGACAAAGATGTGAGCCAGACCAGTCTCCCTACGCCTGCCACTATTTCCTCCCAAAACCCTTGTTTTCCTGTAGAATTCTTCCAGTCACCCTGTATGTGTTGCTCAGTATTTTTATTCCATGATGCAATACCGGAACTGCTTAATACTGTTTAATGCTACTTCATAATTTGTTGCTTTTTTGTTTTAATTTTGTTTTGTTTGTACTCTACTGATGTGGAACCTTTGTAAAAGAGCCATGGCTCAAAGGTATTGTAATTCCTAGCATTAATAAATAAATAGGTAGCAGATACTCTTCCAGAGGTGGGGTCGCTCAGAAATCTATCTGTTCACCTCCCTATCCAGCGTAAAACTTCACAGATTTTGCTTACTCGTTCCAGAGCCTGGAGCTTACTGGCACAATGCGTTGTTACTATGTTGGACAGGGAAGTTCTTGTATGCCTTTCCCATTCTTCAGAGGGTACTTCTCAAACTCCAGGCAGAGGGAGCTTGAATGATTCTAATTGTTCCTCTCTGGCTGAGGCAAATTTTGTTTCCTCTAATGCAGCAGCTCTCAATGGAGCTTCCAATTCCTTTACCTCTCAGACATAACTTGTTGACACAGGATCAAGGTAGGTTGGTACATCCAGGACTCGGGACATTGCATCTTCATGCACGGCTTCTTCAGACATAATTGGAGCGTACTTTGGGGTCCTGGTGGAAGCCAGAAAACCCTCCACTAGATCACCTATACCATGAAATGGAAGCGTTTCTCCATTTGGGCAACTTCCAAAGGTTTAGATCCCTTTATCTGCTCTGCTCCTTAGGTCATGGAATACCTTCTTCACCTGTCCGATTCGGGTCTGTCTTACTCGTCCCTTAAGGTTCACTTGTCTGCCATCTCTGCTTACCATGTGCCAGTGGAGGGGAAAACCATAGCTCAGTTGGAGGTCTCCAAGATCTTTTTGAAGGGGATCCTCCACCTAAAACCTCCCATTCGTACCCCTACCCCACCTTGGGATTTGAATTTTGTGTTAGAGAAGCTTATGTTTCCTCCCTTTGAACCAGCGATGAGCTGTGACATGCGCTACCTTTCTTGGAAGGTGTTGTTTTTAGTTGCCATTACTTCAGGTAATAGGATTTCCGAGCTTCAAGCCCTGACGCATAAAGGAGCCTTATCTGATTTTCGACAAGGGCAGTCCTGCATTCCAATCCTAGGTTTCTTCCCAAGGTGGTTTCCGAGTTCACTTTAAACCAGACTGTTGAACTCCTAGTTTATTACCCTGCCCATTCGAACAGAGGGGAGGATTTTCTTCACACCTTGGATGTTCACAGAATACTCAGATGCTACGTTCACTGTACTAAGGAGTGCAGAAAATCTGATCAGCTTTTTGTCTCCTTTGCCCCCAAATCCTTGGGATCAGCAGTTTCTAAACAGTGCCTTTGTAAATGGCTAGGTAACTGCATTCGCTTCTGTTACCAGAAGTACAACAAACCTCTTCCGGGGGAGGTTAGAGGTCACCCTACTAGAGGAATGGCTACCTCTATGGCATTCCTGCGGAATGTTTCTGCAACAGAAATTGGTGCGGCAGCAACCTGGAGTTCTGTCCGTACCTTCACGAAGCATTACAGTCTGGAGATTGCCTCTAGGTGTAGGGCCAGGTTCGGCCTTGCCGTCTTGCAGGGCCTGCTGTCTTAGGCTGGTCCTATACTGTCTTTCTGTTGCTCTTCCTCCTGTGAGTCTCTCGGTCTCTCTATGAGTGACTGCTTGGGATTCAATTCTATATGTAATGACCTGCTGCAGGAGCCCTCTCGAAGTAAGATAGTACAGTTACATAAGAACTTGCCGTAACAGTAGATCTTCGAGAGGTGTTCCTGTAGTAGGTCACCTTTTCCCTCCCTCCTTCCCCCAGTTCTTTGATATTTCTTTTAGCCATTCTGAACGGGGCTCCAGGATTCCATCCTTTCTTCTGTCTCATCCTCCTTGGATCTCCAGCGGGAGAACTGGAAGGCGGGCATGGGGACCGCCCACTATATAGGGTATGTGCTGATGTCCATCACATGACATCGTGTGGACGGTCTCCCAGGACTGCAGGAACCTCTCTCAAAGATCTACTGTTATGGTAAGTTCTTGCATAACTGTACTTTACTCACCTGTAACCATAGATCTTACTTGGAGAAGGTTCCTTCAGTAGGTAATTACATATAGGACTGGCGCCACCTGGCGTCGGGCTGCACGGCAGACTTTTCTAGCAATCCCTGATGGGGGACCACCCACCCGACATCACGTGACCTCACGTCAGCATGGTTGTATATAGTGGGCGGTCCCCATGCCTGCCTTCCAGTTCTTCCCCGCCGTCACTTCGTGTCAGTCGCATTGCAGACTTTCCGTACAGCGATCGTTGTGTGAGTTCTTGCATCGGATTTTTCCTTCAACCAAATCTTTTTCATTATTCTAACTACTTGATGCCTTCACCCAAGAAGAGCTCGTCCTGTGGCATGCAGATCCCACATAAGGACGGTCACCTAAAGTGTGATCTGTTTGGGCCCAGATCACTTTGTTTCCTGTTGCTCAGAGTGCCAAACCTTCAACCAGGCCACCAAAAAGCGGAGAAAGCAGGCTTTGGAGGCCCACCTCTTAAAGGTCCACTTAGCATCTCCTGAAAAGCAAGTGGACCACATTAGAGAGTCCACTTCTGAGAAGTCTTCTCCTTCAAAGAAACACCATAAGGAGAAATCTCTGGAGCGGGAATGCTCCACGGATGAGACTTCATGACCCTCGACGAGTAAGGCCCAGCCACCGCCAAAGAAGCCTTCGGACGGTAAGTCTGGTAAAACTTCAGCGGGTCAGTCGATCGTTGGCCCCTCCGACCACACCGCTGTGGCCGCTAAGCTGGCCCCGGCTCCTCCGGAGGCCACACGGCCGATGGTGAGATGGCTCCCCAGCCTTCGGGGACCTGCCCGGCACCAGTCGATAAGTCGGCCGTGAGCTCCTCCTCCACCCACCTGACTCCGCCTGATAAGACACCAGACTCCACTGGTCGCTCATGTGTGGTTCTCCCATCGGGGCCTAGCGGCGCCTCACCCAACGACCAGCAGAACCAGGAGGAGAAGGCCTCTCTTCCCCACCCACCAACCTTCGCCTTTACCCTCCCCTTCACTGGCGGGTACCTCAGGCGAAGACTGTGCGGAACCCCTCAATATCGTTGATTCCTCGGGGTCACAGAGAAAGAGGCTCCTCCTCGGCCATCTGGCTTCCAGCAGAGGTTCCTCCTCCTCCTCCTCCTCCTCCTGGTGGGATCCCTTCGGAGCCGAAGATTATCCCGGCCCCGATCCCACCAGTGGATCTGGTGAATCCTATTTTGACACCGGACGTACCGACGAGACTTCCTCAGCCAGGGCCCGGTGATCGGCTTAGCCTTCAGCTCTGGCACCAGACCCAGTCCCAACATCTGTCCCCCTGATGGTTATAGCCCCTACCATCACTACCAGGGTTACCATTATCCACCCCCACCAGTTATACCTCCTCCACCCTCTCCACCTCCTCTGGCTACGCTGGATTTCAAGACTCTCATCCCGTCTTGGTGGCAGGGGGCACGTTCGGAGTTGGTTTCAGACCTGGAGACAAGACTCCCTCTTCTGCGGTCTCCTAGGTCTGTGTCCCCAAGAAAGCTCTTCTCCGTCCACAGTAAATGTCTCGGGGGTGGCTCATCAGGACATTACCCTTCCACACATCCGTCACCTTCTTGACCAGGGGGCAGAAGATGACGATGACTATGATGATGATGAGGGGGGCCGACGAGTCAGCGGAGGATGCCCTGGAGGAGCCAGAGGGTCCATCAGGCAAGGTGTCCCCCAAGTCTCCCGGCCCCCAAAGACCCTGCCTTTTCGGATCCTCTGAGGTCCATGAAGGATTTCTTTGACTGGGAGTTGGAGGAACAAAACCCTATGAGACGAGACTAGCTGAGCACCTGGACCTAGAGTCTCTGTCTTCGGTCCCCATTCCTCCCTGAATCGGACCTCACCAGGACATCACCTCTACGGTCTGGCAGATGCCTCATTCTCTCCCGGCTGTCCCCAAGAGGGCGGACAGGATTTACCGGGTGCCGAAGGACACTCCATTTTTAAAGATGCATCCTGAGGCGGACTCCGTTGTCATCTTCGCTGCTCATGACCGCTCCGCTGCACCCAAGCACAGCACCTCTTCTCCAAACGGTCAAGGCAGATAGACCAGTTCGGTAAAAAGGTGTATGCCTCGGCCACATGCGTGCTTCGATCCCTTAACTATGTGGCCCACATGGTGTCCCACCAGAAGGCTACCCTGGCCAGGTTATGGGCAAGTGTCCAAGTTATGGAACCCTTAAGTCTAAGAGAGGAGCTTGCCAAGGACCTTCGCCTCTCTCGTTTTTCATGTAGGCATGCCTTTCAGGCTACATCTCTGCAACTGCCATTGCTCTAAGACTGTATTCCTGGCTTTGCCTCTCTGGCCTTACCAAATAAGGTACAGTCGGCAATTCAGCATGCCGCCTTCAGGGGCTCGGTACTTTTTGGTGGGGACACCAAAGACATTATTACTGATCTCCAGGACAGAGGCCTCATCCTCAGATCAGTGAAGTCCATGTACTGATCGGACACTCAGCAGTAGCAGCCCTTTCGTAAAAGGACCTGGAGGCAGAGGAAGCAGGCCCCAGCTCTGCGCCAGGTCAAATGCAAGGCCATGGGTTCCGCCACTCTGGCCTCCAAGAACCAGCGACGTGCAGAGGGCCCTCCCCCTGAACGTTCGGCCACTTCCTGACTCTCTATCCCCACTCCCTCCTCAGTCTCTCGATAAGGAGATGGTGGGGGGGGAGGTTTGCCCGCCACACGCAGGAATGGAAGGCAATCACCTCCAATGCATGGGTCCTGCAAATAGTGTCCGTCAGATGCACCATAGAGTTTTTGGAGCTTCCTCCAGAAACTCCGCTGAAAAGGTCTTCCCACTCCAGGGATCAGGCTCTTCTCTGGGAAGAAGTTAACAGCCTCTTGCTCAAGGAAGCAATAGAGTGCATCCCCTCCAGTAAAGGGGCAGGGGGTTTTACTCCCATTTTCTCCTGGTTCCAAAAAAGACGGGAGACTTCAAACCCATTCTCGACATAAGCAACCTAAATCAGTTTGTAGAGTACAAAAAGTTTCGGATGTTGACGCTCTAGCGTCTCCTCCCTCTCCTTCTGGAGGATCATTGGTTGTGCACTCTGGACATGCAGGATGCGTACCTGCACATCCCGATCTTCCCAGCCACTGCCATTTCCTGCGGTTCCAATTCCAAGGGGAACAATTCCAGTTTTGGGCGCTCCCTTTTGGTCTGTCCTCAGCACCCTGGGTTTTCACCAAGTGTCTGGCGGTGATGGCGGCTTTCTTACGCCACCAGGGTATTGTGGTTTTCTCTTACCTGGATGACTGGCTGATCTCAGCCCCATCCAGGGACTCTTTACTGGAGGCTCAGTCTTTCACCTTGGACATCTTTGGCAGACTAGGGATTACAATCAATATTCCCACATCATCCATGATCCCGTCCCAGAGACTACAGTTCATTGGGGGCAATCTTTGATACAGTCCAATGCAATGCCTTCTTTCCTCCCTCCAGACAGGGTGGAGACCCTGATCAGTCAGGCTACACGAGTGACTTCCTCCAGGACCATCCAGCTGGGGAGATCCTCCGCCTTCTTGGCCTTATGGTGGCCTCCATCACTACCATTCCCTTGGCAGAGCTTCACATGAGTCACTCAGTGGTCTTTGCGTGTGCAGTGGGACCAACTCCTGGGTGACCTGGACTATCCGGCACTGGTCTCTGCAGCGGTTCAAAAAGAATTGCTCCGGTGGAGGGACCCCTGCAACCTTTACTTAGGTCTCCACTTCAGGAGCCCGGCTCTTCTGGCATCCCTAACTACAAACGCTTCGAACTTGGGATGGGGAGTGCATCTGGGATAGCATCAAGCTCAAGGTTTGTGGTCCAGCTTGGACACACCCTTGCACATCTGTGTTCTGGAGATGAGCTGTCTTGTATGCCTTGAAAGCCTTCCAGACCCTCCTTCCCAAGGGATCACTGCTGGTCCAAACGGACAATATGTCGGTAGTCTGCTACCTCAACAAACAAGGAGGAACCCGATCATACCCCTTGTGCAGGGAGGCGATGCGGGTGTGGAACTGGGCAGTCCAGCACAATCTGGCTCGTGGCCGTGCATGCTCCAGGCATTCTAAATGTCCTGGTGGACTGTCTCAGCAGGTCTCTGACCCTAGCTCACAAGTGGGAATTACTTCAGGAAGTGGTAGAATCCCTCTTCCTAAAATGGGGGCATCTGGAAATGGACCTTTTCACCTCCCAATAAAACGCAAAACTTACCAGTTTTTGCTTGCTCATTCCAGGGCATGGTGCTTTCTGGCACGACGCGCTGTCTCTGTCCTGGACAGGGAAATTTGTGTGCGCCTTCCCTCCATTTCCCATTCTCCAGAGGGTCCGGCTCAAGCTCCAGGCAGAGAAGGCGAAGATGATTCTCATCGCCCCTCTCTGGTCAAGACAAATTTGGTTCTAGTGACATGGATATGTTGTTCAATCCACACTTATTGGCAGGTTCCTTGCCGCTTTAAATCTTGCCAGAAGGTCTTCAAGCTGGCTCCTCTCACCCGCCCGGGTGGTAAAACTCTCGGCTCTGCCCCATGATGCCAGATCTTCCTTACCGCTTGGAAGCTCAGGTTCCCGCCTTAGCGCTCTGCGTTTTAGACGGGATCCTAACTCTTCGGTTCGTCCAAAATTGGTTTTGAAGTTTTTTAAACTTCGGTCTTCATCTTCCCTCGCGGCTGCGATGGACAAATCTAGTCCCGGCTTTCGGAGGTGCCCTTGCGGGCAGAAAATGTCCAGGACTGATCCGCACTCCACGTGCGTCTACTGCCTAGGCCTAGATCACGACCCGCAGGCCTGCAAGTTGTGCTGCTGTTTCTCTGCCAATGTCCTGGATGATCGCGCTGCCCGATTGAAGCTCGGGCGCCCTGAGAAGCGTTTCCTGCTGGTAAAATCAAAAGAGGCTTGTTGGGTTGTGTCCGCGGCGGCTGGCTCGGCTGAGCAGCTCGAGCAGATGATCGCCCTCGAGGAGGAGGCGGCCCAGGCCGCATCTTCCTCCTCGGCCGCGGCATTTATCCCGCTCTGAGTTCCTTGTACACGGCTTCATTCAAGGAGCTTTGTCAGTCCCTTTCCACGAAGGGAGAGGGGCCATCGGGACATTCTTCTCGGCCCAAGAAGGAGTCGAAGGGTAAGTCCCACCTTCAGCGTTCGTGGGAGCAGGAGAGGTCTCCTTCCCCGGACAGCCGACCATCGACTTCGGTCGAAGTTGCGGCTCAGGCCGCTGGCTTCACGGTGTCCCCATCAGGCCAGCCTGCTGAGACTCCCGTCGACGCAGTCGAGATTTTTCTCGGGCCGTCTACTGGTGAAGCAGACAACCCACCTTCACCGGTTCCCCCGGTGGAGACAGAGGATCTGCCTGCGCCTTCGGGGCCGCAGTCTCCGGTTAAAGTGCCCGAGCCAAGGGAAGATCAGGTGTCCCCACCCTTCCCAGACCCGCCTCGATTTCTCCCCGAGGGTCTCGGACTTCATCTCAGTCAAGCCGTCCGCCCACGACATCGGCGGTCTCTGTCTCGATACCGATACCGAAGTAAGTGGCGACACTGTTCCTCCTCGGATGAGGGGAGACCTCGGCGTAAATTATGTCGGGGCTACGAGGAGCTTATGTAGCAGTAGTTGCTGTTGTCCGGGTCTAAGCCGACTCCGGTCCAGACCCGGCCATCAAGTGGCTGTCGCCCGAGCGACCAGGGCAACCACCGCCCCAGTCGAGTTGCCCGTTCAGGGCGGTTGCTCGCCAAAACCAGCTGCTCCACCGATTGTTGTGGAACCTCCGCTTCCACAACCGATGTCTGGGGCACCGACCAAGGATTCTTGGTCGTATCATGGCCTGCCCCACAGGTTGTCGGTCACCCTTACTCCTGACCGTCCTTGGCAGGTAGAGGGTGGCTCAGGGGCGAGGCAGCTCTTCGCAGACTCTTCGGAATCCAACGACTCCTCCCTGTTCTCCAGGTAGGTCGCCCTGGAGTCCTCTGGGGGCCAGTCATTGGACGATAGCCCATCGTCCTTCTTGGGTCTGCTTCGACTCATCTCGGAGTCCACTGGGATGCAGCTCGAGCCCGTGTCCAAACGGGCCAAGTATCCCCTGACGGAGATACTGGACTGAGGGGATTCCCCCACGGAGGCCTTTCCGGTGGCTGAGGCCATTGTTGGCCCAGCCTTGGAGCTTTGGCAGTGGCCTGCTTCCTGTCCTGCGCCTCGGCCAGGATGGCCAGGAAGTATGCGGTCCCTACCAGCTCTTTGCCCGGTTTCTCGGAGCACCCCTCTGCCGAGGGATTAGTCACCGACAGCGTTTTCTGGCGTTCCGCTAACGCTCGGGATGTGGATAAGCTCCCCGACAGAGTCCAAAAAGCTGGACTTTGCCGGGCGCAAGGTGTATGCTGCATCCTCCCTCAGCCTCCGACAGGCCAGCTCAGCCATGCTGATGGCACACGTCTCCCATGCCCTCTTGGGCTCCCTGGATGAGGTTGTCCCTCATCTCCCGACCGACCTGCAGACCACGGTCCGCCAGGTGCGGACCAGGTAGGGCAGTGGCGGAGCAGCAGCTTCAGACTGCTCTGACACAGGTGATTCCTGTGCCAGGTCAGTAGCGGCTGCTGGTGGCCATGCGCCACAGGGCGTGGCTGAGGATATCCACCTTCACGGCGGATACCCAGCACAAGTTGGCGGACGTCCCCTTCTTGGGGCCTGACCTCTTCGGCCCTGGAGTGGAGGGACACCTCCAGCGGATCGAAAAGTCCAATGCCACCCTGGACTCGGTCACCTCCACTCAGAGGGACAAAGGCCGCCGTCAGCAACAGCAGAAGTCCTTTCGTCCTTCGGCCCCTGCATCTTGACTGGCCCAACAGCACCAGCAACAGGGCCAGCAGGCTCGTGCTTGGGGTCCCAAACCCAAGCTGGCGGCTTCCTCCAACAGGAAGCAAGGAGGTAAAGGCCCAGGAGGTCCCTCGGCCGGTTCGTCTTCCAAGCCTGCCCAGTGATGGGTTGAGGGGTGCTGCCCCCAGCCTCGTCACTCCCCCCTGGGTTCCCCCGGGGACGGCTCCGCCACTTCCTTTCCGCCTGGTCCGCTATCACTACGGACCGCTGGGTGTTGGAGGTGGTAGGAAAAGGCCTGCCTCTGGAGTTTGAGCAGGCTCCACCCTTTCGAGCCATCGTCCCTCGGGGGGCCACGGGGTCCGCAGCCTCGCTGTCGGCCCACCGAGCCGATATTGCCCTGCTCCTCGAAAAAGAGGTGATCAGGAAGGTAGCGGATGATCCTCCAGACCCAGGGTTTGTGTCCAGGTATTTCCTGGTCCCAAAACGGACGGGGGGCGTGCGCCCCATTCTCGACCTGCACGACCTGAACAGGTTCCTAAGGTCTTGGACCTTCAGGATGGTCACTCTGGCTCACATAATCCCATCCTTGGAACGAGGCATGTGGTTCTATTCCCTGGACCTCCAGGATGCGTTCTTTCACGTCCCAATCCATCCATCTCATCAGAGATTCCTCCGCTTCAGAGCGGAGGGATCCCTTTACGAGTTCCGGGCCATGCCCTTCGGCCTCTCCCTAGCTCCCAGGGTCTTCACCAAATGCATGGCAGTGGTGACAGCATTCCTCTGGCGCGCCAAGGTTCCGGGTGTACCTCACCTGGACGACTGGCTGATTGCAGCCCCTCCAGAGTGGGAGGCGAGCGGTCCAGAGATCTGGCCCTCCAGGTTTGCTTTCAGATTGGCCTCCTCATCAACGAGGCCAAGTTGGAACTCGTGCCAAAGCAGGTGATACTCTTCATCGGGGCAGAGCTCGACTCCCGGCGGACAGGGCCAAGGTTCTTTCCTCCTTTGCCCAATCATTTCTGGTTGGACAATCGCGCCCTGCTCGGGACTTCCTGTGCCTCCTGGGCCTCATGGCGGCCTGCACCAGCGTGGTCCGTTGGGCCCGTTGGTACATGCAGCCCCTTCAATGGGGACTGGCCAGCCAGTGGTCACAACGCTGCAATCCGTTGGACCAGCCCGTGACAGTGACCCAGGAGATGTGGAACGCTCTCCAGTGGTGGATCGTTCCGGCACACCTGCAGGAGGGCATCCCGTTCGTCCGCCCCGAGCCGACAGTCTCTCTATCGACCGATGCATCTCTGGGTTGGGGTGCCCATCTGGGGGAGCACCGAGCGCACGGCCTCTGGTCCCCTCGGGAGTCCCGATGCCATATCAACCTGCTGGAGCTCCGAGCGGTCCGCTAACTCTCACCGCCTTTGCTCCGTTTCTACGGGGTCAAGTGGTTCAGGTCCAGACGGACAATACCACGACCATGTACTATCTGAACCGCCAGGGTGGGACGCGCTCCATGCTGTTATGCAAGGAAGCTCTCCGCATATGGTCCCTCGTGCGCAGCCTGGAGGCGGATCTTCTAGCCATTCACATGGCAGGAGCATCCAACACACCCTGGCTGATGCCCTAAGCTGGATAGGGGCTGTGTCTCACAAGTGGTCTCTTCTGCCGGAGGTAGTACAAGATCTGTTCTCCCACTGGGGCATGCCTCAGGTGGACCTGTTTGCCTCCAGGGAGAATGCAAAGCTGAGTCTGTTCCATGCCCGCCCCCCTCAGCAGGGCTCGCTGCAGGGGGATGCCTTCTCGAGGCCGTGGACCCCGGGCCTCTTCTACGCCTTTCGCCCATTTCTCTTGATTCACAAGGTGCTTCTCAAGGTGAGGAGGGACAAGGCGCAGGTGATTCTGGTAGCCCCAGACTGGCCCCGCCAGTTCTGGTATCCAGATCTCCTCAGCCTCAGCTCCAGGCTCCCGAGGCGGCTTCCAGCCCACCCGGACCTGATCTCCGTCAACCAGGGGAAGGTATTCCATCCGGACCTTCAATCCCTGCACCTGACGGCCTGGTTCCTGAGCGGCTAGAGTTCCAGGTCTTGGGTCTTCCGACGAGGTCCTCAACATTGTTGAAGCGTCCCGTAAGGAGTCGACCAGGAAATGCTACGCCTTCAAATGGAAGAGATTCTCCATTTGGTGTCAGGGGAAGGGCTTGGACCCTTCCGCCTGTCCCTTGGCAAGCATTATGGACTACCTGTGGTCCCTTTCTCAGCAAGGGCTTCGGTCGACGACCCTTAAGGTGCACCTGGCAGCCATCTCTGCTTACCAGGCGCGGGCTGGGAAGCAGTCGGTGGCGCAGGAGAAGGTGGTCGGGTGCTTTTTCAAAGGCCTTGACCACATTTCCCCTCCGGTGCGAGAACCTCCACCTCCGTGGGATCTATTGCTGGTATTGGGCAAGCCATTCGAACCGATGCACAGGTGCGATATTTCCCACCTGTCGTGGAAGACCACCTTCTTGGTGGCTATCACGTAAGCCAGAAGGATGGGAGAGCTCCAGGTGCTTTCCATTGAGTCTCTTTATCTGGTCTTCCACAGGGACAAGGTTGTCCTGTGCCCCCACTCGAAATTCCTTCCGAAGGTGATGTTGGAGTTTCACCTTAACCAGGTGTTGACTCTGCCGGTGTTCTACCCCAATCGCACTTCGGAGGCTCAATATAGGCTCCATACTGGACCCTAGATGGAAGCCGCTATTATAAGGAGTGGACGGCTGAAGTTCGGGAGAGGTTCGCCAGCTGTTTGTCACCTACACTGGAGCCGCACTGGGCAGACCTGCAGCCAAGCGGACGATAAGCAGGTGGGTCACCTCCTGCATAGAGCTCTGCTATAGATTGGCGGGCATGGAGCCTCCAGAGGGATAAGAGCTCATTCTACCCGCCATACCGCTGCATCGGTAGCTGCTTCCAGGGATGTCCCTATCCAGGATATCTGCAGGGCTGCTACCTGAAAATCGGCACATACCTTTATTACCCACTACCACGTCGACCTTGAGTCACGCCGGGATGCTGGTTTTGGGGCCCCGGTTCTCCAGTCTCTATTCTCCAAGTAAGTATCAGGGGTGTACGCCTTGCCTCCCTCCTCCCGGAGAACTGCTAGGAGTCTGCCAATAAGTGTGGATTGAACAACATATCCATGTCCCTAGAAATACAGGTTACTCACCTGTAACAGGAGTTCTAGGAATGGTATATGTTGTTCATCCACACGACCCACCCGACCTCCCCGGCTTCAACGCACAACCTGGCTTCCAGCGGACTAGATCTGGTGTCATGGGGCGGAGCCGAGAGTTTTACCACCCGGGGGGGTGGGAGGAGCCAGCTTGAAGACCTTCCGGCAAGATTTAAAGCGGCAAAGAACCTGCCAATAAGTGTGGATGAACAACATATACCATTCCTAGAACTCCTGTTACAGGTGAGTAACCTGTATTTTCCGCTGTTACAACAGCTATCCAGGGACCCACCGGTTCCACTTCCAGTGACCCACTACCTCTTGACCCAGGATCAAGGTCTAGTTCATCCGGGGCTCAGAACACTGCATCTTCATGCAGACATAGCGATTTCTCACTTCGGGGTCTCCTCCCGGGTCGCTCAAGTCGTTATTGAGGCTAGGAAACCCTCTACTCGTTCCACTTATACCATGAAGTGGAAACTGTTTTCCATCTGGGTGACTTCCAAGAATTGGAACTCCTTTTCTTGTTCCGACCCTCAAATCATGAAATACCTCCTTCAGCTGTCAGACTCTGGTCTGTCATATTCCTCCTTGAAGGTCCAGCTTTCTGCAATTTCGACGTACCACGAGCTGGTGGATGGTAAACTTGTGGCTCAGTTGGAAATCTCAAAAACCTTTCTGAAAGAGATCCTCCATCTGAAACCCCCATCCGCAGCCCAACTCCACCATGGAATTTGAACTTTGTGTTGGAGAAGCTCACCCTTCCCCCATTTGAACCGGCCATGAGCTGTGATTTGCGCTTCCTTTCCTGGAAGATGTTATTTTTGGTTGCCATTACTTCAGCCCGAAGGATTTCAGAGCTTCATGCTCTGGTTTGCAAAGAGACGAATCTTTTTTTCCACAAGGACCGGGCGGTCCTCAGGACAAATCATAGGTTTCTTCCCAAGGTGGTGTCGGAAGCCACACTGAACCAGTCAGTGGAACTTCCTCTTTCAAACAGCATGAAGTCTTGCTGTATTCTGACTATTGCAGTGATCACCAACCTTTGAACTGCTCCGGAGAACAAAGAGTTAACTTTCCATGCAGGACATGGAACGCTGAGCTCGAGCTCGGCTGAAGCCTCTGTCTGCTGTTATTTAAACTCCAACCGTCAGATTCTTTACTCCGTCTCACTGAACAGTCGCTCCGGAGATTTCTCCTTCACTCGCGGTTGAAGTGTCGTTTTTTCGCTCAGTTTCTACCGAAACTCTGCTACTGAACCTGTCGGTTTAAGTCTGTCTGTGGTACTGTGAGTACTAGATAGGTTTTGGTATTAGTTTCTGTGTGGAACTTGTAAACATTGGATCGGTTCGGTTTGAACCGATCAGGTTTGTGTTAAAAAACACTTCTGTCTTTATTAGAGTGTGGTAACTGGTCCATATCAGTTCTAAAAAAAAAAAAAACTGATTTGTTTTTTCCGAAGACCCGTAACACGGTCAGGAGCCATAGGGGTGTCTTGCCTGGTGGATTGCCGAAAAAAAGGTAAGTTGTGGTTAGGATTGGCCACGTCTGAGAAACCCAAGAAAAAAAACGGGCCCACTGGGTTTCAACACTGTAGTGTGTGTGGGGAAGCCTTTGCTGAGGCTGATCCCCACACCACCTGTGTTTACTGTCTGGGGTTTGACCACCTCAATTCAGACTGCCAAATTTGTAAAAGTTTTCCCAAAGCTACCCTGGATAAGAGAGTAGGTAGACTGAGGGAAAGGGAGGCCAAGAAGTCCGCTGACTGGGATGGCCAGCCCGGTTCGGTTCCGACTGAACCAGAAGGAGTGCCCTCTGACCAGGGCGAAACTTCTTCGGCCAAAAGGAGAGCCGATTCTGAGGAGTCGGTTCCGGTTAAAAGAAAGAAATGGGAAAAATCATCCGGTTCGGATCCACAAGTTCTTTCTCCGACCGCTGATGAAATAGCCAAAGCAATAAGGATAGTTCAATCGCTAACTTCAGTTCCGGACGAACCGGCACCATCTGTCAGGGGCTCGGTTTGGACGGTTCCCCCGGTTCCGGATTATACCTTAGAAGAATTTTATGAACTGGAGGAGGAGGAGGGAGAGTATGAGGATAACGATGATGATGATGGTGATTATGAAAGTCTGGATGTGCCTATTGATTCGGACATCTCCCCAGACAGACCTTCAGGTGTTTCTCCTCCTAGGCTTTCTGAGTCCCCCTCCCACTTTGTTTTACAAGAAAGTAGCTGAAACCCTCCAGCTTCCAGTGGAAGAAGCAGTAGAGGACCAGGAGTAGCCTGATTTTGTAGAGATGATGGACATCCCAGAGTCCAGGAGATTGTCTATTCCCCTCCATAAATCTTTTGGGAAACAGACATTTAAAATTCTAAAAACTTCTAATTCCATACCTCCTGTGGATAGAAGAATGGACAAGAGGTATACCCTTTCAGGCTCTGACATGGAGTTCCTTTCCCAGCAATGCAGCCATGTTGGGGTAGTGCAGGCTGCTGCCTGTGATAAGGCAAATATTTCCTTGGCTTCACACCCCCTAGACAAGACTCCACGAGGAGGGATGCCATGGCAAAGAAATAGTACATGGCAGCATCTTTGGGACTCAGGCAGGCTAACTATATGGCCTACACAGCTAGATACCAGAAGTCCAGGTGGGACACTGTGCTGGCTCTGGCTAAACAGGCCCCTGACCAGCTTGCCAAGGAGCTGGAGCAGGTGGCTGCGGATGGGATTGAGGCATCCAAGGTGCAGTTTCATGCTGCTGTGGACTCCAGTGAGGTTTCATCTAGAGTCATGGCTACATCTGTGGCCCTTCGCAGGATGGCTTGGCTCAGATGTACTAGCCTATCACAGGATACCCAGGCTAAGGCCATGGATTTTCCTGTCATTGGTAATTCTCTGTTTGGGGAGCAGACAGAGAACTACATGAAGAAGATGGACGAGTACAGGACCACCTACAGGAGTGCTCAGGCCAAAGAAAGGCAAGCCACTCCTCAGAGGCAGCATTCCAGGGGCAGGGGCAGGGGCAGGCCCTTTCAAAGGCCCTTTTACCAAGCCCAGGCCTCCTCTTCTACTTATACTGAGAGGGGGTTCTTTATAGGGAGAGGCAGATGGGGTATGAGCAGGCCTGCTTCCACCCCTCCACCTAAAGCCCCTGCCAAGCAGACACCCTGATGGGTCTGCCCGGGCCAATTCTCCAATACCTGTAGGGGGCAGGCTGGCTTACTTTGTCCAGGACTGGAAGTCTTTAACATCAGACAAGTGGGTCCTAGAAGTAGTAAGCCAGGGACTGGTTCTCAGCTTCAAAAAAAATTTCCCAAGATGAGAACCAGATCCTTTCCACCTGCAAATCCATCGGAGACCCTTGCCCTAGAGGCAGAGGTTTCTTCCCTCTTGGCTCTCAGATCCATAGAAAGGGTTCCTACCCTACACAGGGGCAAAGGATTGTACTCCAGGTACTTCCTAACCCCCAAAAAGACAGGAGAATGGTGGCCCATCCTGGATCTAAGATATCTAAACAAGCACCTTTTAAAACCAAAATTCAAAATGGTGACTCTGGGAATAATTCTGCCATCTCTAAGGCCAGGGGACTGGCTATCCTCCCTGGACCTCAAAGATGCCTATTTTCACATTCCCATCAGGTGCTCCCACAGAAAGTACCTTAGGTTCGAGTTGCCCTCAGGCCACTATCAATTCAGAGCAATGCCCTTTGGCCTCACATCAGCCCCAAGGGTGTTCGCAAAGTACCTGGCAGTAGTGGTTGCTTTTCTAAGGAGAAAGAAGATCTCCATCTTCCCATACTTGGATGACTGGCTCATAGTGGGTCAGTCTCCAGACCAAGTCAAGTCACATCTTCAGATAACTCAGCAAGTGCTCACTTCCTTAGGATTCCTTCTCAACCTTCCAAAGTCAGTTCTCAAGCCAGTACAGCTCCTCACCTTTTATAGGGGCAGAGCTGGATACAATAAGAGCAAAAGCCTTCCTTCCCCTGGACAGGGCAAGGACCCTTATAGAACTGGCCTCTTCTTCACCCTTCAGGTGTCTCGACCAGCAAGGCACTTCTTGCAGCTCCTGGGCCACATGGCAGCCTCTACAGCAGTGGTCCAGGGGCAAGATTCAGATGAGGGACATTCAGTTCACTTAAGAGCCTTCTGGTCCCAAAGAAAGGATTCCTTACCAAACTAGTCCCAGTGACTAGAACCCTGATCCAGGCTTTGCAATGGTGGCAGGATCAGGACAATTTAAGGCAGGGAGTTCCTTTTCTCACTCACTCATTCAGTAATCCTCACCACAGACGCCTCCCTGCTGGGCTGGGGAGCCCATTTGGGGGATCTTACCTCCCAAGGGCTGTGGTCACCTCAAGAATCTCTGCTTCACATCAATCTCTTGGGACTCAGAGCAGTGTTTCTGACACTGCAAGCTTTTTCCAAATCTGTACAGAACAAGGTGGTCCAGATCAGAACAGACAATACCACCACAATGTGGTACATCAACAAGCAAGGAGGCACTCGGTCTACGGCCTTGTGCACAGAAGCAATGAAGTTGTGGTCTCTGGCTTCTTCCCTGCAAACCTCTCTGATAGCAGTTCACCTCCCAGGGAAGGACAATGTCCTAGCAGATGCTCTCAGCAGGATATCTCAGGGCCATCACGAATGGACCCTAGATCCCCTAATTTTGGAAGTGATTTTCTCCAGATGGGGCACTCCACAGATGGATCTTTTTGCAGCCCCAGACAATCACCAACTTCCTCTCTTTTGTTGCAGACCCCCCAGTCTTGGGCTCAGTCCCCCTGGATGCTCTTATTCTGAATTGGCAAAGGAAGTTCCTGTATGCTTTTCCCCCCTTCCCTCTCCTGTTCAAAGTGCTAGTCAATATCAGGTCTCAACCATGCAAAGTGATTCTGATTGCTCCAGACTGGGCCAGACAGCCCTGGTACCCACTGTTGCTGTCCTTAGCAGTCCACCTTCCCCTGTCTCTTCCCAGGAATTACAACCTGTTGACATCCTCTCAGGAAAGGATTTGGTATCCGAACCTCAAATCTCTCAATCTCAAGGCCTGGCTCTTGAAGAGTTAGTTTGCTGATCTGCACCTCTCTCAAGGTGTTCTGGATATTCTTAAGGCTTCTTGAAAGCCTTCCACCAGAAAGACTTACAACTCCAAATGGAAAAGGTTCACTATTTGGTGCTCTAGTAAGCATATTTCTCTAGAATCTGCTGGGTTGCCTACAGTCCTGGACTATATGGTTCATCTTAAGGGCTTGGGACTTAGACCAGCTACACTTAAAGTGCATCTGGCAGCTGTTTCTGCCTTCTTGTCAGTAGGCAAGCCCTCTCCTTTGTCAGCCCATCCTGTATTTTGTAAATTCTTCAAGGGATTGCTGCACACCAATCCCCCCTTTAGGGACCCTTTTCCTGCTTGGGACCTTAATGTTTGCATTGCTGAGCTTATGCAACCTCCTTTTGAGTCTCTGTCCTCAGCAGAGCTTAAGTACTTGACTTGGAAAACTGTGTTTTTGGTAGCCATTACCTCTGCCAGGCGTATCAATGAATTGCAAGTCCTGTCAGTGGAGCCTGATTTCATCTCTTTCTATAGAGATAAAGTGGTCCTAAGAACTAACAGGAAGTTTTTGCCTAAGGTGGTTTCAGATTTCCACCTTAATCAGTCTGTCTCTCTCCCTGTTTTCTTCACTGACCATTCCTCCTCTGGAGAGAGGAAGTTGCACAGCCTGGACGTGTAAAGGGCCCTTAGATGCTACATAGAGCGCCCCAAGAGTCACAGGTTTGAGTCCCTCCAGTTGTTCCTCACTTATGGAGAGGTCGGTAAGGGCAAACCTGCCACTAAAAGATCTGTTGCCAGGTGGATTGTCTCTTGTATATAATTCTGCTATGAAAAATTAGGTAGAACCCCACCCTCAGGCCTGAGGGCTCACTCTACAAGAGGTACAGCTGCTTCCCTGGCTGCTGCCAGGGATATTCCTATCTTAGAAATCTGTCAAGCAGCCACCTGGAAAACAGTCCATACATTCACCAAGCATTACTCTCTGGACATCCAGGCTAGGAGTGATGCTCGGTTTTAGACAGCAGTACTTCAGAGCCTTTTCCCAAAGTAGGTTCTGTCCCTCCTCCATGGAGGTACTGCTTATACTTGTAATAGTCAGAATACAGCAGACTTCATGATGTTTGAAGAAAAAATTACTCACCTTAGTAATGTTTCTTCTAATGGAGTCTTGCTGTATTCTGACCCGCCTCCCTCTCAGAACCTGGTTTTGGGATGTGGGTGGGCAGGAGCAGTGTTGGCACCTAGAGGTGCCCCTTTCTCACTCTTTTATTTTGGGTGTGTGTTGTGTTTTGTTTTTTGGGTTTCCTGACTTGAGTCTTTGCTTTGAAACCAAAAAAACCTTTTTTTTTTTTTTTTTTTAAACAAATTTAGTTGCCAGTTAGCTAGTGTGAGTTTGTTTCCACACAGAACGCCTAATGAGTATAGCTTGTAAAGATCTGACGGTTGGAGTTTAAACAACAGCAGACAGAGGCTTCAACCAAGCTCGAGCTTAGCGTTCCATGCCTTGCATGGAAAGTTAACTCTTTGTTTACCGGGGCAGTTCAAAGGTTGGTGATCACTGCAATAGACAGAATACAGCAAGACTCCATTAGAAGAAACAACATTACTAAGGTGAGTAATTTTTTCTTATTTTCCATCCCCCACCAATAGAGGTGAGGCACTCCTGCACACCATGGACGTCCATCGGATCCTTAGGTGCTACACACACACACACCAGACCAAGGATTTCCATAGCTGCAATTAGCTTTTTGTCTCTCTTGCCTCCAGGTCTAAGGGCAAACCCGGTTTCCAAGCAGTGCCTTTCCAAATGGCTAGGCAACTGCATTTGGTATTGTTACCAAAAGTATGAAAAACTCTGCCGTGTCCTATCAGAGGTCATTCTACTACAGGCATGGCTGCTTCCGCGGCCTTCTTGCAAAACGTGTCTGCGGCTGATATCTGTGCCGCAGCCACTTAGAGTTCTGTCCATAACTTTGCCAAACACTACAGTCTTGATATTGCTTCTAGGCGGAGGGCTGGCTTCTGCCTAGCTGTCTTGCAGGGCTTTCTTTCCTAGTCTGGGTCCACTCTGGTTCCCAGTTTCTGTTGGAGTTTTTCTCCACCTACCCGGGTTTCTCTCGCTGTCTTTGGAGGGACTGCTTGGGACTCTGTCCTATATGTAATGACCTACTGAAAGAACCCTCTCTAAGTAAGATAGTACAGTTATGTTGGAACTTACTGTAACAGTAAATCTTCGAGAGAGGTTCCTTCAGTAGGTCATATTTTTCCCTCCCACTTTCCCCTCATTTTATTTCTTACAAGGACTCCAAATTCTGTTTGTTCCTGCTGTCAGGCCTCTTCCTGGCTCCGATGGGAGAACTGGAAGGCGGGCCTGGGGACTGTCCACTATATACGGCCATGTTGAACTCGGTCACGTGATGTCGCATGGGCGGTCCACCATCAGGAATTGCTAGAAAAGTTTGCCGTGCGGCCCGATGCCAGGTGGCACCAGTCCTATATGTAATGACCTACTGAAGGAACCTCTCTCAAAGATCTACTGTTACGGTAAGTTCCTACGTAACTGTACTTTCTAGGAGTGATTTACATTTCACATCCACACAACCCACCCAGCATCCCCTGGGAAGTGGCACACGAATCCCTTTCTTCCATTGTGCAAAGTTCTGACATCATGGGGTGGAGCCGCAGGATATACCTCCTGGGTGGTGGGAGGAGCTTAGCTTGAAGATATCAGATGATGAATCCTATTCCAGTGAAATTGCCATAGTGTGTGGAACTGCCAAGTGGCATTCTGCAGACCGCTCCTAAAACTATGGGAGTAACCTATATTTTGTGACTTGGGGAAGTGGGGGTTCAGGGGAACGAATGAACATATGATTGAGACAGTAGAAAATGGCCTTGTGGTCTATCATGTTCAGAGTTTGCAGACCCCTCAGTGTCTACTAAGGATCTGCCCCCCTTTCATATGCAACTTTCCTTGTTACTCTGTCCCAACCTCTCTTGAAGCTGTTCACTCTTGAGACAACTTCATCCAACTAATCTTTCCACTGTGCCTCCTCATTTCCTTCTTCAGTCTTACACACACCAGCTTGAAGCAGTGCTCACTGGTGGTCCTGTTCCCACTAAGATCACAGTGACCCTCGGAACTCACTGTTTTGAAACTTTTAAGGTACTTGGATGTTTCAGTTATGTCACCCCTTTCCCTTCTATCTTCCAGGGAGTAGGTCTTCCTTCTCCGGACAATTTCCTACAGGTTGATACCTTTCCTTACATAAAGCCACCAGTACTGCACACTGTGCTCAAGATATGGTCAAATCAGGGAGCTGTGCAGTGACAGAATGTATTCCACTTTCCTGCTGGTTATGCCCCTGGCTGTACAGTTTGGCATCTAGTTTTGCTTTGGCTGCCGCTCTTCTGGAGTGTGCTGAGTGCTTCAGGTTACTCATGCTGCACACACCTAAATCCTTCTCCTCTTCTTACCTTCTGAGCCAAGGACAAGCTCTCCAGGGGCTCCCAGCCCCACATGCGCTGGCTCTCTGACACCGGGCGGTCGGCGTTTCCACAGCCACCACCCAAGACCTCAAGCCTGGACTCTCCACGCACAAGCCGAGGACAAGCCCTGCAGGGGCTCCCTGCCTCACAGGCTGTCGAACACCGGGTGGTCAGCGCTTCCACAGCCACCGCCCGAGACTTCCAGCCCGGACTCTCCTCGCATAAGGTACGGCAAAAGCCGTCAACCAATCAGAACGCGAACGCTCTCTGGCGCTGGCCTCAGATTGGCTCCTTCAGACTGCTTCTTTATTGCTTTTAAAAACCAGCAAAAACTTAACTTGCTTAATGAACCTTGCACAAAAAAGCTGTATTTACTTGTTGCCTGACTGTTGCAGTTAAATTTCTCACTGTTTAGAGTGTTAAGGACAAAGGAATTATGTGATTAAGCTCCTTTCTGAAACTTTGTGTTTGCGCCAGACTTTAGGCGCCAAGGGAATTCATATCCCTTTGTCATGCTGATTAGGCTCTCCTGCTGGTGCAGACCGCCCTTTGTCCACTGCCAGCATTTAAACTTCCCCCCTCTCCCCAGCTGAGGATAAGCTCTCCAGGGCTCGGACACCGGGCAGTCTGCGCTTCCACAGCTGCCGCCGCCAGAGAACTCAAGCCCGGACTGTCCTCTCACAAGGTGCAGCAAAAGCTGCTAATTTTGCACCCACCCATCCCCTGCCCCTCCACTTATTAAATACACCATTACCCCGCCCATTTCCAAAAGTACGCCCACGAAGGCTTTAGTAGACCTCTCCAGTTTTTTCGGTTGGCCAATTAGGAACGCCTCAAGACAGCCGGCCGCTGACATAGGTGTCTCCTGACACTACTGTTGCGATTCCCTTGCCTCAAAATTGTATTTAACATTACCTCCTATTATGTCTTGAATATGGGGGGCCTGGATAGCGCCCTTACAAGGGGCTCCTTGCTGTTATCTCTACTGATTATCCTCTGTTGTTCCCAGGTAGCATTTTACCCTCAGAAGCCTGTGCAAGCTGAGGCTGACCCCTTAAAGTTTTGTTCGCTGAGCATTGACTTGCCCCCTAGTTATTTATGTGCTGTGCAGATAGTACTACTGTGTGAGTACAACCTGAGTACCCATCATGATGGTACCTGTATTGAGCTACCTTTTCAAGTTAGTCCTACTGTTCCCTGTTGTGTTAGCCACCCCCTGCACATCTCGGTCAGGGTATTGCTTCACCTAGCATTAGGGTGGTACACCCTTAGGATTGGTGATAGGCTTACCCAACATGTCAAGAATCATAGGCGTACTAGGGCTAGGCTTCTCAAACTAACTATTGATGCCTTAACAAAGCTGCTACTTATATGCTCAGGTAACATCAAATTAAATCCTGGTCCCATCTCTCCCCTCTCTTGTCCTTCAGACATGGCCACTCTTAAAGGAATGAGTTTCTGGCATGTCAATGTTTGTAGCCTCCTAAAAAAGTTTACTATGATACAGGCGTGGATCAGCCATACTCAACCTGATGTCCTGGTAATATCTGAATCCTGGCTCAGGCCAGCCTCCCAGGATAGTGTGTGTAGCATCCCCTCCTACCAGCTATTCAGAACTGATAGACCTACTAGGGGAGGTGGAGTGGCAATATACATCAAGGAAAGGTTCACAACATCCTGCATGGATTCAACCTCTGATAAAAATGAGTTTGAAAGTCTTGACACTTGAGATTGAATGATTTACTTCATTGGCCATCAGAATGATTGGTTGTTGTAGACCCCCATCTGTGGGAACACTACTCTTATCACATCTTGGTTCAGTCATTGAGAAAGAGAATCTTGAAACAATTTTACTTGGGGTCTGTAATTTTGACTGGCTGTCCAAGACTGCTTCACAAACACTTTTTGTGATGCTCGTGGGTTAGTGCAGCTGATTCAAGAACCTACACGTCCTAATAAGAACCCTAGTAACAGTTCATTATTAGATGTTATATTAGTTGATAAGCCCACATCTTTTCACGCACACTGGAACCTTCTTTGCCGACGTCAGTGACCATTGTTTCTTTGCTGCAGTTAGGTCGCTACATCACACAGGTCCTTCAACTAAATTCATCACAGCACTACCACTGATCTCCACAATTCTGGGAGAGAAATTGGAATTTATCCCAAAGTTTAAATACTTAGGAGTGTGGTTAGACCAGAACCTATAATTTTCTGAGCATGTTGAAGACCTGGCAGAGAGGTTAAGGCACAGGTTGGATCTATTCTATAGAATTAGCCAGCTCCTCTCAGGATGCCAAACTGTGATTAGTCCAAACTATCTTTCTTTCCCTAATTGACTATGGAGATTTCCTATTTAGTCTTTGTCTCAAAGCCTCGCTTATCAAGTTGGATACACTTTATCATAGGGCCATCAGGTTCATTACTGGTCTCTCTCCCCCATCTCTACCCATCACTGCTTATTGTACAAAGCTGTAGGATGGTCCTCGCTTACGTTCACTCGTGAAAGAAATGTAGTCCTTTGGACCTACAGAGCCATTATAAAAAGGCTCCCACGTTATATATCTTAATGTCTTTCCTTAAGTGAGCTTGGACCATACAGCTTAAGAAGTGCCTCCTATATCTCCCTATGTATCTCTAAGGTTTCCACCCGCTATGGCAGAATGGCCTTTGGTTTCACGTTGCCATCCTTGTGGAACAAAATGCAAAAACTACTAAAACTAAGCTACCTCTGAAGTATTAATGCTTTCAAGTCATTATATCCGCGAGGTGTGTGTGAGCCGTGCAACTGTTTCCTTGGCTCCTAATCGCTAACCGCTGTTGGCTTGCTCCCCCGAGTCTAGCCACAGCCATTAATGACTTTACCCCAGGTTAATTCATGCATGTTTTTACTAATACTTATGTACTTATTACTTTCCGGTCCCTGTACCCCTCTTGCTAGACATAGGCAAGTCTTACAGGGGGCATCTGCACCTAAAGTGTAAAATCTCTAGCTCCCGGGCGGTTGCAACTTCACTAGCCGCCATCCAAAACCATCTGCCCGGATTCTTCTTTAGCAAAGCACCGCTAAAGCCGCCAACCGATCGAACTGCACGCGCTTTCCGGACCTAGCTCCCGATTGGCTCCTGCAGTTTACCTCGGCGATCCTTCCAATTCCTGCAGAATCGGATGGTGTGCCTGTACTCTGCTAAAATAGCTGTAACCACCTCTTTCCCTGACCGATGGGATCCTCTTCTGTACGGCTTAGAGTGCAAATCTCGGGAGTATGTGGATTATGCTCCTTTTTGAACCTTTGCCTGAGATTGGCCTTAGGCACCTAGGTATATTCATTACCTTCCCTGCCTTGTGACCTTCCCGGGGCCCAATGATCCGCTGGACACAGACAGCCAGCGCTAGCACCTAGATTTGGAAAATATGTGCGGTAGGCACTGTCCCAACTGTTGCCTTAGTACCTCGCTCACACCTTCTATTAGCAAGTCGCGCTACAGCCGCCTCCCAGTCCTAATGTAAGCGCTCCCTGGGGCTGCCATTGATGGTGCCTGGCAGGCTGTTCGCTCCTTTTCAGACCTAACCATACTTGTTTTATTCCTTTTTTTGAACTGTCAAGAGAAAAGCTGTTATCACTTATTTTGTCTGACTGTTATGATAGCGATACCTAGGTCTCGCTTCTGTTTTTAAGGGAAATTCCAGTGATATTATCCATCTCTGAATCTCTGTGGTCTAGCCTGTTCCCACTATTTTATACTGTTCACTGTGTCTTATTGAGGATCCCAAACTATTGTGTTATGTACGTTCTTTGTGTCTTAATTTGCACTTATGTTGTAGTCACATTGTAAATATAGCTGTTTGTACTATAATCTGGACTTAACCAGGTCCATGTTGTAAATAAGCTTTCTCAACGATGTTCGCCGGAATAAATAAAGATTTGATTGATTGACCTAGTAACTTGCACACCTCCCAGCCAGTATTTAGCCTCTGGGTTCTTTGCCCCAAGTGCATTACCTTACACTTTTTGGCACTGAATGCCAATTGTCAAATACCTGACCACTTATTTAGTTCGGCCAGGTCTTGTCTGATGTCTTGTCCATACCTCTGAACTGTCCCTAATTTTTTGCCTCAAAACTTCTCACCGTCCCTCCTAAATTTGGGATTTCTGTTACAGTAGAACAGGAATTCAAAGCATAAAATAATGCCAGACTTTAGTGTTTCAGTTTGGTTCTCCTTCAGAATATGCCATTTACACTAAGCCAAATATTATGGCAGAAATGTGAAGCCATTACTATTTCTTAAGATGTGTCCCTGATTGATTTTTTTTTTTAAACCCCTTATCCCTGATTTTTTTTTTAAGTTCGTCGTGTGCGCTTGCCCAGCAAACGTCTTGCTACGAGTGACTTTTAAAGGGTGTGACACTGTCTGTCCAATGCAGTGTGGTCTGCAAGGGGCTTGACAATATCACACCAATCAGCCAGGCTGATTGTGATGCCGTTTTGGCCTTGATAGGTGGAAATTTTGTCTTGTTGAACAGAAAAAGCCGAACCATTCATACTGTTGCCTTTTCCTTTTAACTGCAGGACACCACCCAGCAAATAGCTGTTTGGTATCCTGATCAGCTTGGCTGATGTCACACACACACACACACACACACACACACACACACACACACACACACACACCCCTCTCCACCCTGCCCTGGTCCCTTTCCTCATTATCTCCGCACGTCCCGTCTTCTGTATGCTGTTATGTCCTCTTGAGATTGCCACAATGAAGCACACAGATGCCATCTCTCGGGTTGTCACAGTGCAGCACAAGACACTGCTTGTTTGTGGCTCTCTCTCTGTCTCAGGTTCCCTGACATGTTTACCCAGTGGTGTAGACTTCCACACTGACATAAATACAGAGAATAGAGGGCTCTGTCTTGCTGTTTTCTGTCTGTCGCAGTCACTTGCTTGTCTGTGGCTCTCTGCTGACTGCGCGGCGCGCGCACACACACACACACACACACACACACACACGTAGCCACACAGTGCTGGCCCATTACCAATTTGTACTCCGTTGCCTTACCTGATTAATGCTGCAGTGGAGAAAACAAGCTGCATAGGAAATGCTTGCCACAGACACAGCGCTGCCCCATTCCCGATTTGTGCTCCTTTGGCTTCCCTGACAGATACTGCGGCACAGAAAAGTAGCCACATAACGCTGCAGACTTCCCCTCAACTTTCCCTCGTGGTCTGTCATTCCCGATATGTGCTCTGCCTGATCCGGGGGAAAAAAACCACTCTGCTTACTCTTTTCAAGGTCTCGTGATAAGTATAAGGTGCATGCCCTGACAGTCAAAAATAACCTTGGAGTCCCTCTTGAACAAGTTCAACAGTTCAGATACCTTGGTGTTACCTTGGACGATAACCTCATCTATGTGGCACATATTGAGATCGTTGCCAAAACAGCGAATGCAAAATTAGGTTTGTTATTTAGGCATTGAAGAAGTCTTACCCCAGAAGTACTTAAACTCTCCATCAACAGTTCGGTTCTATCCACTTTTGATTACAGTTTGGTTATTTACGGCACTGCCTCAGTCGCATCACTCAAAGGGCTAAACACAATGCTAAACAAAGCCTGTAGACTACTCAGTGGTGCTGTGCCCCATACCCACACATGTGATCTCTATGCACAAACAGGATGGCTTAATCTACAAGGATGAATCAAATACCATTCATGCATACTTGCAAAAAAGGTGCTTCAAGGAACCCTGCCAACTGGCATCATCTGTCTTCTACCCAGATCCCTCAAGGCTCGCCATACTCTGACCTCTGACACTAACATCTTACTCATACCTGGGTTCAGGACCACCCGGTGCCAATGATCCTTCCTCTACAGAGCCCCAAATTGTCTAAATTCTCTGGGCTCTGACCTTACTAATGCTCCTTGTCTTGCTCAGTTCAGGCGTCTCCTTCACCAGTACATTATGAATGAAACGCATGTGATTACCCCATATAATCGAAGAACTTGCTCACTATTGCCCCTAGTATGACATTGTTCAATGTCAAAGCCTCTGGCTGCCTCTCCTCCTCTCCCTGCCTCTCACATCCTCTTCCCCATGGAATACCCTCTCCCAAACCTCCACTTGACTGCATTGGTCGACCTACTGACTTCCTCCCATCCTCTGTCGTCTCTCCCCTCACCCTGCCTCCTCCACCTCCGTACTACCATCCTTTCTCAGCCTTTACCACTCTACTCTGTCCCTACCTCCTCCCGTTTCCCTTTAACCTCTCTCCTCGCATGACAGTGCCACCTGGCAGCAACTTTCCCCCTCTCCTGACCTACCTTATCTACCTCCCTCCTCACTGACTACCAACAACTATGTATTAAGATGTATTATTGTACATTGTAAATCTATTTTCCCCTTGTCTTTGTTTAACCCCTCCCATAATTTGACATGGAACCTTTGTAAATGAGCTGTACTATGCTCAATGGTTTTGTAATCTGAGAATAAATCAAATTTTGTCTCCGGTCACAGTCTGTCAACCTCCTGGGCGAGCGATACTGCAAGCACTCAGTTGTGAGTACTATTCTGCTTATTCTCTTATCACTGTCTCTGAACATCCTGGGTGAGCACTACTGTAATCAGTCAGTTGTGATAACTGTGCTGTACTTTCCCCCGTATCTCCGGCCTTACCCAGTTACCAAAGAATGTGGGACTCACCCAGGACTGCTGGATGTACCAGGCTCCTTCACAGCTCCATACTCTTACATTCTAGGCTATATTACACGACCTAAAGGACCTTTTAAAGTTTAAAGAACTGTGCTGAATCTGCGGCCTTACCCAGTAACCAAAGAATTTAAGTCTGCCTTAACAGCAGACTCGTGCCCCAACCCTCGCGTGAATTAATACCAATACTGACAACGAAATTTCAGCATTGACAAATACTTTTTTTTAAGCTCTGTCCTTGATCTGCAGTGCAGGAGGTTGAGGTATGGTCTTGTTCTACCTTTCGTGTCAGCTCTCCCACAGAGCTTTGTCTCTGAAAGATGCACCTCTTTGCAAATGACACCGAGGTCTCCGGCAGAGTGGACACCAAGGAGGTGATAAGGGCCATAAAGATCTGGGCTTGTGGTCGAGGGTGTGGCAGTTAAAATGTAAAGCAAAAAAGTGCAGGGTAATGCACATAGTGTCCAAGAACCTAAGAACAGAGTATAGAATAATGGGGTGGTAGCAGAGAGCACATCAGAGGAAGGGGACCTGAGGATGTTAATAGTGACCATGAAGGCATCAGCAGAGTGTAGCAGTAGTAGTGCTGTGGGCAAGACAAATCGGATGGCGAGGTGCATAGGTAGAGTGATCACTAGCAGGAGAGAGGTTATACAGCCCCTGTATAGATCCCTGGTTCACCCTCACTTGGAGTATTGTGTGCAGTTTTGGAGTCCACAAAGGACAGGGACAGATTGGAGGCAATGCAAAAACAAGCTACCAAAATGATACGGGCAATAGGGATCGGTCTTACAAGAACCAGTTGGGAGGATCTAAGCATGATACATGCTGGAGGACACGAGAAGGGGGGGTGCCATGATTTGAGACATTCAAGTATCTATGTGAAATAAATAAGTTGTACAGTAGTGAGCTGTTAGCAGCGAGTGGGAACTTGGGTACCAGGGATTACATCATTAAACTAGCGGGGGGTGGGGGGGTCAAGAAGGATGCCAAGAAGTGCTTTTTTTACAGAAAGAGTGACTGACTGGAACAAACTCTGGAGTAGGTCATCTGGGCTGAAACAGGGAAGGTTCAAAAGGGGATGGCACAGGTACGTGGGAAAAGTGTAAGCGGGAAAGATGGTTGGGGGGAGGTAACAAGGACTGGCAAGGGCACCATCCCAAAGTTGGACAGGATTGGGGAGACTGGTGAACCACTGGGCCTTTGTGTCATACTTTTCTATGTTGGTATGTGACTGGAATGACCAGATTTCTTAAGAACTTACTCTGTATGCTCCTTGGTGTCCAGTGTGAGCCACTCCTAGAGTCAATACCCCCAGAGTTAGTCAGCATACCAAAGTTGGGAGTTTACTTTAGCCTTGAAAACCTTTAGTGCCCCTGCCAGGTTGTTACCTCCTTTACTGAATTTAATGATTTATAATAGTATCTGCTCAGCCAAACTGGATTTCATTTCATGGTTGTTTTGCCCCAATACCTGTTGTGGAGAACTGTATCCTCAATTAATTGTGGAGTTATACTCTTTTTGAGGTTTCCTAATAGCCAGTAAAAATTTTTTTTTCCACAGCAGCTATTAATTTAGATTTTCGGTAGTTGATTATCATGCTCCAGTTATTGGCATTCTGCAATAAAATACAGTAGATCTTTTTTCATAGAATCTTTGGGACAGGTAGGGGATAGTCTGTATCTGTTTTGAGGCCATTAATAAGTAGGTTAAACAAGGGAGGGTGGCGCTGTTGAGCACATCTTCCGACAAAATGCATTTGTAGGCAGCTCTGCACATTTGAGGAGCACAAAATCTTAAAAAACTAAACAAACTAATATATGGTGAGAGGTAGACCTGCTGGTGCAGTGGTAGCACTACCACTTGAGATGCCGGCAATCCGGGTTAGGGAATCAGCCTGGATAGCTGGAGGGTTGGCCAGGTAGAGGAGGATTGAGTGTCCTAGGGATGTTGTCTGGGGAAGGAGGATGCCACTCCCGCTACAACACCGCTACCTGGGTGCACGCGGGTGAAGGCGCAGCTGGGGACGCCATGTGGGAGAGGAGGATGTCGGCAGGGGTCCAGAGGAGCGTCACGTCTCTGCATGCGCCGTCTCCTTGGACCCCGCTGCACACTGCCGTTCTGGGGAAGGGGAAGAAAAATGGACAGAAAACGAAATATCCCTGATCCCTCGCCTGGCGCTGGTGCGGCCTGACACCAAGGTTGATTGGTGGGGAGGAATGAGCCTTCCCTGCCTGGGGGGCCAAACTGCGGCAGGATAGGGGTAGCTCCATCCAGGATGCCGGAGGCAGGGGGTGGGGAGTGGAGATAACAAGGGGTTTGAGCATCTGAAAAATATAAATAAAAAAAATACTAATAATAATAATGTATGGTGAGCACTTACTACAGCCAAAAAGCAGCAAGATTATTTTCTTGCAATCCCATCACTATGATGTCAGGGGTCACAGACCCCCTGTTGAGCACATCATAGCAATGGGATCATCACCTGAATCGATCTGCGCACGCGCGCATTTTAAGTAGTGGCTCAGAATGAACAGCTGCGGCACTGAGAGCTGGCCCTTACGGAGCGTGGCAGCATCCAGGAAACTGCAAACTAAGGGCTCTTTTCATTCAGACGGTACATATTTGATTGTGTTTGCCCCATACACTATAAAATATAATGGATGTGGATTCATCGTTGACCTAGCTAAAATTGCTTCTTGAGGTTACCATGACAACGTAAAACCTCTCGAGCTTCGCTCTTGAGATTTACAAAATTGTCACGGTAACCTCTCGAAGTGATTACAGTGCGGTTAACAATGAATCCCCATCCATTATCCTCTGTTTTATTTATTTGATAACCAGGTAGGTACACCGGTCCCAGGGACCGCTTTCAGGAACGACCCGGGCCATCTAGATGGCACATACAGTAAATGGAATACAGTGTGTGAGATTCGGCATACAATGCTTAAGTAACAGTTAGTTGGAGGCAGTACTCAAAGTCAAACAGTTCCATCACATGAGTCAGTCCTATAGGAACAACATACACGTGGAAGTGATAAACATAGTCCATCCATACAAATGAGAAATTAAAACCAGCTGTGAGGCAAGCTTTGCAACCAAAAATCAACGAAAGTTCTATGAAGATAACAGCTTGCTGCACAGCTGTATACCACTCAAGACAATGGTGTGCCCACAAAAAGCCGGAGGGATGCAGGGTTTTATTCAACTCTAAAAATTGATTAGCCTTTTGCTCATAAAAGTGCTAAAACATTGTAAAAATGCATAGCACTTGCCTCATTGTGTTTAACAAACATAACACTTCTAGAAAATGATTAGCCTGGTCCTCTGCACAGTATACTTGAGTGTATTCATTCCATGTATCTTGCAAATGTGTAAATTTTGTATATACCTGTATATATATTGCTGGTGACGTTGTGTCAATGACGCTGTACCTTAGCATATTGACTATGATTACTGTCGTGACCCGAGATATCTTACTATGTATGTTAAGCTTCTCCTGACATCGGTGTATCTGCCCTACTTGCTTCAAATTGTACTCTGTATGTACTTTGATTTCCTGTACTCTCCCGGGTCGTACCTGAAAATAGGCATGTGTTTGTCTAGTGTACTTACCTGGTTAACAAAAGCTAAATAAATAAATACTTTCTGTAGTTAGTATTGTCCCAGGAAAAAAATGCAAATCAATTTTATTTAAAACCCTGGAGCGGTTTGAAGCATCAGCCTGCCACAGGAATCCAGGCTGCAGCCAGTATAGGGCAGTTGGTGGGACCAGATTCCCCTCTGGAAGGCTTTGCAGACATTCATGAAGGTGATGGATATGAAGGTTGAGACACAGAGTCCATTTTGAAAAGACTCACAGACCACGCTGTTAAATGGAAAGTCCCTTCAACCTATTTTCTGTATACCTGTGTAGTCTGAAGGCATGAACAATGATTCCCTGTCTTGCATCCCGCTAATTTCATTATAATTGAAATATAAATGAGGTTGCTTGACTCTCTTTTTTCCTGGTGTGAAAACCTGTTTGTCTTCATTGCAAAGGTCATGACCCCACTCTTGCAGCACATCATGGAAGTTGATGATGCGTACCTGCACAAGCCAGAAGTTATACTCTCAGTTCTGTTACATGTCTTGTGAAGCCTCTGCATTCTCTAAAAGCATTCGTTTCTAACTCAGACGCACTTTAAACTACAGAAAACAGTAGGGCACTTACTATGCCTTGAACAGTTTAATTGCCTGCATAAGACAAGAACAGGGACTGCAGAGGACAGCAGTATTGACTAACACAGTATAACTACTGCAGGCTTTAGTACTAAAACATAAAATTCTAGGATGCTTTACATGAGTCAGGATATGACTTTTGCAATGGTGTCAAGCAGGATCATCTTCAGGGGTATCTGTCATCAGGAAACACCATAGGAACCTTCGCCATCTGTGAAGGGGAATCCACATGGAAGATTTTCAGCAGTACAACTGGGGCCACCCATGCCATCGTCACCAACTCTATAAAGGCGTGAGCGGCCCCACTCCCTCCTCAGTTCTTTCCTACCGTCAACTTGCTTGTTTGGGTCTCCATGGAAGCTCGGTCGCAGTATTTGCACCTTTTTCTGAATACGGCTTTTCTTACCTTTTTACAATCTTTGTTTTTTTAAAGATTCCTTCAATTTGTTCATCAAGAGTTAATCCTTCATCCTCTCTCTTCTGTCGCTGCTGGAAAGAAAATTGCATCCACAGACGAACTCTCTTTCTCTGTCTGCTGTCTTGGGCCTGTCCATGAAGTTTGATTGTGAGCTCTGCCAGAAGTTTAACCAACCAACCCTCAGGTGACTCAATAAGGCTCTCAAAAAGTTCCTAATGGATCAACAGGTTGCCAGTTCAGGGCAGGGGTCTCCTGGGGTCCCGGCCTCTGTCACCTACCGGTTCTTCAAGCTCCCAGGCCTCCAAGGCATGAGACAAGTCCTGAAGGGGGGAGGGGTCACAAAAAAGATAGTTAAAGGTAACTTTGCCAGGTCTGATGCCCTTTCTCAAGACAAGGGACTGGCTCTGTTAACTGGACATGCAGGATGCTTACCTGCACATCTCAGTCGTCCCTCTTCATAGGAAATTTCTTTATTTCGCATTTCACGGCGGGCATTATCGGTTCAAAGTGCTGCCCTTTGGCTTGTCCTCTGTGCTACGAGTCTTTACCAAATGCTTAGCAGTGGTCGCAGCAGCTCTCAGAAGGAAGGGGACTGTGTGTCTTCCCTTATCTGGACAATTGGCTCCTGAAGACCCCATCCAGGAAATGGTTTTTGCTGACTCTGGAGCAAACTGTCCAGCTCTTCCACTCCCTGGGCATCAATGTCAATCTGCCCAAGTCTGTTCTGTTATAGTATATAGGGGTGGTTCTGAACTCTGTACAGGAGCAAGCCTTCCTGTCCCAAAACAGGGCAAAGTGCCTCATAACTTAAGCTCAGGAAATTGCCCAAGGCCGGTACATTCCTGCCAGGGTATACCTTAGAATGCTGGGCCTGATGGCAGCTGCCATACCCACTGTTCCACTGGCCAGGCTCCATATGCATACCCTCCGGGTACAGTGGGACCAGCACACAGATGAGTTAGATCAACCAGTCCTGATCTCTTCCCCAGTACACAGAGTACTGCTGTGGTGGGTGGACCCCTTGAATCTGCTTCAGGGCATCCCTTTCCAGATCTCCTCCCCACATCAGACCCTAACCACAGATGCTTCAGGTCTGGACTGGGAAGTGCACCTGGGTCCCTTCCAGACCCAGGGCTCTTGGTCCAAGTGGGAAGCCTCCCTGCACATCAGTGCCCTGGAGATGAGTGGTGCTGTACACCATCTAGGCCTTTCAGGAACACCTTACTCCAGGTCAACTGCTGGTGCAGTCAGACAGTCCTGGCGTAGTATACTACATCAACAAGCAGAGGGGCACTGATTCGTACCCGCTTTACAGGGAGGTTATGAGAGTGTGGTACTGGGCGTTGGATAGGAGTCTCACTCTCTCTGTAGTCCATGTGCCAGGTGTACTAAACAGTCTGGTGGATAGTCTCAGCAGGACTCAGTGCAGCATACATTAATGAGAGCTTCTGTAATCCGATGCAGAATACTTGTTCGACAGATGGGGTCGTCCGGAGTTGGACCGTTTTGCGTCTTCACTCAATGCAAAACTGCCAAATTTCTGCTGTATTTCTCAGTTTACTCTGATTCAGTGGGTGCTAATCAAGGTGCAGATGGAGGGGGCCTGCATGATTCTGGTAGTTCCATTCTGGCCTCGCCAGATATGGTTCCCTCTGCTTCAGCAGAAAAACCTCCAGTCCCTCTTCCTCTTTGCAGGAATCTGCTGACCCAGGCTCATGGGACCCTGGTCCATCAACCTCCGATCCCTCCATCTGCATGCCTAGTTCCTGAGGACATAGCCATCACCAGGTTTGGGGTCTCTAACAGGGTGGCAGATGTCCTAGTGGCCGCCTGGAGTCTTCCCCTGCTGACCCTCTGGTGCCCAGGTCTGTTCCCGAACCCAGGTCGCCAGCATGGTGCCACCGGGCCGGCTTACCGTACCTTTGTAAGGGGCATCCTGCATCTGAAACCTCCAATCCGTTCCCCCTGTCCTGGCTTGGGACTTGAATTTTGTTGTAGAAGAATTGACCCGGTCTCCTTTTGAGCCAATCGTGACTTACAATTTATGCATTCTCTTTTGGAAAGCATTGTTTTTAGTTGCAATTACTTCTGCATGAAGAATTTCAGAGCTTCAGGCCCCCTGGTGCGACGAGCCTTATTTGATTTTTCACAAAGACAGTGCATCTGTGCACAAATCATAACTTTCTTCCTAAGGTGGTTTCAGAGTTTACACTCTATCCACCTTCCTTTTTATATTCCTGAATGTGCCAATCCAGGGGAAGCACAGCTCCATATGTTAGATGTGCGCAGAACTTTGAAGTACTACTTGCTTCGGACTAAAGAGTCCAGAAAGTCAAAGCAATTGTTTCCTTCGCCACAGGTAGAGAGGGCGTTTTCAGTTTCTAAGCAATGTTTATCCAAATGGTTGGCAAAATGCATTGTATTCTGCTACAACAATTACGGCAAAGAACTACCTGGTGCTGTCAAAGCTTATTCCACCAGAGGAATGGCTACCTTGGTGACTTGTTTAACAAGGGGTCTCAGCCACTGACATTTGTGCAGCTGCCACCTGGAATACAGTCCATACTTTCACCAAGCACTACAATCGACATTGCCTCAAGAGCCCTTGCAGGTTTTGGCAGGGCTGTGTCACAGGGACTCCTGTCTTAAGTTTATGGAGAGCCCTCTTCCCAGACTGTCTGTTATGGACTTGTAACTGCTTGGGACTCGTTCTTACAGTGTTGCCTGATGAATGAGATGCCCCCGAAGAAGATGGAACAGTTACGTAAGAACTTAACGTAACAGTAGATCTTGCTTTGAATGGGAGCTCTTGCAGCAGGTTACACCATAAGGACTGAAGCCAGCAGGTGCCAGGACCCTACAGAAAACTTTTAGCATAGCAGTCAGCAGTGGTGGACCACCCCCTGACATCGGCCCACCTCTGTCAGCCAGTGGTATAAAGGGGGGTGGTCCCCCAGCCCTACTCCAGTTCTTTTCCCACCATCGACCTGTGCACATTGGCTCCATGGACTCCTGCTGCACTAGTTGACCGACATTGCTCATGCAATGTACAGCGTTTTATTTTCAAATTTACTTAATTCTGTTTTTCCTCTGTATGTCTCCTCTGTCTTATTCCGTCGAGCGGCGCCAGTCCAGGTGTGCCTGCGGCAAGCAAATTCCATCCAAGGATGGCCATTTGGCCTGCATCTTCTGTCTGGGCCCAGACCACAACACAGAGGCCTACCAGCATTGCTTGAAGTTCAACAGCAGGACCAGGATTCGCCACCAGAAAGCCCTTAAATCCTTCTTGCTAGAAAAACAGCTTGCTGCCATGAACAAAGAGATCCAGGGTATTTATTTATTTAAGTCTAGGATTACAAATACCTTTGAGCCTTGGCTCTTTTACAAAGGTTCCACGTCAAGAGAAATACAAATTATTGGGAACATCAAGACAGACATTACAACAATGTGGACATTGCAAACAAAGTACAGATTAATACAATTCAAGGGTAGCATTGTAAGCAAGGCAGCCAGCGGCATTTGTCAGAGAAAATAAACAGATAAGAAGTGCCAGAATCATGGGGAGAGGGAAGAGGGAAGAGGGAAGGGGGGGGAAGGAATGTAGGAAGGGTGGGGAAAAGTTTCTCTTCCCCTGTTTCAGGGGCCTCAACTTCTTTGGGTCACCATAAGGAGAAGTTGTCTGGGAAATACCACCATAAGAAGAAAGGACAAGTCCCGCTCAGACTCCTGGTCCCCGCACTAGTGTGGCACCAGTTCTGGGTCTTTTTCCCACGGGAGATCGGACTCTGCCCACCATGCAGCTCTCACTCTGGGCTCCTGGTGGTTAGGCCTGCTGCCCTTATCCTGACATTGGGTGCAGGCTCTTCTGTGTCTGGGGCTTCTTACTCAGCCCTTCAGCCCCTGAAGTTCAGGTCCTCAGCCAGGTGGCTTGGCCGGTTCTTCCTCAGGTGGCAGGTCTTTACCTGTAGTCCGACCGGCCACGGCATCCACCAAGTCCGCCTCAGACTCCAGAGCGGACTCCTCTGAGTGATGCTGGAGGAATGCGCTCACCTCCCCCAGGAGAGTGATGCTTCTGCCCTCCTCAGGACTTGGCTCCCCTCAGCGGACCTCGCCTAAGCTGATGCCGGACGCTACTCCAGACCGGCACCAGCACATGCCCATCCCCTCAACACCGGCCTCCCCAGCATACATTCCAGTGACCTCCCAACCCATGTCACCAGACTCTCATACATCACCGACTAACACCTGAGGGCCCGTCTGACCAGTCGACGGCACCGGATGACCGCACTCCAGGAGAACCTATGCCAGCTACCCCTACCCCACAAGGGTTACCGACGCCTGGTCCATCTTCCCCACCACCGGGTGCTCCCCCCTGAGCCCAGGATCCCACTATTGGATGTCAAAGAGCTTTTCTTGTCCTGGTGGAACACTATTAAGGGCGATCTCCCACAGAAGCCTTCCTCTCTCTCTCTCTCCCCACTAGGAGCCTCACGACTTCCAGAGGTTCCCCTCCCCCAACAACCTTCCCTAAATCCAAGGAGCCTACCCCCCAGCCTAGGGAAACAACCCTGCAGCTGGATGGCTTGGAATGAGGTCGTGGCCTTAAGGGTAGGAGGCACCATTCCTCATCCAGGCCTTCAGATAGGCACAGACACCGCTCTAGAGGATGCGGGTCCTGGCATTCCTCTCCCAGGTCATCTTTGGATCCTAGCTGCAGCTCTTACTCCTCTTCTAGATCTTCCCTTTCAGTGGGTGCTCCTTCGCCTCTGGATACTAAAGACTTCCCCAGGTACCCATCTGACAAACCATCTTTTATGGACATCATGCACCATATCCAAGCCAATATGGGGTGGGACACAGAAGATCTGGATCCAGAAAGACGACGTCTGGCTAAGTCCATCCATCAGAAGGATCCTAAGCCCATTGTGGTACCTCCTTTGGTCGACACCTTTCAAGATGTCACCAGGATTGCCTGGAAGCATCCTTCCACTTTCTTGGAACTGCCCAAGAAGTCTGACCACCTCTTCAGGGCCCCCAGGGATGAACCTTTTTTGGGAAACAACCCCTGGCAGATTCCATGGTGATCACAGCTGCTCACGATTGGTCTAAATGGTCCAGGCACTTGAGCACCCAACTTGCTGACCGGGAATCAAAGCAGCTGGACGAGCTTGGCAAAAAAGTGTATGCCTCTGCCACTTGTACTGTTTGCTTCCCGAATGTTCTAACTTGTATGATCCAGTAGGGAGGCAGTATAGCGCAGTGATTTAAGACTGTGAGCTGCAAATCTGGTGACATCCAGCAGACCAGACCTGGGTTTGAATCCCACAGCTTCCACTTGCATACTGCGTGACCCTGAGCAAGTCACTTAACTTCCCTGTGCTCCCAGGTCACCTGTAAAAAAAAAAAAAAAAAAAAAAAAAAAACTTTCAGCTTAGTGTGCTACTCCTGGTTAAACAACTAAATAAAAAAAATATATATATATATATCAGAATGCCCTCTGGGATCAGAGCATGGAGCTTGCAGGCCTTGCCCCGATGTTCCTTTGAAGGCAGAGCTGCTCAACCTTTTAAAGTCTGGGTCGGACGTTGGCACCCACATCCCAGTGCTCTCCTTATGATTCTGCTAACACTGCCACTACAGCTGGGCCTATAGGTGCCTGCATAAAGATATTCCTGGCTCTGGGTCTCGGGGTTCTCTCTGGACATCCAGGTGGGCATTATAGATGCCCACCCCCTTCAAAGGCCCGGTCCTTTTTGGCAAGGAATCTGAGAAAATCCTTACTTGCCTTCAGGACTCTGGCAAGGCTATCCAGTTGGTGCACACCATGTACTGCTCTAACCAAAAGCAATTCGGGCGTCGATCCTTTTGCTGCTCCTCTGGACAACAGTCCCGTGGACAGCAGCAGCAAGGCGCCTTCAAATGAAAGGCCACCTCTCAGATTCCAGGAGGAGCAGCTCCCAGAGCTGCCAAGTTCTTCCAGGCTGCTCTGCTTACCCCCAAGTGCCTCTGCCTGACTCCCTTCCCCCAGCTGAATCTCTGGGGGAGGCGGTGGGTCGTTTTTTCATCTAGAGGTATGGAGCAGGATAATGTCAGATCGTTGGGTTCTGCAATTGATAGAGAAGGGACATACTGTAGAATTCCTAGAGTTACCACCGGACAACCCTCCCCTGTCCTCCCACTATTCCCCGTCACACGCCATCCTCATGCAGGAGGAAATCCAGGCGCTTCTACACAAGCATGCTATAGAACCAGTCCCAGTGGCCCAAAGAAGGAAGGGCTTCTGTTCTCACTTTTTCTTGGTTCCCAAGAAAACGGAGGATTTGCTCCCCATCCTGGATGTCTGCAATCTGAATGAATACGTGGAGTACAAACAGTTCAGAGTGGTTACCCTTACAGGCCTGATTCCCCTTCTCCATCAAGGAGACTGGCTTTGCCCTTTGGATATGCAGGACACATACCTCTACATCCTGATCTCCCAGACCCACAGACAGTTTCTGCAGTTCCTTTTTCAGTGAAACCATTACCAGTTCTGAGCTCTGCCGTTTGGCCTGTCCTTGGCTCCTTGGTTCTTTACAAAGTGCTTCGTCCCCTACCTGGACGATTGGCTTCTCACAGCCCCACCAAGGAACAGCTGTTAAGCACCATGGCAGACACTTTTTCTCTGTTCCACATCCTGGGGATCACCTTTAACCCCACCCCCCACCCCCAAATGTCCTCCCCTTGGCCGAGCCAATTGCTCCAGTTCATCAGGGCAGTCCTGGACACCATCCAAGGCAAAGCTTTTCTGCCCCCAGACAGGGCAGAATGCCTCCAAGCTCACGCTCGGGCAGTATCCTTGTCTCGCCTGGTTCCAGCCAGGGTAATCCTTAGACTTGTGGGACACTTGCAGCAGCCATCGCAATTGTTTCATTGGCACAGCTGCACATGAGGGTGAGCCAGTGGATCTTGAGTACAGTGGGATCAACCCACAGATGACTTGGACCAGCCCATGAGTATCTGAGCCAGTTCAGCAGACTCTTCAGTGGTGGATAAATCCCCCCAACCTTTCCAGGGGAGTGCCCTTCCGAAGGATGCCTCTTCTCCAGTCTGACTACGGATGCTTTGGGCTAGGGCTGGGGAGCCCACCTTGCAGGCCGCTAGTCTCAGAATGTGGTCTGCTCTGGAGAAAACCCTCCACATCAATGTGTTGGAGATGAGGGCGATCCTCTATGCGCTGCGGGCTTTTCAGACAGATCAAACACTGGTCCACCTTCTCATCCAGACAGACATGTTGGTGGTCTTTTACATAAACAAGCAGGTGGGGACTCATTCGTATCCCCTCTGCAGGGAAGCCATAAGGGTATGGTACTGGGCCATCGAGTACCATCTAGAACTCTGTCGTGCATGTTCCAGGCGTCCGAAACACCTTGGCTGACAGCCTAAATTGGTCCCAGTCCAAGGCTCATGAGTGGGAGCTTCTACGATCAGTAGTGGAAGATCTGTTCAAAAGATGGGGTCGTCCTGAGTTGGACCTTTTTGCATCCCCACTCAATGGCAAACTGCCCCGTTTCTGTTCACTAGATCCAGGGCCTGTTGTTTGCTGGCAAGATGCATTGTCCCTTTGTTGGACAGTGAGATTCCTATAGGTGTTCCTTCCCGTTCCGCTAATCCAGAGAGTTCCTCTAAAATTACAATCAGAGGGAGCAGTCATGATCTTGATAGCTCCCTACTGGCCTCGACAGATTTGGTTCTCTGTACTCCAGCAGCTGGCAGTGCAACCCCCGCTTTCTCTGCCCCTGAGCTCGCACTTGCTCTACCAGGAGAGAGAGAGAGAGAGAGACTTAGTCCATCCGAACCTCAAGTTGCTGCATGCGTGGCTTCTGCAGACTTGGCTGTTATCTGGTTTGGGGTTTCTCCTAGAGTAGCGGATGTCCTTGTAGCCGCCAGGAAGCCCTCTACTAGGGCCACCTTATGCTGTGAAGTGGAAGCGGTTTTGCATCTGGGCTTCCACTCGCCACCTTGATCCCTTTACCTGTCCGATAAACTCTGTTCTCAAGTGCCTCCTTTCTCTGTTGGACTTGAGCCTAAGCTATTCTTCCATTAAGGTGTATCTGTCCACTGTTTCGTCATATCCTGCACCGATACAGGGCTAGGCTCTTGGCAATTGAATTTACCCCGCACCTTCCTGCAAGGTATTCTGCCCTTGAAACCTTCCATTTGGGATCCTGCCCCTCCATGGGATCTTTTATTTTGAAGAAACTTACTTTACCTCCCTTCGAGCCAGCCGCACACTGCAAGCTGCACTTTCTGTCATGGAAAGTGTTGTTTTTAGTTGCTGTTACTTCTGCTCCTAGGATTTCTGAGCTCCAGGCTCTGATGTGCAAAGAGCCTTATTTAGTTTTCCACAAGGACTGGGTGTCCTTATGGACCAGTCCTACGTTTTTGCCAAAGGTAGTGCCCGAGTTTACCCTTGATTAGGACATCCATCTTCCAGTTTGCTATCCAGAACATTTTAATCGAGGGGAGGCTCTGCTTCATACTCTGGATGTTCATTGGGTTCTTTGTTATTACTTGACTGGCACCCAGTATCTCAGGAACTCTGATCAGTTTTTGTTTGCCCCGAAGTCTTTAAGAGCGCCTGTGTCTAAGCAGACTTTGTCGAAGTGGTTGGTTCACTGCATTGTTCATTGTTATCAAAAGTATGACAAGCTATTACCTGGATCGGTTAAAGGCCATTCTGCCAGGGGGAGTCGCGGGGATGTCTGTGCAGCTGTCACCTGGAGTTTGGTCCACACTTTTATTGAGCACTACAGTTTGGCCATTGCTTCCAGGCAAAGGACAGGCTTCGGCCTTGCTGTCCTCCAGGGCCTGCTTTTGTAAGGATTTGTTACCCGTTTTCTCCACCCGTCCTTCATCAGGATTTGTCCTTGTACTGCTTGGGACTCTGTCCTTATGGTGTAACCTGCTGCAAGAGCTCCCACTCAAAGTTGGACAGTACAGTTATGTAAGAACTTACTGTAACAGTAGATCTTTGAGAGGCTCTCTTGCAGCAGGTGCTGCTTTCCTCCCTCCCTCCTTCCCCGGTATTTGCGTGCTTCAGGCTCAGCTACTATCTTTCCTTAGTTTGGGAACCTCTTCGATGTCGATTTTTACCTGTGCCAGGATCTCTGGTGGGAAATCTGGGATAGGGCTGGGGGACCGCCCCTTTTAAACCACTGGCCGACGTCTGAGGTGGGCCGACATCAGGGGGCAGTCCCATTCTGTAGACTGCTAGCTAGAAGTTTTCTGTGGGGTCCTGGTGCCTGCCGGCTTCAGTCCTTATGGTGTAACCTGCTGCAAGAGCTCCTCTCAAAGATCTACTGTTACGGTAAGTTCTTACATAACTGTATTATCTTCGAGGGGATCTCAGTCATCAGGTACGCTTTCCCTCCCATCATCCCCCTTCTTGGGGCTCCTGTCTAGGATCTGGCTGTCTGGGAATCCAGCTTTTCATTTAGGTCTGGGCACCTCTTGCGCTCCTCGGTCCCCTATGGCAAGAGCCTAGCTCCCTTAGTCTCTGGGGGGAAAAAACTGAGGAGGGAGCGGGGTCACTTACACCTTTATAGGGTTGGTGATGTCGACTGTGTGGGCAGCCCCAGTTGTACTGCTGAAAATCTTCTCTGTGAATTCCCCTTCACAGACGGCAAAGGTTTTTATGGTGTTACCTGATGACTGAGATCCCCTCAAAATATACTGTTACGGTAAGTTCTTACATAACTGTTCTTTTTCACACCAGATTTAAGTACTTTCAGTTACATTTAAATCCTGATGAAATTAGGAGGGTGCAATAGAGGCAACCATTGTTCATGCCTACAAACTACACAGGTAAACCGAATAAAAGGCTGAGGGGACCTTCCCTTTAAAATTGAAATTGGCCTCAAAGTGCAACTTCGGCCAAGGCTCATGAAACCCATGCCTTAGCTGCAAAAAATTAAAATGGTGCAGGAAAACATGCAGTTGTGATATAGGTTGGAGACACTTTAAAATGCGAATCATGCCTCCAACATACTGTACATATAGATATAGAAAACAACAAAAGTGCTGGAACATGGGTGCCGCCAGTTAGAACAAGTAAGCAAAAAACAAAAAAGGGCTCTTTCAAAACTGCACACAAACAAGGCAAAAGATAGTGCCAGGCTGCTTTTATTAAACGTTAGGGTGCACACAAAAACAGACACTCAGCATTTCGCAATTAAGCTTGCTCAGGAGTGTCTGCTGCCACCTAGATCGCACAATAAGCAATCTGCACTTAAAGGCGCGACCGTCAAATATCATGGATGTAATAAGTGTATCAGTGCTCAGAATAAAAATGTACAGAATACAATTCAATGACATTAAAAACGGCTTATTGTTCATGCTGTCAAGTTGATAAGCCCACAGGGGAAAGAACCCTTCTGTAAAATTAAAAAATTTTAATACCAAAGTTCAGTTACCTGATACAGCTAATTATTCATGCCAGTCAGTTACAGAAAGGGAGACATTTCAGTATGGTTGTTCAGTCCTGGAAAGGCAGTATCCTGCAGCCTAAACATCTAAATTTCCCTGCGGGATAACGGAAGATACAGATCCCCCTCCTCTAGGCCCAAATGAGTACTTTTTAAATCTACAATATTGTAACCAAAGTGGGACTTCCAGAGGAAACGAGGGAGAAGACCATTTAGGTTTGTTACATGGATTGCTCCTGCAGGCACTGAAATAAAATCTAGGCATTTTAACACACAGCTTCTGCAAAGCCTACAGGATCTCCCTCCAGACATTCGACACCCAGAGGGAACTCCCATGCACAGTGCTGTTGGTGACTGCCAGTGTCATGGAGACTGCCTCCTGAAAGCTTCCAGGGACTCTGAATCCTTAAACTATAATAAGGTAACTCTTCATCTTTTCCCTGACCTTTCCTATGCTACAAGAGCCTGCAGAAAGAAATTCAATGCAGTACGGGCCAGATTCCAGATCTTGGGAGTCATTCACTCCCTATTGATGCTGACTTGGCTACAGGTTCAGTATGGAGGGCATACATTCTAGTATTCAGACCCAGTGGAAGCTGGTGAAAAAGCAGAAGCAGTCACCCTTGAGTTTGAGACCACAGAACCCAGGATTCAGATGGAGCAATGTGAAGGAAGGACATTTTGCAAGTACTCTATAAAAGGCCCTATATGGACTGGGCCCTGGCTACCTGACTGAGCTCCTGACACCGGCAACCTCTGTCCGCTCCCTCCGCTCCTCGTCGAGGGGCCTCCTGGAAGTTCGCAGGGTCCAGCTCAAGATATCAGGCGACCGTGCCTTTAGTGTCGCCGGGCCGAACCTGTGGAACTCACTTCCACCTGCTCCAGAAGGCCCCTTCGACTGAGGCATTCAAACAGAGGCTTAAAACCCACCTCTTCCGCCTGACTTATTTGGAATATTTCCTTGCCCGACTATCTGAGAAATTACTGTTACTTTGGATAAGCTGTGATTATGAATTTTAATACCGTATAACTATTTTAATGATTTGCATTTTTTACTTGTGGTGTTTTTTATTGTTAGGCGCCCAGAGCCTCCGGGAATGGGCACCATAGAAATAAAATTTGCCTTGCCTAAATGCGCTATACCCAGTAGCATACTTGGTATCAGAACGGAGATATCCTTTATGTTTAAAAGTTAGACAGTGTTCTCATAAGTTCTACTTGAAGTTTTAGTGGTTGACTTTACTGTAACTTCTGTTTAGTTCATGACACTTTCATCCAGCCTCCTTGAGTGGACTTTAATGGCTATGTTGTGGTGACTGAGTCAGGGAGTTTTGTGCCCTGGCTAATGGCGGTCACCACATGGCATTGGAAGAGCTGAAAAGGTGCTGCCTCGTAGAGTCAGGGAGGATAGCTCTAAGATACTTGACCTCACCAGTTGCAAAAATTATGAATAATGTTGCAAGTTAATCTTAACAGGGTCATACAGCTCTAAACTAAAGTTGTGTTTCCTACCACAGACCTATTTCTTACTTGGTACCCTTGTTGATAGCTGATAGTTATTAAGTGCAAGCTGATTTCTGTAGAGTAATGTATCTTAATGTTTGTAGCATAACTCTGATGTACAGGTTCTTATCTGTAAGTGCTACCCTTGTTATGGAAAAAAATATGTTCAGAGTTGGGGTCATATTAACACGGGATGTTGAATCTTACCATGTTTGGGCTGAATATTTTCATACTGTCCTCCAAAAGTCTCCGGGGGGGGGGTGGGTGTAGCTAATGAAGGACTTGCACTGTGTTTACTATGAACTTAGGAATTTACCCTGTATCCATAAGCAAAACTGTATAGGCTGCAGTATTCTGTATACATTTGATGCATATGCACTCAGTGTGGTGCCTTATGCGATTCCCCTTTTTGTACAGCAATAAAATATAATTAACAAACAAAAACAAAAGGGTAGGGGCCAGTACACAGCCCTTCATAACTTTATCAGTGAGGCCATTTTCAGACAGCTCTCCACTAATTGCAGTTCTGATTTTTATGCCACTAGCCATGTAACAACTTCGACTGGTTTTGTATGCTACTGTGTCATTACTTCCTGATGGCGAGGCGGCACGTGAATCCTGAATTTGTTTTCGGTGATCCTCTGCCAGCATTCCTATAAAGGGCTAACACAGCTGCTACCTGGCACAAATTGTGAGTAAACTACTGCTCTGTGTCTGGTTGCGCAACCAGACAGAGGCAGAAAAGGAGATGATAGAACAGACCCTTGCGTTTAAACTTTCTGCATAACAAATGGGGCAGGGCCTTATTCAACCCTGTCACACTCTGCTTAGAGATTGGTGGTGCTGTACTTTTTTGATGCCGCATTAGTTTATGGTCACAGCATGCCGTGCAGTTGGGCAGAGGCCGCCTCTTGTTCCTACTGATATAACATACGTTAGAGTACTAAAAGATTTCAAAGCAGACTAGGGCTTCAGCCTCAGATATATGTTTACAGACAACTTCGATATACAGTTTATGAACCTGGAAGCAAGAACGGCATCCTGCAGCACCTAGTTGAGATGCAGTAAAGGCTACTGGGAGAAAAAAAATGGAATAGTGACATGTATCCTGCCACTGCTGTGAATAAAATAGCAGTGGCCAAATATTGCTGTAAGTATTATTTCAGACACGAACACCCCAATTGGCACAAGCACTATTGGAATACATTTCCACTGTTTAATTCACATTTCTTTTTTTTTTTTTTTAACACTTATATTTTATTGAAAGTTTTGTAGTACATTCAGTACAGTGTTAGTCGCGGTAATTTGCCTGTACAGAGTATAATTTCTCAATAGTATCCATCTCGGAGGAGAACACAATGTACTATATCTTAAACTAGTTAACACAGAGGACCAAGCAAAGCATGAAAGGGGGATAATACTTGTAGGTAGGGCCACAGTGACCTATGGGGACCATCCGTAGGGTATTCTGGGCTAAGAGTAAGCTTACTATCCTGGGCTAGCTGGAGTCAATCTTACCTACGTACCCACCCTCCTAGTATTAAAGGAATCATTTCCGGTCTGTGTGAGGCAATCTGTAATTACAAGGGGGTCCATCTGTTCAAAATGATAATGGACCTATCTTGCAATCTGTCATCTCCTCCATCCTGTAAATGTCATAAAGTGTCCTTCCATTGTTTGAGTGTTGGTGGGGTTGACTGTAGCCATAGTCTTGTGATCACTTTTTTAGCCGCTATTAAAAGTATACTCAGTAAATTTGTATGTTGCCACTGTTTAAAATGAGGTGGGAAAGTAGAATTACTGTGCTAGAAGTTAGAGGCCCCAATCCTGGGAATAGTGTCAAATGCCTGCCGAACTCCTCTCCAATACTGGGAAAGTACTGGGCAGGACCAGAAAATATGAATGTACGTCGACACTTTACATCCACAGAGTCTCCAACAGGACGAGTCTCGCGTAGAAAGATACTTGGCAGTAATTTGTGCGGTTCAAAAGTATCTGGTTACTGCCTTCCAGCCATATTCCTCCATTCGTAAGAACCCATGGTCTGATGTCTGCGCCAGATCTTACTCCAGTCCTCGGGAGTTAACTCTACTATCAACTCAGCTTCCCAATTTAACTGTACCTGTCCATCAAGTTGGAAGGGGGAATCTGTTAATACTTTATAAAACTGAGAAATAAGATGCTCAGGGCTAGTTTCCAAGTTAATTTGTGGGAGAATGTGAAATAGCGGTGGAAGAGTTAAGTCAACTGACATTCCCATTGTGTGGGTTAGATAATGTCGAATCTGTAAGAATCTATAAAAGTCAGATTTTGCCAAGGTGAAGTCTACCTGTAATTGTTCAAACGGTTCCATTTTGATAGAATTGGTATGTATGTTTAAGTCGCTTCCTAAACCAGCTCTTAAACCCATGGCCCATTTGTGCTGAGGGAAAACTGCTGTCCAGGGCCAGAATCCCCACCCATCTAGCCCACATTTTGTTTCCAGATCTCTTCCAAAATGTCCTCCAACAGCGTACTAGGTCTGCTATGTACTTAAAGCATTCCCCACGACCCTTGAAACTACTTGGCTGGAAGAGGATGGTGCAGTCTTAATGGATGGGAGGATACAGCTCACTCAACCTGCACCCATAAGGGGGTCAATGTTCCAAACTCAGACCAGTGCATTAGGTGATTAAGTAGGGCAGCCATTGCATAGTTTGAAAAATTAGGTAAGGCAAGTCCACCCCTAGCCTTTGGCAGCTGTAACTTCCAAAAAGCTACCCTAAGGCGCTGTCCTCTCCAAAAGTAGGCTGAAATTGGTCTATTCCATTTGAGGAGAAATCTGAGGGAAAGTGTTACCTTGAATTATATTAGGGATGAGCTCTTTTAGCCAGTCCCTAAATGCAGGATCTCTCAGTAATGAAGTATTAAAATGCCAGAGTATGTTTTTGTGTTCCTTTGCCATAGTCAATTCCAAGATTGGCACATGGTCTGAAAGGCCCTGAAAGGCAAATATTCTTGATCTCCAAGTCATGCATTCACTCTCAACACAGAAATAGTCGAGCCTAGAGTAGTGCCTATGGACATGTGAGTAAAATGTGAACCAACTGGCAGAAGGGTGCAAATAGTGCCAAGCATCCACAAGACCCATTTCCTGCAGCATTCTACATAGATGTCTCTGTCCCGGCAAGGAGGCAGAAGTATCTAATGTTGGATGTAATAAACAATTGAGGTCTCACTCAAGGATAAGGGTGCCCTGTTTGTGGGTAACTATGGCGTCTACTGGTTGCTAGATAGTGGAAGCATCACTACCTAGGGTATATAAGTGCTGCAAACAGTCAACTGGTGACCATTTGTAGTACCTGAGGCTACAACAAGTCTGCTCTCTGTATCAAGAGTAGTGATGTGTCATAATGAAAGGGGAATTCTGAGGTATCAACCCCACCACCGTCTTCGGCCATGTCTGTATGCAGACTCCACTATCTTGGAAAAACCAAATTTCAGTAGCTTTTGGTATTCTGTGGTAGTTAGGTGAGTCTCCTGTAATAACAGTAGATCTTAATTCATATTTCACTATTCCAGTTGATTTTTACAGCAGCCTTTGCTGCTGCTTGATTAGGTGCAGTGGGGTGCTGAACTTCAGGAATCCAATCTTCACCATTGGTTCCCGTACAGGTCTGGGTCTGGAGGCACTGTGACCACGCATGGACAAATTTTTGTTTGGTATGAGAGAGCTGATGTCTGCTACTTGAGCATGGCACCTCAGGGGTTGAAATTGGCACTGGCCCACCAGCCAAATGCTGGTACACATTGTATCATGCTAGTAAGATTTTCCTTTAACTAGCCCTGTAGGCCTGTACTAAAGAAGGCAACACTTCAATAAATACACCAGCTGGGCCAGTGGAAAAGTCTGTGGGGCTAGTGGAGCCTTAGTGGGGGCCCTGCTGGCTAGGGGCTGCAAAACTTAATTTCGGCCCCTGCACCTGTGCACCTGTATATGGCATCGTGTGCCAGCCGTAATCATTGCCGGCTCCCTCATGCACCTCTCTTCTGTTCTTGTCATCAAGTGTACACAGTGGGAGCGACAGCACCTTACTGAATTCACTGCAACTATTTAAAAGTGTGTCAACTCTGTTTATTTCTTCACGGTGCCTTCTCTGTTTATTTTCTTTCCACAATGCTGAAGTCCGAGAAGGGGGCTAAGTCTAAGAAAGTCCTGCGGTTTCCCATTATGTGTTGGTGCCCATGTGAGATGCTCATGGCTATGACTGGCTGTAACAGGGTGCGTCCCTGCCACTGTAGTAGGACCCCTTGAGTATATTCGGTTGCAACATATATATATATATATATATATATATATATATATATATATATATATATATGTCCATTAAAATTATCCCTTTCTTTCCGTCTGAGACAGGCCACTTCTAGACAACCCTCTGCTTCTCTTTCACTTTCTTTTCTCTGCCTTCCATGGGTCTGTATAGTTGGAGGTCAACGTGCAGTGACCTCGAGCTCCCAGAGAGAATGGGACAATAAAATAGAATGGTAATGGTTATAGCTATAGCTCTATAGAATGGCTGGCTATTTTAGCTAGAATGAAAGAAATGTATTGTATACTGTAAAGCACCCTAATCAAAAGGGATACAGAGGCTATTTAGTGTATAGGCAGAGAAAGACCTACATGACTAGCCTGTACATTAGTATTTATTGCAAAGTGGCAAATCCCTTTTATTTTCTGTAACCCTGTTGCCGCTATGGAAATGTTAGAACCTGTACTGAATGCTGCAGTTTATCTATTGGATGCATCATGTTGCTGTTAAACTGTAGTTGCATAGGTAGAAATTAAAAGGAACCCTGTTAAAACCGTAATGCAGTGTTGATTTCCGCTATACGGCCAGTGACCCGGTCTGGAACGGACTCGGTAGCTGGAGGGCTCGGCTGGGAGAGGAGGATCGAGCGCCAACGGCTGCCTCTCCTCTGGGAGGGAGGGATGCTTGTCCTGCAGCTTTACCGCCACCTGGGTGACCACGGGTGGAGGTGCAGCGGGACTGCATAGAAGGGAGGGAGGACGTGGGCCGGAAACCGATAGCAAGCGCATGTCGTGCAATGCCCCTAGGTCTCCCCAGAGTGCTCACGTCCTGTGGGAGGAGACAGAAAAACGGAAAAAGGTGCCTGGCGTGGAGGACGTAGACGGGACCCGACTGCCCCAGATAACCCATAATCGGTCTACCGATGGATGCCGCAGATGGACCACCTGACACACACCTGACACACACTAATGGACTGGAGGGGGTTAACCGGGATCCTCCCCGACCGGGGGGGGGGGTAGGCCGAGGCAGCATGGAGGTAGGTCCAAGCGACACCACGGTAGATACCCGGGGAGGGACTAGGGGAGTTCAGTCTAGGGATTCCCAGAAGAAGTTCCACCACGGCAGAGAGAAGGGGGATAAAAAAAAAAAAGGAACCCTGTTGTAGTAATGCCATATTAGGTTCCAGAGCTTAATTGTAAGAAGCAGCGATCACCCTTTACTTAGCTGCACCAGAGATGAACAAAAAGGGTGCAGAGCGAGTATTAGGCATGCTGTCTAAGACAGGGAGAGCTATACAGCAACACGTAGTGGCCTATGCAGAGGAAAGTGAAAATGTCAGCCAACGCCTTGACATTTCAGCTGTCAGCTTGACATTTCAGCCGAAAGTACATTGTCTTGCCCCAACTTCGGAGAAAATGCCCTGAAACACACGGCTAGCTTTGTGCTACACGAGCTAGAGATGTAGGATAAAGTTTTTTTTCTTGATACCCTAGGGTAAATATGAAAGGTTAAGGGATATTGTATTGCATAATGAAGATTACAGCATGGGAAACTCTAGCATACTAATAAACCTGACACAAACACAGCTAGTCAAAACCTACAGACTAGAATACTGAAAGGGGGTAAGGTAAACACAAACCTTTTAGCCAGTTATTTAATTAAATGAAGGGCCATGATGATGCTTGGTCACCTGACCCAGGTAGGCGGGTATAAATAGTACTGCCTGAGCAGATGGGTGTTGGATAGGGTCAGTGTCTCCTGAGTGTAGGTGAAGGACTAGGAAAGTCCTGTGCTGCACTAAGGTGAAAATTGTTTACAAGTTTGTTTTAAATTGTTTTGATTTATTTTTACTTTACATGGTGCAAAGCTGTTGTTTATGATTACAAAATAAACATCCCACTTAGAAAGAGTGGGTTGCACCAAAAATGTTGTTTTTGTGTCCATCTGTATTTCCCACACCTTTACACGGACCAGCATCAGTGCTGTGCAGCCTGCCTTGGTCTGGAGTATGACATGATGAGGTGGGGTTCATCCCACCAAACTTTTGTAGGTAGGTGCCGCACATGTGCGGCCAAGGCACGGATGCTAAGCCTTTCTCCTGGGCCTCTTCCTGGGACCTCTGGTTCCAAGGATGCTTGGGTCCTCCTTGACCTCACTATGCTGAGGTGTCAGAGGCTCGGGTGGGCTTGGTGGACAGCCAGCTCCTTCTGGGCCTTGGGCAGCAGACATCCCCAGTGGTGAGGCTGAAGCTACACGCTCTGTCTATGACTGTGGACAGCTCAATGCCATCGTCTGATGTTAGTTATGCTGTTTTCACTGTTTGGGGTACAACCAGGACCACTGGAAACCGGGGATCCCAAAGGCACTCCTGTTTCACTCAGTGCACACAACACAAATTAGAATTACATTTTTATTTACAAGAAGTGTGGTGTTCATATATCTGAAATACAAGAAAAAGTCTTGGAGATCCTCTGGGTTCCAGTTGTCTTGGAAGCAGAGGTGGCAGTGTACCTGAATGGTATTCCAAGCAAGCCTGTGTTCTAATCCCAATTAGGGTACTAATTGTTTCTTTCTTTCTTCTAAACTGTATTTCAAATGTATGCATGCCACACTTCTTGTAAATAACAAAATGACTATTTAGATCCCAGTTTAATGTTTTTGGAACAGTCATTTGCTATAAATTAGCAGAATTAAACGGTTGTGTAATTGTCCATATCCAAGTAGGCCTTTTATTTGTTTTTGGTCAAGTGCCTGTTTATTCTCATACATGAGTACGTTCCTGATGTAGAAATGTCTCATCCGACAGTGTAATGGAATTCATGTAATAAAACTTTGTGTTGTAGATTGCTCCAGCTGAGGGACCAGATGCCAAACAAAGGATGGTGATAATCACAGGGCCACCAGAAGCTCAATTTAAGGTAAAATGTAGACCCACCATTCCAACAGAAAATGGTATTTTTCACTTGCCATCATAGAGCTGGGTGGTATTCTATCATGCTCTTAGCTGATGTATGTTGGTGTGGGCAGTAGGCAGTTAACCACCATAACAGACTGAATATCAGTGTTAGTTTCACAATTATTACAGTATGAGGGTCTTTGGAATGTTGTCCCATTTACATGATCAACCATGTTGGGACAGCAGTAGTTCAGTAACATGTAGACATATTTAAATCATAATGACACATGGTTATAATTAAATTTGCAGTAAATAAATTGCGCAAATGAGCTTATAAGATTATTAATTATAACTGCTCTTTGTGGATTGAGAAGGAAATACTGGTGTGCTGCTGTGTGCCGCATAAGATTACAAACAACAAATAATCACTTACCGCTTGTTTAAATATTTCTGGTCTATTGGTAAACTTACCACGGAAGTTTTCCGATGTACTGCTAAATACGCCACTTGGCAAATACTTAAGACAGTCAGTGCTGTTGTACCAATGTTGTGACATACTAACGATAGTACAACAGCTTACTGACGTCACAACGATGGTACAACAAGAATAGTAAATTATGGATTTTGACCGAATATAATGTTCACCATACACTATAAGAATTATAGTAGCATTTAGTTTGTACTTGGTTTGTGTTGGATTCCCATAATTTATTTTTTTTTTTTAAATTCAAGTTTATTGAAGATACGGGCAGATAGTTATTTCATCTTTTGCTTTACAGGCAGTTTCTATTACATTCAAACAACATTCAGTTTTATTCAGGCATAATACATCTTCAACATTGTACATATCAGTTAATTATAACTTCTTAATCTTCTCAGAGATCAGGTCTCTTTTCCAGATCTAAGGCCCCCTTTCTATCCCTCAGCTGGTCCTGGTATTATCTATCTGTTGGAGGTTCCTCATTCGAGGGGCCCCCACCTGCCCAAGTCTCTGTTCCTCAGCTGCTGCCAGTGGGTTTGCATCAGTCTGCCCTGGGGGCTCCCCAAACCATATCCATCTGGTCCATCTATTTGTGTATAGTGAAGGTTTGAAATTTATTTTATGGGTTAGTTCCTCCATGTCCTGGATCTCAGCTACCACCTTGCACCAATTCGCCAGTGTCTGGGCGGTCCGCTGTAGCCATCTCCTTGTTATTGCCTTGTGGGCAGCAGCCACCAATATATTCCACAGGTAGATTTGGTCTCTGCCTCTTATTCCTCTGGGGATCAGGCCTAGCACCAGATGCTTAGGATTTAGTGGCTCTTCTAGGGCGAAGGTTGCCCAAAGGCCCACTCCACCCCCCTCCAAAACTGTGCCAATTCTGTGCAAAGGCCTAGGACATGAAGGTGTGTCGTCCGTTCCTCCCCACACCCTCTCCAGCATCCTGGGCTATGTCCCGTGTCCCATTTGTGCTGAACTACCGTAGCGATCAAAAACCTCGCTCTAATCCTCCACTCAAAGTCTATCTCTGAGTGTATGTGGTTCGATGGGCCTGAAAAAAGGATAGTCCCCAATCTTCTTCTGATAGCTGCTCCTCCTCCTATCTATTTTTGAGGGGAACTGAGCTCCCTCCTCCTCTGTTCGTAAGTGCCCCATATGTAGAGGAGATATGTCCTCTCTTTTTTATGGGAGCCTAGGATCTCTCCAATCGCTTCCTTGAGCTGTGAGTGCTCTACTGTCAGTCCGTATTTTTTTTTTTTTTAGTATTTTGTATGTAATTTCTAAGTTGTAGGCATCTATAGTGGTCAGAATGTCTCAGTTGAAATTGCTGTTTCACATCAGCAAATTCTCTGACTGTTACTATCTAACAGCTGCCCTAGGGTGTGTTCAGCCCGAGCCTACCCCATCTCCTGAAGGTTGGATCTTGCCTTGCCGGTTCAAAGTCACCATCCCGGCCAGAGTTCCCTCAGGCATTTGTGTTTTACCCATAGTCTATGGACTGCAGTTAGAGTGTTCCGGACTGAGTTCAGTGCTGTGTTTGTCTCTGTCCGGGGTCTGGGTGTGAAAACACTCGCCTCCAGAGGAGCGCCCTCAGTAACTGACCTTTCTATGTCCCTCCAGAGGGCATCGTACCCTGTCGAAGACCGTAGGAGAGCATGTCGCAGATGGGAGGCTAGATAATAGTTCTCCCAAGTTTGGCACAGCTCGGCCTCCATGTGTCTTTTTGGCTTGGAGGACTGAACATTTTTGATCCTTGGTTTCTTGTTGGCCCAGATGAACTTAGTGTTCTTTGCCAGATCTTAAATTGTTCCACAGATATTTTAACAGGGAGACACTGAAATAGGTATAGAACCTTGGAAGGACATTCATGGTGACCGATTCCATGCGTGAGTGTTGGGGAAGGTTCAGGAGCTCCCACTTTGATATCTTGTTTAATTTGGATATAAAGAGGGTCAGAGTTGTAGGTAAATAGGTGACTTGGGTTTTTCAGTATTTGGGTTCCCTAGTATTTCATTTTAGGAATGAAATAGCATTTCAAAGAAGATTGAAACTGTGCTGCACGACAGTATTTTCACTTATTCAAAGTGAAGTCACTAAAGCATCAGCACCAGGCCTGCTCAGCAAAGCCCCTAGCGCCGGCTAAAGGGGCCCCTTTGAAGGCAAGCTGCTGAGGCGCTAGGGCTTTGCTTTTGTTGGTGCATTTACAGATTGCTGAGTGCTGAATTTCTACTTTGAATAAATTTGAAAAGTACTATTTGTACTATGCAGCACAGTTTCCAGTGCCATCCTTCTTTGTAAGCGCGGTTTTTGAACATTTGTAACTTTGAGGATTTGCCTTGCTTACAACGCAGCCTTTGGTGTGGTTGAGTGCAGGTATTCCTCTTTGAAATTTCTATTTCATTTTAGGGGAGGTCCACTTAGGAGGTAGTAGCTCTTTGATTATATTGGAGGGAATGTAAAAGAATTTTAGAATCCGTTTTATTTTTATTTGGGGAGTATCCAGATAATCTGCCAAATCTGTTAGAGGTCCCAGACTTTAGGAAGGGAGTCCTCCGGATTTGTCATGTAGAGTAGGACATCATCTGCATATAATGAGTTTTTATGTTCTTTCTCATGCACAACAAAGCCCATGATGGCGGGGTCCTCTAATTTCTTTTGCTAGAGGCTCGAGATAGATGGCAAACAGTGGGGACATAGGGCAGCCCTGTTGGGTGCCACTGCCCAGTGCAAACCTTTGAGAGACACCGCCATTGATCTTTACATAGGCCTGGAGGTTGGCATAGAGAGATTTAACTGCTGCCAGAAAGGGGCCCAGGAAGCCCATCCTCTCCAGAACCGCAAATAGGAACCTTCAGCCAACCCGGTCAGATGCCTTCCCGTCATCTAGTCTGAGAAGGCACGCAGGGGTGCGGTGTTATTTATCAAATCTGTGATATTAATTGTCCTTCTTACCCCCTCCTGGGCCTGCCTCCCCACAACAAATCCTGTCTGGTCTGTTTTCATTTATCTGTGCCACAAGAGGATTTAGTCTGGCTGCCAATATGGAAATAAAAATCTTGTAATCTACATTTATCAAGGAGCTACAGTTTTTAGGGTCTTTCCCCTTTTTAGTATTAGTTTGGTGGCATAGTTCCATGATGGTGGAACCGGGTCACCGTCCAACCAGATCCGGTTGAAAAACCCTCTCGCCAGCGGTGTTATTTCTGGGGCAAAGGCTTTGTAGAACTCCCCACCGAACCCATCTGGTCCGGGGCATTTCCCCGGTTTAGATTTTTAATTGTGGCAGTAATTTCAGTTGTGGCAATTGGGGCCATCAAGGATTGTGCCTGGGCTTCTCTCAATTTCGGGAATCCCAGGTCATCCAGGAATGTTGTAGTGTCTGCTGCAGGGGCAAGCTGTTCCTGTTTACACAAAGTTCTACAGTATTTTACAAAAGACTCTGTTATTTGCTCCCATTTGTGTTTAAGGGCTCCTGAGGCTGGGTCCTTTATGCTTGTAATAGTTGCCCTAGCACACCTTTGGTGAAGGCGAAATGCCAGCTGCCTGGCAGCTCTGGCCCCCCCTCATAATATTACTGTTTCAAGTAATGTAATGCTTTTTCTGTCTCTAATTTATTTAGTTGCTGTATTTTATTTCTGACTATCTTGATTTCATCACCCCTGTCTTTTTCCCAGTGTTTTCTGTTGTATCTCCAGTGATCTCAGTTTCAGAATGAGATCCTGCTTTTGTTTTTGCCTTTCTTTTTTCTTATGATGAGCAAGGGAAATTAGTTTCCCCCGACCATGGTTTTAACCGTGTACCAAAGGATCTGGGCTGAGGTCCCTGGTTTATCATTTATTTCTAGGGTCTGTGTCATTACTTTTTTAATCTCTTTATTTCTGGGTTTTTTTAGAAGGTTTGTGTTTAGTCTCCAGTGTGTAGGTTTTTGGGGCAGCTGGAGGTCCAGATCTAGGTATGTAGGCTGGTGGTCAGACAGTGTGGCCGTGCCCACCCACACAGAGTGGCAAAGGGGTATGTCATTACTGTAGACAAAAAAAAGTCAAGTCTGGAATATAGCTTGTGCCTGGGGGAGAAGTAGGTATAGTCTCTCAACCTCTGGTATTTTTCTCTCCAAATATCTACCATCCTGCATTCCAGCAGCAATCTAGTACATTAGTGGCCACCCTGCGCTCCATAGTGAGAATGCCAGTGGTAGTCTAGTTTCCTACTGAGGACCAGGTTCCAGTACCCCCCCACCACCACTAGAATCACCCTAGCCTTGTGGCCTCCAGTTGTAATCGTTCTGAGTAAAAGGTGGTTGGAGAGTTGGGAGGGGCATAAACGTTAACTAGGATAATCCAGGCATCCTGTACCCTCCCTACCACTACTATATATCAGGCGGCAGGGTCTGAAATTATTTCTGTTTCCTCGAAAGGGAGACATTCAGATAGAATTATGGCAACCCCTCTTTTCCTTCCTTTGTCTAGTGAGGCCTGATGTAGAGTACAGGGAACACTTTAGTTCTAAGCTTGTCCGCTTCCTTGAGAGAGAGAGAGGTGCGTCTGCTGCAGGAAATTTATTTCGCAGTTCTGAGTTCGTATGAATTTCTGTACCTGCTTCCTTTTAATGGGGTGATTAACTCCATTAATGTTGTTGGATAAGACTTTGGTCCTAATTGTGGCCATTTTTGAAGCCTGGGAAAGTCTTACTTTCTTCCTGGAGTCCCTCAAAGCTCCCCAACCTCCCAACTCTTTAATTTCTCCAATTTCCTCTCATTGTACCAGCTTATCATAACTGCTTATAATATAGTAGCTTGCCTTTATAAGACATAAAACACTGCCTGAGAAAAACATATCGAACTTTTGCCTTTTTTGTTCTGTGAGCATCCGAAAACATGAGCATTTATTAACATTATATGCATATAACTTTGTTGTAACAAAAACTAGCCAACTTTCCCCACTAGGTGGGAGTATAACCTTTAACCATTTGTTGAACAGAATCACAGCAGTCAGTACCTCTGCTGGGAACATGTACCAACATTCACCGTTGGTTGCACTTGTTATGAGGTACAGTCGTCCCCCTTAACTTAGTGGGAAGGCTCCCAGCCCCGTTGTTGAACTTTTGGTGTAACTTGTTCCACCCTGAAGTGGTTTCCCACTTCTAACATTATGTGGACTTTGGTGGGAAGTGCTCCCACCCTAATATGCTGTGACTTCTCTTAGAGACCCATGGCCCAGTGTGTGGTAAACGGCCCTGCCTGTTTATGGGGAATATCCTGGGTCACAGCCCATCCCCTAGGTAAATGGCCCATGTCAACATCCATAGCATAATCAATCACATAGTGTGTTAGCCGGCTAGCTCTGACTCCCTGATGCCCCTTATATAATTATTTAAAGTGGAGGGGGACTTATGCAGTAAATTCAACTGATTCTCTTAGTATTGTTTCAAGGCCCCCCTCCATTAATGTACATCCAGAGCCTTTAATCCTGCTGTACATGCTAGGAGACAACCCATTTGGAGTTTATAGAGGCCAGGTTCTTTTTTGGCCCCCAAGCCCTACTGCCCTGGCTTACTATAACAGCCAAATCAGATAAATTTTGTGCAGGTTTTCCCGCGCTCATGTCCGGCTTACTTAGGTTCACGCACTTTTGTTAGAGTTCACCTTCCTGCAGAGAGGTTTGTTTGAGCCCTTGTACCGAGCTCTGCATGTGGAAGTTACCTCCTCCATTTGACATTGTCTTTAATATTACAGCAATTGGTGAAATAGTGTCCATGCAGTCCAGAAAAGTTTGAGTTGCCCATTTTGAGATCGTGAGGGCATCAGACATAATTTAATCCGAGGTTCCGATTACTGTGTCAGCAGTTCAGTCTCCCCTTCCCTGTTTGTACTCACTAATTGTGGCACCAGGCTGGTGGGTTGGGAGTCCAGATCCTGGGGAGTCTCAAGAAAGACTACATCTTCAGGTATTACTTCGGGTTCAGGTAGCCGACTTAGACGAGCTGGCTGTAGCTTTAGTGGAGCTGGATGGTGTTCCATGCTCTTCTCTGACCATGATCACCTCGATCTGCACTGCGGAGCCGTACTTCTTTAAAGTGTTGTAGATGTCTGTTGTCAAGGATGATGAGGCGCTAGCAGTGTTCTGGTTGGGGGATCAAGGTCCTTTTCTGGCCGCAACAGAGGCTGATTGGATGAGCTCTTTCTCTAGTTTTTCTTTGGTGAGGTGGGGCACGAGGATTCCCATTTTTTTCCAGGCATTGTGAGGCAGCAGCTAAGTCTTAGAAAGCGTTGATGCCTCCCTCTGTTTCCATTCTTATACGTGCCGGGTAGAGGATTTGGGATTTTGTTTTTTGCTCACAGCTGCTTCATGATGGGCCATAGTATCTTTCAATTCTCCTGCACCATGGTAATATAGTCGTTGTCTTTCTGTATTCTGTGCCCCTGGTAGGTTAGCATGCTCTTTCTCCATGCCCTCTTCAGGATGTCTTCTTTTGTGGCATAAGACGTTAGTTTGGCTACATAGGATTGGGGCCTGGCTCCAGGATTTGTGGGCTGCCGAACCGGGGAGCGGTGGGCTTTATCCATTAACGAGTCGTAGTCCGGAGAGAGGTTGAGGGCTTCCCAAAGAACTAACTGTAGGAAAGAGATCGGATCATTGGCCCCCTCCTCGGAGCCGTCTGGCACTCCCTAGACACGTATATTTTAGCGGCGACTGCGACCCTCTATCATCTAACTTGGAGGTCAGCTCCCTCCCTCTCTCTCGCCAAAATGTATAGGAGCAAACGATCATGGCGATCGGCCTGTTCTGTAACATGCGTTAGGCCAACTTCAGTCTTGTCTGCCTGATGTTCAGTTTTATTAATGTCCCCTCTGAGTTCTTCCAAGGTACTGTCCATCTTTTTAACTGTGCAGGTGGTCTGAAGAATTGAGGCAATTAGTTGAGAGCATTCCTCCGTCTCCGCGTCCGTCATGTCATCCTATGACTCGGCCCCAGCACACTCCATGATTGATCCCCTTTTTTTTTGAGTTGTAGCATGGTTTGAAGTTTCTGTACTGGAGTTTGTGGGTTTTGATGAGTAACCTTTTTGAACGTGTTGCTTTCACCGGCAGTTGCATGCTGTAGGCTGAGGATGCAGTTAGATTTGCTTTTAGGGCAGTGTAGAGCTCAGGGAGACAACGCCATTCAGCCGCTGACGTCCCCGGAAATCCATACATTCATTTGTTATTACAAAACTTCTCAACCTGCTGTAATCACAAATTGTAGTGAGAGAGAAATAATGTGACCTTCCTGGAATTGAACAAAGGCCCCTGGAATACTGGGTCAGTGCTCTAAACACTGAGCTAGAGGCTCATGTGGTTGAACCTGCAGTTCCCATACACACTTCCTTTCTCTGGTATTTCTTATCTTGCAACTAGGAATAATCAAGGTGAAATTAGATGTTTTTTGGTACAGTATTAGCCACTGCTAAGCAATTTAAATCACAAATTGTACTGAGTGAAAAATGATGTGATCTGGGAATTTAACCTAGGCCCCAAGAATACCTTTTTTAATGCAGTATTAGCCATTGCTAAGCAATTTAAATTGCAAATTGTAGTGAGAAAGAAATAATGTGATGACCTGGGAATTGAATGGAGCAACTGAGTTCCAACCATGTGAACCTGTAGCTCAGTGGTTAGAACACCAGGATGATATTCTGGGGACCTATGTTCAATTCTCAGCAGGTCATGTTATTTCTTTTTGACTACAGTCTAGCAGTGGGCATGGCACCAACAATGTCTGATTGTGATCTTGAGTATTCTTGGTTGCAAGATAGGAAATAACAGAGAAAGGAAGTGTCTGGGAAGTCCAGGTCCAACTGTGAGCCTGTAGCTCAGTGGTTAGAGCACCGGAACGGTATTCCGGGGGCCCATGTTCCAATTCCCAGTAGCTCACACTATTTCTCACTAAAATCTGGGATTTATATTGCTTCGCAGTGGCTAATACTGCAGCCCAAAAAAAAAATCTAATTGCTATCCTGTTGAAATACACTATTCATAGTTCACTTTACACATTATGATGTCACCTAGTGTTAGGTTGCAAATATTACATGTCTCTTCTCCCCAACCCCACAGTAAAGCAGTAAGCCCCAAGGGTTTGGGAAGGAGACCTTAATGGGGAAGAGTGTCATTTCATATAAAAAGATCATAGGCCAAGATGAGATATTTTGGGGGGCTGATGTCCTCTCTTGGAGCTACTTTTTTATCTCCTAGACTGCTGTTCCTTCATTCTCATGAAGTGTTAAAATGATCACCCAAGAAATCCAGAATCTGGCTGGCCCAGTGGTAGTGCTACTGCGTGCCAAACTGGCGTTCCAATATTGGGAGCAGTTTCAGGTTGCTGGGTGTTGTGGGGGAAGGGGGGTGTTGAGTGGTGTACTGCTTTCCTCTTCTGAAGAGGGAGGGCATGTTGGCAATGCCAAATGACTGCCACAAGGTAGAGGCCTGGTGGCATGCGTGACAGGAGTGACTTGGAATGGGAGAGCTGCGGGACTGTGTGCGTGCATGCCTCCACACTCATGCATGCCTCTGGAGCATGGAGAAAGTGGGAGGAAAAGGGAAGGTGAAGAAGTCTTATATGATGCCCTGTGCACTGACCTCACCTTCGCTGTCATCAGTACCCTGCCAACCCAGATCGGGATGTGAAACTCCAGGGGCTCGTCGGCCCTGGCCCCACCATGGGGGCAGTCATAAGGGGAACAGAGATCAGATAGTAAGTCTTGGGGAGATGATTGGCGGTGGAGACTGGGCAGAAGGAAGTCGAGCCTGCCTTTGCCCAGGAGTATAAAATGTTAACTGGGGGAAAAAAAGAGAAGCCAGAATTGCATCAATGTTTTACTTGTCTTGGGTATGATGTTTACACAGAAAAGGCTGCACTGTAGAGTTTTAAAGTGGGAGGTGGTTTAACTGGATTGTGTGCTTGCATGGTTGTTGTGGGTTTTTTTTTTTTTGGGGGGGGGGTGTAACTTTGGAGATGGGATGGGGAAGATTGCCAAATGCTATCTGGGAGCTGCTGTTTAGAGAACACAGATTTTGAGACTCATTGGTACTTTTTCTTAGTTGGTCAACAAATGTAGATAGAAACATAGACTTTGACAGCAGATAAGGACCGCTAGGCCCATCTAGTCTGCCCATTTCCCTACCTACAGGATAGGCCGCAGATTCTAGTTAACCAACAGCCTATTTCTTCCTACTTCCACAAGAATTGCCTTATGTCTGTCCTGTGCATTCTTGAATTCCTCCCACAGTTTGACCTCATTAACTTCCCTCAGGAAGGCTGTTCCATCCATCCACTACCCTCTCTGTGAAATACTTCCTCACATTGCCCCTGGAACCGCCTCTCCTTCTATCTTTTAAATTGTCCCTTGTTCTTGCAAGTCTCTTTTTCTGAAAGATGCTACCCTCTTGGACTTTGTTGATTCCACTGAGGTACTTAAAAGTTTCTATCATGTCCCCCTCCCTTCTTTCCTGAAGGGTATACATATTAAGCTCCTTAGTCTCTCCTCATACGGCTTCTCTTGCAGACCCTGCACCATTTTAGTTGCCCCTCCTCTGACTACCTCTATCCTATGTCCTTGTGGAGATGGGGTCTCCAGAACTGACACTGTACTCAGATGGGGTCTCACCAACTGTCTGTACAGAGGGATAACAACTTCCTGTTTTCTGCTGCTGATGCCTCTCCCTATACATCCCAGTATACCCCCAGCCCTCCCTACTGCCTTCTCGCATTGCTTGCTAACCTTAAGGTCATCTGATATGATTACCCCCAGGTCCCTTTCCTTTTTTTTTCTTGTTACTACCTCCCCACCCATTGTGTATTCTTCCCCTGGGTTCTTGTTTCCCAGGTGCATTATTTTTCACTTCTTTGCATTGAATCCAGCTGCCATACTTCTGACCATTCCTCCAACCTTGCCAAGTCCCTTTTCATCCTTTCCATGCCTCCTTGTGTATCAACCCTGTTGCAGATCTTTGTGTCATCTGCAAAAAGGCATACTTTTCCTTCCAGTCCCTCTGCAATGTCACTGATGAAGACATTAAAAAGGACTGGACCCAATACTGAACCCTGAGGTACCCCACTAGTAACCCCTCTTTCTTCAGAGTGGACTCCATTTACAATTACCTTCTGTGTCCTGTTGTGCAGCCAATGTTTTCAGGCTACCACCCTGGGACCCACTCCAGGCTGGTTAATTTGACTATTAATCTTATGTGTGGACTGTCTCAAATGCCTTGCTAAAAGTCTAGGTAGGCCATGTCTACAGCCCTCCTGGTCTACTACTTTGGTCACCCAGTCAAAGAAATCTATTAGATTCGTTTGACATGACCTTCCTCGCTGTGAACTCATGCTGCCTTGGGTCCTGTGCTCCACTGGCCTCTAGGTACCCAACTATTCTTTCCTTCAGAAGTGACTCCATCACTTTCCCTACCACAGAGGTCAGACTGACAGGTCTGTAGTTTCCGCCTCTGTCTTGGTCCCACTTTTGTGAAGGGAATCACATCCGCTTCCTCCAGTCCTAGGGTTCACACCATCCTCCCATGATTTATTAAAAAGAGTAGCCAGTGGTTTCACTAGGTTCCTCCTTAATTCTTTTAGAATTCTGGGGTGAATTCCATCAGGACCCATTGCTTTGTCCACCTTCAGTTTTAGGAGTTCTTGCAGAACCCTTTCTTCTGTGAAAGGACTGGGATCGACCCCCCTATCAAGAGTGCTTCTGTTAATTGAATTAGGCACTTCCTCCTCCTCTTTTGTGAATACTGAGCAGAAATATTCGTTCAGTATCCCTGCTTTTTCACTGTCCCCCTCTGCCCACCCACGTTCATTCTATTCAGCCTCACTATCCCTCCTTTGTCTTTCTCGCTCACTGATGTACCTATAAAGGTTTATCCCCTTCTTAACTGAGTTGGCTATCTTTTCCTCAGTTTGGGCCTTTGCTATTCTGACTTCCTCCTGCTTCCTTCTGCCTTAACTGGTACAGGTCTCTATCCTGCTCCTTCTGTGTTTCCTTATACTTCCAGAATGCTGTCTTTTTCTTCCTGACTTTCACAGCCACCTCTTTTGAGAACCATAGTGGCTTTTTCTTTCGTTTTGATTTATTTGCTTGCTTCACGCAAAGGCTTGTTGCCTCTGTGATGGCAGTTTTGATGATTCCCCATTGTTGCTCCACACCTCCTTCTAGCCTGTTTGCTAGTGCTTTTCTGAGGCACTCTCCCATCTTGCCAAAGTCAGCCCTCCTAAAGTCCAGTACCCTCACTTTGTATGGCTTGACTCTGTAGCTGGAGTTTAACGTGAACCACACTGTTTGATGGTCACTTGTCCCCAGATGGCAACCCACTTCTAGATCTGAGATCCTCTCACTGCCCCGTTTGAGAGTACGAGGTCTAGGATTGCTCCCTCACAGTGGGTTCCAAACTAGCTGTCTAATGCCTGCCACCTGTAGGGCATCAAGAATGGCCCTGCTCTTGGATGTGGCTGCAGCAAATGTGCTCCAGTTAACATCTGGCATGTTCAGGTCTCCCATCAACAGTATCTCCCTTTCTCTGCCATTCTAGAATGCCTTCTATCATATCCTTGTCCATTCCCTCCCCTGACATGGGGTCTGTACACAACCCCTGTGCGGATTGTGGTGCCCTTTCCAGTCTCCAAGGTGACTCTTCTCCTCCCTGTTTACTCTTTTGTTCAGTTGCTTTTATCCCTTCCTTTACATAGAGAGCTACTCCTCCCCCTCTTCTCTCCTGTAGGTTATGTACCCTGGTATGTTAACATCCCAGTCATGGTTCTGTGTGTACCATGTTTCTGTGACTGCTACGATATCCAGGCATCCCTCTTCCATCATGGCCACCAGCTCAGGGAGCTTGTTGCCCAGACTACGGGCATTGGTACTCATTACTCATTGCATCATCAATGTCCATCTATTAAGTTTAGTTAAAGCAGCTTACTTTATTACTGATGAACATAATGATGATGTTATTGAAACAATCAATAACATTTAAAAAATCTATCTAAAAAATCTGTTTTGATAAAAAAGGATAAGGAAAATGTATACGACTTGCTTCAAACAATATACACCATTGTGATGTCCTTAAGAAACTGGGGTGGCTACCAGTCCCTTTATTCAAGTTAATAATGTCTTGGTTTATCCACAGGATTAAAGAGACTGGTACCCCACTTTGAGTAATAAACTGAGACAGAGTAAAACCCAGTTATTGCTCTCTTAAATGCCCCTCGGGTGCGTACATTAAATGGAGAGCGCACTTTTGGTTTTTCTGCACCTATTACTTGGAACGAATTACCACCACAGATTCAGTGTTTATCAAGCTATAGTACCTATTTAATTGTGAATGTTAATATATCTGAATTATTAATTTTTTATTTGACATGACATGGAATTTGTATTCCTATTTGTGACGTGTAATATATAATGTACTGTGATAAATGTTCTGCGACCCCGGGGTCGCACCTGTAAAAGGAATTGTATTCCAGTGTACTTACCCAATAAATAAACATATCAGGTAGTGTACAAAGCTATTAAGCCAGAGGATCATTTTAATGGCATCCAGTGATATGCATGAGATACCTTGATTTACAGTAAATATATATTTGCAGTAAAATAAAATTGTAAAAGAGAATGTAAGACTTCACGGTAAAATGTTAGAAAAAAGGCTACACTGGGTCCAATGAACGCAATATGTTCATACTTGAATTAAACGTGCCATTGGGGAGAAGTGTGAGACTTGCAGCACTTGGAGGCCAGTGCTATGAAAAGGAACATACGTCTACGGCACTTGTGATAGGGCAGAGATGTTCAAAGTATATTTGGAAAATGCAATTCCGTACTCTTTGGCCTTACAGCCTGGGACCTGTAGGTAAAGTGTAGTTAATGGAATGATCTACATCCCACAAGATACTACCACCCCCAACTTATGTGGTACATCTTGCTGTGGTTGGTGTCCCTGCAGAACTTGAAAATATAATAAGCAAACCTGTTAAAAAGCACATTGATTTGTGCACGTGGACAGTAGCTGTGGGCCACAGACAGAATCCCTGTAATGTTTGGTTCTGTTTTACGTCGAGCAGGTGCCTTTCAGATTTAGACCGCATTTAGTGGCTTCATTGCCAGTGCCCTTCCAGTGTAACCATTATTCAGTGGTTTTCCACTGATGGTGTTTTTTTTTCATTTTAGACTGCTTTACTATTTTAGATTCACCATGACGTAACAAATAAAATGATAGGGTTGGCTCCCCTGGTCTGAGATGCAGATGAGGCACATTGAGTCATGAGAAGGACGAACAGCGTGTGTGTCTGTTTTCAGCCATTGTAGATTGTAAGAGGCCATTTGGCACTATACATTCTTGTTTAAAGCAGAACCAGTCTAAATTATTTTACAGTGATTTGTATATACTGCACTTACCGTGATGCTTTGCATTATTGGGTACGTGTGATTTTGTATATGTTCAGGAATATCTCTTCCCTTAGGCCACAACTTTAGAACTGTACCCGCATCAGCGCTAGAGCCACACGTAAACTTTTGCTAGCCGTGGGCTGCCCACGATGACGTCACGTGTCGGCGTCTACATAAACATGGGTGACCCTATTTCTCCTTGGTTCTTTCCCACAGTCGACTGTACTCATCGGATGCACTGTGGAAATTTACACCTAGCAGTTTATTTTCTATAAAGTAATCACTAATAATTTAGTGTTCTAGGAGTGTGGATATGTTGTTCATCCACACTGTTTGGCATAGTCCCTTTCCCCTTTAAATCTGCCGAAAGTCTTCAAGCTGGCTCCTCCCACCCACATGGGTGGTATATACCTCGACTCCGCCCCATGACGCTAGATCTTCCTTTCCGCTGGAAGATGCAGGTTGCCTCATTCGTGCTGTCTCATTTCGTAGGCCCTGGCTTTCAAACTGTTGGTTTTACTGAAGCTCAAACTTGTTCGAGTTAGGGATCGCGCTTTCACAGCATCGATCATGGAGGAGAAATCTTCCCCAGGATTTCGCTGGTGTCCCTGCGGCCAGAAGATGTCATCCCGCTGAACCTGGGCTCCACGTTTACGGGATCATTTAAGATGTGCCAGTCTCTCCCCACCTGGGGAGAGGTACCCTCGAGCTTGCACTCCTCTTGCTCTCGGAAGAGGGATAAGGACCCGTAGTCTTCGTCCTGGCGAAGACGTTCTTGGGACCGAGAAAGGTCAGAGTCCCAGGAACACGCAGTCTCTACCTCGGTCGAGATCGCATCCTCGGCCACCGACTTCACAGATCTTCCGTTTGGCCAGGGGACCGAGCAAGTGGCCAATGAGGTCAAAATTATCCTCTACCTGTTGTCGCCGGCTGGTGCCGATGACTCACTAGAACGGACTCTGGTCCTGGTATTTCCTGATGAGGAAACCCAGCCTGCAGATGTCCCCATCAAGGACCTGGTTCCAGACCAGAGGGTTTCGCCGATCACACCGGTGTCTCCCAATCGAGAGTCTGCCTCCCCGATCTCTGTCATGGTCCAGGACCCCCTTGGCCGAACGACCGAGGAAGAGGCGACGCCACAGGTCCTCATCCTCCTCGGACGAGGAGAGGTTCAGTCGGAAACTCTGTTGGCACTATGAGGATTTTATGTGGCAACAGCTGATCCTGACTGGGCAGAAGCCAGCTCTGCCGCCCACCCAGGCCAATACTTGGCTTTGGCATCCCAGGCCAAAGCCAACCCCTCCAGAACCGAAGTCCCTGGATCTTACTTCGAGACACAGCTCTTGCAGCAGGTTACACCATTAGGACTGAAGCTGACAGGCGTCAGGACCCCACGGAAAAATTCTAGCTAGCTATCTTCAGCGGGGACTCGCCCGACATCGGTCCCGCCTCCGGCGTCAGGACGTAGTATAAAAGGGGCGGTCCGCCAGATTCCCAGTTCTTCCCACCGCTTATTTGCATGTCTCAACCCTTCGGTTCAGTTCTAGCGCCACGCTGTGGTAAAGTTTTTCCTACGGAAATTTGTTCTCTACAATCAAGTTCTTCGCTGATGTCCCTCTCTGACCTCCAGTCACTCCTCAAGTGTGCTTGTGGAAGCAGATCCCTTTCAAGGATCCGCACTCGGCCTGTGTCCGGTGCCTAGGCCCAGACCACGACACCCGGTCCTGCTCCTTTTGCCAGGGTTTTAATAGCAGAACCCGGATCCGACGCCAGAAGGCCCTTCAGGCATTCCTGCTAGAAGAGAAACTCAAGACCATGGCTTCCAAGGGGGATTCTTCGCAGAAGGCCCACAAGCATGCTGAGAAGCATAAGGAGAAGGCCCCTTCCAGGTCCCCGTCTAGGGCCTCCGACTCGTGCAGCTCTGGTTCCAGGTCCGACCGCTCTCCTTCCCGGGCCAGCTCTCAGCCTCCCCCCGCTGCGGTGAGAAAGTCTTCATCCTCTTCCCAGGCCAAGACTCCCAGGCCTTCCTCGTCCTCCAAGGCCCTGGCCAAGTCGGGGGACTGCCACCATCACCATAAGTCGGGTTCCCGCCTTTCTGAACCAGACGTCAGGTCTGCCTCCTTGCCTCCTCGCAAGACGAAAGAGCTTACCTCTCTGAAGAGGCTGCACGATCTGATGCCGGTGCGTCCGTCGTCGACCTCTCGCCACAGGTCCCTGGAGCCACCGTCGGCCAGAAGACCGTTGCCGGCCAGGCCAACGCATCACCGGACGCCAGTAGGGGGTCCAGCGCCCGCTACTATAGAGAAGAGGACCCCGACGCCTCCGACCGACGTCGGTCAGGAGACCATCACTGAGGAGGAGTTGACTCAGCCCGAGGACCAAACGGGTGACCCCGGTCCTGTTGAGACTCCCAGGGAACCCTCGCCACTACCTGAGCCTCCTGTGGAGCCGACGCCGGGACCCAACAACCGTCCACCGGCGCCCGAGCCATCGTCGGGCCTTTCCTTTTCGGAAGTGAAGGAGCTGTTTACTTATTGGTGGGACACCATCGAGAAAGACATGGTCCCCACTCCACCTCTGCTTCCTCCTCCTCCTACACCGGTTGCTCCTCCGGTTCCTGCGCCCCCTCTCCATCGGGGTCGGCAGGCCGGTTACCTCCTCCCCGGGAGTACAGGACACCTCTAAGGGGAAGACCAGACAAATGGAGACCTCCGTCCAAATCCTCTTCCAGGTCACCCAGCCCTAAGAGACCAAGAAGACGCCGACGATCGCCTTCGACGGAGAACACGGGATCAGAGTTCTCAACATCCAGATCCCCATCTCCTCTCTCCATCCCTTCTCCGGACCCACGTGAGATGCCAAAGTCTCCTCCGGATGACCCTTCTTTCTCGGATATTATGAGGCACATCCAAGAGAACATGGGATGGGATGCGAAAGAGCTAGACCGCGAAAGGCTACGCCTTGTGAAGTGTCTTCGGCAGAAGGACACCAAGCCTGTGGTGGTGCCACCCTTGGTAGACACTTCTCATGATCGCCACTCAAGGCAGCGATGTGGAAGCCCACACTCACTCCCGGTGATGTCAAGAAAGCTGATCGCTTGTACAAGGCTCCCAGGGAAGACCAGTACTTGACTCAGCATCCTCAGGCCGACTCTCTGGTCATAACAGCCTCTCATGACCGGTCCCAGCGACCGCAATATTTGAGCACCTGCCACGGACCCAGGGTCCAAGCAGCTGGAGCGCCATGGGTGGCGCCGCATGCTCTTCCGCTACCTCGCCATCAGATCCCTGAACTATTTGACCCACATGGTGCGGTTCCAAAATGCCCTGTGGGAGCAGGGTCTGGATGCGGCTGAGAAACTGCCGAAGGTGAGCAGAAGGAGGAGATGCTAGGCTCCTTCTCAGACGTGGTTCGACATGGGAACCCAAGTGCTACGAGCACGCATTTACTCCGCTGGACTCCTCGCCCGAGCAACAGCTTCAGGCGATGTCTCCGAGACACTCTTGCTACGCATCTCCAGTTTACTCCGGACGTCCAGAAGAATATCATGGGCGCCCATTCGAGGGAGAAGTCTTGTTTGGTAAACCCTCAGAAGATAATTACCAAACTCCAAGAGGCCGGGAAGGCCATGTCGACCAAGCTTAGTTCCTTTCATAGGAACCAAGCCGATTGGTGGCGGACGCAGAGACAACAGTCCCGCCTACAACAGAGGGCTCGGCTGTCGCAGAGCCCAGAGGAAACAACCCGCAGGCCGGGCCAGCGTACTCTAAGCCGGTCCAGCCAGCGGGACCTCAGCCGCCACAGCCTGACTCCCTTCCGGCCCCGGCCCCTCAGGATCAACAGGAAGTCATGGTCGGGGGTCGCATTGCGAACTTCCTGCCAGGATGGCAGGCTATAACCACCGACAGGTGGGTTCTTCAGTTGGTCGGAAGAGGCCACTTTATCGAATTCGCAGAAAAGCCACCCTCGAGGCCTTCTTTGCTTTCCCAGTACCCGGGTCAGCACAAGTCACTGATTTGGCAAGAAGTACTCACGCTCTTGCAAAAGGGAGCGATAGAGTACGTTCCAGAGAATCAGCGAGGACTAGGATACTATTCCCACTTCTTTCTGGTTCCAAAGAAAACAGGGGACCTCCGTCCGATTCTGGACGTCAGCGACCTCAACTTGTCGGTCGCCTACAAGAGATTTCGCATGGTGTCTCTTCTGGGACTCATTCCCATGCTGAAGCGGGACGCCTTCTTAGCGTCTCTAGACATGCAGGACGCATACCTGCACATCCCTATAGCTCAAGTGCACAAGAGGTTCCTGCGCTTCGAGCTTCTCGGCCATCACCTTCAATTCCGAGCCCTTCCTTTCGGGCTGTCATCAGCACCCAGGGTCTTTACCAAATGCATGGCAGTCGTGGCGGCGTCTCTAAGGAGACAGGGCCATTATGTGTTCCCGTACCTGGACGATTGGCTTCTCGTGGCCGCCTCCAGAGAGGCATTGTTACGGGCGATCCAGAGTACCCAGGACCTGTTTCAAGCTCTGGGCATCCTAATCAACCACGAGAAGTCTCTCCTGGTACCGTCGCAGAAACTGCAATTTATAGGCGCAGTACTGGACACCGTTCAGGGGAAGAGCATTTCTTCCAGATGACAGAGCGGAGCACATCAGATCCCTCATCAGGGAGCTTTCGTCGAACAAGACCGTCCCAGCCAGGTCGGTCCTTCGCTTGCTCGGACACCTGGCTGCGGCCATTCCTACCGTCCCTTTCGCAAGGCTCCACAGGCAGGTAACTCAGTGGATGCTCAGGGTGCAATGGGATCAAAGGCAAGACCACATGCAGCATCCGGTCAGAATCACGAACACCGTCATTCGAGACTGGCAGTGGTGGCTAGACCCAGGGACACTCTCTACGGGCATCCCATTTATAGCGCCGTCCCCGGAGGTAATCCTCACCACAGACGCTTCAGGTCTAGGGTGGGGAGCACACCTGGATGGGGTGAAGTCCCAGGGATCGTGGACCTCTCAGGAGGCCCACCTCCATATCAACGTCCTAGAAATGAGGGCGGTTCTTTATGCCCTGCAGGCATTTCAGTCAGAGATCCCGCCGAGTACTCTCCTGCTTCAGACAGACAACACGGCGGTGATGTATTACCTCAACAAACAAGGAGGCGCACACTCTTACCCCCTTTGCAGGGAGGCAATGAGGGTGTGGGATTGGGTAATCCGACACGGCGCTAATTCGATCTGGGTACATGTTCCCGGGTGACAACACAATTGCAGACGGCCTGAGTCGCCCTCAGGCCAGAGTCCACGAGTGGGAACTTCTTCAAGAGGTAGCAGAGGATCTGTTTCTCGATGGGGAATCCAGAGTTGGACTTGTTTGCTTCCCCATCCAACGTAAAACTGCCCAATTTTTGCTCACTAGATCCAGGGCCTGGTGTTTTCTGGCGAGACGCGTTGTCCCTCTCCTGGGCGGACAGATTCCTCTACGCTTTCCCTCCCTTCCCGTTGATCCAGAGAGTTCTTCTCAGGCTGCGCAGGGAGCAGGCAACAGTGATCCTGGTGGCCCCCTTCTGGCCCAGACAGATCTGGTTCCCTTTGCTAATTCAGCTATGCCGGGAACCTCCGCTCCCGCTGCCATTCAGCTCCCAGCTCTTGTCTCAGGAGGAAGGTTCACTGTCCACCCGGACTTACGCTCACTGAACCTGCATGCATGGCTCCTTAGAGACATAGCCATCTTGCATCATGGGGTCTCGCAAGAGGTTGTGGAAGTTCTTTCTGCAGCCAGAAAGCCGACGCGATGCGGCGTACACCATGAAATGGCCTGCTTTTTGTTTATGGTCATAAACGCGACCTTTCCCTCTAGGTTGCCGGTAAGCGGTATTAGAGTACCTGCCTCCTTTCCGTTCGGGTCTCGCCTACTCCTCTATCAAGGTGCACCTCTGTGCCATTTCAGCTTACCACCTCCGGTGAGACAGCAATATAGTGGCACAATTAGATGCCTCGGGAATTTTTGAGAGGAGTGTTACATCTTAGGCCACCCATTAAGGACCCAGTGCCTCCATGGGATTTGCTCTTTGTCCTGGAACAACTCACGCTTCCCCCCTTCGAACCCGCCGCGGATTGCGAGCTGCGTTTTCTGTCGTGGAAAATGTTGTTTTTGGTTGCTGTTACATCAGCGAGAAGAGTTTCTGAGCTTCATGCTCTCATGTGCAAAGAGCCTTATTTAATTTTCCACCGGGACAGAGTATCCCTGAGGACGAATCCTAAATTTTTGCCTAAGGTGGTTTCCACACTCACTCTCAATCAGGATATTGACCTGCCGGTCTACTTCCCAAATTACTCTAATAGAGGAGAGGCACTTCTCCACACCCTGGATGTTCACCGCAGCTTGAGGTATTACCTCGACAGAACTAAACAGCTTCGTAATTCGGAACAACTCTTCGTCTCCTTTTCCAAAAGGATGATGGGCCAACCAAACAGTCCCTGTCTCGCTGGCTTGTCCAGTGTATCTCATACTGTTATGATATCAAACAGAAGCCCCTCCCGGGATCAGTCCGGGGTCATTCCACTAGGGTTGTGGCCACCTCCGTTGCAGCACTCCGAAACGTCTCCACTTCTGCCATTTGTGCTGCAGCCACTTGGAGCTCTGTACTACCTTTATCAGGCATTATAGCCTGGACACGCTTCACGGGCGAGAGCAGGCTTCGCCTGGCTGTGCACAGGGTCTCCTGTCCTAGATTCAGGACCTGGAAAGTTCCTCCTAGTTTTCCTCCTCCCAGAGTGTTTGTAAACACTACTGCTTGGGAATCAGTCCTAATGGTGTAACCTGCTGCAAGAGCTGTGTCTCGAAGTAAGATAGTACAGCTACGTAAGAACTTACCGTAACAGTAGATCTTCAAGAACAGCTCTTGCAGCAGGTACCTTCCCACCCACCTTCCCCTTGGAGGAGGCATGGCTTTAGCCTTGGTTAACAGGGAATTTTACCCTTTTGTCTTCTGACGGTGGATCCTCGGTCTCCTATTTCGATGTCAGCCTGCGGCCGGAAGTCTCCGGTGGGAGAACTGGGGAATCTGGCAGAACCGCCCCCTTTTATACTACGTCTGACGTCGGAGGCGGGACCGACGTCGGGGGCCGGTCCCCGCTGAAGATAGCTAGCTAGAATTTTTCCGTGGGGTCCTGACGCCTGTCTGCTTCAGTCCTAATGGTGTAAATTGCTGCAAGAGCTGTTCTCGAAGATCTACTGTTACGGTAAGTTCTTGCGTAACTACTTTCCTCCGCCCATGGGGCCGGCCCGTCTTCCAGTTCGGCCTATCCTGGTCTCTCCTCCTATTCGGGTGGAACTGCCACCTAAGCAGCCTAAGGGAGGTGCTCCCTTGAAATAGTACCAACTAGACACCGGCCTTCCCCAACATCTGTCAGTTACGGTCACCCCGGGCCTCCCCCAGAGTATCGAGGATGATTTAGGCGGTAGACTGCTGTATCACGACTCCTCGGACTCTGTCACCGGGCTCCACTCTCATCTGGGGGATGATGAGTTGTCTGTTGGCACAGGGATGGAGGAAGGCCCTTCCTCCTTCCAAGGGATTCTCCGTCTCATTTCCGACTCCACCGGAATGCCCCCGGAACCTATCTAAAAAAAGGCGGAGTACCCTCTCACAGATATTTTGAAGGGGGGGGGAGATACCCCGACGGAGGCCTTTCCAGTGGCCGAAGCCATTGTTGACCCGGCACTTGAACTTTGGCAGCACCCTGCCTCATGCCCAGCACAGTCTGCCCACATGGCACGCAAGTACGCGGTACCCATGGGGTCCCTTGTAGGGTTCACGGAGCACCCTTTGGCCGAGAGCCTGGTGACCACCTCCATATTCAGATGTACTGGCAGTTCAGCAGACACTGACCAATCTCCAGACAGAGTCCAAAAATATGGACCACACTGCCAGAAAGGCCTATGTGGCCTCTTCCTTGGGCCTTCATCAGGCTAGCTCAGCAGTCATTATGGCACACTTCTCTCATGCCCTTCTTGGGTCATTAGACTAAGTCCTCCCTCATCTACCCACAGACATGCAGACCACAGTCAAACAGGTCCGTGACCTGGGCCGTGCTGTTGTCAAACAGCAGCTCCAGATAGCCCTGGACATAGGGGATTCTTGTGCCTGCTCGATGGCCGCCGCAGTGGCTTCTCGCCGCAGGGCTTGGCTGAGGCTTTCCTCCTTCCCAGCGGATACTCGGCACAAGTTGGCTGATGTGCCTTTCCTGGGGACCGACCTGTTCGGTCCAGAAATGGCTGGTCACCTACAGTGCATAGAGCAGTCCAACGCCACCTTGGATTCCACTTCTGCCAAGGGTTCTTTGGGCAAGAACCAACAGAAGAAGAAGAAGAAGCCCTTTCGGCATTCTTCCCCTGCGGTTAGGCAGCCCTCTTACCAAGGAGGTCAGCAGCATCAACATCAGCAGCAGGCTCAAGCTTGGCACCCTTGGCCCAAGCCTGGACCCCAACAGGCCCGCAAAAGAGGCCAAAACTCGGGTCCTGGAGCCGCCTCCTCCTCTAAACCTGTTCAGTGATGGGTTGGGGGTTGCCACCCCTATACCCATCATGCCAGCTCTAGGTCCTTCCGTAGGGGGTCAGCTCCACCACTTCATTTCCGCTTGGTCTGCTATCACTTTGGACAGGTGGGTTCTCAAAGTGGTCGGTCAGGGACTGCCTCTAGAATTCAAGCAGTACCCTCCCAGCCAAGCCCACGCCCCTCGGGAGCAACAGATTTCCATGTACACCCAGTCTGCTTTTGGCGATGACGTAGCTCAGCTCCTCCGCAAAGAGGCGGCAGCTCCAGGTCCGGATCCTCCAACAGACCCAGGCTTTGTCTCCAGGTACTTCTGGTGCCCAAGCAGACGGGGAGTTGGCGCCCCATTCTAGACCTCCATGACCTGAATCAGTTTCTTGGGTCTTGCACCTTTTGGATGGTCCCTGGAGTGAAACATGTGGTTCTGTTCTTTGGATCTACAGGACGTGTTCTTTCATGTCCTAATCCGTCCGTCCCATCAGCGGATCTTACTTTGAGATACAGCTCTTGCAGCAGGTAACAGCATTAGGACTGAAGCCGGCAGGCGTCAGGACCCCACGGAAATCTAGCTAGCAGTCTTCAGTGGGACCGCCTCGGACGTCTGTCCGCCCCGACGTCCGGCATAGTACATATAGGCGTCCCTGCAGAATCCCTAGTTCTTTTCCCCGTCAACTTGCATGTTCTCAACCCTCTGGGTCTGTTTCTAGTGCGCGACGCCTGGTAAAGTTCTTCCAATTGGAAAAGTTCGTTTTTCTACGAAGTCTGCCATCTGATGTCCTCTCCAACCTCTGTGGAAGGCCATCCATCGAAGTGCGCCTGTGGGAAGCAAATCCTTTTTAAAGACCCGCATTCGGCCTGCGTCCGGTGCCTAGGCCCAGACCACGACACCCGGGCCTGTACCTACTGTCAGGGATTCAATAGCCGGACCCGGATCTGTCACCAGAAGGCCCTGCAAGCGTTTCTTCTCGAGGAAAAAGTTAAGGCCATGGATTCAGCCTCAAAAGGGGAATCGTCGGAAAAAGCCCGGAGACACCTCGAAAAGCATAGGGAGAGGGTGAGATCAAAATCCCCTTCTAGGGCTTCCGACTCCCGGTCCGACCACCCCCCCTTCCCGGGCCTGCTCTCAGCCTCCCCCGGCTGCAGTGAAGACTTCTTCGGTTTCTTCTTCTCTTCCTCCGGCCAAGACCACCAGGCCTTCCTCTTCTTCAGCTTCCAAGGCCTTGCCGAGGTCAGGGGACCGCCACTACCACCACAAGTCCAGATCCCGTCACCCGGACCCAGATGCCTGGTCAGTCTCCTTGCCCCCTCCACCCCAGCGGAAGACCAAGGAGCTGACTTCGCTCAAGAGGACATCGGATCCGACGTCAGCCCAGCACCACCGGTCCTGAGACCCGACGACCACCAGACGCCCGTCGCCGGTTAGGCCTTCGCCACCACGGACGCCGGCCGGGGGACCGACGCCCATTCCTGTTGAGAGGAGAACCCTTACGCCTCGCACCAAATTCGGTCAGGAGGCACTTACGGAGGAGGAGCAGACCCAGCCTGAGGACCAGACGGGCGAACCCGGTCCTGTTGCACCCCCCAGGGAACCCTCCCCTGAACCCAAGACCCCTGGGGAGCCGACGCCGGAACCCGACGACCGACCGACCAGCGCCCGGTCCATCGTCGGGCCTCAGCATTTCAGAGGGTAAGGAGCTGTGCACCTACTGGTGGGATACCATAAAGAAGGATGCGGTTCCCACACCTCCTCCACCGGCCCCAGTGCCCCCCACTCCACCCGGGGCTGCAGGCCGAGTACTTTTCCCCCCCAGGAGCCTGAGGAACCTCCTAGGGGTAGACCAGACAAAAGGAGACCTCCATCCAGATCTTCTTCAGGGTCACCAACCCCAAAGAGACCCAGAAGGCGCCGCCATTCGCCTTCGACAGAGGACACAGGATCGGACTTCTCGGACGGCTCCAGATCTCCCTCTCCAATCAGCGTCCCTTCTCCGGACCCACGTGAGCCCCCAAGATCTCCTCCGGATGACCCATCGTTCTCGGAGATTATGAGGCATATCCAGGAGAACATGGGCTGGGACGCAGAGGAACTCAACCCGAGACTCGCCTTGCCAGATATCTTGGCAAAAGATCCAAAGCCTGTGGTGGTGCCACCCTTGGTGGACACCTTCGTGGGCGATCACCAAGGCAGCGTGAAAATGTCCACATTCACTCCCGGCGATGCCGTAGAAGGCTGACCGCCTGTACAAGGCCCCTAGGGAGTACCAGTACTTGGCATCACATCCTCTGTCTGATTCTCTGGTCATTACAGCCTCACATGACCGGTCCCAGAGGCCGCAACATTTGAGCACCCTGCCACCGGACCCAGAGTCCAAGCAGCTGGACGCTATGGGCAGGCGCGCGATGCATCCGCTACCTCGCCATTAGGTCCCTCAACTATTTAACCCATGGTCCAGTTTCAGAATGCTTTGTGGGAGCAGGGACTGGATCTGGCGGAAAAGATGCCAGGAAGGTGAGCAGAAGGAGGAGTTGCAACTCCTCCGCACGGGTTCGGACGTGGGAACCCAGGTGCTGCGAGCCGCGTAAGATTCCGCGGACTCCTCGGCCAGAGCGGCAGCCTCAGGCGTATGCCTCCGGAGACACTCTTGACTCCGTGTCTCCGGATTTACCCCGGACATCCAGAAGAACATTCTGGACGCCTCATTCCACGGAGAAGTTCTTTTCAGTGAGTCCTCAGAGAAGGTCCTCACCAGACTTCAAGAGGCCGGGAAGGCGGTGCAGTCTGTCCAAGCCATGTACAGACCCAAGCTCAGTTTCTTTCGCAGGAACCAAAGCCGTTTTCGAGGCCGGATGCAGAGACAGCAGTCCCGCACCGGCCCGCAACAGAGGGGCTCCTTCTCCCACAGAGCCCAGGGGAAGTCGTCCACGGGCCGAGGCCAATGCCCTGCAAAGTCGGCCCAGCCTGCAGGACCCTCAGCCGCCACAGCATGACTTCTTCCCGGCCCCCGCCCTTCAGGAACAATGGGACACCAAGGTCGGGGATCGTATTGCGGACCACCTGCCAGGGTGGCAGTCTATAACCACTGACAGGTGGGTTCTTCAATTTGTCAAACAAGGCTACTTTATAGAATTCGTGGACAAGCCACCCACAAGGCCTCCTCTGCTCTCCCGTTACTCGAGTCAGCACAGATCGCTCATCAGGCAAGAGGTACTCGCGCTCCTTCAAAAGGGAGCGGTGAAGTACATCCTGGAGAACCAGAAAGGATCCGGATACTATTCCCACTTCTTTCTGGTTCCGAAGAAAACAGGGGACCTCTGTCCAATACTGGACCTCAGCGACCTCAACATGTCGGTCGCCTACAAACGTTTTCGCATGGTGACCCTCCAAGGTCTCATTCCCATGCTGAAAAAGGACGCTTCCTAGCGTCCCTGGACATGCAGGACGCCTACCTGCACATCCTCAGTATCTCGAGCGCACAGGAGGTTCCTGCGTCTGATTTCTCGCCACCACTTTCAGTTCCGGCTCTTCCTCGGACTGTCACCGGCCCCCAGGGTCTTTACAAAGTGTATGGCAGTCGTGGCAGTGTCTCTAAGGAGACAAGGCCACTACATGTTCCCATACCTGGAGACTGGCTTCTCATGGCCGCCTCCAAAGAGGCGCTGTTGCTGGCTATTCAGAACACCCAAGATCTGTTCCAGTCTTTGGGCATTCTTATCAACTACGAGAAGTCTCTCCTCGTACCGTCCCAGAAGCTTCAGTTCATAGGCGCAGTTCTGGACACCGTCCAAGGGAAAGCCTTTCTTCCCGAGGAAAGAGCGGAACACATCAGATCCCTCATCAGGGATCTCTCAGCGAAGAAGACTGTCTCCGCCAGGTTGGTCCTTCGCCTGCTCGGACACATGGCTGTGGCCATCCTAACCGTCCCTTTGGCAAGGCTCCACATGCGGGTAACTCAGTGGATGCTCAAAGTGCAGTGGGACCAAAAGCAAGACCACATGCAGCATCTGGTCAGAATCACGAATGCCGTGATTCGAGACTGGCAATGGTGGCTAGACCCAGGGACACACTCTGCGGGTGTTCCGTTTACAGCGCCATCCCCGGAGGTAATCCTCTCCACAGATGCCTCAGGGCTGGGGAGCACACCTGAATGGGGTGAGGTCCCAGGGAACATGGACCCTTCAGGAAGCTCACCTCCACATCAACGTTTTGGAGATGAGGGCAGTCCTTTATGCCCTGCAGGCCTTTCAGTCAGAAATCCCGTCGAGTACTCTTTTGCTTCAGACAGACAATACGGTGGTGATGTATTACCTCAACAAACAAGGAGGCGCACACTCTTATCCCCTTTGCAGGGAGGCTATGAGAGTGTGGGATTGGGTAATCCGACACGGCTTGAGCCTGATTGCAGTTCATGTTCCCCGCGTGGACAACACAATCACAGAGGGCCTGAGTCGTTCCCAGGCCAGAATCCACAAATGGGAACTCCTTCAGGAGGTAGCGGAGGATCTGTTTCTTCGATGGGGAACTCCAGAGTTGGACTTGTTCGCTTCCCCATCCAACGCAAAACTGCCCAATTTTTGCTCGCTAGATCCAGGGCCGGGTGTTTTCTGGCGAGATGCGTTGTCTCTCTCCTGGGCGGACAGATTCCTCTACGCTTTCCCTCCCTTCCCGTTGATCCAGAGAGTTCTTCTCAAACTACGCAGTGAGCACTCAACAATGATCCTGGTAGCGCCTTTCTGACCCAGACAGATCTGGTTCCCCATGCTGACGCAGTTGTCCCAGGAACCTCCAGTCCCGTTGCCTTTCAGCTCCCATCTACTGTCTCAGAAGGAGGGTTCTCTAGTCCACCCGGACTTACGCTCACTGAACCTGCATGCCTGCTCCTCGAGACATAGCCATCATGTGACACGGGGCCTCGCAAGAGGTGGCGGAAGTTCTCCCCGCTGCCAGAAAGCCGATAACGCATTCAATGTACGCCATGAAATGGTGCCGATTTTGCCTGTGGTCTCAGGCACGTGGCCTCTCCCCTTTAGAATGCCCAGTGAAATCTGTTCTGGAATACCTGCTTTCCCTCTTCCACTCAGGTCTCGCCTACTCCTCTATTAAAGTTCACCTCTGTGCGATTTCGGCTTACCACTTCCCGGTAGGTCCGCGCACAGTGGCACAATTCGATGCCTCTCGGGACTTCCTGAGGGGGGTGTTACACCTGAGGCCACCCATCAAGGATCCCGTCCCTCCTTGGGACCTACTCTTAGTCCTGGAACAGCTCACGCTTCCCCCCCTTTGAACCTGCCGCAGATTGCGAGCTGCATTTTCTGTCGTGGAAAACGTTATTTTTAGTTGCTGTCACGTCAGCAAGGAAAATTTTCGAGCTTCATGCTCTCCTGTGTAAGGAACCTTATTTAATTTTCCACCAGGGCAGAGTGTCTTTGAGGACGAATCCTAAATTCCTGCCTAAGGTGGTCTCTGCCCTTACTCTTAACCAGGACATCGATCTGCCTGTGTACTTTCCCAAGTACTCTAATAGAGGAGAGGCATTGCTTCACACCCTGGATGTTCACCGCTCCTTAAGGTACTACTTGAACAGGACTAAACAGCTTCGCACGTCTGAGCAGCTGTTCGTATCCTTCGCTGAGAGGATGCTGGGCCAACCAGTCTCAAAGCAGACCCTTCTCGCTGGCTTGTCCAGTGTTTTCCTTTGCTACAACAATAAACAGAGCCCTTCCAGGCACAGTCCGGGGCCACTCGACAAGGGGGGGGTGGCTACCTCCTTTGCAGCACTGCGCAATGTCTCCACCTCGGCCATTTGTGCCGCGGCTGCTTGGAGCTCAGTGCATACATTTATTAGGCACTATAGCCTGGATATTACCTCACAGCGGAGAGCCGGTTTCGGCCTTGCCGTTCTACAGGGTCTCCGTCTTAGAGTCAGGATTTGATCAAGATCTCTCCAATTTGCCTCCTCCCAGAATGCTTAGAGGCGCTATTGCTTGGGAATCAGTCCTAATGGTGTTACCTGCTGCAAGAGCTGTATCTCAAAGTAAGATAGTACAGTTACGTAAGAACTTACCGTAACAGTAGATCTTCGACAACAGCTCTTGCAGCAGGTACCTTCCCACCCACCATTCCCCCTTGGAGGAGGTATGACCTACCAGGCCTTGGCAGGAGCTAACGCTCTTCCTTCTTTCTCTTCTGATGGCGGATCCTCGGTCTCCCCTTCTGATGTCATCCAGCGGCTGGGAGTCTCCGGCGGGAGAACTGGGGATTCTGGCAGGACTGCCTCCTTATGTACTACGCCTGACATCGGGGGCGGGACCAATGTCTGAGGCGGTCCCCGCTGAAGACTGCTAGCTAGAAGATTTCCGTGGGGTCCTGACGCCTGCCGGCTTCAGTCCTAATGGTGTTACATGCTGCAAGAGCTATTATCGAAGATCTACTGTTACGGTAAGTTCTTACGTAACTGTACTTTTCTCCCCTTCAGGGTCGAAGGGACCCTGTATGAGTTCCAAGCCGTGCCGTTCGGCCTGTCATCACCCCCACGGGTCTTCTCCAAATGCATTGCAGTGGTGGTGGCCCACCTTCGGCGTCAAGGAGTCAGAATCTACCCTTATCTCGACGATTGGCTCTTGGCAGATTCCACCCATCAGGAGGTGGAGAGGTCCAGGGATCTGGCCCTCCAAACCTGCACCCAACTCTGCCTCCTGATCAACGAGGCCAAGTCAGAACTCGTGCCTTCTCAGGTCATGGGCTACATCGGGGCAGAGCTCGACCCTTGTCAAGCCAGAGCATGGCTCCCGGCAGACAGGGTGGAGGTTCTTTCCTCCTTTGCCCAGTCATTTCTGGTTGGGCACTTGCGCTCTACCCGGGGCTTTCTGTGCCTTCTGGGTTACATTGCGGCATGCACCTCTGTGGTTGATTTGGCCAGGTTGCACATGCACCCCCTTCAATGGGAACTGGCTGCCCAGTGGACTCAGTGTCTTGGTCACTTCAACCAGCTGATCACTGTAACCCAAAAGATGTGGGACACTCTCCAATGGTGGACCACCCCAGACCGGTTGCAGGAAGGGATCCAGTTCATCTGCCCAGAGCAGATGTCGTCCTCACAACCGATGCCTCTCTCATGGGCTGGGGAGCCCACATGGGGGACAACAGAGCCCACGGGTTCTGGACCCCGAGGAGTCCCGATGCCACGTCAACCTGTTGGAGCACAGGGCAGTCAGACTGGCACTGTCAGCTTTCGCTCCTCAGCTCTGGGGTCAAGTGGTTCAAGTCTAAACGGACAGTACCACGACTATGTACTACCTCAACAAACAGGGCGGCACGCACTCCCGTCTGCTGCGCAAGGAGGCACTCCACATCTGGACCCTCGTGAGCCGGTTGGCAGCTGTTCTCCTAGCCATCCATGTGGCAGGAGCCTCGAACCAGCTGGCGAATGATGTCAGCCACATAGGCCTGACATCCCATGAGTGGTCTCTTCATCCAGACGTAGCTTACAGCCTGTTCTCCTGTTGGGGCAAACCGATGGTGGACCTGTTTGCCTCCAGGGAAAACACCAAGCTGAGGCTGTATCATGCCTGCCCCCCTCAGCAGGGCTAACTGCGAGGAGATGCCTTCTCGAGGCCATGGACCCCAGGCCTCCCCTACACCAAGGTGTTACTCAAGGTAATGAGGGACAAGGCGAAGGTGATCCTGGTAGCCCCAGACTGGCTGCGCCAGTTCTGGTATCCAGATCTCCTCAGCCTCAGTTGCAGGCCCCCAGAGTGGCTTTGCACACACCTGGACCTGATATCTTTGAATCAGGGGAAGGTCTTCCATCCGGACCATCAATCCCTGCACCTCACAGCCTGGTACCTGAGTGGCTAGAGTTCCAGGCTTTGGGTCTTTCCAAAGATGTGTACATCGTGGTGGAGGCATCCCGAAAGGAATCGACCAGGAAATGTTGTGCCTTAAAATGAAAGAAATTTTCCATTTGGTGTCAAGGTAAGGGTCTGGACCCCTTATCCTGTTCTGTGGCCAACTTTCTTGACTACCTTTGGTCTCTCTCCAAAGGAGGTCTGCGGTCATCGACCCTTAGGGTGCACCTTGCAGACATTTCTGCTTACTGGGCGTGGGCCGGTCAGTCGACATTGGCACAGGAGATGGTGGTCGGGTGCTTCTTCAAAGGCCTGGATCACATATCTCCTCTGGTGCATGAACCTCCATCTCTGTAGGATCTGCTGGTTTTGGCAAAGCTCATGGGCAAGCCATTCGAACCCATGCACAAGTGTGAGCTCTCACACTTGTGGAAGATGGCCTTCCTGGTGGCTATCACGTCAGCCAGAAGGACAGGAGAGCTCCAGGCACTTTCGGCGGACTCCCCTTATTTGGTCTTTCACAGGGACAAAGTTGTCCTGCGCCCCCACCCAAAATTCTTTCCAAAGGTGGTGTCAGAGTTTCACCTTAACAAGGTGTTGACTCTGCCGGTATACTACCCTAATTACACCTCGGACACAGAGTACAGGCTCCATATTTTGGACCTGAGACGTGCTCTGTCCTATTATAAGGAGAAGACAACAGAAATTCGTGGAAAGGTTCACCAGCTGTTTGTCACCTACGCCGAAGCCGCTTCTGGCAGACCTGCAGCCAAATGGACCATAGCAAGATGGATTACATCATATAAAGGTCTGTGCTATGAGTTGGCGGACAAGGAACCACCCAGAGGGATAAGAGCTCATTCAACCCGCCATACTGCTGCATCGATGGCTGCTTCCAGGGACATCCCTATCCAGGAGATCTGCCGGGCTGCTACCTGGAAGTCAGCAAACACCTTTATCACCCACTACCACATCGACCTTGAGTCATGCCGAGATGCTGGTTTTGGGGCTTCAGTTCTCCAATCTCTGTTTCCTAAGTAGGGGGTTGTGTGCCTTGCCTCCCTCCTCCCGGAGAACTGCTTGGAGTCTGCCAAACAGTGTGGATGAACAACATATCCACGCTCCTAGAAGAACAGGTTACTCACCTGTAACAGTAGTTCTAGGAGTGATATATGTTCATCCACACGGACCCACCCGACTTCCCTGGCTGCGGACGCACACAACGTGGCTTCCAGCGGGATAAGATCTGGCATCATGGGGCAAAGCCGAAGTATATACAACCCGGGTGGGTGGGAGGAGCCAGCTTTAAGACTTTCGGCAGATTTAAAGGGGAAAGGGACAATGCCAAACAGTGTGGATGAACAACATATACCACTCCTAGAACTACTGTTACAGGTGAGTAACCTGTTAATTCGGTCTTCTACTGCATGCCACCAAAACCAATGACATTGTTCTGGTACTGCGACTGTGGTGAAAAAATCTACAAGGATGAAGCCCATTACATGTGCATCTGCTATTTAGGACTCTCCCATAACATAAGGACTTTTGAGATTTGCCAGAGCTTAAATAAGGCAACAAGGTGATGCGGCAAAAAAACTCTAGAAGCCACACAGAAAGCCCAGGGTCAGAAGGATGCATCGCCAGCCCCAGTGACTAAGTAACGGTTGTTGAAGTCCAAGCGGTCATCATAGGGACAGAAGCATAAAGATGAGGGTAGATTCTCTGCTGCGGCCTGTTCCCACATAACCTGCATCGTCTGACAGCACCCCTGACTGTTAACCAGACACCAAGATCAGAGCTTGACTTAGGCACTACTGTACCTAGTATGGACGGTATGTTGCCATTGTCAATAGGAGAAGGCCTGTCATCTACACCTGTGGTCGCAACTCCTGGCCGGGGCATCGTCACTGCGCAGGTAGTGCTGGCGTCATTGTCAGATCTTACTTCAAGGAAGGCTCTTGCAGCAGGGTCACACCAGTAGTACTAAGCTGTCAGGTGCCAGAACCACATGGAAAACCTTTAGCCAGCAGTCTTGCCACGGGGAACCACCTACCGCCAAAGTCAGTCAGCTGATGTCAGCCTAGCTTATAAAGGTGGTCCGTCCCCCACACCTACCTCAGTTCTTTTCCCGCAGTCGACCAGTGCACATCAGATCTTGGCGGACGCCGCAGCTAGTCAACCACCATTTCCCGCACTTACCACGCTTTTTTATTTTACATTTTTCTTTAGTGTAAAACATCGAATTTTCGGTGTTCTCATCAACGAGTTTGCCTTCTCCACCAGTCTGACCACTCCTCGAAGTGTGCCTACAGCAAACAGATCCCTGAAAAGGATGCCCATTTTGCGTGTCTTCTTTGCCTAGGCCCCAGCCACGACACAAGCATGCCAGTTTTGCCAGAACTTCAACCAAACCACTCGAAGATGTCATTTAAAAACTCTGGAGAGCCACCTTTTGAAGCAGAAGTTGGTCGTGATGGAGAAGGAGCTGCAAGCCAGGGGCTCTTTGGCCTTTCTGGCACAGTCCTCTGGGGGCTCTTCATCTTCTCACAGGGAGAAATCCGGGAAGTACAAGCACCCGGATAAACATTGGGAACTGTCCTGGTCAGTTTCCTATTCGCAGTCACCCCACAAACAGTCGATCACGACGGGGTTGTCCCATCGGGGTTGGCTTCTCTAGCCCTGCCAGCCTCTCTTCCTCCGGGATCCCAGGTTTTCTGCCACCCACCCTCATTGCCAATTTGGGCGGCGGCTCTTTGAGGCAGGAGACTTTGTCTCCTGCTCCCCAGCCCCTGACGCTCAGGCCCATGTCTTCCATAGGCTCTCAGCCAGGCGGCATGGCTAATGTTGGTTCCTCGGGCATCTGCACAACCATCGCGCCCCAAAAAAAACAGTGTTGCCTTCGTTGCCTCCCGCTAGTGGGGCCGACATCAGTCCTGCCAGGCAATGCCTGCAGCAGGCTACCGCTGTCTGCTCCTCTTCAGCATCAGCTCTGCCTTTGATTCAGGGGTTCCCCATCCCCATAGGCACCAGCTGGGCCAGTGCTGGCGGATGGATCCTTCCCCCTGGCGCTCCATGCTGACACCTGCTGGGCCGCCACCAGGGCTGCTTCAGTCCAAGCCTATGGGCCCAACCCCGTCATTATCCCTGCCACAACCTAAGCCACAGCTGATCCCTGTTGGGCCAGCACCGCCGCCGTCGTACCCTTCCCCGGCGCCTTCCTATCCATTCCTACTGGTGTACACTTTACCGCTGCAGGGGATAATGCCCTCATTTTGATGTGATGGTCCTTTAATACAAAGGCAGACCCCTGCCCCTCAGGGGCCACCTCTAGCATCTCTCCTCCGCTCTTTCCTGGACCCCCAGCACCCAGACTGGGCTGGGATGAGTAAACCCAGTACATAGGGGTGCTCAGGGGCTTGACCTGATGCCAGCTCAAGTTCTCAAAGGGACGAATGCCGGCCTCCGGCGATGATCTCAGATAGTGATTCTACTGAGGATGAGTCGGATTCTTCAGGTTCTTCCTCCTGTCCTGGGATGGGGATGAGCAAAGTCTCCCGTCTCTCTCTCTCCCCCGACGATCCAACCTTCATGGATGTCATGCGCCACATCCAGTCCATTACGGTCTGGGAGACGGATGAGCAGGACCTGGGAGGTGCCGTTTGGCCATCTATCTCCGGCAGTGAGATGCCCTCCCTCGGACTCCTGTGAGGATGTCACTAGGGCAGCCTGGAATCATCCTACCATCCCTCCTCTGCCAAAGAAGGCGGACCGCCTTTACCACGCCTCCCGCTGGCAATCCCTTTTTAAGGGGGTCACCATAAGGCAGATTCGATGGTGATTAATGGGGTGTATGACCATTTTAGGAAGCCCAAGCAACTTAGTACCCTTCCCCCAGACCGGGAGTTAAGGCAGCTGGATCACCTAGGCAAACGTGTTTTTGCCTGCCTGTACCACTCTGGCTATCTGGACCGTAAATTATCTGTACCACATGGTCCGATATCAGAATGTTCTTAGGGGCCTGGTGCAGACCTTGCCAGAGAACCATGGTAAGATACAACTCGACCAACTTATGAAGTCTGTCTCAAATGTTGGCAACCATGTCCTCCAGGCAGTTTATGATGCTGTGGATGTCTCCGGGTGAAGGGCAGCTGCTGGGGTCTGTCTCTGGCACCATTCTTGGCTCTGGGTATCCGGCTTTGCCCTGAATGTGCAAGCTGGCATTCTGGATGCCGCCTTCCGGAGTTCAGTCCTTCTTTTGGGAGAGGATATCCAGGACATAATTTCCACCCTACAAGAGTCTGAGCGGGCCCTCAAGTCAGTCCATTCACTGTATCGCACCCAACCTAGAGCAGGCCAACATCCGTCCTTTTGCAGATCCTCCCACAAGCAGTCTTTGAACCAGCCTGCCAAAGGTCAGCACAAGCTCTGCCGCCGACAGAGCCCCTAGGGCCCCTGTGCCCCCCTCCCGCACATGCTTGGACCTCTTGACTCATTAGTCTCTCCCCCCCCCCACCTGAAGGGGGGTGGCCACTGACATTTGGGTGCTCCAGATCATAGAACATGGTCACACTCAAGAGTGGCCCCCAGAACACCCCCCATTCACTCCACATACCCCTGCCACTGGTTTGGGAGGAAATTCAGGCTCTTCCTCAAAAACAAGCCTTAGAGCCAGTCCCTCAGGCTGAATGGGGAAGGGGGTTTTAATCCCACTTATCTCTTGTCCCCAGAAAGACCGGGGATCTTCAACCCATTCTGAACTTGAGCCATCTGTATCTGTACAATTGAGTACAAGCACTTCCAGATGGTCACCCTCCAGGAACTGTTGCTGCTTTTGCACCAGGGGGACTGGCTATGCTCTCTGGATATGCAGGATGCTTACCTGCACATTCATATCTTTTCCTGCCCATCGTTGCTTCCTCCGCTTCCGCTTTCAGGGAGCCTAATTTCAATTCCAGGCCCTCCCTTTTGGCCCTTTCCTCAGCCCCTTGGGTGTTCACCAAATGCCTGGCAGTGTTGGCAACTGCATTGCGGAGGCAGGGCTCCCATGTGTTTCCCTAACTGGATGGCTGGCTGCTAGCAGCCCCCTCCAGGGACTACTTAGTTAAGACCCTGGAATACACCTTCAGTCTCTTCCAGGCTCTGGAGATCACTGTAAATCTGCCAAAGCCCTGCGCCTCTCCTTGCCAGTGCCATCATTATGTTGGTGCGGTCCTGGACACCAGCCAGGGCAAGACGACTGGTGGAGCAGGCCCGTCTGGTCTCCTCCAGCCAGCAGGTCCTGGCCAGAGTGTTCCTTCGCATTCTGGGCCACATGGCAGCAGCAGTTGCCACGGTTCCCCTGGCCTGCCTACATATGCCAGTTCCTCAGTGTACCTCGAGGATCCAGTGGGACCAATGCATGGATGACCTGGACCAGTTGGTTCTAGTCTTCGATCCAGTTCGGAGGGTTCTGTCGTGGTGGCTGGATCCAGTTAACCTTCTTCATGGGGGGTCTCCCTTCAGCTCTCGATCACCCATCAGATTCTCACGACAGACTCATCCGGCCTGGGATGGGGTGCTCATCTGGCCAATTACCAGACCCAGGGTACCCGGAAAAACGTAGAGCAGTCTCTTCATATCAACGTCCTGGAGATGAGTGTGGTCCTTTATGCTTTGCAGGCCTTTCAAACTCATCTCCTCCCTGGTCCGCTAGGGGTGCAGAAGGACAGCATGTGTGTGGTGTATTACAGCAACAAACGAGGGAACTTTTTTTTTCTTTTTTCTATGGACGTGGATATAGTGTACTTATCCACACTTCTGGCAGTATCCTTTCACTTTAAGGCGTGCCAGAAAGTCTTCAAGTTGGCTCCTTCCACCCACCCGGATGGTAACTCCCTCAGCACCGCCCTGTGACATCAGATCTTCCTTTCCACTGGAAGAAAGTTCCCATCTTACGGCTCTCCACTCTGAGTAAGCCCTTTGCTTCAAAAATGTTCACGCTGCGATTCTATTTGTCCCCTACGCTGAAGCCGTACCTGGCAGACTGGCAGCTAAGTGGATCATTGGCAGGTGGATTGTATCCTGCATCATCCTCTGCTATAGGTTGGTGGGTAGGGAGCCTCCTGTAGGGCTAAGTACTCATTCCACCTGTCATACCGCTGCCTCAGTGGCTGCTTCCAAGGATGTCCCTATCCAGGAAATCTGCCGGGCTGCTACCTGGAAGTCGGCGCACACCTTCATTTTCCACTACCACATCAACCTTGAGTCATGCCAGGATGCTGGTTTTTGGACCTCAGTACTCCAGTCTCGCTTCCCTAAATAGGGGATGTACACCTTGCCCCTTCCTCCCAGAGAATTGCTAGGAGTCTGCCAGAAGTGTAAAGTACACCATATCCACATCCCTAGAAAAAGTTACTCACCTGTAACGGTAGATCTTCCACGGAATGGTCTCTTGCAGTAAGTCATTACTTCTGGGAATTCCCAGTGGGTGGCACTCTAACACGGCAGTCTACATAGCAGGGACCACCCACACGACCTCACTTCCTAGGCTGTGCCTGTAAAAGTGGGTGGTCCCTGGTAGTCTCCGTTCATTTTCCCGCTGGCTTCAGCTCTGACAGCAGCTTATTCTTCTGCCAGCAGTCTACGATGTGGATTGAACCCATACCTTGGGGTGCCTGGGCTTCATACATGGCATCATATTCCTGTGCTCAACCAAGAGCTTTACAATGGATGTTTCCCTGTTACAGACTCTGGGTGCTCGATCAAAGGGCTCTAAAACTTCAGAGTCCTCTTCAAGAAGCAAAATAGGGAAGGAAATAACCTTCACCTAAAGTCCTGCCTGACCACCCTTCAACGGTCATATCTCCTAAAGATGTATCATCAAGAAAACATTCCTTGTCAACTGGCCGTATCTCTCCCCATTGACGGCAGGCACTTTATCAAAAGAACATAGAAGTTCAACTTCACATAGAAAGGAATGTTCATCGTCGATGGGACATCATTCCTCAGCTTCCCCGTCGATGAAACCACATGCACCATCGGAGGTCCTGCTACATTCATAATCGTCGAGGCACACTCCCCCGTCAGCGAGAGGACTCCACAAGACATCCTCATCGATGAAAACACCTCCTCCATCGACTGTGCACACTCCACCTGCTTCATCATCGACTGGGCTACCTCCCTGTCGACAGGACATGCTCCTAAACCTCCGTCGTCGTCGAGAAGTTTGCCACCGTCGACGTAGCATGCATTTGCCTTCTCATCGTCTACACAGATTCTGTCGTCGATGGAGCGTGTACCTATTGTTCCGTCGTCTACTAAGAGCATCTCACCATCGATGGAGCATGCGCTGACTTACCCATCGCTGATGAGGAGTATTCCACAGTCGATGGAGCATGCATTCACTTATCCATCATCAATAAGACGCATTACGTCGTCGACTGGGCATGCTTTTATTCCTCCTTCGTCAACGAGCCTGATCCCACAGTCAACGGAGCAGCCCCTGCATCACAGAACAGCACCTTTACCAGCATATAATGCATTTGTAGAAGATCCTTATAAAAATGTAACCATGAAAAACCATGAAATTTCTTATAAAGCGGTATCAAAAGATACTTACGGGGCTGTATCTCCACAAAGTAAAGAATCATATACTATGGAACGCAGAGGCAAACCAGCCTCGTTTGCACTCATGCATGGTGCTCAAACACCAGTCCGTGATGAACAAAAATTTCAGACGTACTGGATCACTTTATCGGGGAGGCACAAATTGATCCCCGGATGTCATGCACACAGGGCTCAGAACCCACTTACATGGCAGTTCCATCCTCACAAGTGCCAAACATAGAAGAAATTGTAAATAGTTTTGAATTCTGTGGGTTTTGACTACACACCCACTCCAGTAAAAGACCCTCAATCACAGACTGTCTCTGCCTCCATCAAAACAGGCATGCACAGAGCCAGAATGCTTGCCATTTCTGCCTCCTCATGAATATTTATTTTTCAGATTCTCGTATAATTTCGGAACATTCCAAAGACACAAATGATGATGGTTCCCCTACTGCAAGTGGGTATAAGTCCCCATATTCTGTACCATCCTACTGGGACAAAGAAACATTACAATCACTAAAGGTCATTTCCCCACCAGATGACCAGTCATTCCCAGAAATGATGTTACGAATACAAAAAACAATGGGGTTTACCACAACAGAACAAGATAAATTAAGTAAAGCTATGGTTGAATATCTTGACATCCTGGAAGAACCTATCTGGGCAGTCCCTCCTTTTATACCAGCATTCATAAATGCGATTACTGAATCATGGAGTCCACCCATAGCAGCACAGGAGCTACCTAGAAAAGCACATAGGCTTCATCAGGCTCCCCTTGATTATCAATATTTAACAAATATTCCCATTGTGGATTCTGTGGTTATTGCAGCTGTTCACAACTGCACCAGCAAACCCAAACATACAAGTACAGTACCTCCGGAAAAAGACTCTAAACGTTTTGATTATATGGGGAAGAAAGTGTTTGCTCTAAATGCGTTAAATATTAGAATACTTAACTACATGGGACATATGCTGAAATACCAGCGTACAGTGGGCATCTCTGGTAGGGACATGAGTAAACTACCAACATCCACTGAAAGAGAGCAACTCGCATCAATAACACACTTGCTTCCCTCTCTCGACATCTATTAAGATCAGGATAGGACATTGCCGATGCTTTGGCTAGAGCCTCTGCAGTCTGTATTCTTATACACCTTCAGGCATGGCTCCGACTCTCAGAGCTAGCACCTGATATTCAACAAAAAGTGGCTAATGCCCCCTTTTTTTCTGGCTACCATCCCTTTGGCCCAGGGGCGCAAACAGTACTGGACAACCTACAAGCCTCAGGCAGACAACTAAAAACAGTACAATATATGTACCACAAACCACACCCTCAGTATAATTATTCATACAAAACTGGAAATTATTATAACCAACTAGGAAACTTCAGAGGCAAAGAACGAATGACAAGGAACACATCTAAACCGACCCATGGCCACCCCTCAGGACGGCCGAGTGCTGCTTCCTCTCATTAAAAAAAAAAAAAAAAAAAAAAACCTCCGACTATGCCCCGGTCTCCTCTTCTAGGCCTCGGAGACCTTTTTCTGGGGCTTCCATTCAAAATTATACTGAGACCTTTCCCATGAGGCTTTATACATCTAGACACTTTTTGAGGTATCACTGTTACAGGCCATTACGGTCATTCCATTGGGATGCCTCTTGGCCTGTTGTGACCCTTGTGTCCTTCCCACGAACAGGGCCTGCTACTACTCACATGCTGAGAAACAATCTATATATTCTGATATTACAATATGGATCATACTGTTCTTAACAAACTTCTACTGCGACATGCAGTCTTCACCTGGCCACAGAAACAAAGGTGAGTACATATATTATAAACATACTAACATTTCAGGTTTACACCTAACAAGGTTGCAGGCCCTGCCATACATGGGACTCCCTTGCAGATTAGATTACTAATTCACGATGGACCTGACAATATCACTGTTGCATTCCAGATCTTTACCTTAAAAAGAGTACAATGTTGACTATAACAGTACTACTGACTCTTAACCACTGGATTCCATTATGAAATAGATACATTATTTCATTTCACAACATTTGCTACTTATGTAGCCTACCTATGCCAAAATGGATGCATTTTATGAGTTGACAAATAGAAAAAAAAAGAAAAACTATTAACTTGCTACATTGTAGCACTACAAAATAACGTATCATTTGGGTTACTATTCAAAACTGAGAACCCAATAGGCTTTAACATATACTGTCTTTTCCAGTGCATGCCACTGAGACTGACCAGTTACTCCATTATATGGCTGAAAACCTAATGATTTATCACAGTATCTGATATGCAGTCCCTAATCGGGTTGACATCTGCTTAAATAATAGCCAGTCTGGCTTGTCTTTCAGCCATAACCCTATAACGAGTACTATAATAGAGTACTACAGATAGAATACAACATTTTCTTTATATGCTGATACACTGCTCTCCACACCTATCGGTCCTAGGACCACACTGTATGTACGGCAGAATGCCATGTCTGGCCACCCCACTGCCATATAACTGCTTCCGGAATCTCCCAGAAGTAATGACTTGCTGCAAGAGACTGTTCCGTGGAAGATAGATCAGTTATGCAAAGACTTATGCCGTAACAGTAGATCTTCTAGGAATGTAGTAAGTAGCTTCCCTCCCTCCAGCCCCCTGCCATTCTGTAACAGTGAAAACAATATAGGGTTGGTAGGCTTTGGTACCTCTGTTCCCCTTGGTCCCTCGCTTTCACGAGTTGAAACCGGTGGGGAACGGAGACTGCCAGGGACCACCCACTTTTATGGGCACAGCCCAGGAAGTGAGGTTGTGTGGGTGGTCCCTGGTATGGAAACTGCTAGAAGAAACTGCTGTGTTAGAGCGCCACCTATCGGGGAACTCCCAGAAGTAATGACTTACTGCAAGAGACATTCCTAGATCTACTGTTATGGCAAAAGTCTTTGCTTAACTGATCTTTCTAGGAGTGGTGTATGGTGTACATCCACAGTGACTGACCCGACCTCTCCTGGCAAGTGGCACACCAGCCTTGTTTCCAGTGGGCAAGTTTGGCATTACGGGGTGGTGCCAAAGGAGTTACCACTTGGGTGGGTGGGAGGAGCCAGCTTGGACTTTCTGGCAAGCTTTAAAGGGAAAAGACGCTGCCAGGAGTGTGGATGTACACCATATACCACTCCTAGAACTACTGTTACAGGTGAGTAACCTGTTTTTACCCCCTGTGTCAGGAGGCGATTGAATGTCTGATAATGGGCCATCGAGCACGGTCTGGAGCTCTCTGCTGTACAAGTTCCAGGCATTCAAAACGTCTTGGCCGTCAGTCTCTGCTGCTCCAGGTAGCAGGCTCATAAGTGGGAGCTTCTGACCTCAGTGGTGGAAGATTTCTTCGACAGGTGGAGTCATCCAGAGTTGGATCTCTGTGCTCCATTGCTGCTTTTTTTGCTTGCTCGATCCCAGGCCTGGAGTTTTCTGGTGACGCAGTCTCTCTCCTGGAAGGGGAGGTTTTTGTATGCCTTTCTTCCCTTCCCACTCCTGCAGAGGGTTCTGCTCAAGCTCCAGTTGGAAGGGGCAGAGATGATCCTCATAGCCTCCTTTTAGCCATGCCAGATTTGGTTCCCCCTTGCTGCAGCAGCTGGCAGTGGAACCTCTGTTGCCCTTGCCTCTGTGCAGTGGCTTGCTCTCCCAGCACCGGGGCACCCTGATCCCTCTAAATCCAAAGTCCCTGCATCTCCATGTGTGGCTCCTGTGGATCTTGCTATTGCCTGCCTCAGGGTGTCCTCTACAGTTGCAGATGTTCTGGTGGCTGCCAGGACGTCCTTCACGAGGGCAACTTATGCTATGAAATGAAAGCGTTTCTCCATTTGGGCTGCTGCTTGCCATTTGGATCCCTTCACCTGCCCAGTGAATCGGGTGTTGGAGTACCTTCTTTCCCTTTCAGATTCAGGCTTGGGGTACTCCTTAATCAAGGTGCATCTTTCCACCATCTCTGGGTACCATGCACCTATCGAGGGCAAATCTGTTGCCCAGCTTGAAGTGTCCCGCACATTCCTGTGGGGCATTTTGCATCTGAAACCTCCTATTTGGGACTCTGTCCCTCTGTGGGACCTCAACTTTGTCGCCGGCCCAGAGGCGCTGGATGCCACACCTCGCGTCGTGCCGGCCATCCAGGTTTGGGAACAAGCCTGAGGAACTGGGGGTCAGCAGGGGAGAGAAGAGATCGAGCATCTGGCTGCTCTCTCTTCCTGGGGGAGGGATCCAGGGACCGATCACACAAGGAGCGATCTCTGGCGGCGGCTGGAGGTGCTCAACATGACAATGCTGCATGCTGCTTGGGGGCGGAGTGTTGGTATAGCGTTGCCATGGGTAGCCATGCTCGGGGGGACAAGTAGAAAAATCCAACTTCGAGACAGGCAAAGGCACCTTGGCCTTCATAATTCACTCATCACCAGACCCATCCTCCTCTCCTCAGCCGACCAGTGCCCCAACGCCTATACTGTAGATAGAGCGCCTGGTGGGGTAGGGCAGCCCTTCCTCTGGGGCCTCAGATCCGGAGGCTGCGTCCAGGGTTACATGAGGAGAGAGCTAGCAGGTCTCTGGTGGAGGTAGAGACTTGGGGGAGGGGTACTGTGGTTGCCGGACAGTTCACCAGGGCACAAAAGTGGTGCAGAAATAGTTTTTTTTTTTTTTGGGGGGGGGGAGAAGAACAAACAAAAAACTTTGAAGAAACTCGCTTTACCTCCCTTTGAACTGGTTGCGAGTTGCGCTTCCTGTCATGGAAAGTGCTCTATTTAGTTGCTCTTATTCTTGCTCGAAGGATTTCCAAGCACCAGGCTTTAAGGATTTTCGAGCTTCAGACTCTTGTGTAAGGAGCCATATTTGGTTTCTCACAGACAGGGTGTCTTTGCATACTAATCCTAAGTTCTAGGAACGTGGATATATTCTATCCACATGTTCTGGCAGTGTCCTTCCCTTTAAGCCGGATGGTCTTCAGACTTGCTTCTCCCACCCACCCAAGTGGCATCTCCTCTAGCACCTCCCCATGATGCCAGTTCTTCTTTTCTGCTTGGAAGAATATGTTTCCTCCTTAGTGCTCTGCGTTTCTGAGGCCCTAGAATCTCTTCAACGTTTTGGTCTTTGTATTTTATCGTTTGCTCAAATGAATGATGTAAAGTTGTTCCGGTTTCCAGTTTTGCAGATGTGGGCAACTCATGTCGGTTTCGGACTCAGGTATTTATTGCCTGGGCCGAAACCATGACTTCCAGGCCTGTGCCTTTTGTCACACCTTTTTGCCAGTAACTCTGGAAGCCCATCATGTTCACCTTCTCCTTGGCCACCCGAAAGAACAGGTCTCCCCCAACTGCCCGGTTGGGGTTGCGGTTTCAGCCATGGGCTTCATAGATCAGTTAGCTTCGCAGGAGCAGGATACAGCCTGGTCCCCTCATGGCGCATCGCTTTGTCAAAACACACCTCTGGGCTCGCCCCAGGACCTGTGCCATCCTCTCCTCATCATGGAGAGTCCTCGGAACTCTTCCACCCCAGGTTGCGCCAAGAAGCAGAAGACCTCTTTGGGGTCTTTTTCTCGTTCACGGGGTTGGCAGCGCTTTCAGGCCTCCAACTCAGATACCTTTTCAGAGGCCCAGGTTTTGTCTGGGACTTTGATCTTGGCTGCCGGCTCCACAGTTTTCCCGTTGGGCCGAGGGCCCGTTCAACTGAGGTTTTCTGCGAGCTGATCCCATCCTTGCAGGAGGGTTGATTCCTCCCCTTTGAGAACTCTGGTTCTCTCTCTCCAGGGTCAGGGCAGGACACTGGCCCGCTTCTCTGTTTGCCATCACCAGTTCCCCAGGCACCAGTCTAGGTCCTCCTCTGGTACTCTGACCCCGGTTGGCCTGTGCCATTCTCGGTGCAGACGCCCTCGGGGTTAGGGCCAGCGGCACTGCTGCTGTTACTCCTCAGACTCCTTGGCTTTTTCTGCTGAAGAGCGGCACTGACACTGCAGCGTTGGTACTTTGAGGAACTGTCATGACAACTGCTCCTTACCCAGGTCCTGCTACCTCTGGCAGTCGACCCGACATCCTTGGGGCCACCGCCACTGGAGCCACTTGGGTCTCTGCCCCGGCAGGGGCCAGACTAGTCCACCCTGGTACGGCTCACTTCAGCTTCAGTCAAAACTTGGGTGGGAGGCTCACATCAGCTTCTCGGATGAATTTGGTTGGGACATCTCCCTGCTTGCCGAGGGCCAGCGTCTTAAGGGACACGTGGCCCACGCCAGGGCCTACCCCTTGCCATCCAGTCTTCCTCTCCCTGGTAACCCTCAGCGGGTGATCGGTGCCATAGACAGGAGGCGTCGGCCAGGGATCCCTCTTCTTTCCAAGGCCTTCTTAGTTTGATCTCGGAGTTTACCGGTCTCCGGTTGGAGCCCGTCCAGACAAGGGAGAGGTTCTCCTTGACCGAGATCGTGGACCGGAAAGATACCCCAACTCTTGCCTTTTCAATTCAGGACACCATTCATGGTCCGGTTCTGGACCTCTGGCATCACCTGGCTGCTTGCTGGGCACCTTCGGCCTGGATGGCCCACAAATACGCAGTCCCTTCCGGCTCCCTTTTCAGGGTTCACCATTCATCCCTCAGCTGTAGGACTAGTGGCCGACTCCATTTTTCGGTGCCAGGGTTTGGCAGAAGGAATGGATCATTTCCCCAACAAGGAGTACAAGGACTTCGACACCTCGGCCAAGAAGGTGTAAGCCACTGCTTCGTTCAGCCTTCGGTAGGCTAGCTTGACCCTCCTGATGGCCAGTTTCTTGCATGCCCTTCTGGGGTCCTTGGAAGAGGTGCTCCCTCACCTCCCAGCGGACTTGCGCACTACTATTGCGTGACTCCATGACCAAGGCCGTGCCGTAGCAAAGCAGCAGTTTAAAATGGCCCTGGACACTGGCGATTCATGTGCCAGGTCCATGGCCATTGTGGTCACTATGCGCCGCAGGGCTTAGCTGTGTACCTCCCACCTCCCTGCGGTTACACAGCGCACATTGTCAGACTTGCTCTTCTCTGGGACTGACCTGTTCAGCCCCAAGGTAGAGGTGCATCTCATCAGAGTGGAGAGGTCCAGTTCCACCCTAAACTCGATGATGTCTGCTCATTCCAGCTGTGGGGGCTCCAAGTCCTCCAGGCCCTTAACAACCACTTTGTCTCCAGTGGTAGGCTCTGCCCGGCCACATCTCATAATGCACCAGGCATGACACCCTAGGCCTGCTTCTTTGTCCTTGGCCAGCCGGCTGCCAAAGGGTCAGAATTTCGGTGGTTCATTGTCCGTATCATCGTCTGCCTCCAAGCCGGCCCAGTGATAGGAAAACAGGGGGGTCTTCCACCCCTCCCATCCTGAGCCCTTGGGTCCTCCCTTCCCATGGGGAAAATTGCTGCCTGTTGGCACTCAGTTGGCTCTTTGGGATCTTGTTTTCCAGCTCCTGCTCCAGGGCATGAGGGCTCTAGTCCCTGTACCATCGCAGCTTCCTGGGCTTGGGTCCAGATGCTTCTGGTTCCTAATCGGATGGAGGCCACTGTCCTGTTCTAGAGGGACCACTCTGTTCCAAATTGTCCAGCTCCCTGGATTTCAGGATGCATTTTGTGTGTGTCTATCCCTCCTTCTGACAACCCCTCGTCTTTGGGCAGGGGCTGTCCACTTTTGGTTCCATGGCCATTCGGTTCATCACTGATGCCCTGAGTTTTCCTCAGGTTCTCAGTGGGGTTCCCCCACTGAGGGTGCCAGGGCATCCAGGTATATCTCACCGGGGCACCTGGCTCTTCCAGGGTCCCCCCTAGACAAGGGGGTGGAGCAGTCCAGAGCGTTGGCCCTCTGGGCCTCGTATGGGCCTAGGCATTCTTGGAACTGGTATTTTTTTTTTTTTTTTACTTTTTTTCTTTTCATCATTTACATGACATTAGTTTCACATTTAGTAAACAGACATATGAACTTACAGTTTTGGAATCAAAGTCCCTTAATTGTAGGATTGCATTGCATTTACTATATAGAGTTGCATCATATGGTTAATCTTGTAAACTAATCCTAAATTTATACAGTGATTGCTGTGAGAGGAACCCATGAGTTATATGGCTATTCCCTAAATTAAAGACTGGCCAGCAACATAAACTGCGCACCATTATTTATGGAACTATGTATCAACTTGTACATACCTCAAATTAAATCCTAAAGTCTCAAAAAGAGAGATTTAGCAGCAGGATTAATATAGAAAAAAACAATAACACCAAGAAAATACAAATCCCTAAATGTAACACTTTTCCCATTATATCGAGCTATTTGGTAAGAGCTATTCAAAGGGGAATCGTCTTTTCTAAATTTAATCTAGTGGGGGTTTTCCCCAAGGAACGTCAGTCCCCACCCCTTCCAAACATGAATATACTGAATTCCAATGCCCTTCAACACGAAAAGTAATCTGCCCATTTTAAATCAAAGCCGTACAAAGATGGCAATAATCTAGGTGTAGAAGCAAAGCAACTATTTAGTAAGTCCAGCACAGTTCACAGTTCTCAACCACGAGGCCTTCAGGTGTCCACATTATCCGCATCACCCTCAGTGTCTTCACCTTCGGCCCTCCTGTTTCTAACTTCTGTTCCCCCCGCCATTCAGCCCATTTCCACAGGATCAGAAAAAAGGTAGATGTCACCTTTGTGTAACCCTCAGCCGCACTGGGAAAATCATTGTGTGGGACACTCCTATGTCTCAAGACTCTCCTTACCCCGTCAAATCTCTTCCGACGTTGTCAGGTTGCAAAGCTAATGTCTGGAAAGAAATGAATTTGACTCTTTTATACTGAAATAGCGGGCTGACACGGCGGGCATACTGTAGGATCTGATCTCTCTCTCTCTCTCTCTAACTCCCGAAGTCACCATCATTAATGTGCGGGGTTATTCTACGTTCTGCTTATGGCCTTGGGGGGGCTCGGGGTAATGCAGTATACTTTTTGCACTTCCCACTGGCTAGACTAGGAATCGGGGGTTAATTTTTCGGTGAGCCACTCCCAAATGAACATCATAGGGTGATCCCCCTCCACTCCGGGGAGACCAAGAATCCTGATGTTAGCAGACCGCACCTGGTTTTCGAGTGTTTCTAATGTAGTGCGTAGGTGCTGGGTTTCCTTCACCATTAACATGGTGGAACTCTTGCAGGCATTCGTTTGTTTGTGGACCTCAAGCATCTCTCCCTTCAGTGCTTCCATTGTGGTCTCTAGGACTACTATGCGACCATTGAAGTCGTCCACCTTCTGATTCAAGGTACACAATGAGGTAATGAGTCTCTGCATTTTCAATTCCAGAGACGCCAAAGTCTTGGTTGACCAATGACTCTGCTTCGGCCTGTGCTGAAGTTACTGGCGTTGTCATCCCTCCAACATTTTTACTTTTTTCAGCTCCCCCAGCTGTGTGATACTTCCTTGGATTTCCCATTCTAAACAATTGAGGCATGCTCTTTCCACTAATAGTCTCCAACTAATGATTAGAAGGTATTCTTTGAAATGAATTAACATTAATTTTTGCAGAGCTGCGTGATCCTGCTGCTTCCCAACTCAGGCTCCAGAGCGCCCCCCAATGGAACTGGCATTCTTGCATACACTCGCACCAGCCTGGCCTCTTGGGGGGGCTCGTTGGCCCTCGTGCCTTGGCTGTGGGGGGCTGGCCGCGACTGGTTCCAGGACCAGGTTCACCTTGACCAAGTGATCTCGGTAACCCAGCAGAGTCGGGATTTGCCCATTGGGGCTTCTCCTGCCCAATCTGCAGGAGTGTCTTCTGACTGACCTGCAGAGGTCGTTGGCTTTCCTGACATCGGGGGCCTCTCCTGAGAGAACATGGAGCCCTTGGGCTCCTGATTCCCTACGGAGCCTTGATGTTTCTTTGCCAGACAAAGCGTTTTATGGATCGGCTAATGCTGTCTGCCTTGCTCCATTTCTCACAGGTCAAATGGCGTGGCAGGGGTTGGGCCACACCACACCTCTGTGCTACCTCTTATAGGGTGGGTTGCTCTCCCTTTGGTGGAGTAGGGATACCCTCCTTGCCTGAACCCTCGTATGCAGTCTAGCAGCAGGCCCTTGGGCCATTCCTGAGGTTGGTCCCTCTAGCCGGCCCGCAGATGCCTTCAGCAATGTGGCCGTAGCATCACAGGAAGCACCCTGTTATATCGAAGTAGTGCAGATCCTGTCCTTCCTCAGGGTGAGTCTGAGGTGCCCCTGTCCGCCCCTGGGAGGACTTCCAGCTGAGGCTGTGCTTCGCCTGCCCCCAAGCAGGGAAGATGAAGATGGGGAAGCCTTGTTGAGGCTTCGGACCCCGAGCCTCCTTGATGTCTCCCTTCCTGCGACCAATTGTTGCTCGAGGTCTGGAGGGATTAGACACTGGTGATCTTGTGGTCACACTCCCGTTGCATATCCCTCTGTCTGGTCCTGCTCTCCTTCTAGGGGGAAGGTTCTCCAGTACCTTCAATCCCTACATCTAATGGCCTGTTAGCAGCTAGGGCCCAAGCTTTGAGTCTCTCAGAAGATAGGCTCATCCTTGTTGTCTTATCTCAATAGGTGTTGACCTGATAATGTTCTGCCTTCAAATGGGAGAGTTCTCATTTTGATTTCTGGGCCAAGGGGCTGCACCCTTGATTTGCCAAAGGCTGACATTATCACTTCCTTGGGTCCTTTCTTTGGGAAACACTTGGTCGACGACTCCTTGGATATCCCTGCAGCCATCCCTGTTTTCTGGATGTGGACCAGTTGACAGCTGATGGGGCAGGTTTAGGTGGCCGGGCACTTGGGATGGCCTTGACCATTTCTCCCCTTTGGCGAGTATCTTTCTCCTTTCAAGGACCTACTGCTGGTTGGCATGTCTTTTGGCACGCCATTCGAACTGCTATACAGGTGTTGAGATGTCACATTTGTCGTGGACTACTGCCTTCTAGGTGGCTGTTATGCCAACCAGAAGGACTAGCGAGCCCCAGGCGTTTCTTGAGGAGTCTTCTTCTCTGGTCTTTCACGAGGACTTGGTTGTCCTGCTCCCCAAGCGGAAGTCCCTCCCAGAGTGTGTGTCTAATCTCCACCTGTTCTGGGATGGATGATTTTCCGGTGTTCTGCACCCATCACACCTTCAGAGACCGTGCACAGACTTCTTTGGACCTGTGATGAGCACTTGTTGCTTTATGTGTGCAAGGCTGCAGTTCAGGGGAAAGGTTCACCAGCTGATTTTCATCTACGCTGAAGCCACACCTGGCAGACATGCAGCCTGGCGGTGATTGTCAGAGGATTCCGATCCTGCACTGATCTCTGTCTTTGGATGAAATAGGGAGCCTCCTGGAGGGCTAAGGGCTCATCCACCCATCGTTGGCTACTTCCAGGGACATCGCTACCCAGGTTGTCTGCAGGGATGCTCCTCAGAGGTCCGCATACACCTCCATGCCCATTACCTCGTCAGTGCTGGGACGTTGGTTATGGGGTCTCAGTTCTCCATTTGCTGTTTCATAGTAGGGGTGTGCACCTTGCCTTCCTCCTCCCGGAGAACTGCTAGGAGTCTGCTAGGACATGTGGCTAGAACATATCCATCTCCCTAGAAAAACAGGTTACTCACCTGTAACAGTAGATCTTCCATGGAGTGGTCTCTTGCAGTAGGTAATACTTTTGGGTATCCAGCAGTGGTCGCTGTGGTGCACGGCAGCTCTTCTAGCATTTTATCACCAGGGACTGCCCACACATGGCATCAGCTTCCTGTTTCTTATATAAGTGTGGGCGGTCCCTGGTATCCTCTGTTCAATTTCCCGCCATCTTCAGCTTGCGCAGCAGGTAGTGCAACTTCTGTGTAGCAGTCATCGACGAGAAACTTGGAACTAAGACAAGTGTCTGCTGATTCTTCAACTAAACAAGCTTCATTTCATTCCTGTTGTTGTAGTAGGAAGATATACCGCTTTGACAATCACACACATTGTGTAAGGAGAGATAAAGGTCTATACTGGCACGATGGTCTGCATCTGTCCACGAAGGGAACCAAGCTCCTAGGTGACAGGTTTAAATGCTTCCTTGGCAAGCTTTTAAACTAGCCAAGGGGGGAGGTGCTAAGAGGCAGGAAATTTCAAGCCTCCCCCCACAAAACATGGCAGGTAGTAAGGTAAACACTGAGGTACAGAGCTCAACACAGGGCAGGATGGGGGTAAATGGAAAAATAGACAGGGGCAATAAGAGCAGGGATGGGGGAAAGGATAAAGCCAACATTAAATGGAGGGCAATGAGTACCAATGCCTGTAGTCTGGGAAACAAGCTTCCTGAGCTAGTAGCACTGATGGAAGATAAACAATTGGATATTGTGGCAGTCACAGAAACATGGTACACAGAGAACCATGACTGGGATGTCAACATACCAGGGTACACAATCTACAGAAGGGACAGGGAAGGTAAAAGAGGAGGTGGAGTAGCTCTATACATAAGGGAAGAGATCAAAGCTACAGAACTAAAAAGTAAAGGGGGAGAACAAGAGGCACTCTGGGTCACCTTGGAGACAGGGAATAGCATCACAGTCCGCATGGGTTGTATACAGACCCTCGTTTCAAGGGGAGGAAATGGACAAGAAAATGAGAGGACATTCTCAAAATGGCTGAAAAAGGGGAGATACTGTTGATGGGGGACCTGAACATGCCAGATGTTAAGTGGGTGACATGTACTGCAGCCACATCCAAGAGCAGGGTCATTCTCGATGCCCTGCAGGGGGTAGGCCTTAGACAGCTAGTGCTGGAACCCACTCGGGAGGGAGCAATACTAGACCTGATACTCTCAAATGGAGAGAGGATCACAAATTTAGAAGTCAGACATCTGGGAACAAGCGACCACTGCACAGTGTGCTTCACAGTGAGCACAGCCATGGAGATATGCCATACAAAAACAAGGATACTGGACTTTAGAAGGGCTGACTTTGGCAAAATGGGGGAATACCTGAAGAATACACTAGCAAATGGCCAAAAAGGAGGGGTGGAAGAGCAATGGAGAAAAATCAAAACTGCCATCATAGAGGCAACAAGCTGTTGTGTAAACAAAGAAAACAAAATGGAGTAAAAACCCACTATGGTTCTCAAAAGAGGTGGCAGGGAAGGTTAAGGAGAAAAAGGCTGCATTCAAAAAGTATAAGGAATCGCAGAAGAAGCACGACAGGGAACTGTATCAATTAAAGCAGAAAGAAGTGGGGAAGGCAGTCAGAATAGCAAAGGCCCAAACTGAGGAAAAAATAGCCAACTCTGTTAAGAAGGGGGATAAAACCTTTTATAGGTACATTAGGGAACATAGAAAGGTTAAGGGAGGAATAGTGAAGATTAATAAAGGAGAGGGGAGGTAGGCAGAGGGAGACCATGAAAAGGCAGAGATACTGAATGAATACTTTTGCTCAGTATTCACAAAAGAAGATGAGGAGGAGTTGCCTAAACCAGACAATAGAAGCACTCTGGGTAGGGGGGTTGACACCAGTCCATTCACAGAAGAGAGTCCTGAAAGAACTCCTAAAACTCAAGCTGGACAAAGCAATCGGGCCTGACGGGATTCACTCCAGAATACTAAAAGAACTAAGGCAGGACCTAGTGACACCACTGACCATGCTTTTTAACAAATCATGGTAGGATGGGGTGGTGCCTGAGGACTGGAGGAGGGCAGATGTGATTCCTCTGCACAAAAGTGGGAGCAAGGCAGAAGCAGGAAACTACAGACCTGTAAGTTTGACCTCAGTGGTAGGGAAAATGATGGAATCACTTCTGAAAGAAAGAATTGTTGAGTACCTAGAGGCCAGCGGGGCACAGGACCCACAGCAGCATGGAATTACAGCAGGAAGGTCATGTCAGACTAACTAATTGATTTCTTTGACTGGGTGACCAAAGTAATAGACCAGGGAGGGGCTGTGGATATGGCCTACCTAGACTTTAGCAAGGCATTTGACAGTCACACACAAAAGATTAATAACTAAGTTAGCCAGCCTGGGAGTGGGTCCCAGGGTGGTAGCCTGGGTAGCAAACTGGCTGCACAACAGGACACAGAAGGTAATAGTGAATGGAACACATTCCGAAGAAAGGGGGGTTACTAGTGGAGTACCTCAAGGCTCAGTACTGGGTCCAGTCCTCTTTTAACATCTTTATAGGTGACATTACAGAGGGTCTGGAGGGAAAGGTATGCCTCTTTGCAGATGACACAAAGATCTGTAACAGAGTTGATACACCAGAGGTAGTAGAAAAGATGAGAAGGGACTTAGCAAGGTTCGAGGAATGGTCAGACATATGGCAACTTAGATTCAATGCAAAGAAGTGCAAAGTAATGCACTTGGGAAACAAAAACCCAGGAGAAGAGTACACAGTAGCAGGGGAGGTACTAACAACAACAAAAATGGAAAAGGACCTGGGGGTAGTCATATCAGATGACCTAAAGGTGGGTAAGCAATGTGAGAAGTCGGTAAGGAGAGCCAGGGGGATACTGGGATGCATAGGAAAGGGCACAAATAGAAAAGGGAAGTGGTTATCCTCCATACAGACAGTTGGTGAGACCCCATCTGGAGTACTGTGTGCAGTTTGAGACCTCATCTCACGCAGGACATAGACAGGATGGAAGCAGTCCAGAGGAGGGCAACTAAATGTGCAGGGTCTGCATCAGAAACCATATGAAGAGAGACTGAGAGCTTAATATGTATACCCTTGATGAAAGGAGGGACGGGGGGGACATGATAGAAACTTTCAAGTACCTCAAGGGAATCAACAACATCCAGGAGGGTAGCATCTTTCAGAAAAAGAGATGTGTAAGAACAAGGGGGCACAATTTAAAGATAGTGGGGGGGACGGCTCAGGGTTAATATGAGGAAAATTTCTTTCACGGAGAGAGTGGTGGATACATGGAACCGCCTTCCTGGGGAGGTCGTTGGGTCTAAAACAGTGGGGGAATTCAAACATGCATGGGACAGACATAAGGCAATTATAGTGGGAGGTTGCAGGAAGTAGGCTGTTGGTTAACTAGAATCTGCAGCTTATCCAGTAGGTAGGGAAATGGGCAGACTGGGTGGGCCAAGTCATCCTTATCTGCCGTCAGAGTCTATGTTTCTAAAGTGTCTGGGACCCACACATGACACCAGTACCTGCAGCTTATGTCAGGACTTCAATCAGGCAACTCATCAATGACTGTTGCTTGAAATTCAACGATTTCTGATGGAGCAGAAAATATCTGTCTTGGAGAACCAGGGGGTTCATACCAAGGGCTCCCCCTCTACTGGTTCCCATTCCAGGCAGAAAAAGGAGAAACCCTCCTCACTCCCTGCCTCAAGGTCTGTCAATGGCCACTGTTTCTGGTGTCCCTCCATCGATGGGACGTCCTTTAACTGCTTCTTCGTTGACAGGGGCTCATACCCTCTTGTAGATGGCGCTTTCCAGTGCCGTGACTGCTCCGTCGAAAGAGGCTTATTCCCTCTCATCAATGATGCTTTCCGGTGCTTTACATGCAGCAAAATATACTGCTGCTCCATTGACGGGGGCTTCTCTCCCGTCAACCATGTCTGGCAGTTTAAGTGGAAATAACTCCTTTACCCCTGCGGACTCGATGAGGTCCTGCATTCTTCAGGGGAAACCCACAGCTTGTGCCATATTTACTGCCCCTCCGCCTACTCTGGTGGCTTCTTATGGGGTCAGGCAGATACAGATCGGGACCTTGATCTTTACTGTCCGGGGCAAGACCTGCTCAGGCTACCTATCCCATTCCTTCTATCACCCCTCTGGTTTCCCAACATGCCTCCCTTCTCACCCCTGCTCCTTCCAAGGAAAGGGACCTCACTAATGTAGTCTGACACATCTTGCATGCCATGTGGCATTCTTGGCCCTCTGAAGGGCTGGGTGATCTCATCCGATCTCCTCCCCTCTCCTTTGCCTAAAAGATTCCACCGTGACCAGGATACCATACCACTCCGGTCTTCTCCATTTATAGAGGACTATTTGTCAGATGACCAAGAATTGCCACCTGATTTCTCCAGTGATTTTGAGGATGGGAGTTTCAAGATTTGGATTTCCCTAATCCGGAATCCCCCATATTCAGAAATCTCTTCCCTGGATGAGGATCTGCCTTTGCCTGTGTCCTCTTCCCCCAGATGACCCTTCCTTTAGAGAAATGATGGTTCAGATTCAAAAAGTCATGGGATTCTCCACTATGAAACATGACAAGCAGCGCAATGGTATGACAGAATATCTTGTTACCTGAGGAGCCTGTTTTAGTGGTTCCCCCACTACCAACTTACCAGAATGCCATGCTGGCTGCTTGGCATCAACCTTCAGCTATTACAGCTGTTCCCCACAAAGTGGATTGTCTGTCTATATGAGGCTCGTCTGGACCACACCTTTTTGGCTAGTATTCCAGGGGCAGATTGTATAGTCATTACTGCCACTCATGACCATACCAAAAAACCCAAGTACATGAGCTCCTTATCTCCTGATAAGGAATCCCGAAGAATTGACTATCTGGGGAAAAAGGTATTTTCCTCGGGTGTTATGAATATAAGGATTTTGAACTATATGGGTCATATGATTAAATATCAACGTACCCTGGGGTCTTCTGCCTTTGAGCTTATCAATAAACTCCCTCTCGCACAGGAAAGAGATAAATTATTGGCTACAGTGACAACTGGTAATTCAATTTCCCGTCACCTTCTCAAGTCAGGATATGATGCCGTTGATACCTCAGCCCCACTATCAGCCACTGGTATTGCTTTGAGTCGCCATGCTTGGCTTTGCGTTTCAGGCTTTGCACCTGATATACAACATAAACTAGCTAATGCCTCCTTTAATGGGTCCAAGCTATTCGGGCCAGGTACTCAAACTTTACTGGATGACTTACAGGCATCAGGCAGAATCCTCTGTGCAGTTCATGGCATGTATCACACCCCAGCTACAACCTACCATACTCCACACACCTCTTATTCCAAAAGAGGTGGCCGATACAGAAGTAATAATAAAGGTAGCTTCAGTGGTCGTACTTAATCTAACAGAGGCAACACCTTTACTGCTTGGGGTTCCCGCTCCCGCCCTTCAGGTGGAGCTGCACAGCCCGGCTCCCAGTGACCCACTAGAGCTTTCACCTTGCCTCCTCGACCACGCCTCAGAGGCTGTGGGGTGTCATTTTGCCCTCTGTCTGGAGGCCTGACAGGTGATCACTTCTGACAATTAGGTACTTCAGATTACACAGAAGGGTCATACTCTGGAATTCCTCTCCACCCCATGCCCTTGTCCTTCATGCAAGATTCATTATCCTCCAGATCATATACCCATCCTACAAGAGTAGTATGCGATAAAGGTTCTGGCACCACCAACTCATGAGGAACGCATAAAATCATAATAAAAGTTAAAATTTATTACACCAAATGAGACAGAACATCTTGCCTGACATGTTTCGGATTGACTGCCAATCCTTTCTCAAAGGCTGAAAAAAAAATCCCTCAAAACACACTTATCGAATACACATTACAACAGGTGGTACAATTTACATGTTAAAATCAATTAAACAATTGTTATTAGAATCCATTATAAACGGTCTATACTACTACAAAGTGACTGCCACTTTAAAAAGCAGAGAATACCGGTATCAATTAATGTGGAAAAACAGCTCAAACTATTTTCTAATCATCCATGATATCACCTGATGAATTTTGTGATACCACTAGCCAAACAATCAGATTCCCACTGACCAAGTTCACAGAAAAATACGCAGATACAATTTCACAAATGCAATATATTTAGAGACCAATATAAATAACATAAAGATTGCAGCATATTTATGGCACAAAAAGTTGGAAAAGGAAACAGACTATGTATATCAAAATTATAACAATAATTTCTGAAGGGCTTCAATCAAAAAACATGGTGTTTTTTTTTTTAAATACAGACAAATGTCTATTTGGGCATTTAAACCTGGGCTTGTATTGGCCATTACTTTAAAATCCAGTAGTTTTCCCTTTGTAACACGAGTATTGTAATCTCCTCCCCTTGGGTTGCGGCATATTTTATCAATAGCCATAAATTTAAATTCATGTAAAAAGTTGTCTTTTGCTGTAAAAATATGGGCCACCATAGCGTAAGAATTCTTTCCTTTTAATGGCTCTGATCTCTTCGCCCACTCTGATCTTAAAACTTCTGTGGTTTTACCCACATAAAAAGCATTGCAACTACAGGTTGCTAAATATGTGACACCATCAGTGCTGCAGGTAATGCATTGTCTAATTTCAAAAGATGTATCACTGTTAATACTAGAAAAATATTTCCCCTGAATAATATAGTCACAATATACACTTTTTACACGTGAATTTCCCTCACTTTTAGATTGCCAACATTCAGGTTCTTTAGGTTTAAAATGACTGTGCATAAGTAGATCTCTTAACGTGAGAGCCTTCTTATAACACATTCTAACTGGCTTTGTAGCTAATTCTTTCAAACCAGACTCAACCCCCAAAACATGCCAGTGTTTTTAACAATATTTTCATAAACTCTGGCTTGTGCTGAATATTCCGCTACAAAATTAAATCTATCTTCCAAATCATCTTTGGCAACATGAACGTCAAGTAATACTTCTCTATTGATGTTTTTAACTCTATTTTGAGCTGTTCGAATACACATTTTACTATATCCTCTCTGTATTAACCTCACAGTGAGGTCTTCTGCTCCCTTTTCAAAGTCTCTTGTTTCTGAACAATTATGTTTAATACGTAAAAATTGTCCATATGGAATATTACTAGCCACATGAGCTGGATGTCAACTACTGGCTAGTAAAATGGCATTACCATCTACTTCCTTCCGACAAATATTCGTTTTTAAGGTGCCATAATCTGTTTTTTGGATAATTGTCAAGAAAAGTTATCTGATCTTTAGAAACAGAAGACGTAAATTTAAGATGGGGGTGGGTACTGTGTAAATATGTTACGAATGAAATAAAACTGCTCATATCACCTTGCCAGAACACAATGATGTCATCAATATAACGTTTCCATAGCAACAAATTGTTTATAAACATATTGGTCTCACTACAGTGAATAAAATCCTGTTCCCACTTGCCAACATATAGATTCGCTACAGAAGGAGCACATGTTGCTCCCATAGCGGTCCCATTAATTTGAAGAAAACTTTCTTGATTGAATAAAAAAAGTGTTACATTTTAGAACGCATTCTAATAGTTTTAACACCAATGCAGTCTGTGGGGGTGTACGAAATATAGTCATTTTCAGAAAATTAATTTTGAAAAAATGCCACAGAGTCCAGTGCTCCTTCATGGGGAGCATTGGTGTATAGTGACTCAATATCAAGTGCAACTAATAGGTTCTCACTTTGTATTTGCACATTTTCAATAATGTTGAAAACCTTATTATCTTGAATATAAGAAGGTAAATTCTTCACCAAAGGTTTCAAAAAAGAATCACAGAATTTAGACACTGGTTCAGTTAAAGATCCTATACCACTAACTATTGGTCGTCCTGGTGGATTATTCAAGGTTTTATGTACCTTAGGTAGCATATACAAAGTGACCCTGGTGGGATTACAGGAGGAATTAATGGCCCTCTTGACAAAACAGGCCGTTGTTCTGGTGCTCCTTCTAGAAAATCAAACAGGATTTTACTCGCACTTCTTTCTGGTACCCATACGTACGGGAGACCTCAGACCCATAGTGAATCTCAGACGACTGAATCTTTACATTCAGTACAAACGTTTCCACATGATCACCCTACCTGCCATCATGCCAATTCTGAAACAGGGTGATTGGCTTTGCGCCCTAGACATGAAGGATGCCTACCTTCATATTACCATCCACCTTGCCCACCACAAATTTTTACGCTTCCACTTACTAGGTCAAAATTACCCATTTCGAACACTCCCTTTCGGCCTTTCATTAGCCCCCATAGTGGTCCAAGTGCCTAGCGGTGGTGGCAGCAGTCTTGTGAAGAGAAGAGCCCTTCATCTTTCCATATCTAGACGATTGACTATTAAAAGCAGACTCCAGAGTAGCTCTTCTTGCCTCCCTAGATGCTACCTTGAAACTGTTCACAGATCTGGGAATTGCAGTAAATTGGACAGAGTCCAGTCCATACCCAACACAGTCTCTCCAATGCATTGGAGCTGTTCTAGATACAGTTACAGCCAGGGTTTACCCCCTGCCTGCCCAGCAAGATATGCTTATAGCTCTGGCATTACATATACAGACTCAGAAGATGGTCACAGCCAGACAAATGCTGCGCCTTCTGGGTCTCTTATCCGCTGCCATCCCTGTGGTAGCCTTTGCCCATCTCCACATGAGACCTGTCCAGTGGACCCTCCAGAATCAGTGGTCCCAAAAAACAGGACAGTTCAAAGACAAAATCAAGGTCACTCCTTCTCTGAAGTCCTCCCTGACATGGTGGACAATCAGAATCAATCTAAATCAGGGAATGCCTTTCCGATCCCTCCCTCCCATGCAAACGTTGACCACGGATGCTTCCCTTCTTGGCTGGGGAGCGGACTTAGGTCCTTATCAGACCCAAGGCCAATGGCCCGTTTCTCACCATCTGTCTCATATCAGTCTCCTAGAGGTGCAAGCAGTACATCTTGCCCTATCTCAAACCTGGCTCAATACTGATTCGATCAGACAACACTGCAGTAGTGTTCTACTTCAGCAAGCAAGGGGGTACGAAGTCTCACTCCCTATGCAGAGACCCCCTTGCTGCTGGTAGGAAGCCATACAGCAACACCTGACACTAACAGCTGTCCACTTACCAGGACATTGCAACCAATTAGCTGACCAGCTGAGTCGCCAGTCCACAACTCACAAATTGATACTTCACGGACAAGTGCTTCAAGACATCTTCAACTTTTTTTTTTTTTTGACTTTATTTATGCCCAGACTCCTACGAGGCATCCTTTGGAGGTGCCCACACGATCTTGCCCCTACTTCTCTCCGCAGTGACCAGCCACCATCGGTTCACCCTCTCTCGGAGGAACTTCTCAGCATTCCGGATCACCCCCCAGAACTGGGTCCGCCCGTCCTCGGCGGCTCTTTTACTTAAATTAGAGGGTCCATCCCCTCGAGAGGTCGGCCTGGATCCCTGATGTGGCGTGGTCCTGCATTGGGGATGAGAGGGAGATCACTGGATCCCTCGTCATCTTCTCGGAGCCAGTGTATTTTAGTGTCCCCTCGAGCATGGCTTGCAAGGCAACGACGCGTGACTCACAACCCCTGGCATTCACCGTTGCCCATTTGGTGCACCCCTGGCCACCACCAGATGTCACTTGGAGAGCGAGCAACACTCCCACCCTCCCCGGGAAGAGAGAGCAGTCATCCGGATGCTCGATCTCTTCCCGCCCTTGCCGACCCCCAGCAACTCCCGGCTCGTTCCCGAAACTGTTGGGGTACACTCCTGACAACTGAGAGTATTTTTTTTATTTTTTTTTACCTTATGCACCACACACCAAAGGAAGTCGTAAATGTGTTCATCAGGCGAGGAAAAAACGCACTGTATGTTGTCATGTAAATATGACAACTTTTCCATTTTGCTAATCTATTCGATCCACTTGCTACCCATTAGCTACACTGAGTAGTGCATTTCCATGTGAAACTGGTAATCAATCGAAAATGCTTATTTAAAACCCCAGGTGTGACATCTCCCACCAGTCGTGGAGGACCGCCTTCTTGGTGGCTGTCACCTCCGCCAGAAGGATCAGTGAGCTCCAGGTGTGCTCCCTGTAGTCTCCGTATTTGGTGTTCCACAGGGACAAGGTTGTCCACCGCCCCAACATGAAGTTCCTTCCAAAGGTTGTTTGAGTCTCACCTTAAGCACGTGATTAACCTCCAGGTATACTTCACCAGTTCAACCTCAGCAACCAAGCACAGGCTCCGCACATTGGACCTGAGGCAAGCACTCACTTTAACGGAGCTCATGGCTGGAGTTCAGGGAGAGGTTCACCAGCTATTTATCACCTATGCTGAAATCACCTGGCAGACCAGCAGCTAAGCGGATGATTGGCAGGGGAAGTATCTTCTGCATCAACCTCTGCTATAGGTTGGCTGGTAGGAAGCTTGCTGATGGGCTAAGGGCTCATTCCACCAGACATGCTGCTGCCTCGGTGACTGCTTCCAGGGACATCCCTATTCAGGAGATCTGCAGGGCTGCTACCTGGAAGTCAGCACACACCTTCATCTCCCATTACCACTTTGACCTTGAGTCGCGCTGGGACGCTGGTTTTGGGGCCTCAGTTCTGTGCTCCCTGTTCCCTAAGTAGGGGCGTGCGCCTGGCCTCCTCCTCCGGGAGAACTGCTAGGAGTCTTCCAAAGTGTGGGTGAGTGCACAATATCCACGTCTCTAGAAATGAGGGTTACTCACCTGTAACTGTAATTCTAGGAGTAGTATATGGTGCACATCCACACAACCCACCTGATCTCCCCTAGCAAATGGCACACAGATCCTTGCTTCCAGCGTGCAAGATCTGACATTGGGGCGGAGCCAAGGGGGATACCACCCTGGTGGGTGGGAGGAGCATAGCCTGAAGATGTTCCAGCTACATTTAAAGGGAAAGGAAGACTGCCAGTGTGGATGTGAACCATATACTACTACTAGAACTACAGTTACAGGTGAGTAACCCTCATTTACTTACTGTAACTGTAGCTGTCCAAAAGACTCTGCACCATTGGGCTACAACGCAACCACCTTCCTTCCTTTATTGTCTTGTTTCTGGATAACACCATTGTCTGCAGTGCTCCCTGCTGTCTTTTCTGGGGTATACATAAAGTGGCTTTTTCAGCTTTTTCTCCCAGTCCATTGGCTATCTCATGTGCCTGGTTTTGTTCTCCAGTTCCTGCCAGTCAGGTGTCCTCTGGGTTTGTCTCTGGCGGGGAACTGAGGAGTGATGAGTTGCCCGAGTTATATAGGTGGTGACGTAAGTCACCATGGGTGGCCCTGGGCTATCAAACGTTTGAGTGGTCCTGACGCCAATGACTTAGTTCTAAAGGTGTGGCCTAATGGAGGAGGTTTCTCTCGAAGATCTTCTATTACTGGTAGGTAATTGTTCTTTCTGATGAGCTGTGTAGGTTGAAAGGGATTTAAATGTCAAGTTCATTTATCATTACGATTCTAAGATTTATATGTGTTGCTTGGTACTTTGTAGGCTCAAGGAAGAATTTATGGCAAACTTAAAGAAGAAAACTTCTTTGGGCCAAAGGAAGAAGTAAAACTCGAAACCCACATTAAAGTGCCATCATTTGCTGCTGGTAGAGTAATAGGTAAAGGAGGAAAAACGGTAGGTTCCTTTCCACTATTACCAACCCTTCATTTTGCTGCCAAAATGCAGTGCTGGAGAATGTTGGACTGTGTCTGGGATTATCCATGGCGTGGCAGCAGTGCATGTCACCATTAACTACCTCAGAGACTTGGATTCACATGCAGTTCCCTGAAATCCCATGCTGAAAGCAGCTGGGGACTGGATGTGCCATGGAGTTGATGTGCTACATTGGCATGCATGCGCCCGCTGCTGGCTGACCGTGGAGCAGCATTTATTTTATTTAGCTTTTGTTAACGAGTTAAGCACTCTAGAAAGTCATATGCATATTTTCAGGTGTGACCCGGCAGATTACAAGATACAGACAACCGCAGGTATAGTATTTCAGAGAAGGGTAAACAGTCAGATGCAGCATGACTTAACAGGAAGGCATGTAGAAAACCTAGCATAACAAGGTAGCAATTGACAGTCGGGTGTTGAACATCACATAACAGGATAATATTTGATAGCCACAACTAAAAATAGGTAAACACACTTATCTTGGGGCGATGTCTGGACAGGACCATAAAGTGCAGCACAGTACAGAAGGGGGTTGGTAGCTTAGGAATAATGACAGATCGAGGCGAGTTTCAGGATGTCCCAGAGGAAGTTTCTGAAGCAGGTATGGGAGGGAGAGGTACAAACAAGGGCCAGAAGGGAGTTCCACAGTCTTGGTACACAGACTGTGAAAGGCCGATCACCCGTTAAGGTGTGGGTTTTGGGAACTTGGAATAATTGTGAGCCACTAGATCTTAATGTGTAGGAGAGGTTAGCAGGCTGGAATACGTCAGCTAGTACAGAGGGAGTGGCAGTTCTGACATTGTCATTGAAATTGCCCTTAACAAAGGTTCGGTGGTGGTTGAGGGTGAGCCACTCGAGCTTGCTGTATACCTCACAGTGGTGAGTGAGGTGGGGGATAGAAAGAGCAAAGCAACATATATTGTTATAGGTAACATCCCATTTAGGTAGACAGGTTTTTGGGGCATGTGTGGAGGAGATCAGTCCATAGCAGAGCGTGGATAGTAGGACCCCCTTTGCCAGGGCATGACGTGCTGCTGGAGTGAGGCAGCTTTTAGCTCTGTAGGCCAGGCCCAGCTTGCTATTAGCAGCCTTGCATGCATTGCTTATTTGCAGGGAGAAGTTGAGCTGTGGATCGAGGATAATCCCCAGATATTTAAGGGAGTCTGCAACCCCCATAAGGGCTCCGTTGACTCTCAGGGGAGCAGGGCAGCTTTTGTGTTGGCCAGGGAACCAGAGAGCATAGCCGTTTTTTTTGTTTTGTTTTTATTTTTAAGGTTGATGGCTAGTTTATGGGCTTTTAGCCAGGAAGGTATGAGGTCAAAGTCAGCATTGAGCTGGGTATTGATGACATTGATGTCCTGTGAGCTGGTTAGGATCACAAGGTCATCAGCATAGAGGGTGGAACTATGAGCTGAAACTAGTTGCAAGTCATTGACAAAAAGGGAAAACAGAATGGGCACAAGAACAGACCCTTGAGGTACCCCAGAGTTAACAGGAGTGGGCTCCAAGAGGACCTTGTTAAATTTGGTGAGTTGCTCTCTTCCAAGTAGGTAATTGGTGAACCGGGCAAGGGACTGGACTGAGTAACACAAGAGTGTGTGGTCAGCCAGATCAGAGGCTTTTGAGAAATCAAGGAAGATAGCCCCAGTCAAGTTGTCTAGATCAGCAGCAGCCCTGATCTCAGAGGTGACCTTGGCCAGGGCAGTAGAGGTGCTATGCCCCTTACGGAAGCCATGGTGGGCTGGGGTAAGTAGGTCATAACTTTGGATGTAGGCTGTGAGCTGGGTGGCAACCACTTTTTCAAGCAGTTTGCTAATAGCTGAAAGGATAGCAATAGGGCAGTAGTTTTCAGGGTTTCTTTGGTCACCTTGTTTGTATACAGGAACAACCTTAGCCAAGTTTCTTATGTCAAGGATGATCCCGGTAATGGGAGATGTGTTGAAGATATGGGAGATGGGCAAGGAAGGTGGCCCCAAGACAAATAAGTTTGGGCTCTATGTTGTCATGACCAGCACCAGAGTGTGAGAGGCCAGCAAGGAGTCTGAGTTTCACTGACGTAAACGGCCATGAAGTAAAAAGGGGGTCAGGAGGGGGGTCATCCCAGTATGAGGACTACATGAGGGACTCAGTTTACTAGGAGCGGGGAACTGGGAGGTGTAGGCAGACAGATCTGAGAACTGGGAGTTAAATGCATTTGCGAAAGTTAAGGCATTGTTGCAGCTGATCCCGCTGATAAGCATGTCAGTGACATAGGTTCTGTAGGAGCCATTAACACTATTCTTGATGTTTCGCCAGAAGCTCCTCGGGTCTCTAGCTGAAGAGAACAGGGTAGATTTACAAAATTCGCTCTTGGCGGAGCGGATGGCTTTTTTTTTTGTTTTGTTTTTTACAAGAGTTTCTGAGCTGCCTACATTCCTGGAAGGTGGACGTATCATGGGTGGCTTTGAATTTTGCCCAGTATTTGTCCCTTAATTTCAAAAGGGAAAATATGCCTCCTTGTAGCCATTTGGTGACAGTGCCCCTCACTCTCCTTTTCTTAAGAGGAACGTGTTTATCCTGCAGGGAGGAGAATATTGTAAGGAAGTTATCAAGGGCAATTGAGGTGTCAGTTGTGGCTAGGACCAGGGACCAGTCTGTGCATTTCAGGTCAGCATGGTAGGCCTCAGTGTTGAATTTGGAGAAGTCCCTATTTGGATCACTTTGCAGGAGGTTTTAGGTGGGGAGACTCTAGGTACAGTAGGTAGGGGAGTGATCGGAGATGGCATTAGGGAGGGTACTAGATGAGACAGTCCGTTAGGGCCTACTGGGCAGTATCCAGTCAAGGAGGGTACCTTTCATTCCAGAGGAGGAAGGAAGCCTAGTTGGTTCAGCAGTAAGTTGGGAGAGAGCAAGGCCTGCGAGCAGAGGTTCCTATTGCTTGGCTTTGCAGCCTATCCAGTTCAGGTTGAAGTCACCAAACACTAGTAATTCTTTGGAGCGCACCTTAGAACCAAGGCTGTCAAGGAGGAAGGAGAGTCCTTGTACGCCACATTTGGGAGGGTTATAGGCACACTAGGTGCAATTTTCTTTTGTTACCCAGTAAAAGTAGGGCATGGAGAAATTCACAGACGGGATGGAGGAGGCAGGTCAAATATGACAGACACATTAAGGTAAATCTTATAGTAGAGTAGCAGGCCACGCCCTCATTTTTCCCCAGCCCGATCCTGCCTAATTGTATTGTACCCTGGAAGGGCACACACACAATCTGGGATGGCAGGTTTAAGCCACGTTCCGTGACCCCCAGTATGTCTGGCCAGTTGGGCAGTAGTTGACAACCCAATCAGAAAGCTCGGCGTGGTTAGGCAAGAGGCTACAGACATTACGATAGGCAAATTTTAGGCCCTTTGACGTAAGCCATGGGGGGGGGGTGCAGGGAGGTAGATGAGGCAGCAGGGGGCCTAAGGTCAAGCTCAGTATCTCTGGCCAGTAGGATAAGTATCAGCAGAAATAAAGCGAGGCAAAGCAGTACGCATAGTTTCTTGCTGAACTTAGGCTTGAGGATGGAGCATTTGACCAGGTGAGTGGTATAAGAGAGGGTGAAGAGTTTCAGATGCCAGATTTGACAGAGACACAGCTCCTTATCAGTTGACAGGTTTGAGAAGGTATAGTCATCCTCTAATGGGTAGAGTTTCGGTTTTAAGGGGGGCTGTAGGGAGGGGAAAGAGTGGCTGCTAACAGCAATGCTAGCTGGCAGGCAGCAGAACGGACTAAGTAAGGGTACACTGCGGACTTGGGGCCGGCGACAGAGCAGCTGCCCAGGGATGACATTCTGGTGTGCCACATTCAGGTGGAAGGAATGACCAAGAGAATACAATTAGAACTCAAACAGTAGCCCTTGTAGTTAGACAAGGAGAGTAGGAATTAATACAGGTGCAAATGCTCAGTGTAAATTCCTAAAGAACCTTTTCACCAAACACTGGGCTACGCACAGCGGCAGTGGCCCTGGCACATGGTATTCACTTAATGCTCCAGTGTCATTAATTGCAAACACTAGGGGAGTCAGACAGGCATAGATCATAGCTAGACAGGTATTTAGGGATACCCCTTTAGGCAATCTCTCATGTAATGTAAAATTCAAAGTAGAGTTGCAGCCCTGTGGACTGAGCCCACCTGTACTAAAACTTAAGAAGAATCAGCATTTATATAGCGCTTTTCATACACAGTATCCCAAAGCGCTTTACAAGCAATGCTAGACTGGTAGTGAAGTGACTGAATGTATGGTGGTGGCCATATCGCACATCATCACCCACACACAGCCTGGATAATTACGTGAACCGGTTTATGGGAAGGGGAATGTTGGCCAGGATACCGGGAGTGTTCCCTGCTCTTTGCGAAGAGTACCCTGGGTTCTTTTACTTCCACCTAGACACCCACCAGGACAACACCAGGATGGGCAGAAGGGACCTTGGTTTAACGTCTCATCCGAAGGATGGCACACCCCAGCAGTACAGCACCCCCCAATACTGCACTCGGATACCAGCGATTTTTAGGTGCAAGTCCAATCCCGGTGTGGGACAAGAACCCATGACCTTCTGGTCCAGAGGCGGATGTGCTACCAACGGAGCCATGCTGACACCTAAGGAAGAAGCAATATATTAGCCAGAAACTGAGACCCTACAGTCCTGGAAACAGCAGAGGTACTGAGTTATCACTAAGTTAGGAGTAGATCAGTCAGGCATAGGACAGTTCAGTGTCTCAGAGCTACGGTAGAGCTGCCTAGGGGTCTGTCTACCACCAATCCTGACCCTTTGGGTAGAGCGGTAGCCCATGTAATGGTAGCGGAGCCGGGGGATGACGGGTAGAAAACTGAGTTTCAGCTCCGATGAGCTGAAGGTAAAAAAAAAAACCCTTGACATCCTCACTGTGCTCCATGAGCTCTTACTGCTGCAGCAGAAATGAATCAAGTAGGACAGAACAGCAGGAGATCTTGGCGCCTTTTTTAAATTTAAATTTGCAGTCTCTGGTCCCAGATCAAGGTGGGTTAACTCCATGGAGCTTCCCGACCCACCCGGTACAATTTCTTGAATGGAGTGTGGGCTTCAGGGCGCTTCAGCACACGTGTGTTTGTACCTAAAACAAGCAATAGAAACACTCCGGATACAGAAGTTGATACCAGCCCATTTACAGAAGAAAGGGTTCTGAAAGAACTCTTAAAACTGAAGGTGGACAAAGCAGTGGGGCCTGATGGGATTCATCCCAGAATTCTAAAATTACTAAGGGTAGAACTATTGACATCACTGACTACCCTCTTTAACAAATCATGGGAGGATGGGGTGGTACCTGAGGACTGGAGGAGGGCAGATGTGATTCCCCCTTCACAAAAGTGGGAGCAAGGCAGAAGCAGGAAACTACAGACCTGTTAGTTTAACCTCAGTGATAGGGAAAATGATGGAATCACTTCTGAAGGAAATAATTGTCGAGTACCTAGAAGCCAGAGGGGCACAGGACCCAAGGCAGCATGGATTCACAGCAGGAAGGTCATGCCAGACGAATCTAATAGATTTCTTTGACTGGGTGACCAAAGTAGTAGATCAGGGAGGGGCTGTGGACATGGCCTACCTAGACTTTAGCAAGGCATTTGACTCAGTCCCACACAGAAGATTAATATACAAGTTAGCCAGCCTGGGAGTGGGTCCCAAGATGATAGCCTGGGTAAGGAATTGGCTGGAGAATAGGACACAGAGGGTAATAGTAAATGGAGTCCACTCTGAAGAAAGGGGGGTTACTAGTGGGGTGCCTCAGAGTTCAGTATTAGGACCGGTCCTCGTCAATGTCTTGTAAGTGACATTGCAGAGGGACTGAAGGAAAAGTATGTCTTTTGCAGATGACACAAAGATCTGCAACAGAGTTGATGCACAGGGTGGGGTGGAAAGGATGAGAAGGACTTGGCAAGGTTAGAGGAATGGTCAAATGTATGGCAGCTTAGATTTAATGCTAAGAAGTGCAAGGTAATGCACCTGGGAAACAAAAACCCCAGGGGAAGAGTACACAATGGGGGGAGAGATACTAACAACAACAAAAATGGAAATGGACCTGGGGGTAGTCATATCAGATGACCTAAAGGTGAGCTAGTAATGTGAGAGGGCAGTAAGGAGGGCTGGGAGAATACTGGGATGCATAGGGAGAGGCATCACCAGTAGAAAACAGGAAGTTATTATCCCTCTATACAGACAGCTGGTCAGACCCCGTCTAGAGTACTGTGTGCAGTTCTGGAGACCCAGTTTCCGCAAGGACATAGACAAGATGGAAGCTGTCCAGAGGAGGGCAACTAAAGTGGTGCAGGGTATGCACCGGAAGACACATGAAGAGAGAGACTAAAGGAGCTTAATATGTATAGCCTCGAGGAAAGGAGGGAGAGGGGGGACATGATAGAAACATTCAAGTACCTCAAGGGAATCAATAAAGTCCAAGAGGGTAGCATCTTTCAAAAGAAGAGGTGTGCAAGAACAAGGGGGCACAATTTGAAGATGGGGGGGGGTAGCTCAGAGGTAATGTAAGGAAGTATTTTTTCACAGAGAGGGTTGTGGATGCATGGAACAGCCTTTCGGAGGAGGTTGTGGAGTCAAAAACAGTGATTGAATTCAAGCATACATGGGACACCCATAAGACAATTCTAGGGGTTGGGGGTTGAAAGAAGTAGACTGCTGGTTAACTAGGATCTGCAGCTTATCCATTAGGTAGGGGAAATGGGCAGACTGGGTGGGCCAAGCGGTCCTCATCTGTCGTCAAATTCTATGTTTCTATTTTCTCTGTTTTAAATAGGGGATTGTTTGTTTTTTGAAAGTTTCAGCTCTGATGACCTGCAGGGAAAAGAATCCCACGATGTCCTCACTGAGATCTGGTGAGCTCTTACTGCTTTAGCGGAGAGGAAAGCAGCCCTTTAAGTAGGGCAGAGGGGCAGGAGGACTTGGTGCCTTTTTTAAATTTGAAAACTCTCAAGTTTTAGCTCCGATGAGCTGAAGATAAAGAAAAAAAAAATCCCTCAACGTCCTTACTGCGTTCCGGTGAGCTCTTACTGCTGCAGCAGAGAGGAATCAAGTAGGGCAGAACAGCAGGAGGTCTTGGCACCTTTTTTAAATTTAAAATTTGCAGTCCCTGGTCTCAGATCAAGGTGGGTTAGCTCAGTGGAGCTTCCGACCCAGTTGGCACAATTTCTTGAATGGAGTGTGAGCTCCAAGGAACTCCGGTGCACAAAGTGTTTTTTTTTTTTTTTTTTTAAGAAGGTTTCAGCTCCAATGAGCTGCAGGAAAAGACTCCCATAACATCCTCGATGAGCTCTGACAGTGAAGCCAGTCAGGTTCCTCCTCTTGGAAGGAGGATGGTGCAGTCAGACAGCACCATTATAAGGTGGATGACTGAACGATTTATGGGGGCTGGGGGTGAGAGCAGTGCCTAAAGGAAATGCCAACTTATGGGTTTACAGTGCAGCAGTTTTCCAAAGCATAATTGCTGGTAGTAGACAAGTCTGTTGCTCTGGTAAATAAAATCAAACTTAGCCATTTTTCAGTGTCCAGGAAAATGTTTTGAAACATACTAAGACAACATTCAGCTTATATTTCATTATCTACATTGAGTTCCCCATCTTCCTCTATTGAGGACATTTGCATGAAAACGGGCGTTATTCCCCAGACTTCCATGTCATTCTCCTGCTTCACTCTCCTGGTTGAAGTCATAATTCCTTTTTTGTGACACCATAATTTCCACAGAAATAGATGTGATGTATTAAACGGACAGTTGTGACTTCAGTGGAAGGAAGAGAAGGAGATGAATTCTGAGATGTGGATATCCTGTTCTTAAATAGATGTTCTCCATGATAATGATGGGAGGTCATACAGATACTGACATTGTCTTTAAAAAAAAAAATTATTTGAAACAAAGGAATGCACTTTAAACTATTGTTATCCTCATGTTTTCATCAGCGTTTTCTGGTGTTTTTGAACACACTGTTCCATAAGTTCCAGGAGCGGTGTCTGCTGCACTGCTGCATGCTAGTTCACTTTGGTCTAAACAAGAGTTGTGTTAAATGAATTAATGGGGCCCTTTCTTCCCCTATTTTTCTGCACCAAGGCACCAGACAGGAATGTCCCCTCTCTCCGGCCCTATTTGCTCTTTAATTGAGCCCTAAGCAATAGCCTTACGGTCTGACCCTCGTATTGAGGGAATTCCCATTGGTCAAAAAAGCTATAAGGTAGCGCTGTTTGCCGATGAGGTTCTTCTTACCCTTCTCTCCCCAGAAACCTCTATACCAGCAGCATGGGACCTGCTTCAGGAATATGAAAGACTGGGCAATTTCAAATTAAATATCTCGTCCAAAACTGAAGCCTTAATGTTTTATTTCCAACCCTTTAATATTTTGAAAAATGCTCTCCCCTTGAAATGGAAAGGCACTAAAATCAAATATCGTGGAATACACATCCCAATTAATTTGCTCAATTTGGAATTGGTGAACTATGAGCCGATTTCAGTTCAGATTTCAGGAGACCCTAGAAAAATTGGGAAGACTTAGACTAACTTTCTTCCAGCGTAAAGAAACGATGCATCTAAATATCCTCCCCAGACTATTATATCTTTTTCAGAATGTCCCAATCTTCCCAGCTAATTACTACTTTAAATCTTGGAACAAAATTATCTCTGACTTTATCTGGGAGGGTCAGAGACTGAGGGTACAGTTCTCACTGCTCTGCTCCTCAGTGGACCAGGGAGGAGTTAACCTCCCAAACGTAAGTCTATAAGCAACAGCAGCCTTCCTTAAAATTATACTAATATGGCTTTCATCTACGACTTCTCACATCTGGAAGGACACTGAATTTGTGATTGACCTATATGAAATTGAGAAAGTAGTTTTTGCCTTGAGGGGGCGCTCTCCTCCTGTGAGAGATTACACAGTATTTACTGCACAAATCTTGAAGATATGGTACAGAGTCAAACAACATAAAACTCTAAAACAAACATCCTTTTTTACACCTTGATATCGGCTGACGAAAACTTCCTCCCTGCTAGTTCGGACACTACTTTTCACTCTTGGAGGAGACTGGGCCTTAATTATTTTTACCAGTTCCTTGATACCACTGGTGTTTGTCCCATATCAAATCTTCAAAATGCCCTTTCTCTGCCCGATGGAGACCTATTTAGATACACGCAGGTGAGAAACTATATTTTACAGCAGAATGAGATTTTGATATGTCCTCCTCCACCTTCTTTTTCTCCATCTTTTTGGACTTTATTAAAGGATACCATGGAGAGTAACTTATGGGGAAAGTTAATTGGCCATCTATACGAAACACTTGGGGCTTCATGGGAGGATTCTTCATTATCGATCCTGGAGGCCTGAAATAGAGATCTAGATTTACAGGTTCCCTTCTTGGTGTGGCAGCAGGCAACTCTGAAAGTTATTACGATAACTTTTTTTTTTCTTTTCTTTCCAGCCTAGCGCCAAACTCTGCCATAGTCACGGCCCCCACTGCCTCCTGCACCCACATGTGCTGAGCTCTTCCATGCCCCCTGGCTTACCTCCCAGGGCAGGGTCACGGCACTTACAGGTGTCGTGAACGTCTGTTCGGGTCAGGGGAGCCAGCCTGGGAGCACATCGAAGGCAGTGAGGAGGGCGTCATGGAGGTGCTTGTCTGAGGATTTTTTCTGTCCCCGAAAGGACGTTATTTTTCCTCGGCGGGGATGTGCACTGACGTCCCGCATCCAGACGCTGGCTGCAGCAGAGCCCCTGGCCTCCGCCAGTGGTCCGTAGTGCACTGGATGTTCATCCCCCCTTCCCCCCAGAGAAGGAGAGCAGTCCAGAGGACGCTCCATCCATCTCCCCTGACTGGCCCTCCAGCAATCCAGGTCCGTTCCTGAACCTGGGTTTCCGGCGTTGTGAGCGGAAATCCAACCGATGGGCCGGCTGCTATTAAGATAACTTCTTCAAACATCTGGAGGGAGTTTGTATGGAAATCCCGGTCGAGATACTTTCGATCCCCAGCATTATTAATAAAATATCTCCCAGAATCTTATGGTGCCTGCTGGAGTGGATGTAACTGTGCATTAGCTGATTTGGGCCATGTTTTTTGGGGTTTGCCCCAGATTGACCCCATTTTGGTGTTCATTATAGCTAGAGTGGGGAGACTGTTTGGAAGAGAACATTGAATTGACACCGGAAATAGTGGGTCCTCAATTTACCCTCCCACAGACCAAGATGGGACCTACTTTACTCCCAGTATATGTGCTTGCAGCCAGAAAAGCGATAACTCGCAGATGGATGGCACCTTTGACTCCTTCACCTAGGGGATTGGCAATGTATTATTGTGGAGATTTATAGATCAGAATATTTAATTGCAAAATTCCAAAATAAACTGCCCCCCTTTGAATTAAAATGGCGCAGATGGGTACTGCATATGTCCTCTCGAGACCCAGAGTTTGTTCCATGAGGGGGGAGGGGGGGTTGATGAAAATAACTGAGGGGTTGCCCAGCCGCCTGCCTAGAGTTGACAGACTAGATCGAATTAAATGGAAACTGCTAATTCTGTTATGCTGTGCGGTAAATATTTTACAATAATGTAATCATATGGGGCAGTAGTTACCTGTATGAAACACTTGGCTTTTGTAATAACCTGATGGAATGTATTTACAGTCTTTTATACTCTTAAAATGAAAAGAAATAAAAAAGAAAAGTTATGTTAAACAAGGAGTCTGGGGCTGGCTTGCTGGCGCAGTGGTAGTGCTGCTGTTCAGGAATGGGTCCAGTGCATCAGAGCATTGAGCTACGGGGAGCAGGAGTGAGTGTCCATGGGACAGCTCATCTTCGGGGGGGGGGGGGAGAGCAGGCCTTAGCCTGCTCTCTAGTAGTGGCTGCAGATGTGAGCTCAGGACTACTAGATCAGAGAGCAGAAGACTTTCGGATGTTATGCTGTGTGTAGGATTGCACAGAGCAACATCTAGACATCACTGCATGCCATCTCATCCTAAGAGACCTGAAACGAAGGAGTGTTATCTATGAGGAGGATAACGCTCCCCCAGGGCCCCCCCCGGTCCAGCCTGGGGTCCATCTCCCTAGTCTCGCAGAACCAGTGCGCTAAGCGGGCATCCCCAGGATCTGCCTCACAAATGGCAGTAGACAGTCAAATGGAAAATGCAGCAATGCACTGGGAAAGGTACTCTTCATATTTATTTCAAAGCATCCAAACAAAGTTGCCCTGGTGCTTCGAGGGAACCGTCCCTCTTCATCGGTGGTGGTCACCCAATAACAGACCCATTTTAAATACTTAATAATGCATGATGCGTTTTAAAACTTCATGACGTGTACAGCATATCATTATATGTATGCAGCAACAATATCACATCCAATATACAAAACACCCAAATATTTAACTGCACAAGTGAAAAAGTTGATACTAAAACTATAAAAACTACAAAAACTATTTTGCACCAAATAATTCAAAGTCCACTTTTTAAACTTTGGAAATGTAACAGGTCCCAATTCTTATGTTCCATTAAAGTGCCAAACTGGTATAACAAAGTACAGATTGGGGGATGTAAACCTCTCCAAACCTTCACAAAATTTCTCCAGCAATTTAAATATTACTAATTGTAATTTTAAAACCCAGTTATTTGGCATATTGGCCCACAAGATACCTATGCAAAGACGAAGTAAATCCTATAAATACAGCAAGGATCTGCTAAAAGCGATCTCGAATATATAGCCCACAAATCTTGCTCCCTAGACCTGGGCATGCTCTGAATTTTATCTCTGCTGGGGACCAAACGGATGGTGTGGGGAGCATGCAGAGGAGCTGCAGACACCCCAGTATGGGAGTGTGTGTGTGGAGGTTTGGTCTCTGTGTGTGTCGGGGGTAGGAGGGCCTTGATAGGATAGGAAGGTGGCACTAGTGTATTGCTAAAGGAAGATGCTGATCGGTGGGGGGGACAGGAGCTAAGGATACTGTTGAAAAATCTGGCCATACCTGTATTTATTTTGTTCTCCTTTATAGGCTTGGGGACATACCCCATATTGGCTGATTGGTGCTTCATTTAGTTTCGCCCCTCTTGTGCCATCTCCAGGAGCCTGCTGGGGAACTGGGAGATCATGGCTTGTCTGCCATGATGGGGCTGTCCTCCGGACCCAAGGGGTGGAGGATTAAGATACTAATCCAGTGCCCGGCATCTCTCAGACAGGGACAGAGGCAGTGCCATCAAGTGTCCTGCCACTGCTGTGTGGCTGTCACTGGAGTTTTTCCTTTTGTGCCGTTCCCTTTGACATGCAGTGATGTCAGTGTGGAACATGCGTGCTCCCACACGTGCTCCACTATCATCTGCCATTGTCTCTTCCCCCTTCAACATGGTGTCGTGCTGATGGGGAGCCTCTTATGCTGGATTTCCATAACCCCACCACCAGGAGGGGGAGGAGGAGAGCAGTCCAGCAGATGCTCTGTCTCCTCCCCTGGCTGTCCCTCCAGCATCCCAAGTCCAAACCTGGGCCGTCGCCATTGTAAGGTGGGATGCTGTCAACCCTTTTTGTTTAATATCACTACTAGTTGCTGGTGGTTTTATCTGCTTCCTTTCTTAGAACTGAAATGCATGCTAATAGTGTAATTGTACTCAACCTTGTTTTGTTTCAAATCCTTGATCAACCCTCATTCCATACTTCCTAAACATTAGGAACACCCACAAACAGTGCAGCCACTTATGATGCAACTAGTCTCCTTTCTTCCCACTGCATCATGATTGGCTAGACTGTTGGGGTGTTCCAAAGTCCAGGGAATGATGCAGTGGGGAGTTAAGGACTGTAAACATGTTTGTATGTGGGAACACCAGTATGGTGGGCAGTCTGTTTCTCACTTACAAAAAAAAAAACAGGAATTTCGAATCAAATTACTGGCTAGATCAGCATTCCCCATAAAATGTGACCAATCGTAATATAGAGGATAGTGGATGGGCAACAGTGAACAGCAACACTGTTGTTCAGTTCGAGAGGTTGTCATGACAACCATACCTCGAGAGCGATGCTCGAGAGGTTTTCAGTTGGCATGAAAACCTCGAGAAGTGAACCAGTGTTCACTGTTGCCCATCCACTGTCTTTTATAGTGTATGGGCAACAGTAAAAAAAACACACACCTTTTGACTTCTTTCCCGGTCGCGCCATGATGTCGGGAACCCCCGCCCGGCCTGTGTCTGTGACAACACTCAGCTCTGGTCCACATTTGAAATAAGATCTTGGTGTCCTGCTGTGTGCTGGCTAATATGTAATGAAAAGGCCACTTACTGCTCAGTAAGAACTTCCCCAGTGCCTTCGCTGAGCTGCCGTGGCCATTTTATGGATGAGGAGAAACCGTGACTTGCGCATGCGAAAACGTGATGAGCGCTGTTATACCATCGATGTGACGTACTCACAATGGTACAACAACATCGTGACGTCACATCGATGGTACAACAACACTAGGGAAATATAAAATTTGAGAGAATACAACGTGCTAACATACACTATATGTATTTTATAAAACGGATACTTTGAGGCCTAAGGGAGTTGACAGTGCCCCTTTTAAAATGAGGTCTCCTTTAGTCATTTCAGAAGCAAAAAAACAATATAACAGACTGAAAACAGGGAAAGGGGGCAGCATAAACTAAAAATGTATAGATACAGCCTTTACACCATAACATGCACTGCTGCTTTAAAAGGTTGATCTTACTTCGAGGGGGCTCTTACAGCAGGTAACACCTTTAGGACTGAAGCCAGCAGGTGCTAGGACCCCACAGAAAACTTCAAGCTAGCAGTATACAGCGAGGAGGGGGGCTGCCATTTTTCAACGCACTTGCTCTGCATTTCATTTTTTCACCAATAAAGAATCTTCAAGATCTTACTCCGGGAGGGTTCATGCAGTAGGTCATCACATATAGGACTGTACACCCTCTCTGGTGTCTGGACCGCATGCCAAACTTTTCCAGCAATGCCTGGTGGGGGACCGCCCACCCGACATCACATGATGGACGTCAGCATGACCCTATATAGTGGGCGGTCGCCACACCTGCCTTCTAGTTCTTTCCTGCCATCGACCTGAGCATAGTTCCTTGCAGTAAACATTGCTCAGTCAGTCACCATTTTTGCCTTCATTTCCGAAGTTTCTATTAGCATTATGTTTCGTTTGTCTTCCCCACGTCCGACAGTGAAGACAAAGTGCGCCACACAGATCCCTCATAAAGACGGTCACCATCGATGTCTCATCTGCCTGGGCCTGAACCATGACACCGCAGCCTGCCCTGACTGCAAGCTCTTCAATCAGGCCACCCACAAATGGAGACAGTAGGCTTTGGAGGCCCATCTTTTGAAGACCAGAAAGGCCTCCCTAGAGAAAGAGAAGCAAAAATTGAAGGACACCACTTCTTCCCCTTTTTCTGAGTCAAAGAAGAAAAAGAAAGAGAAATAAAAGCACTGAGAGTGGGAGTGTCTGGAGGATAGGCATCGAGTGGGTTCCAGTGAGCCCTCGACCAGTAAGGCTGTCTCCTCTCCCGCCTGCTCTTGTGGTAGTCCAGGCCACGCCTGGGACTTTCCTCCTGCTCTTCACTGGTAAGTTGTCCTCCGGCAAATGCCCAGTTTCTGCTGTTAAGTCAGCCCCCGTATCAGACAGGGGCCCGCTTGACACTGACTGATAAGCCAGTCGGAGGGTCCTCCCCTCCTCCACCCGGTCCCTCTTCTGTTCGCTAAGCCGGTCATCTCTGCCTCGGACGACCACCTGTATGCCGCTCACCTGTTGGGGGCTGACGTCAACCTCACCCAACGTCCAGTCGAGCATGCCGATGGCTATCTGCCAACCCTCTCCTCAGGCTCCTCCTGGGCGGGAGCCTTCCTCTCCACCTACCCCAGTGGAACCTCCAACCCCAGTGGTCATGTCAGGTATGGAGGAGGAGGAGGAAGCGGGACTCCTGGAGGTGGTTCTTTCTTTTCCCACCCCAGTTACAGTGTCTGAAGTCTCTCTCCCCAAGGGACACCAGGCCTGGCACTCTGGCAATGAACCTCAGTGTTCAGAGGGTCCCTGGTCCTATCCTTCCTTCCCTGGACCCACCACCAGCGCCACCATCAGGCCCTCTTCTGTCGGCTCCGCCCCTTCTGATGCCAGGGGCACTGAGAGGTATTTTGTCAGACCACCTTCCATCAGGCCCATCGCGTCTGACCCTAGTGCAAGCTATAGTGACACTGGGTCCGATGCCACATACTCAGATGACCGTAGGTCTGATGCCAGCCCCTTCGATGTTTGCTTCTCTGACGTCGGGTATCCTGATGCAGGATATTGTCCCTGGCCCATCTCTCCACAAATTGCCCTTCAAGGATATCTTCCCCAGGGACAAACATCAGCCTATCCTCAGTCTGGTCAGATGTTGGATTTTATGCCTCTTTCTGTTTTTTCAGGGCATCACCCTTCGGGTTACCCTATTACCAGTGCTACCATCATCATCACCATTACCATGGGTCAGGTGCACCTCTTTAACATTATACGCCCACGTGCCTCTGCTACCTCCAATGCCTACACCCCCTCCGGCCCCACAGCAGGATTCCCAGTCTCTAATTCGATCTTGGTGGAAGGAGGCTAGGTCGGAGTTGGTCTCGCATTTGGAGAGGTGTCTGCTGGCCCTGGTAGTCACCCCTCCCCATCGTTCCCTGTCCCCTGTAAGCACTGTCCACTTGACAGTGCATATTTCATGGACCATGACTCAGGAGGTTTACCTTCCAGACTTTGGTACCCCTGAGGATCATGACACTCTGGAATCAGAGGAGGATTCCTCAGATAACTCTTCCGATGAGCTTTCTTCCGTGGCTAAGGGCAAGGAATTGCCCAAATCTCTCCCAGAGGACCCCTCTTTCACAGAGTTGTTGCGTAATATCCAGCAGACCAATAGCCGGAATACAGAGGAACAAGACCCAAAGAGAAAACATCTTGTGGAACACTCTTCTCTCCTCCCCGGACAGCCCCTCATGAAGACCTCACCAGTACCATCTGGCAGCTGCCCCACTCTATACCGGCCGTTCTTAAGAAGGCAGACTGGATACATCACACTCCTGAGGGTGTTTTGTGTTTGGATGCTCACCCTAAAGCAGACTCCATTGTCATAGCAGCAACTCATGATTGCTCAGGTATCCTGAAGCACATGAGCACTTCCCCGGCCCCCCCGACAAGGAATCTCGACAGCTCTATCAGCTCGGGGGGTGGGGGGGAGGTTTATTCCTCCACTACATGTGCCCTCTGCTCCCTCAGCTATGTAGTGCACATGGTCTCCTTCCAAAAAGCAACCATGGCCAAGCTTGAGGCCTGTATCCAGGCCGTGGAATCCTCTGACCTCAAGGAGGAGCTTGTTAAAGACCTGCGCCTGTCGAAGATCTCTTGCAGGCATGTGCTTAGGGCTACATATGACTAGATAGATGCAGTAGCCCTCTCTTCCGCCACGGCCGTGTCTCTGACAGCATGCTTGGCTACGCATTTCTGGCCTCTCTAATGTCATGCAGGCTGTTATTCAAGACAGCCCCTTTTTGGGGTTCAGCCCTTTTTGGAGGGGATGCCAAAGATATCCCAGGCCTCCAGGACAGTGGCCAGGCCCTGAGGTCCATGTACCGATCGGACTTTCAGAAGAAGCAGCCCTTTCGGCGACAGACCAAAAGGCAGGGTAAGCAGCCCTTTACCAGATGGCAGGGCAAAAGAAAGGCAATGGGTTCCACCTTCACCTCCCCATCTCCAAAACTCAGAGTGGTCGGGGGACCTCCTCCCCCTCGACCCTCCGCTTCCTGACTGGCAACTCCCTCCCCTCTCCCACCATGCAAGGAGCCGGTGTGATTTAAGGCTCACCCTCCATGTGCAGGAGTGGAGGGATGTAACCTCAGATGCCAGAGTCCTGCAGCTCATTTCAAAAGGGCACACCTTGGAGTTTCTGGAGTTTTGCTCCAGAATCCCCTCCTGGTCACTCAAACTACTTCTCACACCAGATTCCTCTAGTCGAGGAGGAAATTCGGGTTCTAAGGCAGAAAGAAGGTGGCCATAGAGTCGATCCCTCTGCCTCAATGGGCAAAATTGTTTTACTTCCATTTTTTTCCTGATCCTGAAAAAGACAGGCGACCTCAAACCCATATTGGACCTCCGCAGACTGAACCGGTTTGTCGAGTACAAAAGGTTCTGGATGCTAACATTGCAGGGCCTTCTGCCTCTTCTGCAGAAGGACTGTCGTGGGGTGTAAGAAAAGACTTTTACAAGAGACAGCATAAGTGGTACAACATACCTTGAATAGGTATGATTTTTATTCAAAAAGAATTAAATTTAAAATAATAAAAGTTAGACTCAACTTTGTTCAGAGTAAAGAAAACAAATACAAAAAGCACAGGTTTGGCATGAACAATTAGAGCTATTCTACCAACATCAGACTGTGCCTGACCTCTTGGAGATCTCTCTGGGAGAACCAAACTGGTCCTCTCCCAATGACTATCTGAATCACATCAATTCTGCCTTGATATAGGACTGTGATCCCACCCACAAATTGAAACTCCACCTAGCAATTAATACAAATACTGAATTTATACATATAATTCCAAGTATTAATTTCCTTTTTACGTACAATCTGACTCTCCTATATGAATAATCAATATAAACCATTGTTTATTTTAAACATTGGATCTTGAGTGATGTATTCCTTAATTATGGGAATATGGGCTGTATTAGGCAAGGTACCGCCCACTTAAATGGAAGGGTTTTGCTCATGTATAAAAATGACCAAGATGTGCTGCTCACTCCCTCCCTATAGGACACGCCTGGAGAGTCAGGTTTCTTCATGTGGATACAGGGTTACCTAGCTTGCTAACAGGACTTGGCTCACAAAGAACAGTAATGTATTTCAACTTCCTTAATTCATGTACTTGTAATACAGAATGTACAAATGTGCACAGAAATACTACTGTGCTGTTTGAGATGCATAACATTCAAATTGGGACGAAAAACTCTGCGCTTAATCTCTGCAGTTACTTTAAGCGCTTTTGCTGATTTTAAAAGGGGTTCCTTGACCTCTTCTATGAGCGGGAGGTAAACTAAGCCTTTTTATACCAAAAGTATCTAGTGGAAAGCAACAAATCTGCCATTTGCAGTCTAATGGAACCAAGGCATGCAGGCTAACCTTCTGTTCACTGGCAGAATTAACTCTTCCCACTCCCAAATGGAACTGTAAATAAAAACAAAGCACCTTAACTGTTTTTATAATTTCAGGGCATACTAGGAAAGTGGGTTTATCAATAATTTAGAGATACAAAACAGTCCACTTTTCAAAAATAAACAAAATGAAGCTCGGTGGAGCCAATTGTCTTCTAAGTCAGCTGTGCTCACTAGAGAGTTAACCTTTCTTTTCTTTCCCAGACTATACAATCTTAAGGGAGCTCATACTTTTACCATAGGGACACAGGATAGACACAAGATAAAAGATTAGTATGGGATTATGAGCTTGTTGGCTTGCTCTGTCACCTGTTTCCCTAGACTTTTCAGAAGGCACTGAAAAAACACCATACATTCATATTATTTCTTTTAGCTTCCCACATTGGTATGGCAAGGGTTTTACTAAATATTTATCCCATTTTCCGTGTCCATAATCATGGAATGCACGAGGCTTTAGAATTAGCTGTTTTACATTACTGAAGAACCTGAAGAGGAATTGAAAGGATTAGATTTGATAGCGAGAGGCCAACATGCTATTTAGTTACGAAATAAGTAGAGAAGTACAGACATAGAAGGAAGGGGGAGAATTTAAAAAGAATAAATATGCTGTTGCGCAACGGACTGAAAAAAATTATTTAATAGGAGAAAAAGAAACTTCAGGTCTTAGTTCTGCACAAACAGTTTTTTTGGGGGAACCACCATCATAAGGACCATTGGCTTTGCGCACTGGATATGAAGGATGCTTACCTGCATATTCTGGTGTTCCCAGGCCACCGCCGTTACCTGCATTTCTGCTTCCAGGGGGAGCACTTCCAGTTTACAGCCTTCCTCTTTGGTCTTTCCTCAGCACCCCGGGTCTTTACCAAGTACCTAGCGGTGGTGCCAGTGGCCTTGTGCCATCAGGGTATAGCACTGTTCCCTTACCTGGACGATTGGCTCTTGACAGCCCCGTCCAGGGACAGTCTTCTGGATTTACTGTCATGCACTGTGGACCTCTCTTCACAACTGGGGATCACTGTTAGTCTCCCCAGGTGGACTCCCCACCCCACCCAGAACCTTCAGTTCATCTGAGCGATTTTAGACATGGTCCAGTGCAGAGCCTTCCTCCCCCTGGACAGGGCGGAGGCTCTTTGAGAGCAGATCAACCTAGAGGCCTCTTCCAGATTTCTTCCGGCCAGGGCATTTACGTTTTTTAGGCCTGATGGTGGCCTCCATCTCCACAGTTCCCTTCACCAGGTTGCATATGAGGATTACCCAGTGGACGCTGTGCATTCAGTGGGATCAACACTTGGATGACTTGGACCACGTGGTTCTAGTCTCCAGTGCGCTCAAGAGGGATCTCCTCTGGTGGTTAGATCCCTTGAATCTGTCTCTGGGTCTTCCTTTCAGATGTCCCCCTCCTCTCTGGACCCTCACTGCAGACGCTTCATGTCTGGGCTGGGGGGCTCACCTGGCGACCACCAGACTCTGGGTTCATGGTTCCAGATAGAGATGTCTCTCCACATCAGCATCCTGGAGATGAGGGCAGTCCTTTATGCCCTTCAGGCTTTTCAGTCCATCCAATCAAAGGGAACACTATTGGTCCAGACAGACAGTATGTCGGTGGTCTGGTACATCAGCAAGCAGGGAGGCACCCGATCATACCCCCTATGCAGGGAGGCGATGCTATTGTGGAACTGGGCAGTCCAGCATGACCGGTTTCTTACAGCCGTGCACATTCCAGGTGTTTGCATCATCCTGGCAGACAGCCTCAGTTGGATGTTGTCTCTCGCTCATGAATGGTAACTCTCTCTCTTTTTGAGGTGGGATCGCCCAGACATAGATCTGTTCGCCTCCCCGTTCAGCACAAAGCTTCCCAGCTTCTGCTCGCTCATTCCAGAGCCTGATGCTTTCTGACACAACACGTTATCGCTATGTTGGACAGGGGTTCTTGTAAGTCTTTCCTCCCTTTCCCATTCTGCAGAGAGTACTTCTCAAACTGCAGGCAGAGGGAGCACGGATGATCCTGATAGCACTGCTCTGGCTGAGGCAAATCTGGTTTCCACTAATACAGCAGCTCATAGTGGAACCCCATTCCTCTACCTCTCCAGCACAGTCTGACTCAGGATCAAGGCAGGTTGGTACATCCAGGACTCGGGACCCTGCATCTTCATGCATAGCTCCTTCAGACATAATCAGGTCTCATTTCGGGGTCTCCCAGAAGGTCGCTCAGGTCCTGGTGGAGGTAAGGAAACCTTCCACCAGATCCACCTATGCCATGAAATGGAAGTGTTTTTCCATTTTGGCAGCATCTAAAGGATTGGATCTCTTTACTTGCTCAGCTCTCCGGATTATGGAGCATCTGTTGCACCTGTCTGATTCTGGTCTGTCTTATTCATCCCTTAAGGTCCACCTGTTGGCCATTTCAGCCTACCATGTGTTGGTGGAGGGGAAACCCGTGGCACAGCTGGAGATCTCCAAGTCCTTTTTGAAAGGTATCTTCCATCTTAAACCCCCCATCCATAACCCCACCCCACTTTGGGATTTGAATTTTGTGTTAGAGAAGCTTACACTTCATCCATTTGAACCAGCAATGTGCTGTGACATCCGCTGCCTTTCCTGGAAGGTGCTATTTTTGGTTATCATTACTTCTGCTCGTAGGATTTCCGAGCTTCAGGCCCTGATGCATAAGGAGCCTTATTTGATTTTTCACAAGGACTGGGCGGTCCTGCATACAAACCCTACGTTTCTTCCCAAGGCAGTTTCTGAGTTCACCCTAAACCAGTCGGTTGAACTACCAGTTTATTATCCTGTTCACTCGAATAGGGGGAGGCTCGCCTTCACACTTTGGATGTACATAGGATCCTGAGGTGTTATGTCCACCGAACCAAAGAATCCAGAAAGTCTGATCAGCTTTTTGTCTCCTTTGCCCCCAAATCCTTGGGATCGCCAGTATCTAAGCAGTGTCTATCCAAGTGGCTCGCTAACTGCACCCGCTTAGGTTATCAAAAACATGACAAATCCCTTCTGGGGGAAGTCAGAGATCACTCTACCCAGAAGTATGGCTACCTCTACAGCATTCCTAAGGAATGTTTCTGCAGCAGAGATTGGTGTGGCAGCAACCTGGAGTTCAGTCCATACCTTTACGAAGCATTACAGTCTGAACATTGCCTCTAGGTGTAGGGCCGGGTTTGGCCTCGCCGTTCTGCAGGGCCTACTGTCTTAGGCTGGTCCTGTTCTGTTCTTTCAGTTGCCCCTCCTCCTGTGACTCTGTTTCTCTGAGAGTGACTGCTTGGGATTCAGTCCTATATGTGATGACCTACTGCAGGAACATCTCGAAGTAAGATAGTACAGTTACTTAAGAACTTTTAGATCTTAAAAAGAGGTTCCTGCAGTAGGTCACCTTTTCCCTCCCTCCTTCCCCCCAAGTTTCTGCATTTCTTTCAGCCTATTCTGATCTGGCATCCAGGATTTCCTCCTTTCTCCTGTATCATCCTCCTTGGATCTCCAGCGGGAGAACTGGAAGGCGGGCGTGGGGACTGCCCACTATATAGGGTCATACTGACGTCCATCACGTGATGTTCGGTGGGTGGTCCTCCACCAGGCATTGCTGGAAAAGTTTTCCATGCAGTCCTGACACCAGGGGGCACAGTCCTATATGTGATGACCTACTGCAGGAACCTCTCTCGAAGAGCTACTGTTACGGTAAGTTCTTAGTAACTGCACTTTCTGATTGCATCTCTTCTCTATCCTCCTCAGTTGAGAGGCAGTGATCGAAGTGTGCTTGCAGCAGCAGATCCCTCATAAGGACGGCAATTCAGTTTGCCTGTTCTGCCTAGGCCCAGACCCCGACATAGAGGCCTGCCAGCATTGCCAAGGTTTTTATCTGTGCACCTGGCTCCACCGCCAAAAGACCCTCTAAACCTTCTTGCTTACAAAAAAGCTATCCGAGATGGAGAAGGAGCTTCAAAAGAGCTCATACTCTTCCCCGGTCTCCGGGGCCTCTGCCTCCTCCTCTTTTCACAAGGAGAGGAAATCGAGCAGCAAACACAAGCACTGGTAGAAGCATAAGGAGAAACCCTGGTCAGATTCCTGCTTGCAGTCCCCACAAGTCAGCGACCCACTTCTGGGTGCCCAGAGAGTCAACACTGCTCCAGCTCGTTAAACCTCCCTCATCACTGTGCGGAGAAGGTTATTCGGGGCATGGGACTTTGTTCCCCACCTCCCAGCCGCTCAGGCTAAAGCCCGTAGTCCCTGTGGGCTGTAAGCTGAGTGGCTCAACCGGTGGCTTTTTGAGTGACAGGTCTTTGCCTGTCGCGCTGTTGGCCAGGGTGTCTGCCAAGTCCTCCCCATCAGGGACCGACTCCAATAGGTGACTCCCTCCTCTGGGAAACAAGGGCCTCGGTCCTCCTCTGGAGCCAGCTCCCTGATTCTGGCAGCGACTGCTATATGGATGCCAGCTGTATCACCAGTCTGGCCCCAGCCTGCGCCGATACCTACGCTGGCTTCCCCAACGTCACCTCTGGAAACCCCATCACTATCTGCCTCTCCTAAGTCGCCAGTTGGGTCTGACACCCAATCTCAACCGACGCCAGAGGGCCCGACTCCCGATGACCGGACATCTGGTCCAGACCATCCGGCGCCAGATGGCTCTGTTCCTCTGGCTCCAATGCCTGGCAACCTGGATCGGCCTGCTCGGATGCTTGAGTTACCCCAGCCTGATGACCAGGTACTGGGGCCCTCATTCTAATCCCCCAATGCCAGACACGCCAGCCCTGCCGCCCAACCCTCCACAAGCTCTGAATGAGCTTTTTGTGGCCTAGTGGTCCTGTTGTAAAGATGGAGACTCCTAGGCAACCCTCCAAGCCTACTGCTCAGGGGCTACCTCTGGACAACCCTCCGGTTCATCCACCTACTCCTCTACCCAAGGGGAACACTCAGACACTGCACGGGGTGATACCCCCTTTCTAAAGGACAGCCACACAAGCATCCCCATTCACCTTCCCTGGATTCAGGGAATTCAGATGGTTACTTCTCCTCTTCGGGCTGTGACAAGACTCACTGTCCTTCGGAGCATGATTGCGGTAAGGACATCTCTTTTTCCCTGTCTGACGATCCATCCTTTACAGATGTAATGTAGCACATTCAGCAGCTGAATGGCTGGGACACAGAGGAGCTGGATCTAGAGTGACGTCAGTTGGCTTCCTTCCTCAGGAGAAAGGACACCCAACCCAGGGTGGTCCCCCCCACATATAGAGTACTATAAGGACATCAACAGAGCGGCCTGGAAGGGCCCCTTTTCCATGCTCGCCAGCTTCAAGAAGTCAGACCGGTTATATTGTGCTCCCAGGGAGGATCCCTTGTATGGGGAGCACCCAGAGGCAAACTCTGTTGTAACCAGTGCTGCCCATGATCATTTCAGGCACCCTAGACACCCGAGTACACAACCTATGGACAAGGACTCCAAGCAGTTTGACCACTTGGCCAAGAAGGTTTGCTTCTCGGCCACATGTGCTGTAAGGTCACAAAATTTCCTTGCCCATATGGTTCAGTACCAGAATGCCCTATGAGACAAGGTGGTGGAAGTGGCTTATGCCATACCAGATTGCCCAGGTAGGGTGGAATTGATGGCCATCTTAAAATCAGGCTCTGATATAGGCAATTGTGTCCTCTGAGCCTCTTATTATTTATTTATTTAGATTTTGGTAACCGGTAAGCCCACTGAGACCAGAGGTCCCTTTTTCAGGGGCAGCCCAGAATTAGTTACAGAAAGACACATAATGGCATTATTTACAGTAGTTATGATAGGTACACAAATATACATTAGCAACAGTTTACAAGGGTCAGCAGCAGAAAGGGGGATTTAAGTGCAAGTCTTCTACTCCTGCTTCCAGAGGTTCTGCCCCTTGGGCCCCAACAAGCCCCTAGGCGACACTGCCACTCCCGGCTCCAAAGCCTGACCAGTTGCCCAATCCACATCCCCTGTCCGAAGCCTTAAGGGAGGTGATGCGTGGTCGATTTTCCTTGTACATAGAAGGATGGTGTTGGGTAACCACAGATCAGTGGGTCCAGCAACTTATCGAAAAGGGGCATAGTCTGGAATTCACAGAGATATACCCCCAGGCAACCCACCAGTACCTACAAAAGATCAATAGTCAAATTAACCAGCCTGGGAGTGGGTCCCACAGTGGTAGCCTGGGTAAAACATTGGCTGGACAACAAGTCACAGAAGGTAGTTGTAAATGGAGTCCACTCTGAAGAGAGGGGTTACTAGTGGGGTACCACAGGGTTCAGTACTGGGTCCAGTCCTTTTTAATGTCTTTATAAGTGACATTGCAGAGGGACTGGAAGGAAAATATGCATCTTTGCAGATGACACAAAGATCTGCAACAGGGTTGATAACACAAGGATGCATGGAAAGGATGAGAAGGGACTTGGCAAGGTTGGAGGAATGGTCAGAAGTATGGCAGCTTAGATTCAGTGAAAAGAAGTGCAAAATAATGCAGCTGGGAAACAAAAACCATGGGGGAGATTACACAATGGAGGGGAGGTAGTAACAACAACAAAAATGGAAAGGGACCTGGGGTAATCCTATCAGATGTCCTTAAGGTAAGCAAGCAATGTGAGAAGGCGGTAGGGAGGGCTGGGGGATACTGGGATGTATAGGGAGAGGCATCACCAGCAGAAAACAGGAAGTTGTTATCCCTCTGTACAGACAGATGGTGAGACCCCATCTGGAGTTCTGCGTCCAGTTCTGGAGACCCCATCTCTTCAAGGACATAGACAGGATGACGGTAGTCCAGAGGAGGGCAACTAAAATGGTGCAGGGTCTGCAAGAGAAGCCATACGAGGAGAGACTAAAGGAGCTTAATATGTATACCCTTGATGAAAGGAGGGAGAGGGGCTATGATAGAAACTTTTAAGTACCTAAGTGGAATCAACAAAGTCCAAGAGGGTAGCATCTTTCAGAAAAATAGATGTGCAAGAACAAGGGGACACAATATGAAGATAGATGGGGGATGGGTCAGGGGCAATGTGAGGAAGTATTTTTTCACAGAGAGGGTGGTGGATGCATGGAACAGCCTTCCTGAGGAGGTTGTGGGGTCTAAAACTGTGGGAGAATTCAAGAATACATAGGACCGACATAAGGCAATTTTTTTTTGGGGGGGGGCAGGAAGAAATAGGCTGTTAGTTAAATAGGATCTGCAGCTTATCCTGTAGGTAGGGAAATGGGCAGACTAGGTGGGCCAAGCGGTCCTTATCTGCCATCAAAGTCTATGTTTCTAAGGTGTCTGGGACCCACACATGACACCAGTACCTGCAGCTTATGTCAGGACTTCAATCAACATTTGTGCAGTGGCTACTTAGAGTTCTGTCCACATCTTTGTCAAGCATTATAGTTTGGACATTGCATTTTGACGCAGAGCAGGCTTCGGGCTAGCAATCTTCCAGGGCCTCCTCTCTTAATCCTCTTTGGGGAAACTTCTACCTCCACCCAGCTGACCGGGGGTCTCTCCTTACTGTTTGAGACTCTCTCCTAAAATTACCTTCTGCAAGAGTCCCCTTGAAGTAAGATAGTACAGTTACACAAGAACTTGCTGTAACAGCAGATCTTCAAGAGAAGCTCTTGCAGCAAATACCGTTGTCCTACCCATCTTCCCCCTGGTAGCTGCTTCTCCATCACAGATACCTTTGTTTTTTCCTCAGTTAAGAGGAACCTCCTTGAGTCTCCATTTTTTTTACTCACTTGCCAGGGCCTCTGGCTGGAGAACTGGGAAAGTGCTGGGGGACCTCCCCTTTATACCATACGTGACATTGGGGGTGGGCCAACATGGGGGGGAGACGATCCCTCGCTCTATACTGCTAGCTAGAAGTTTTTTGTGGGGTCCTGGCGCCTGCCGCCTTCAGTTCTAAAAGTGTTACCTGCTGCAAGAGCTCCTCTCAAAGATCTACTGTTACAGTAAGTTCTTGTGTAACTGTACTTTTTCTGAGTCAGCAGTTGGTTGGGGGTACGGTTAGGGCACTGAAAGTACGGGGGGGGTATACCTTTCTAAACATGGTATATTTTCTAGTTATACATTAATAAAACTCATCTGTGCAATTGCCTGCTTATCCATTGCTGTGCTCCTGCAGATAGGTTGTTACATGTATCCCTTCGATACTGATCACACTGGCCTTGTATTTCCAATTTTCTTCAGGTGAATGAGCTGCAGAACTTGACCAGTGCAGAGGTTGTGGTTCCCCGAGAGCAGACGCCCGATGAAAATGATCAAGTTATTGTGAAAATTACAGGCCACTTCTATGCAAGCCAGGTATGGTATAGTTTGGGGCTGTGTGGATTTTAAACATTTGAGCACTGTTCTCTGTCAGAAACATGCATCCGAAACCGATATAGTGTGTAATCTGGAACATTTACTCACGCAGGTGGGCAACAGCTGCTTTGAAGGAAAGGGCCAGGGATCTGCATATTAGGTGTTAAAAGTTAAGTGGCTGACTTCAGAATTTTTTTAGAAAATACTGTATATATTCAGGACCAGTCAGCTAGTGTAGCGTTGGCGCTACTACTTGCCATCTAGACCTATGTTCATGTGAGCCTGGGTTGTCTGGTGCCAACCAGCGAGGCAGCAGGGCTCCAGCATCAGTCTTAGAGGACTCGTGTCTGTAGGTCGAAAAGCACCTCCCTTTTGCATGACATCATTACACCCCCAGAGTGAGGCTGGCAGGGGAATTCCAAAGGTATATCGGGTCTCACCCATCCATCTTATGGCTGTAATTGGCATTCAGTCAGGTCACTCCTCAAGATCCATGCTCTGGAAGGGATAAGGGAGGGCACCGGAGGGGGGGTGTAAAAGTATACTCCAGAAGCCCCAGACAGATGAAGCTACCCCATACCATAGTGGAGCCTGCCGACAACTCCAGCACCTGACCAGTCCCCCCTCCCAGACCTAGACCATCAAGTGAAGTATCCTCCTCCCAAGCAGGGGAAACGTGGGGTCCCACACAGTGGATAAAAGCTGTGGTTTATGGTTGGGATTCCAGAGAGGTGGTCAAGCAGAGGCTGGTAGTGGGTTGGACCACCGGAGGACTCCTGCGGCAGGCAGAAGGGCTTGGGTAGTGACAGGAGAACGTGGCAGCTGGCAAGGAGAAATGGGGTCAAAATAGAAAGGAAAAAATACTTTGCAGCAGTTTACAGCCTTACGTGATGTTCTGTACATTTTGAACTGAACAGTTTTGATGTACTGCCATGTTTCACTTACATGCATTGTATGCCACCAAGATGCAACATAGTGTCGCAGGACACTGAATGACAAAAAAGATTACCTGTCATTGAAATTGCCTTGTTTCCTGCAGTAACTCTGCTATAGTATTTTTCAATATTACATTGTACCCTGACTGTGTGCGTCTCTGTATGTATTGCAAAAACTGCTAATGCATCATTAGGGTGCTGTGGCCACAAAAGAAGGGAAATGCTGCATTAGGGTTTTATCAGCCTTAATGCCCATCCTCTCCCCCCAAAATCCCTAGCCTCGTGACCCAGAACCAGACTTACAGGTCCTGTGCCATGGCCCATGGGTATGCAGTTTCAAGCTACAGGTGTGGGTCTGTGCCTCACACGTCTGCTGCTCCGTGTTGGGCTTGAAGGATCAGTCATAACTTTCTCTTGCTCCTTTGGGCACTGCATGAAGCATTAAATCTGTCTTGACTTTCTTGGGCTGTGCAGGAAGCAAATGATCAGTGGTAACTCTCTCTGTGTAGAGCCCAAGACCTGTAGCTTGAAGTAGCAGACCTTGGGGGGGCTCTGCCACAGACCTATAGCCTGGCGTTACGTCATAAGCTTGGGGGAGGGGATTGCTGTTGGGTTTGATAAAAATGGCCTTGGAACTGTAGCAGTGCATTAATGTACTTTTTTGCAATGAATGTCCTTACTTTTTGAGAAAGTAGTGTTGTAATCTTATTCGTTTAGCCCAGTGGCCCGGTGGGGTTAACATGTTGGTTTGCTTTGCCAAGCTTACTCCTACAACCCCTGAAATGGAGCACGCTGTGGAGGCAGTGTTCAGATTTGTGGGGAGAGGGCCATGACTGCCCCCTTGCATAGCATTACTGAATGCCGTGGGAGATCGCACGACATTCTACTGCTCCAGCGTGAGGGGCATGTCTGGGCCAGTCTACAGATGGGAGGTAGGAGGGTTACAATTGGTGGGTACAAGGCAGTTTTCACCACAGCCCTGAAGGACAAGTAGTTTTCCATTTGGGGATGGATAAGTAGTGGCAGGCACATTGTGAGGGGTCCTAAAAGGTGACCGGGTAAACACAGCCTGTAGAGTTGTGTTGGGGAGGAGAAAATCACCCACATAGCAAAAGTGTGGATCCTGGGATAGGTATTGAAAAAGGTGAAGCTCTGAGATTGGCTCAAAAACTATAAAAGCTACCATTTTTTTCCAATCTGTGGCCTTCCTTTAAGTGGAACAGGAAGCAAAAATTACAGTAGCAGTGTTCCTTCTCAAGGATCGCACACTATGATTTAAACAAACATCAGTCTCTGGCCAGGGTGTGGTGCCCTGGAGGTAGAACTTTATGCTGATGATGGAACTTTATTATTAGTACTCCTCTAACAAACCATGGTAAAATGGCTAACACCAGGAAATTGCTGCGGTGCTCCAATATTCATAAATGCACCAAAACCAAAATCGCCCACAGCAGTAACTCCTCACAGCTACAGCATTTAATAAACTTTTTTTACCGTTTATTAGTAAACGTGTAGTGTACAATCCAAAACCAGCAGTGTTGCAGAAACAACACACAGAGGCAACAACTTGACATCACAGCTGCGCCACTAACTAAAGTTCATGTTCTGTAATGTGATCACATGCTCCCTGACATCAGATTTGCTCCTAAGGCTAGAAGGCTGTGACCAGTAAAACTAGCAAAGTGGTTACCAAAAAATTTCTAGAACTTGAAAGAGGATTTTGAAAACACCAAGCAGAATCTTGTTCCTTCCTGCCTGTTTATGTAATACATTGTTGTGGTGTTGTCTGTTCGGACCTGAACAGTGTGACCTTGCAGCTGGGAGGAGAAAGAATGCATTGCCAACAATACTGCTCTGAGCTCCAGGAGATTAATGTGCTCTTTGGTCTTCTTTGGGCTCCAGATGCAACTTTCTGTGTGGCCCTCCAGGTGGGTGCCTCACTCTACGACTGAAACATCTGCTGTGAGGACACTTGGGGATTGCTGGAGGAAGGGCATGCTTTCTCTGAGGTTGCTTATGTCCTTCCACCACTTTAGAGCCTGTACCAATGCTTCTGTGACTGATACTAGTTTGGAGAGAAAGTCCCATCTTAGAGACCAGTGGTCTGTTAAACGGTACTGAATTGCCCTGATCTGAAACCTCTGCCCATGGCACGACTTCTGAGGATGCAGCCATGTGGCCCAGTAGCTTCAGAAAATCTCTTGCAGGCTTTGACTGGCCCACTGTGAAAGATTTTGCAGTGGCACTCAAATTTGTTACCATTCTTTACTGAGGGAGGAAGGCTTTCCCATGCAGGATATCCAGTTCTGCGTCTATGAAGTCCAGTACTTGACCGGGTTTTATCTGGGACTTCTAAAGATTTATCAGGAACCCCAGGCTTTCTGAGGTGCTTCTTACCCTCTGGATAGAGCACTTTGCCTTGTGTTCTATTCTCCCTGTGACTAGCCAGTTGCTCAGGTAGAGAAAACTACCACAACTTTCCTTTTGAACTACAGCTCTTCATTGCAGGGATCTCAGTCATCAGGTCACACACATGGAACGTCACCATCGGTGAAGCAGGATCCGCACAGAAGATTTTCAGCAGTACAAATGGGGCCACCCATGCCGATGTCACCAACCCTATAAAGACGTGAGCAGCCCCACTCCCTCCTCAGTTCTTTCCCGCCATTGACTCTGTTCGTTTGGGTCTCTGTGGAAACTTGTAAACTCCAACACAGTTTCACGCCATTTTTGCCTATGGATTTTTCATACTTGGCCTTTTAGAATATCTTTTTCTAGAGAGATTTCTTTACTTTATGTTGAGAGTTAATCCTTCAACTTTTCTCTTCCATTGTTGCTGCTACAGAAAGAAGATTGCTTTTACGGACGAACGTTCACTGTCTGCTGTCTTGGGCTTGACCACGATGTGTCAGACTACAAGCTCTGCCAGAAGTGTAATCAAACCACCCTCAAGCGACTCAAAAAGGCTCTCAAAAACTTCTAATGGAGCAACAGGTAGCCAGTTCTGGACAGGGGTCCTCTGGGGTCCCTCCTTTCCAGTCGCCGGTGAGTTCGTCAAGCACCCAGGCCTCTAAGGCCCAAGACAAGTCCTCAGTGGGGGGGATGGGGGCAGTCATAAAAAGGACCATGTGACAGGGTTGAATAAGGCCCTGTCCCATTTGTTATGCAGAAAGTTTAAATGCAAAGGTCTGTTCTATCCTCCTCTTTTCTGTCTCTTGTCTGTCTGGTTGCGCAACCAAATTTTCTTCTGAGACCTAGGAACTGATCACTCCAATGGTCTCTCAATTCTCTGCCTCTCGGTATCTCTCTGCCTTCCCTTGCTATTTCCGTCCTTTCTTCCAACTTGCATATCTATAGTTACAAAAAAATATATGTGAATCTCTGTATAAAACTGTATGTGATACTGGGATCCTTTGTTTAAAATGTGTGTAGTTATACTGTTGAAATTATTGCAAAAAGCTATTTGGAACTCGGGGGGAGGGGGGGGGTTCACCTGAGATGTAGTTTTTAAGCCCATTGCAGAGTTGTCAACAAGAGGTCAGTTCTGGGACACCATGTACTGTTTTGCTGCACTTGCACAAGGAACAAAACTGACAACATTCCGTGAGAAACAGGCTGTCAACAAGTTCCCAGACAAAGAGCAGCAGTGCTTTTGCTAGAGAGACAAGGAGAATGAGACTGAAACTTGGAATTAAGAGATACCCTCAGAACAGACCCTTAGTATCTCTGTTTGTACTGCCTTTGTAAATAGTTATACTGAATAATTTTAATTTTTTATTTTGCAGTTATTGAGAAATATAAAATGCTATTTGCGAAATTTGAAACTGCACCTGGTTTTCCTATGCTTCCTGACCTGTGCCTTGACAGACCGTGATTGGGCTCACTCACCCCAGTGGCATTCCCACTCCCCGATGTCTTCTTTCTTTGTCCGGGGCTACTTTGTCAGTTGCGGCTGCACCAACACCTGCTGCTGTCCAGGTCTGTGTTCCTAGCAGACCCCTACCGACCGCGCCACTGCACAGGGTCACCAGTCATCGACCTCTGGGTTGTTGGCCCCTATTCCGATGATGGGCATGTCTCAAGAACTGATACTTCTCCAGATCCTCGGGCTCGGGCTCTTGGAGCCTGCTGGATGGGTCGTCGCACCCTATACCGTGACCCTCCCCCTTTTTTCATCGACACACTGATCCACTGTTGACCTTAATGACATTTTGGCCACGTTCACTACTGTCTTGGTTTATCAGTTAGGCGCATATAGCTCTGCATCACCTGCGATGTCGACGGCACAGTCCTGGTTGACACCACTTCAGCCCCGTGGGCTGCCCTCAAGCCATCAGTGGTTTCTTGTTCTCGGACCTTGAGCTGGAGCAGGTCAATGTAGAGGAGTACCATCCTGATCTCATCTTACCTGAGGAAGAGTATCCTTCCTCTGACAAGTCCACTGTCTCCTCAGTGAGCGAGGACTATTATCAAACATACTCCTAGGTCCCCTCCAGTGGACCCTACCTTTTTCATGTCATGAAGCAGCTGTCCTCAGCCATGGGCTTCTGTACTGAGGAGGATGCCACCAAAAGAGACCTGGTGGATTTCTTGGAAATCCCAGAGTGTCCTGCCAAGGTCATTACACCTATCCTTCCAGCTATAAGGAATGCCAGTACCGTTGCCTGGCACAGGCCTGATACGGTGTCAGCCATGCCCCACAGGGCTGATGAGTTGTATCATGCCCCCCAGGGTCTGCTGCATTATGCTGCCCAACCGGAAGCCGATTCTGTGATTTTTCAAGGCAGCTCATGATAGGTCGAAGGTGCCCAAGCACCTCCATCCCCCCCAACAGAGAATCTCATAGGATTGATTTCTGGGGCAAGAGGGTCTATGCCTTCTCCACCCTTGGGCTGAGAATTAGATTTCTTATTCAGAAACAGGTCCCTGTTTCTTATTGAGATTAGAACTAGGCTTGTTCAGGACACATTCCTGTACCTTTACTTGATTATGGCGACATAATCTATAATTCATCTTCAGCTTTAAACCTGAACAAATTGGACGTGTCCTACCATCGTGCACTATGGTTCATTACTAACTCCCCTTTTTGAATCCAACGTTGTGATCTGTATGCAGCTGTCGGCTGGACGTCGCTTCCTACCAGATGTTTGATTAACTCTGGCAGTTGGACTCTCAGAATCCCCCTAAACAAACTAGTGGGCTATATAACATCCCTTGTTCACATCTCCCACAGTTTGTATTCCCTTAGAAAGTCTTTTTTTTTTTTTATTTATTTTTTATTAAGTGAGTTTTTACATGTTCAGTATTGCCATCGTTTTTTTCAAAGATACAATAGTTATTCTTATTTCTAATTAAATAAATGACATTTCATAGTAATAACACACCTCTTTCAATACTTAGCAGTATCTAATTTAAACCTTACTTATTCTTATTTCTTCTTTGAGGGGCAGGCAGCGGACCCCATCCCGGATCCAATAAAATTTTGTTTTTGTTCTTTTAAAATCAGTCAATCAAAATCTTTATTTTGCCAGGTGGAACATCGTTGAGACAAGCTCATTTACAAGATGGACCTGGGGCAAAACAATTGCCAACAGGGTTAAGACATCACAGGTTGTTTGAACATACATAACAATTACATAGTAATAATAACAACATAACACACAACCATTGCATGTGACAAGATACTTGGACCAGACGTAGCAGTAAGTTCAGCAGGAAGTAGTGCCATTTAAATACAATTGCATGGATACAGATACATGGACGTAAGGTAATGAGCTAAAGTGTATACAGTAAACATCATTGGAGGAGTCATAGTGAACAGGAGTGGCAGTTGCTCTACTGTCAAAGTGCAAAGAAGACTGAGATGTAAGAGTCCTTTGATAAGGTTTTACTGTTGGCATGGCCTGGCAAGTGTGGTGGGAAGGGGAGGTGGGTATAGGGAGTGGGGAGGGAAGGTCAACCGAGATAGGAGAGGGTTGGATATGATGGCCTAGGGAGGAAGGACTGTTCGAAGGGAGAACACGACAGATAGCACAGGCAATGGTTGGGATTTAAGTTCAATATTTGAAGCAAAGACAGATTTTGATGTTGGGACCTTGAATTGTACAAAAACAGAAGGGAGGACTGGTTGAGGTTTAAGTCCAGAATTTAAAGCAGTAACAAATCGTGATGTTAAGACCTTTACTTGAAACAATGACAGACCTCAGAGAAAGTCCTCAGGAACAAGGATTTGAAGAGTGAGAACGTGATGGGGTAGCGAGCCTTAAGGTTTTCTGTATCTTATTCCAGAGCGTAGGAAGAGTGAAGCTTATTGAGGCTCTACGGAAGCAAGCTTTAACTTGAGGGATAGCCGATGGTAAGACTTCTGAGAGAATAGGCACTAGGGATGCAGGGAATTAGGCAGCTTGTGAGGTACTGAGGTAATTGCCTTATATGTCCATAGAATAACATTATTTTGTCTCCTGAAGCTAAGGGAGGTCCAGCCTGCAGAAGAATAGGGAATGCAGTGGTGCGTGTCTTAAGAGGCATCTGAAATTAATCTAAGGGCTCTGTGATATAGGATATTAAGCTTGGGGAGAGCTGTGCTAGTGCTATGGCCATATAGGAAGTCCGCATAGTCTAGAAGAGGCAAGAAGGTAGTGAGCGCTTGATCCTGAAGAAAATATCAAGCCTTTGATGCAGTTTCTTAACGAGTTCATCAGTGTGATCAATGAAGGACAATTTGTAGTCAGTCCAGACCCCAGGTATTTGAATGTTTCCACTAAACTCCAGGGCACTTACGTGAGGAACCTTATCTGTTTTTTTTTGTTTTGTTTTGTTTTTTTTTTTGAGATGAGGGGCCAGTGGAGAGAAAATCATGGCCTTAGGTTTTTGCCATTGAGCAGGAGTTTCAAGTTGAGTAGGGTTTTTTTTTTTGAGGATGTCAAAATCGTTCTGGAGGTCCAAAATGGCTTGATCTGGTGTTGGTCTGTCATTGTATAGCCCTGTATCATCAGTGAAGAGATGGATACTAGATGACTTTAGGCCAGTGTCAATTTGATTAATATAAATGGCAAAGAGAAGTAGACCAAGTATGGATCCTTGGGGGACACCCCTAAGGAGTATTTTATTTGGCAGTAGGTCTCCTTCAGCCTTGACCTGCTGCTCTCTGTCCACAAGATAGTTTGCGAAACAGCTTAGGGCCAGGTTGTCCACCCCTACTTTCTTCAGGGTCACCAGGAGTAAATCATGGTCCACTGTGTCAAAAACCCTACTAAGGTCCAGAAACCAGGCGCATATGTTTTGTTTATCAAGTGCGGACTGCAGTGGAGGTACTATGCATGGGACAGAAACCAGATTGAATCAGGTTTAGTAGATTAAAACTTTCCAGAGGCGATCTGAGCTGTTCATTTACTACATTCTCCAATAGTTTTGACAAGGCCGGAAGCAAGGAGATTGGGTGATAATTATTTATGTCGCAGGGGCCCCCTGATTTGAATAGAGGGATGACATGGGCCATCTTCCAGACCTTGGGGAGGGAGCCTGGATTGAGAGACAAATTGAAAAGGTGGGTAATGGGGAAACCAAAATATAGTAGGCCAACTTTAGGAAGAAAGGCCCAATCATATCCGCACCCGCACTTTTCTTGGTATCAAGTTAAAGAAGAAGATCCTCAACCTGTTTGCCGGTGACCGGACAGAAGGAGAAAGAGTGGTAAGGGTCAGTAGATTCCAGATCATGGCAATCAGATGCCTAAGGAACTGTGCCCTGATGGCATTTGCTGGGGAGGTATCAAAGGCCATCCCTGCTGTGGCAAAGTGATTGTTAAGGAGGTCAAGGATCTCATTTTCATCTGTAGTGTAGGTACCACTGGTCGAAATTCTGTGGAGAAGCGTGCCAGCGCTGTTATGGCCTTCTACCTCCCTTAAAGTTTTCAAAAACTTAGTAGAAGAGTTAATGGATGCATTAAGCTAAGATCAGAAGTAACTAGACTTCGGAGCTCTGATAGTTTTCATGCAGAAATTCCTTACGGTTCGGAAAGCAGACCAGTCTGTGGCCAATTTAGACTTTCTGGCTCTTTTCCAAAGAGCATCCCTATGCCATAATGCAGTCTTAAGGTTATTCGTGAACCAGGAACAAGATTTTCATTTTGGTTTTGCTGTTTGTAACTGGGGCATGGAGGTCTAGGGTTCCGGTGAGTATTACATGAAGTACCTCGTGTGCCTGTTCCACAGAAGATGCAAGGTAAAATTTCTGCCAGTTAGCATACTCGGGGTCAGAGAGAAAAGCATCTGGGCAGAAGTTCCGTTTACATTTCTAATGCATGTATTTGGAGGACGAGGAGGTTTGAAGTTGCGCCAACCTTACGCATGCAGTGGCACAGTGGTCACTGATGTCGTTAAAGAATACATCTGAGTGGGAGAAGAGGTGAGGCTTGCTTACAAGGATTAGGTCAAGAAGGGAGCTACGCTCTGGGTTTTTGGTGTTTGGGTGGGTAGCTTCATTAATGATCTGGGTAAGTCCATGGGCATCACAGAATTCTTTCAGTGGTAAGGAGACTGGAGCGAGCTAGTCAAGGTTGAGGTAACCAATTATGGATACTTCTGATGAGGCGGTAGCTAGTATGTCACTTAGGTGTTTGAGCAGAGAGAGGCCAGCTGAGGGGGGACTTTAGTACCCACTAATGGAGATAGAGGTTGATTTGGCTGGTTGAATTCTTAGCGTGAGGCACTCTAACTTCTTAGGAACTGTAGTCGTGTCCACCATAGTTGCGGTAATGTCGACCCGGCCATACATGGCTACTCCCCTTCCCCTGGGATTTCCTGTCAGTATGAAACAAGTTGTAATTTCTGCACCCCTTAATCTCTGTCCCTTCAAGGGACAAATTCTGGATCTTTTGAAAATATGTGTAGTACCCGTCTACACCATTTTATTTCAAAGGGAGAAAGATTGTTATGGAGTTTGGGTGTTCTGAGTTATAAATCTCTTTAATAATTTGTCGTCAATTTTCTATTGAGGGGATCTAGTTAGACATCCATTTTCGAGTTGTAGCCTTTTTGGCTGCCAATAAGTACAAAGGAAGCAGAGTACGATCCCAACATGGTCTTTTTTTTGGGGGGGGTTAAATTTATAAAACCACTATCTCTGCTGTCAGATCAATGTCCTCCCCCAAACATCCAATTCAAGCTGCAAGACGCACCAAAATGGTGTTAATTTAGGGCAAAACCAAAAAATAGGGCTGAGATCAGCTAGAATACAGTTGCACCCCCTCCAACAAAGATCACAGGAAGCATGAAGGTATTTTGTGAGTACTGCTGGAGATCGAAAGTATTGAGAACGTGATTTCCAAGCAAATTCCCTCCACATATTAAAGGAGGTCATTTTGATAGCTTTCAAGGTAGCCTCCATCCACAAAGAAAAGGGAACCTGCAAGTTAAGATCTTGTTCCAAGCTTCTAGAACTGATAATGAGGTATCTCCCAGGGATTCACCAAGTACTTTATATATGTGGCCAGTTAGTTTTCCCCAAGGATTGCCTCCCAGAGTATCCTTAAGCAGGGTCCATAGGGTTGGGAGAGGTGAGGAGGAACAAGGCGCAGTCTCTGTCGTAAAATGGTAATTTCTCACCTGAGTATAGCAGAACATGTCTCTATTAGGGAGAGAGAAGATATTTTGTAAGTCTGAGAAAGAAATGATGCCGTCTTTAAGAAACTGGTAGTATTAACTTAAGACTTGGTCTCCTTCATAAATGAAAAGTGGTGTCGAAATTAGTAGGGAGAAAATTTTCATCAGCCGATGTAAGTGTGAAGGAAAAAAATATTTGTTTTAATGCTTTTTGTTTAACTCTCTGCCAGGTTTTCAAGATTTGGACAGTGAATTTAGTGAAGTCTTGCAGTGGGGTGGGAGTGTTCTTTAGAGGCAAAGACTATCTTTCGATGTCATGTAAGTCACTGAGTAAAATTAAATATCTTTCCAAATGATCAGAATTTCTAAAAAGCGACAGTTGTGCACGATATTAATTGGAAGACTGACTCCGGATCTAAAGAAAGACAAAGTAAAGTAAAAAGTACCCTTGGTCTCTGACCATCCCAAATGAAGGAAGAAATTATTTTTTTCCATGATTTGAAGTAATAGTTTGCAGGGAAGACTGGGACATTCCGGAAGAAGTATAATAATCTTAGTAGAATATTCATACATATTGTCTCTATGCTTTGAAAAAATGTCGGTTTTAGCCATCCCCATTTATTAAGGTCTTCCTGAATTTGATTTGAAATAGGTTCATAATTAACTAATTCCAAGTGTATCATATTGCTTGGGATAAATATTCAGAGGTATTTTATTTTGGTATATCGCCATCACAGGGAAAAGGGATTCTCTTAGTGTTTGATGGTTGGTAATATAGCATTAATGTTTCTGTTTCAGAAATATTTAATTTGAAATTGGCTAATCTTTTGTAGTTCTGGAGGATTTCCCATGTTGCAGGTATTGAGGATTTTGGGGACAGAAGAGTAAGGAGAACGTTGTCTGCTCCTTTAGAAAGTCTGACTTTATCCTTCCAGACGTGCCTAGGTAGGACTCGTACCTTCTTTGGTAGACGTGCCATCTCATACGCACTTCCAACTATCTGGAACCAGCTCCACTCTATACTGAAACTCTCTAGCATTGTTTCTGTCAATCTCTTTAAAGCCTTTGCTGCGACCAAATTGAAAAATGCCTGCAGCTGTTTCTAGTCCTTATTTGACCGTTGACTGTTGCATCAACAACTCGGTTCCCCTCCCTAATTCTTCTGTTTCTCTAATTCTGCTTACATCTTTTCCTTCCCCACTCTCCCTTTACTCTTTATTTCAGTCATCCTTACTTTCGATATTCCTCCGCACTTTTCCTTCTTCTCCCTCCCCTTCTTCCCTTACAATATCTTCCCTCTCTTCTCCCTCTCCACTCCCCTTTGCACCTATCTCATACTCTCCCTTCACCTTATGCATGCTATTGTTCTTGGTCCAACTGTTTTGGCTGGAGTGTCTCTACTTTTAATGATTTCTCCAGGTTACGTTTATAAATATTTCCTTTTTTTGTCTTATTTTGAGCACTGTGTATCACATGTACCAGATACTTTGATGTACCGAGAGTTTATGTATGTAATTTCCTTAGTCTGTATACATTTCTCAGGACCTCCTTGTGAATGAGCTTGCTAAATGGAGTTTTCATGCAGTAAATTTGAAACTTGAACTTGAATTGCCAATTACCTCTCCCATGTTGAGGATTGCCAGTTGCCTCTCCCACATGGTCAAGTACCAGAATAATATCTGGATGAAGGGCAAGGCCATGTCCCAGGCCCTTCCTGATTGTTCCCAGGAACAGGAGGTTCTTTTTTTTTTTTTTTCTTCAACTTTCTTTATGCCCCTTACTCATCCGTGCCTGAGCCTCTCTCCGGTGTGGACACACGGGAACTGACCAGTCTCCCGTACACCTGAAGTCCCCAATTCGGCTTCCTGGCCTGGGCCAACCTCCACTCTTGATCCTCCAGCCACTCGACTCCCCGGCTCAGAGTCCCCCAGGGCAGGACCACCAACTCCTACTGATGCTCTATCTATAATCCAGATGAGCGACCAGGGAGTGGAGGGAGAACCCATTAGCCGGTGTTGTGCATGGGGCCGTCCCACCGTTGCATGACAAGCAGCTGGGGCTTTTTCCTTTTTCTGTCTCCTCCCCCTTCCCCCCCATTGGCCTGGCAGTGCAGTGTGTGCCAGTGCAGTGCATGCACGCTCCTGCACACGCCAGCAGGTGCACTGCCACAGTCAATCCCCAAGCTGAAATCCCAACTGTTATGGTGCCCCCAGTCTCCACTTGGAGTCACCAGACAGCGGGATTTACTACTCCCCTCCCAGGAAAAGGAGAGCAGTCCTCCAGATGTGCAGTCCTTTCCTCCACTGCCGACCCCTGACAACTCATGCCAGTTCCCAAACTTGGGTCGCCGGCATGACACAAGGTGTGGTGTCCAGCGCCTCAACCCTCCACCCCACCAGGCCAGCTGAAACATGGGTTCTTAAATGCTTGCGGAGTGCTAAGAGATATTGGCAAGCCTCTCCTGAGGGTCCTCTGTGATATTTCAGGTACAGGTGCCAGGGCTGTTGCCACAGGCATTTGCCTTCGTAGGCACTCCTGGCTGAGGGTCTCTGGTTCCCAGCCGATGTCCAGCAAAGGGTGTTTAATGCCCCTTTTAATGGATCTAAGCTTTTTGGTCCAGATGTGCAGGACATCATAAATGAGCTACAGGCATCTGGTAGAGCTATTAAGTCTGTCCACTCACTCGATCATACTCTGCCCAAGAGCAGACCTTTTCACAAGGTGTCCCACAACTCTGAAGCAGTCTCCCAGCCCCAAGGCAAGAGAAGAACCTCCTCTACCTTTCCATCCCCCTCCTCCTCCGGCGTCGCAGCAAAGCGCCTTAAGGGTTGACTGATCAGCCTCAGCGGCTGGATCCACCTCTGCTTGACTCCTTGCCAGACCCCCCTCTTCCGGTCCCTGACCAAGAGGTGGTGGTCGGAGGTCAGTTCTCCCTCAGTCTCAATCAGTGGAGGACCATTACTTCAGATGCCTGGATTCTTCAAATCATAGAGAGGAGTCTCACTCTGGAACTCGAGATGCCCCCAAAGACTCCTCCAGTACCCTCCACCTCCCCCAGTCCACCTGTCTGTCCTCTGGGAGGAGGTGCAGTCCCTTCTTCACAGAAAGGCCATCGAGCCAATGCCCAGGTGCCAAAGAGACAGGGGATTTTATTCCAGGTTCTTCCTCGTCCCCAAGAAAAACAAAGAGCGGTGACCCATATTAGATCTCAAGGACCTCCTCTCTTTATGGACAAATACAACAAATTCCGCATGGCAACCCTGTTGGGCCTTCTGCCTCTTCTTAGATGGGGCGATTGACTGTGCTCCCTGGGCATGCAGGATGCTTACCTGCATACTGTATCTCTGTGTTTCCACCACACAGTATATTCCTCCAGTTTCTCTCTCTGGGCAAGCACTACCAATTCAAAGTATTGCCCTTTGGCTAATCCTCTGCATTGTAGGTCTTTGTCATGTGCTTAGCAGCAGTAGCTGCAGCTGTCAAAAGGGAGGGACTGTATGTTTTCCCCTATCTGTACGATTGGCTCCTAAAGACCCCGTCCAGAGGACAGCTTCTACAGACTCTGGAGAGAACGCTTCAGCTGTTTCTTTCCCTGGGTATCACTGTCAGCTTGCCCAAGTCGGTCCTAATCCTGTCTCAAAGGCTGCAAAATATAGGGGTGGTTCTGGACTTAGGATAGGGAAAGGCCTTCCTGCCTCAGAACAGAGCGGGGAATGCCTTATCACCCAGGCTCCAGAGGTCGCCCAGAGCTATTATGTTGCAGCAAGGGTATACTTGAGGCTGTTGGAGTGGATTGCTACTGCCATTCCTACCATTCCACTGGCTCAGCTGCACATGAGAGTCCTCCAGTGGACACTCTGGGTGCAATGGGACCAACGCACGACCGAGTTTGAACAGTTAATACTGGTCTGCTCCCCAGTCCACAAGGTGCTCCAGTGTTTGGTGGACCCTTTGAACCTGTTGAAAGGGGTTCCATTCCAGATCTTCTCCCCCCAGCAGATTCTCACCACGGATGCTGCCAGTTCGGGCTGGGAGTGCATCCAGGTCCCTTTCAAACTCTGAGCTCTTGGTCCCAGATCTAAACCTCACTGCATATCAACATTCTAGAAATACGGGATGGGTCTGTATGACCATCTCCTCCCAGGTCAGCTGCTAATCCAGTCCAACAGCCTTGGTGTTGTCTGTATTAACTAACGGGGTGGGGGGGGGGCATTTTTGTATCCCCTGTGCAGGGGGACCATGAGAGCTTGGTACTGGGCACTAGACCAAAGCCTGGTTCTGTCGGCAGTTCATGTCCCAGGCATGCTAAACACCTTGGTGGACACCCTCCGTTGGACTCAATCCAGGATGCACGAATGGGAATTTCTCTTATCTGTCTCGGAAGAATCTGTTCGCCAGGTGGGATCGTCCAGAGTTGAACCTTTTTTTGCATCCCCACTCAATGCAAAACTGCCCAATTTCTGCTCGCTGGATCCAGGGCCTGGAGTTTTCTGGTGAGTCGCGTTATTCCTCTCTTGGAGCGGGAGGTTCCTTTATGCCTTCCTTCCATTTCCTCTGATTCAGAGGGTGCTAAGCTACAGATGGAGGGGGCCAGCATGATCCTGGTAACTCCATTCTGGGCATGATAGATATGGTTTCCATTACTGCAGCAGTTAAACTGGAGGAACCTCCGGCCCCTCTGCAGAGATCTGTTGATGCAGGCTCAGGGGACCCTGGTCCATTCCAACTTCAAGTCCCTTCATCTGCATGTCTGGCTCCTGATGATATAGCCATTGCCCAGCTTGGGGTATCCTAGAGGGTGGCAGGTGTCCTCATGGTCACTTGGAAGCCCTCCACTCAAGCCACATATGCCATGAAATGGAAGAGGTTTGCCATATGAGCTGTCAAACATCATCGGGCTCCTTTTACTAATCCAGTCAGCCAGATCCTGCATTACCTGATATCCTTGTCAGACTCTGGTCTCCAGTACTCCTCCCTAAAGGTGCACCTTTCAGCTATCTCGGCCTTTCATGAGCCTGTGGGCGGCCGCATCGTGGCTCAATTAAATGTCTCCCATACTTTTCTCAGGGGGCATCTTGCATCTGAAACCTTCAATCCGTTCCCCTGTCCCGGCCTGGGGTTTGGATTTTGTTTTGGAGAAGTTGACCTGGTCTCCTTTTGAGCCAGCTGCGACTTGCTAGCTACACTTTCTTTTCTGGAAAGTGTTGTTTTTGGTTGCAATTACTTCTGTTTGAAGGATTTGTGCACTCAGACCCTCTGGTGTAAGGAGCCTTATTTGATTTTTCACAAAATTCTTTTCACACAAATCCTAAGTTCTAGGGACATGGATATGTTGTTCATCCACACTCATTGGCAGGTATCCTTGCCGCTTTAAATCTTGCCGGAAGGTCTTCAAGCTTGCTCCTCCCACCCACCCAGGTGGTATAACTCTCGGCTCCGCCCCATGACGCCAGATCTTCCTTACCGCTTGGAAGCTCAGGTTCCCTCCTTAGCGCTCTGCGTTTGAGACTAGTTCCTATTTCTCCGTTTTGGGATTTAAAATAAATTTTGTGAAAAGACTTCAGTCTTGATCCCTCGTGACTGCGATGGACAAATCGACTCCAGTTTCAGAGATGCCCATGCGGGCAGAAGATGTCTCAGACGGATCCACTCCGTGTGTCTACTGTTAGGCCTTGAGCACGACCCGCAGGCTTGCGACCTGTGCTCATCTTTCTCGGCCCTCGTCCTCGAGACCGTGCTGCCCGATTGCAACTGGGCCGTCCCGAGCGTTTCCCTCCGGTGAAGTCAAGGAGGCCGGTTGGCGGTGTCGCGGCGGCGGGCCTCGGCGGATCAACAGGCGGATGGTAAGCCCTCGAGAGAAGGCGGCGTGGGCCGTATCTTCCTCGGCAGCGGCATTTATCCCGCTCTCTCTGGGTTCTTCCTACGGCTTCTTTTAAGGAGCTTTGTCTGTCCCTCTCCACTAAGGAGAAGGGCCTACGTCTGCTGGACCTTATTCTCGGTCCAAAAAGAAGGACAGGGGTAAGTCCCTCCGTCGACGCTCTTGGGAGCGGGAAAGGTCCCTCTCCCCGAGTCGTCGACCGTCGGCTTCGGTCGACCGCTCGGCTTCGGCCACTGGCCTCACGGTGTCCCCGTCAGGTCAGTTGACCGAGACTCCCACCGACGAAGTCGAGATTTTTCTCGACCCGTTGGACGGGCTGTCGCCTTTAGCAGCCGAGATTCCCCTCTCCCCGGTTCCCCCGGGAGGAGTTGGGGATCCCGTGGGCTCACCTGTGCCTCCGGTTCCGGAGCCCTCGGATGGACCATCCGAGCCGGAAAGTGCCGGTTCTGGCGGCACCTCCCGCACCGACCTCGGAAATTCCGGGACTCTCGGTCTCGGACCTCTTCAGTGGTCCAGCCGATCCACGTCATGGCGGTCTGGGTCTCTGCACGCGATGGCGGCGTTGCCGCTCGTCCTCGTCCTCCTCCTCGGACCGAGGAACTTCAGCGTAAATTACGTCGGCGATGCGAGACCTCATGTTGCAACAGCTCCTCCTGGCGGAGTAAGCCGACCCGTCGCCTTCCCGGCCATTAAGTAGGCTGTCACGGGCGGCGACACAACCCCTCGACTTATCCGAGGCCTATACCCAGGCGGTTGTTGGCCAAAACCAGCTGCTCCACGATTCCGGTGGAACCTCCGCCTCCACAGCCACCTATTGGGGCTCCGACCAAGGATTCTCGGTCGGCTAAGGGTCTACCCCATCGGCTGTCAGTTACCCTCACTCCCGACCGACCTCGGCAGGTGAAGGGTGGCTCAGGCCAGAGGCAGCTCTTCGAGGACTCTTCCGAGTCGAAGATGATTCCTCCTTTTTCTCAAGCGACTGGACTTGGAGTCTTCGGAGGTCAGTCATGGACGATAGCCGTCGTCCTTCCTAGGACTGCTGGCTCATCCCGAGTCCACGGGATGGAGCTCGAACCCGTTCCAAGCAGGCCAGGTATCCCCTCACGGAGATTCTGGACGGGGGATTCTCCGACGGAGGCCTTTCCGGTGGCCGAGGCCATAGTGGGTCCGGCACTGGAGCTTTGCTTGGCGCCCTGCTTCCTGCCCTGCGCCTTGACCAGGATTGGCAGAAGTATCGGTCCCCTACCGGTTCCTTGTCGGTTTTGAACACCCTCTGCTGAGGGTTGGTTACCAACAGCGTTTTCCGGTAGCGCCCGTAGCGCCAGGATGTGGACAAACCTCCTGACAAGGAGTCCAAGAAATTGGACTATGTCGGGCGAAAAGTCTACGCTGCGTCCTCTCTCGGCCTTCGTCAGGCCAGTTCGGCCGTCCTCATGGCACATTTTTCTCATGCCCTGTTGGGCTCCTGGATGAGTCATCCCTCATCTTCCGCCGATCTGCAGACTACGGTTAAGCAGGTGCGGGACCAGGGCAGGCGTGGCCAAACAGCAGCTCCAGACTGCTTTGGATATAGGGACTCATGTGCCAGATCGGTGGCGGCCGCGGTGGCTGATCGTCGGCGGGCTTGGCTGAGGATATCCACCTTTGCCGGATACCCAGCACAAGTTGGCGGATGTTCCTTTTGGGGACTGACCTCTTGACCCTGGGGTGGAAGGTCACCTGCAGAGGATCGAGAAGTCCAATGCTACCTTGGACTCGGTCTCTTCCGCTCAGAAGGACAAGGCCAAAGCACAGCCTAAGCCCTTTAGGTCCTTCTGTGCCCCGGCACGCTTGACCAGCAGCGTCAGGGCCAGCAGGCTCGGCCTTGGCATCCCAAACCCAAGCCGCGGCTTCCTCTAACAGGAGGCAGGGAGGAAAAGGCCCAGGAGGTCCCTCGGCGGTCCCTCCTCCAAGCCTGCCCAGTGACGGGCTGGGGGTGTCGCCCCCATTCCGTCACCTTACCCCTGGGTCCCCGTGGGGAGCGGCTCGGCCTTCCGTTCCGCCTGGTCCGCTGTTTCCACGGACAGGTGGGTCTTGAGAGGTGGTGGAAGAGCCTGCCTCTGGAATTCGAGCAGGCACCACCCTTCAGGCCGTGCCCCTCGGGGCTTCGGGATCCCTAGCCTCACTGGCGGCTCGTCGAGCCGACGCCGGCTCTCCCCTCCAGAAGGAGGTGATAAGAGGTGGTGGACCCTCCTTCAGACCCAGGGTTTGTGTCCAGGTACTTCCTGGTTCCGAGCGGATGGGGGCTGGCGCCCCATTCTAAACCACGACCTAAACAAGTTCCTAAGGTCTCGAACCTTCAGGATGGTCACTCTGGCTCAGATAATACCATCCTTGGGCAGCGGTGTGGTTCCGCTCTCTGGACTTGCAGGGCCGCGTTTTTCACGTCCCTATCCGTCCGTCTCACCAGAAATTCCTTCGCTTCCGGCGGAAGGATCCCTCTTGAGTTCAAGCCATGCCCTGGCTTGTCTCCAGCTCCCAGGGTCTTCACCAAATGCATGGCAGTGGTGACAGCATTCCCTCTGGCGCGAGGGGTCGGGTATACCCTTACCTGGACGACTGGCTGATAGCAGCTCCCTCCAGGAAGGCGGAGTGGTCAGAGATCTGGCCCTCCAGGTCTGCTCTCAACTGGGCCTCCTTATCAGCGAGGCCAAGTCGAACTTCGAGCCGAAGCAGGTGATTCTATTCATCGAGGCGCGCTCGACTCTCTTGAGCCAGGCGCGGCTCCCAGCGGACAGGGCCGAGGTTCTTTCCTCCTTTGCCCGATCATTTCTGGTTGAGGCAATTGCGCCTACCCGGGACTTCCTCGCCTCCTGGGTCTCATGGCGGCCTGCACCAGCGTGGTCCGTTGGGCCCTACGGAACATCGTCCCCTTCAGTGGGGACTGGCCAGCCAGTGGTCCTGGCAGCTGCGATCCTTTGGACCAGCTTGTGCCGGTGACACAGGGGATGTGAGCAGCTCTCCAGTGGTGGACCGTTCCAGATCATTTGCAGGAGGGCATCCGTTCGTCCGCCCGAGCCGGCGGTCTCTCTCGACCGATGCCTCTCTGATGGGTTGGGGTGCCCATCTGGGGAACACCGGGCTCATGGCCTCTGGTCCCAGCGGGAGTCCGATGCCACATCAACCTGCTGGAGCTCAGGCGGTCCGCCTAGCTCTCACGCCTTTGCTCCGTTCCTCCGGGGTCAAGTGGTCGGTCAGGCCGGACAATACCACGACCATGTACTATCTAAACCGCCAGGGGCGGCACGCTCCATGCTTTTATGCAAGGCTCTCCGCATTTGGTCACTCGTGCGCAGCCTGGGCGGATCTCCTAGCCATTCACGTGGCAGGAGCCTCCAACACCTGGCCGATGCCCTGAGCCGGATAGGGGCTGCATCCCACAGTGGTCTCTCCTGCGGAGTAGTACAGCATCTGTTCTCCCATTGGGGCACACCTCAGGTGGACCTGTTTGCCTCAGGAGAGCAAGCTGAGTCTGTTCCATGCCCGCCCCTCAGCAGGGCTCGCTGCAGGGGATGCCTTCTCGAGGGCAGTGGACCCGGGCCTCTTTACGCCTTTCCCCATTTCCCTTGATCCACAAGGTGCTTCTCAAGGCGAGGGAGGGACAAGGCAGGTGATTCTGATAGGCCCCAGACTGGCCTCGCCAGTTCTGGTACCAGATCTCCTCAGTCTCAGCTCCAGGACTCGTGGCAGCTTCCAGCTCGCCGGACCTGCTCTCAGTCAATCAGGGAAGGTGTTCCATCCGGACCTTCAATCCCTGCACCTATGACCCTGGTTCCTGGCGGCTAGAGTTCCAGGCCTTGGCTCTTTCGACGGGGTCCTCAATGTAGTTGAGGCGTCCCGTAAAGTCGACCAGAAAATGCTATGCCTTCAAATGGAAAGGTTTTCCATTTGGTGTCAGAAACAAGGCTTGGACCCTTCCTCCTGTTCCTTGGCAAGCATCTTGGACTATTTATGGTCCCTTTCTAGTCAAGGGCTTAGGTGGCGACCTAAGGTGCACCTAGCAGCCATCTCTGCTTACAGGCGAGGGCGGAAGCAGTCGATGTAGCAGGAGAAGGTGGTCTGGCGCTTTTCAAAGGCATGATCACATTTCCCCTCAGTGCGGGAACCCCCACCTCCGTGGGATCTACTGCTGGTACTGGCAAAGCTCATGGGCAAGCCATTCGAACCTATTGCACAGGTGTGTCTCTCTCACCTGTCGTGGAAGACCGCCTTCTTGGTGGCTATCACATCAGCCAGAAGGATGGGAGAGCTCAGGCGCTTTCCATCAGGTCTCCTTACCTGGTCTTCCACAGGGACAAGGTTGTCCTCTTCACCGAAATTCCTTCCGAAGGTGGTCGGAGTTTCACCCTAACCAGGTGTTGACTCTGCCGGTGTTCTACCCCAATCACACCTCGGAGGCCGAATATAGGCTCCATACTCTGGACCCTAGAAGGGAGCTCGCTTATTATAAGGAGCGCACGGCTGAAATTCGAGGAGAGGTTCGCCAGCTGTTTGTCACCTACGCTGAAGCCGCATCTGGCAGACCTGCAGCCAAGCGGACGATAAGCAGGTGGGTAACCTCCTGCATAGATCTCTGCTATAAGTTGGCGGGCATGGAGCCTCCCAGAGGATAAGAGCTCATTCTACCCGCCATACTGCTGCAACGGTGGCTGCTTCCAGGGGCGTCCCTATCCAGGAAATCTTTGGGAGCTGCTACCTGGAAGTCAGCAAACACCTTCATTACCCATTACCACACCGACCTTAGTCACGCCGGGATGCTGGTTTTGGGGCCTCGGTTCTCCAGTCTCTCTTTCCCAAGTAAGTATTGGGGTGTCGTCTTGCCTCCCTCCTCCCGGAGAACTGCTAGGAGTCTGCCAATGAGTGTGGATGAACCATATCCATGTCCCTAGAAATACAGGTTACTCACCTGTAACAGGAGTTCTAGGAATGGTATATGTTGTTCATCCACACGACCCACCCACTCCCGGCCTCGACGCACAACCTGAGCTTCCAGCGGGCCAGATCTGGCGTCATGGGGCGGAGCCGAGAGTTATACCACCCGGGTGGGTGGGAGGAGCAAGCTTGAAGACCTTCCGGCAAGATTTAAAGCACAAGGATACCTGCCAATGAGTGTGGATGAACAACATATACCATTCCTAGAACTCCTGTTACAGGTGAGTAACCTGTATTTTCTTCTTAAGGTGGTGTCTGAATTGACCCTGAACCAGCCTAACCACCTACATGTTTATTTCCCTGAGCATGTCAATCAAAGGAAGCACTGCTCCATACACTAGGTGTGTGCAGAATTTTGAAGTATTATGTGCTCTGAACTAAGGAGTGCAGAAAGTCTAAGTAGCTTTTTTTTTTTTTTTTTTCATTCGCCCCAGATAGAGAGGGTGTTAAAGTTTCTAAACAGTGTTTGTCCAAATGGTTGGCGCATTGTATTGTGTTCTGGTACAACAGGCATGGCAAAGAGTTGCCAGTGGCAGTAAAAGTTCATTCCAGTAGGGGCATGGCTACCTCTGTGGCCTGATTCAAAGAGGTCTCAGCTGCTGACATTTGCACTGCTGCAACCTGGAGTACTGTCCATACTTTAAACCAAGCACTGCAGTCTGGACATTGCCTCTAGAGCTGTGCAGGTTTTGGCAGGGCTGTGCTGCATGGCCTCCTGTCATAAGTTTTGGGATGGTCTTCTTCCCAGACTGTTTATGTGCATCTGTAACTGCTTGGAACTCATTCCATATGTGACCTGTTGACTGAGATACCACCAATGAACATAGAACAGTTGCGTAAGAATTTACTGCAACAGTATAACTTCGAGGTGATCTCAGTCATTGGGTCTGCCTTCTCTCCCAACATCCCCTTTTGTGGGGCTCTTTCTCAGAACTGCCTAACTGGTGTATCCAGCCTTTTATTTAGGCCTGGGCACCTCTCTCTCTCTCTCTCTCTCTCTCTCTCTCTCTCTCCCTAGATTCCCCATGGCACGAGCTTATAAACATAGAAATTGACGATAGGAGACCACTAGGTCCATCTAGTCTGCCCATTTGTTTTAGACCTATTTTGACACACTAGCTGGCCTTTGTAGTCAGGGCTCCCTTGTGTCTATCCCATGCATTCTTGAATCCCCCCACAGTGTTGACCCCTGCAGCCTCTTGGGGCAGGCTGTTCCAGGTGTCCACCACTCTTTCTGTGAAGAAAAACTTTCTGGTGTTGGTAGAGAACCGTCGTCCTTGCAGCCTGAGGTCATGTCCCCTAGGCCTGGAGCCCTTCTTGAAGTGAAAAAGTTCCTGTGCCTGTACTTTAATGCCTTTTATGTACTTGAATGTTTCAGTCCTGTGTCTGCTCTCTCTTCTTTGCTCCAGGGAGTACATATTCAGTTCTGTAAGCCTTTCCTCGTAGGACATGTACTGTAAACCCTGAATTATTTTTATCAACTTTCTCAGTACTGTTTCCACCCAGTCAATGTCCTTCCTGAGGTGAGGCCTCCAGAACTGGACTCCATATTCCAGATGAGGCCTGACCAACGATCTATAAAGTGGTAGTACCACCTCCCTCCTCCTGCTCATGATTCCCCTCCCAGTGCAGCCCAGCATTCTGTTGGCTTTTAATGTTGCCTTCTCACACTGCTTAATAACCTTCAAGTCATCTGAGATTGATTACGAGATTTCGTTCCTGGTTTGAGGCTGCCAGTCTTTCGTCTCCTAGGTAATGCTCCTTTCTTGGGTTTTTCTTTCCTATGTGCATGACCTTGACTTTTTGGCGTTAAATCTCAGCTGGCACACTCCAGACCTCTTCTAGTTTCTTGAGGTCAGCTTCCATCTTGCTTACTCTGTCTGAGATGTCCACCCTGTTACATATCTTGGTGTCATCTGCGAACAGACGCACCTTCCTTTCCAGTCAGTCAGCGATGTCAGCTATAAAAATGTTGAAGCACTGAGCCCTGGGGCACCCTGCTGGGTCACCCTGCCTTCCGTTGATTGTGTTCCATTTACCTGTACCCTCTGGGTTCTGCCTGTAACCAGATTTGTACCCATCTGATTACTTCTGGACCAACTCCTGTGTGGTCAAGCTTCTTTACCAGCCTTCTGTGTGGAACCGAGTCGAAGGCCTTACCAGAGTCTAGGTAGACCACATCTACTGCCCCGTCGTCCACTATTTTTGTAGCATAATCAAAAATCTAGAGCAGTTTGTCTGGCATGACCTACCTGCTGTGAAACCATGCTGTTTAGGGTCTTGTTGGCCGCTGGTTTTGAAGAATGCTATGGTCCTCTGAGTAGTGTCTCCATTAGTTTCCCTACTATAGACATGAGGCTCCCCAGTCTGTAATTACTAGCCTTTTCACAACTGCCTGATTTGTGAAGTGGAACCACTGTTGCTTTTCTCCAGTCTTCAGGTACCACTCTGCTCGTCAAGGATTTCGTGAATAGAAGTGCCAGAGGGGCTGATATATCTGCCCCCAGTTCCTTAAGGATTCTGAGGTGAATCTCGTCTGGTCCCATAGCTTTATCTGCTTTTAGTTTATGTAGCACCTCCCGTACTTCGGCTTCTGTAAAGGGACTGATATCTACCCCTGGTCCAGGGGTGTTGTGTTTTTTTCAGGGCTGGGACATCCCATGGGTCCTGTTTGGTAAACACCGAACAGAAGTATTCGTTGAGCATTTCGGCTTTCTCTAGGTCATGTTTGGTGCATTTCCCTTCTTCAGTAGCAATCTTTACTATCACCCCATTTTGCTTTCCTATGTTGCCTAATATATCTAAAACATTATTCATCTCCTCTCTTTGCCCCTTCTGCTATCTCTTCCTCCGTCTCTGCTTTTGCCATTCTAATTTGTTACTCTTTTTTTTTTTTTTTTCCTTGTACGACACTGTCTTTCTCAGAGCTTATCTGTGTCAGTCTTCACCATTCATCGCCTGTGGGTTCTGGACGGAGGTCACAACCCCGCAGAAGCTTTTTTTTTTTTTTTTTTTGGATGGGCATAGTCGACGCACCAACGGCACTGCCCTCGAGGCCGACACACTGCATGGCGCTCATGGGTTGGCTTTTGGGTGCAGTCGATCCCTCCCTCCCGCCAGTTCTTCCTCTCCCGCCATAGAGGTCACACCTTGTGAGGAGCTGCTTTCAACAGGCCTACCTGTTGTATCGACTCTGTGTCGTCAATGCAGAGTATTCTTTCCTGCGTTTCCTGCCAGTTCGGTTTTCGCCTCTATTCGACACTGCTGGGGTAAGCTGTTCCTTTCTTTATTTCTCAGCGACGTTGAGTCTTTGTTTAAATGGTTTTTCCATCGATCATGTCTCGGTCAGGTGGCAAGAAATTGTTGGAAGCCGGGGCAGCCCCCTATGCGTCGGTGCCCGTGCTGCCGCAAGTACTCCATTACCGACCAGCATGATCGTTGCCTCGTGTGTCTTGGCCTGCTTCACGACATGGATTTGTGTGATGCCTGCTTCTCCATGGACCGTCGTGTCATCGAGTAACGCATGTGGAAAGTTGGACAAGCGCGCACTCATTGGGCCAAGCCACGGTCTCTCGGCCTTTCCTCCGGGTCCCCTCCTGGTTCTGTATGGACCGTGGAGGAGGGAACTAATGCTTCTAGTAGCCTCGCCATGGCAGAAGCCCCTTCTGCAGTGCAGGAGGCCCAGTCTGTCCCCCCCCGGGGGACAGGTGGGAGGCACTGCTCTGGCAATCTCCACTTCAGGGGCGAAGGCTAACCTGGTATCGTTTCCTCGGGCTGGGAAGCCTGGGTCGGCACCATCCTTGACGCCGTCTGATGCCATCTTGGGCCTTGGTGCAGTTCACGGTGCCATGGGCCCTGAAGGCACCGTGGTCAGCGCCGGTCCGCCGCTTGGCGCCATCTCCGCTGTCGACATTGCTCATGGCGTCGATGGTGCTGACGGTGCTGTCTTTGACTGGTTCTCACCTCTGCGCCATTTGCGGCACTGAGGCTGGGGACGGCGCTGTGTCTAGCTCTGGTGCCGCTTGCAGCACAGTGAGGACACGGTGCTGTGGGAGATGTCCTCCTTGGCGTTGCTCGTGGCACCAAGGGAGCTGTCTGTGCTGTCGGCGCCATCCCTGACTCTGGTGCCACTCACGGTGCCGTGCGTCAGGACAGCGCCATGGCAGGCATAGACTCCATTTCTGCTACCGCTCTCGGCGCCGTGTCGTGTCATTGGGGAGTTCAGCGCCGGCTCTGGTGCAGACACCGGGACTGGGTCAGAGTCTGGTTCGGACCAGCTGTCAGAGACTTTGGAGTTGGCAGCCCATGTGGACACCCTGCTAGTTTCCTTGGCTGACCGGAGCCAGCCTCCCTCTGAGAAATGGGCGGTTGCCCCAGAGTCTAGGGTTAGGGGTGCTGACCAGCAGGCAGTGGTGCAGGCCACTATTGCTCTGCAGCCTGGGCTCTGAGGGTTTCCTGCCCGCTCAGTTAGGGTATCCTCTTGGGTGGTGTGCCTGAATCGCCCAACTTTAGGGCCGATTGGAGCACCCACAGGAGGGGAGGGTGCTACTCCCTGGGTGGTCTCAGGGACTGACCAAGGCTGTCGGCTGCCTAGGCTGGTATTGCAGAGGAGAAGGGCTCTTTTGGATTCAGAGGGGTTAGGGTTTAATGCAGCAGCCCTTCTCCAGGACCCACCAGGGTTCGGGAAGGAGTCGTAGTGCTGACCCCCCACCCTTCTCTCTCGGTCTCCTCGAGAGGGCCCTGGTCTTTGGAGGGTAGGGACCATCCTTTTGGAATTCCACAGTCCCGATGCCCTCACAGGGGGAATCTTCAGGGCACAGCTTAGTCAGTTCCAGCATGGTTGATCGGCTGTTGGGTTTTCCGGAGCCCCTTCTCTTGAGGCTCCTGGTGCGCTCGCTTGCCTGGACAGAGGATGGTCGCCTTCTGCCATTGGCCTCGCCCCCACTCCTCTGTCACCACCTCCTGCGCTCTGACATTCTTGGTCCTAGGGGACCTCTCTTCTGGGAGCAATTCAGGAGTGTGGCTGATCACTTCCTTTGTATGTCAGGGCCATGGACAGACAGGTGTTCCACCTTCCCCCTGAGCAGCCAACCCCTGGAGCTCCGAGGTCCATCCCCCTGTTCAAGAGGAGAGGAGCTCTCTGTCCACATCTCACCTGCTGTGATCTTGCAGAGTATCAGCGTTTCCTTGTGAGGATGATGGAGGACCTGCATGTCACCCCACCCACTCAGTACAATCCGGAGCATTCAACGCGCGCCTTCCTAGGCGATTTCACTGCTGACACCCTTGTGGTGCCCGCCTGGCCTGCTCCTTTCCAGGAGGCATCACTGCGATTCTGGCAAAGGCCCTTTTCCTGAGTCCCAGCCCCTAGGGATCTGAGCCAGAGGTATTGTACTCCCTCAGGAGTCTCCAGGTCGTATGCCTCATCCTCAGTCAGGACTGACACAGCAGGACACTCCTGATGGGCTTTGCACCCTTCACCATGACCGGCCCCAGGATCAAGATTCCATGGATTCTGACTGCTGGGGGAGGAGGATCCTCTACTCGGCACAGTTGCTTCTTTCAATTTCTGAACATCAGGCTCACTGTGCCACCTATGGTAGGTTTCTGTGGTCCAGGCTAGGTCAACTTCTAGCCTCTATGCCTGATACGGAGGTAACCAGACAAGCCATTGCACACTCTGCACGTGACCTGGAGCTAGCAAGGCACTAAGCGAGGGCATCTTATGACGCCAGTGAGGTAGCTTCCGAAGTCGTAGGGACTGCCAGCGAAATCTGCAGCCACATTATTTTGGTATCGTAAGTGTGGAGACGATTTATAAAGACTTGTGCATGGCTTGTGTGCTGTTCTGGCCTGTCTCAGAGCGTGAAGACTTGAGATCTGCCAGGGATTCAATCCCGAGCAACAGAGCAACTCCAATTTTTTTTTTTTTTTTTTAAATCACTGCTACTGTAAATCGCCTTGCCGGCTGCCCCATCCCTGGAGATTACCAGCGCCTTGCCTGGCCTGGGAGGCGGTGCCCTGCGAGTCTGTCTTCATTCTGTTGCGGCATGTTTTCCTTTCTGATTTTCTTCCAGGGGCCCCAGGAATATGAATGCATGCGCGTGGAGGCGCACATGCGCTGTACAGCCCAGTCACAACCCCTTTTCTCTCAACCTATGGCATAATGCCTGGGTACCCTCTGAGCCCGTGCTTCCCCTAGCCTCCACTGGGGGTCACCATCGGCCGAGGGATGCTGTACTTCCTCCACAGAGAGGAGAGCTTGCCTGCTGGCAGCACCATCCAGCTCCACGTCCCCCCCATTGCCGATCTCTGACCCGGACTCATTCCAGAACCTGGGTCACCAGCATGGGTTGAGGTAAGGTGCTAGCGCCTCAACCCTCTACACCATGGGCTGGCCAGAAACTTTTCATCTCCAAAAAATATTAGCAGCTGTGGAGGAGGAGCAAGCCCAAAGTCACTGTTTCCATCCATGTCGGCTGAGATGTGGCCACCGAAGTCAAAGGACCAGGACAGGGTACAGTAATCACCGTGACCCCCCTCATCATTGGGACACAAGCATAAGCACAGAGATAAGAAGTCGTCTTCCCCGGTGAGATCCTTGTCACCACTGAAACCAGGTAATCATTTGGTATCACCCGCTCCAGCAGCATTGACAACAGCACCCCCCCACCCCACAAATCATTAACTCATTGCCTCCACAGGAGCTCTCTGAAGTTGCACCACTTGTCTCCTGTATGCTTTTAACAGTAAATCCTGGGCCTTTCTAAGCAAAATTAAGCTATAGTCAGCATGCCACAAATAAATCCTAATGGCTCAAGAACTGTAAGTGGAGGGACACTTCCAGTGGATCGAAAAGTCCAGTGCCACTCTGGACTCAGTCACCTCCGCCCAGAGGGACAAGGGCAGTCGGCAACATCAACGTAAGTCCCTTCGGCCCCTGCGGCACGACCGGCCCATCAGCACCAGCACGAGGGCCAGCAGGCTTGCGCTTGGCATCCCAAACCCAAGCCAGCGGCTTCCTCTAATGGGAAGCAAGGAGGTAAAGGCCAGGAGCTCCTTTGGCGGTCTCTCCTCCAAGCCTGCTCAGTGATGGGTTGAGGGCTTCCCCCAACCTCGCCACCCTTCCTGGGTTCCCCCATGGAGCGGCTCCAGCACTTCCTTCCACCCGGTCCGCTATCACACAGACCGTTGGGTGTGGGAGGTGAGTGGTGAGCTAGAGCCTGTCTCGGTTTGAACAGGCCCTTCCCTTCGACCGTCACCCCCAGGGGACCACAGGGCCCGAAGCCTTGCTGTCGGCTCACCGAGCCAATATAGCCCTGTGCCTCAGGATAGAGGTGATCAGGAAGGCGGCGGATCCTCCTCCAGACCCAGGGTTCATGTCCAGGTATTTCCTAGTCCCCAGACGGACGGGGGGCTGGCGCCCCATTCTCGACCTGCACGACCTGAACAGGTTCCTAAGGTCTCGGACCTCCAGGATGGTCACTCTGGCTCAGATAATACCATCCTTGGAACGAGGCATGTGGTTCTGTTCCCTGGACCTCCAGGACGCCTTCTTCATGTTCCTATCCGTCCGTCTCTTCGGAGATTCCTCCGCTTCAGAGCGGAGGGATCCCTTTACGAGTTCCGGGCCATGCCCTTCGGCCTCTCTCCAGCTCCCAGGGTCTTCACCAGTGCATAGCAGTGGTGCCAGCATTCCTGCGGTGCCAAAGGATCCGGGTGTACCCCTACCTGACAGCTGGCTGATTGCAGCCCCTCCAGAGGCGGAGGTGGAGCGGTCCAGAGTTCTGGCCATCCAGGCTGCTCTCAGATTGGCCTCCTCTTCAATGAGGCCTAGTCGGAATTGGACTCTTTTGAGTCAGAGCTTGGCTCCCGGCGGACATGGCCGAGGTTCTTCCTCCTTTGCCCAATCATTTCTGGTTGGGAAATCGCGCCCTGCCCGGGACTTCCTGCGCCTCCTGGGCCTTATGGCGGCCTCTCCAGCATGGTCCGTTGGGCCCGCTGGTACATGTGTCCCCTTCTATGGGGACTGGCCGGCCAGTGGTCACAATGCTGCGATCCATTGGACCAGCCCGTGACAGTGACCCAGGAGATGTGGAATGCTCTCCAGTGTGGACCGTTCCCGCACATCTGCAGGAGGGCATCCCGTTCGTCCGCCCCAAGTTGACGGTCTCTCTATCGACCGATGCATCTCTAATGGGTTGGGGTACCCATCAGGGGGAGCACAGAACGCACAGCCTCTGGTCCCCTCGGGAGTCCTGATGCCATCTCAACCTGCTGGAGCTCCGAGCGGTCCACCTAGCTCTTACCGCCTTCGCTCCGTTTCTACAGGGTCGAGTGGTTCAGGTCCTGACGGACAATACCACGACCATGTGCTACCTAAACCACCAGGAACGGACGCGCTCCTTGCCGTTATGTAAGGAGGCTCTCCGCATATGGTCTCGTGCGCAGCCTGGAGGTGGATTCCTAGCCATTTAGGTGGCAGGAGCCTCCAACACCCTGGCCGATGCCCTAGGCCGGATAGGGGCTGCGTCTCACGAGGGGTTCTCTCCTGCCGGAGGTAGCACAAGATCTGTTCTCCCACTGGGTCATGCCTCGGGCAGACCTTTTCCCTCCAGGGAGAATGTGAAGCCGAGACTGTTTCATGCCGGCCCCCCTCAGCAGGGCTCGCTGCAGGGGGATGCCTTTTGAGGCCGTGGACCCCGGACCTCTTCTACGCCTCCCCCCCCCATTTCCTTGATCCACAAGGTGCTTCTCAAGGTGAGGAGGGACAAGACACAGGTGATTCTGGTAGCCCCAGACTGGTTCCACCAGCTCTGGAATCCAGCGCTCCTCAGTCTCAGCTCCAGGCTCCCGAGGTGGCTTCCAGCCCGCCCGGACCTGATCTCTGTTATCAGGGGAAGGTATTCCATCCGGACCTTCAATCTCTGCACCTGACGGCCTGGTTCCTGAGTGGCTAGATTCCAGGCCTTGGGTCTTCCGGCGAGGTCCTCAACGTCGTTGAGGTGTCCTGTCCGGAGTTGAACAGATAATGCTACGCCTTCAAATGGAAGAGTTCCTCCATTTGGTGTTGGGGAAAGGGTCTGGACCCTTCCTCCTGTTCCTCGGCAAGCATTCAGGACTACCTGTGGTCCTTTCTCAGCAAGGGCTTTGGTCGACGACCCTTAAGGTGCACCTGGCAGCCATCTCTGCCCTCCGGGTGCGGGCCGGAAGGCAGTCGGTGGCGCAGGAGAAGGTGGTCTGGCGCTTTTCTAAGGCCTTGATCACATTTCCCTTCCGGTGCGAGAACCTCCACCTCTGTGGGTCCACTGCTGGTATTGGCCAAGCTCACGGGCAAGCCATTCGAACCAATGCACAGGTGTGATATCTCCCACCTGTTGTGGATGACCACCTTCTTGGTGGCTATCATGTCAACCAGAAGGACGGGAGAGCTCCAGGCGCTTCCTTCGAGTCTCCCTATCTGGTCTTCCACAGGGACAGGGTTGTCCTGCGCCCCATCCGCAGTTCCTTCCGAAGGTGGTGTCAGAGCTTCACCTTAACCAGGTGTTGGCTCTGCGGGTGTTCTACCCCAATCACACCTCGGAAGCCGAATATAGGCTCCATATTGGACCCTAGTTGAGCTCTCGCTTTCTTAAGGAGCGTACGGCTGAAGTTCGGGGAGAGGTTTGCCAGCTGTTTGTCACCTACACTGAAGCCACACCTGGCAGACCTGCAGCCAAGCAGACGATGAGCAGGTGGGTCACCTCCTGCATAGATCTCTGCTGTAGGTTGGTGGGCATGGAGCCTCCCAGAGGGATAAGAGCTCAGTTTACCCGCCATACCGCTGCATCGGTGGCTGCTTCCAGGGATGTCCTTATCCAGGATATCTGCAGGGCTGCTACCTGAAAGTCTGCACATACCTTAATTACCCTCAACCGCATCGACCTTGGGTCACGCCGGGATGCTGGGTTGGGGCCTCGGTTCTCCAGTCTTTATTCCCGAAGTAGGGGGTGTGCCTTGCCTCCCTCCTCCCGGAGAACTGCTAGGAGTCTGCCAGATGAGTGTGGATGAACAACATATCCATGTCTCTAGAAATACAGGTTCTCACCTGTAACAGGTTCTAGGAATGGTATATATTGTTCATCCCTCCTACCTCCCGGCGATGCAACCTGGCTTCAGCGGGCTAGATCTGGCGTCATGGGGCGAGCCAGAGTTTTACCACCGGGTGGGTGGAGGAGCCAGCTTGAAGACCTTCCGCAAGATTTAAAGTGGCAAGGAACCTGCCAGACAGTGTGGATGAACAACATATACCATTCCTAGAACTCCTGTTACAGGTGAGTAACCTGTATTTTTTTCACTAAAACAAGCAACATAAGCCATACACACCATACCATAAACAAATGCGAATAACTTCTGAAGTATACATGATATACACAAAATATCACTGGCAAAGTTGTTCAGCATAAAATTACCTTTCCGATGGTGCTATGCAGTCAAATATATATTATATTTTGTTACACTGTATATTAAAATATATAAGTGACTTCTGCAGATGTTGCAAGGGCACACTGGGAGTCAGTAGCAGACTTCTGCAGGCGTCCTCAGGACACACCAGTATATTTTACTGACTACAGGCGTCTGCTAGGAGACAATGAGTTAAGACACCAAAGTCAGGTCTGGTATGACACCATGGTCATTGGGCCAAGGCCTGTTGTCGATACAAGAAGTTGCAGACCCTAGCTATGGCGTTGTCAGCTGTCAGGCTGTGCAGGCATAGTCTTCAAAGATGACACAACGCTTTCTGCCTGATTTGCCAGTGCAGGCTGTTCTGTCAGTGCAGCTGTCAGACTCTCTGCTTCTGTTGATGACTAATTTCAGCGCACAGTAGATTCCTCTTCCTTAGCTGCCATTATCTCTGGCAACTTCCATGGCTCTCATCATTAACAGGGAGGTCAAGGTGGAATATAATATTGACCTCATGACAGAGGAGAATTTAGAAGAGGATTATGAGGGAGAACAATATGTTGCACATCTTTATACTAGTTCTACCCTCCCATTCTGCAATGAAGACCAGTGGTGTATACCCGGAGAGCTCCTTCTGCGGCTCACTTTTCAAGCCATGATGCAGCAAATGAAAACTGCCATGGGCTTTGCAGTAAAAGATTCCCTTAAAAATAATTTAATGGATTTTTTTTTTTATTTGTTAATACCTCCTTGGGGGAGTAACTATGTCCCCCCCCCAGTCCATCTGTCCCCACGGCACTGCACCACCCCCAGTACTGTGCTCAACCCCCTCCTCCATTCCTCTTCGAAAGCTACATTGCAGCGGGTAGTTAACCCCACCACCGCGAAAAGCACAGGGTTAGGATCCAGGAGGAGCAACCTGTTTGGGAGTGGTGCAGCGCCGTCAGGACCAGTTATCATGCACGTTCTGGAGCAGTTTTCCCCAAGATTTCTCCCCCCACCACCACCACCACATGGTGCAAGCATGCAGTGACATCAAGGATGTTGCTGCACACGCTCCTGTGCATAACACGTCCAACATGAGCCTGCGCCGACCTACACTGTGACCATCGGAGCTGCACTAGTCCCTGGCCACCACCAGGAGCCAGTACCACAGCAGTCTTCCCCACCCACCCTTCCCGGAGGAGAGCCATCCATGGGATACTTAATCCTCCTCCCCAGGCCAATCCTCCGACACCTGAGGTTTCTCTCAGCCTCGGGTCATCTGCGTGGTGAGAGGTAAGGTGCCAGCACCTCAGTCCTCTACACCACCGGGCTGGCAATTTAATGGAATTAATTGAGGTTCCTTGCTCATTCTCCATTATAATTCTTCCTATTTATCCCGATTTGAAGATGCTGTCTTTGTTACATGGCACAGACCAGACCCACTGTCTGCAGGGTCAGAAAGGCTGACTAGCAGTATCCTACTGCGTCTGCTAAGCTTATTAATAGCTAATCAACCAGAAACTGACTTGGGAGTCATCATGGCTGCTTAGAGATAAATCGAGGCGTCGTCAAGCTACAAAGCAGTATGGAGACTTAATCTTGGGCTCTGGCTTAATCCATCAAATATCTCTTCCATCCTGCAGTAAATATTGGTTCTTTGACTAAATAATCATAGCTAAAGGAGAGACAAATGCCTAATGATATCAAAGCTTCCGAAAAAACAAACAAGAATTTCATTCAATAGATCTAAATCTCAGCCAACAGAGGCCTATCTTATTCTACAGCACCAGCTGATCCACAGGACTCGCCTGAGACCTCTGCTGGATATATGCTTAATCAGCAGGAACTGCACTCAGAACAAATGATGGCAGAGCACTACAGATCAACTGAGAGACTGATAAAAGATTTAAAACATTTAGGGACTCGCATGGAAACGGGATTTGAGAATGTAACATCCCAACTACAGCATCTTCAACAAAACATTAATGTTTTATCTGAAACAGTGGATGCCCATAAACTGCAGATTGAGGAAATGGAGGCCTGAATGAGCTCTCAGCAAGACACTAGTAGTGCAATGCCTATTGATCTACAAAAAGCCCTGAAAAATATTGAAACAAAGCATCGTTGATCATGAAAAACGGGAAAGAGGCTTTAATATAAGAATAGTGGGCCACCCGAATCTGTGTAAGGTCAAGATTGTGCAAGTTGCATCCAAAAGTGGCTGAAACAAGAGCTGAACCTCCCACCTGAAATAAAACTAGAGATCCAATGAGCTCACCGATCGCCTGGGGCCAGACCCACTCCGGACCAGAGACGTTGCCATATAATTGTAAAATTTCTTAGATACATGGACTGATGGAGGGTGCTAGAGAAAGCCAGAGCACATGGTCCCTTAATGGTGCAGCAGAGCCGAGTGAGTATTTTCCTCAATTATTCTTTTCAGTTACAACAACAGAGACGGGCGTTTTCAAAGGCGAAGAGATTATATGCCATAAACTGTCAGTTTTCACTGATTTACCCAGCTCGCCTTATTATAAGGCCTGAACGAAAACCACCACATTCGTTCACTTCGGTGGAGGCAGCCCTGCAGTTCATGGGGGAGTTGGAGGAAGAGAGAAGGCGCAGAGAGGCCTGAAGAAAATTGTTGATACAGGGACAAGAAAGAAAGAGTAAGCTTGTACCTGCAGCTGAGATCTATGCATTGCTGAGGGATTCCTAGTGATTGAATACTTAAGGCTGTTATTTCTTCTTGTGTCCTGTAACTCTGAGAAGGGGCTTATAATGGCAGGGGCAAAGAGTTAATTTGTACTACATAGCAGAGCCTATTTTGAACAGTGCAGTGCTGGGGAGATCAAGCGGTTAGACAGTTCGTGTGATCTTTTGGACCTGGGAACTTTTGTTTATGCTTTCTATATCAGGCCCATTTGACAAGGGGTGAAAATTTGGTGGAATACAAATGGACCTCGACATAAACTAGACTTCAGTTACTGTGTGGATTTTTGGGGGAACATTTGTGTATTGCTCATTATGGAGTCTTTTTCCTGAAGATAGCCCCCGGTGTGTGTGTGAATGAGGTGATGAAAGATAAATACAGCATTACTAGATAGGATGTGTGGAATTCTGTGGACCCCTGAACTGGATCGGGTACAGGTTGGAAACAGGAGCTATCTTTGCTTTGTTTACGTAATTTAAAGTAGGGGGATGTTAAAATAAAAAGAAATCATCAAAGAACCAACAAATTTATTTTCTTTTCTATCTACCCTCTCTGGCTGGTGGGGGGAGAGAGTTGGTGTTCAAATAATTAATATACTGGGGGGACGGGGGAAGGGGTCTGAGTAGACAATAGTATGATACTGTTGATGGGGACCGTCTCCGAAGAGCTGGCGAAGGGGGTTATGCGGGGGCTCCCCTCTCCCTGAGGGGTCTTTGGGGAAGGGGCAATTTTGGACAATAACAGTTTCTCTCTCTTTAAAGCACAAATGGGGACGTTGGAACAATGTTGGTTTTAAACTGTTTGAAGCATTGTAAATGGGCTGTTTCACCCACCGGGTAATTCAGATTGGGGGGAGAGACTGGCTCGGAGAGGGACTTGAATGGCAGTAGTGGCTATGGGGGGGGGCGGTGGGCCCTGTCCGTCCCAGCCACGGGGTGGCCCTTCAACTTTAGGAGGCGGAGGGTGATCTCTAAGCGTCCCCAGTGTTTTGCTTCCTCAAGTCTCCAAGGGTGGGGATACTCTCTGCTACCAGTCAGAGGGACAGTTTAGGGGATGGAAGGGAGAGCGGTATAGAGGGCTCCGGATTAGTGATTCCTGGAAATACCAAATAATGGAGAAAATAATGTTTTTGATGGATTGAAAGTTCTAGCCACAAAAGTTAGAGGTTGTACAGTAGATGAATGCAAGGTGGGGGAAGGGGAAAGAGGCTAAGTGGGGATGTGTTCAAGGGTTATGTCTTCTCCTGTTGGAGAGACTTTTGCATGGTTATGTTGCTACAGTTGGGAGGTTAAGGGGTGATTTCCTGGGGATTGTTCAGTTTTCCTTTTTTTTTTTTTTTTTATTCAGAGTCAAATATACCATTATGCATGTTAAACAGAAGGATATGTATAAGAACATCATGCATACTTTATGGATCGGTTACATTTTTGTCATGGAACGTCAATGGCCTTAAAACTGTGGTTAAGCAGAAAAAAATATGGACAACTATCAAAAAGATGAAGGGGGATATTATTTTTCTGCAGGAAATTCATATGGATAAATGCCTCAAAATTAGCAGCCTCTTTTGGGGGGTTCTCTGCTGGTGTCCCCTTTTACTTCTAGGGCCAGGGGGTGGCCATATGGATCCGTCCTGGGATCTCCCATAAAGTGCACTGTACTCCCCGACACCCAGGGAAGATATGTGCTGGCCGAGGTGGAATTGGGGTCTATAAGGCTTACTCTGGGTTCCATCTGAGGGCCAAACTTTGACTCACTAGATTTTTGTGCTAGATTAGGAGTCACCCTAGGACCCTTTCCTGACAAGATAATCCTAGCTGGGGACTTCAATACTTATTTGGACCAGGACCGGGACCATTCAAGAGGAAGGACAGGACCCCCTCCTAAGAGTTTAGCAATCCTTAGAGCCCTAACAAGGTAGAGCACTACAGGAGGCTTGGAGATGCATGCATCCAGGGGAGAGGAAATATTCATTCTGTTCCCATGCCCATGGGTTATACACCGGATTGGACTACATGTTCCTCCCTCCAGGCTTATTGGGAGGTATTAGTGAGGCCTCATATGGCCCCCTGGCGGTCTCTGATCATGCCCCATTGAAAATAACTATTTTACTACCAGAAGGCCAAAAAACAAACTCAGTGGTGCGTGGACCCAACATTGTTGAAGGATCCCTTATATATTAAACAGATTAGGAGTAAATTAGAGGAATTTTTGGAATGCAATCCCCCAGAAGATACAGGTATTAATAATGTATGGGATTGTATTAAGGCCTTTATAAGAGGGCAGACTATTTCGTATGCAACATTCAAGGGTAAGAATTCGGTCAGAGAAGAGAGGGAACTGGAAAATGAAATAAGGAATTTGGAGAGGGAAAATATGAAAAATCATTCATTAGGCACCTCAAGAGAATTGAGATGCCTTAAGGGGCAGCTATCACAACATACCTCTTTAAAAATAGAACAAAATTTAACAGTAACAGTCGCAGAACTACTTTAAGGGTGATACGGGAGGGAAGTGGCTAGCCAGTCTGATTTAAAGGGAAAAGGGCAGATAGAACAATTCTTTCTATTGAAAATATGGTAGGGAATATTACCTATAACCAACAAGAAAGCAATACTACCTTTAAATTATTTTACTCCCTCTATACCTCGGAATTTCCTATAGGGGGTGATGTTTCCTCTTTTCTAGATGGTATTCAGATGCCTTCTCTGGAGTCTCAGGAATTGGCAACTATAGACTCTCCGATCTCTGTGGAGGAGGTAAACCGGGCAGTTTGGTGGGCAAATGGAGGTAGGGCACCTGGGCCTGATGGAATCCCATTAGAATTTTATAAATTGATGTGGGATTTAATTGGCCCTCTGATGTTTCGGATGATAGGGAACACATTGGAAACGGGGGAGCTTCCCTCCTCCCTAACACTAGCTACAATCACTGTGTGACCTAAACCAGGGAAAGACCCCAATAAATGTGGCTCTTAACGCCCAGTTTCTTTACTTAATTTGGACTAGAAGGTTATAGCAAAGCTTATTGCTTCCAGATTGGAAAAATACTTGCCCAAACTGATTCATATGGACCAAGGGGGATTTGTGAAGGGTAGGCAAGCGAGACATAACTTAAGAAGAACTTTAAATATTATGCACAGATGGAGGGGAGGGACAAGGGAAGGCCTTTTGGCCCTTGATGGAGGAAAGGCCTTGGATCGTGCAGAATGGCCTTTTATGATGGCAGTCCTGTGCAAGTTCAGGTTTAGGGAGGGGATTATGGGATGGATTCTGGCCCTATACAGGAGCCCTAAAGCTCAAGTTGTAACAAATAACATAACTTCGACACCATTTGCCTTGTCCCGAGGAACTAGACAGGGGTGCCCTCTTTCTCCCCTGATTTATGTTCTTACAATTGAAGCACTGGCTGAGACGATTAGAAATGAGGAACAGATTGAGGGTCTAATATGGAAAGGAAACAAAAATTTGGTTTCGTTATTTGTGGATGACATACTACTTTTTCTCAAAAACCAGACAAGGCAGTGCCCATTCTGTATAAAATTTTTAAATCTTACGGTCCATTATCAAGACACAAGATAAATTGGTCCAAATGTGAATGGATGTCCATGGGGGGATCTGGAGCCACCCTCTCCCTAGGGGATGTAAGAATTCCTCCGTCTACCTCAGTTAAGTACCTAGGAATATAATAGATGAAAAAAATGCCCCATATGGTTAAATCTAATCTCCTCCTGGTGATTCAAAAAATAAAAGTCAGTGCATTGTCTGGAGAGCTCTACCTCTTACCCTACTGGGATGAGTGAATCTTGTTAAGATGAGTGTTCTGCCACAATTGCTATATATTTTCCAGACACTTTCAATGTGTATACCTAAGACATACATTAAATCAGTAGAAGGTGCCAATACACAACTTCTTTGACAAGGGAAACGGGCAAGGATTAAAAAAGAAATATTATGGCTTCCAACTGATAAAGGGGAGTTAGGCCTGCTGAGTGCCTAGCACTATTATGTCGCTACACAACTGGCCCACATTCAAGTCCTGATAAGGCAGAAACCAGCACGCCCAGGTTGGGTGGAGTTTGAAGATGGAGGGAGAGGATCTCTTTATTATTATAATATGATTAAACTTCTGCACACTGGTGAACATGGCAAATCACCAAACCCCTGTTCAAACTCGACTCTTCGGGCCTGGAAGGAAGCCCATACTATGCTCTGACACGCCAGATCTCTTTTGCCAGACCTAGAAAACTCTGCGCTACTGCAAGATGGCCCTGCTAAGATTAGACAGGATTTTAACACTCATGGAAAACAAAGGGTTTATATAAAGTAGGTCAATTGTGGCAAGATGAACAAGCAGTCCATTTTAACTTGCTGGTTAGAAACTTTAACCTGAATACTTCCCATTACTTCTTGTGGGTTAAGCTTCAGGGGAAAAATTGCTCTAGGGGGTCTGAGGCTGATGCGGTCCCTTATAGAGGAATTATTTGTAGGGCGGAAAGAGGATGAGAATTTCAAACCTGTACGAAGCTGTTATAGAATATTTATGGGGGCCTGTCAGGATCCCATGGAACTAAAAAAGGCAAAGTGGGAGCACGATTTCCTACCAGATTGGCTGAACGGGGGGGTACTGCTGGTTGCAGATTATGAAGAATTTATTAGTGCTCAGTTAATAATAAACCATGGACAATCCAATATAACATCTTCACTAGAGCATATTTTACCCTGGAATTGACAAACAGAATAGACCCCCAGACATTGGATCTATGTCCCAGATGTTGTGTCCACCCGGGATCTTTCTTTCATATGATATGGAGTTGTCCAAGGATTCAGACTTTCTGACGGGGATAGTGGAAATCTTGGCAAATGTGCTTTGCTATCCTGTGGGGTTGGATCCTGTGGAGATTCTCCTGGGACTTTATGTAGGACATGGATGTCAGACCAGGCCATATGAGGATTTCCGCAGACTAGGAATGGTAGTAGCAATTAGATGCATCTTATTGTACTGGATGTCTGATGAGGTCCCCACATTAGCTTTTTGGTTGAATTCCCTCTTAGAATGTATGAAAATGGAAAGAATCCAATATAATGTAAGAAACCAGATGGATAAGTATCAAAAAATGTGGGGTCGGTTAGGATAAGCCATGACTCAGAATTGGTTCCCTATGTTTTAAGCACTAGGGAGGTAATAGACAAGACTAAGACAAAGGTTGTGAAATGGAACTCCGGTGCTTGTGTAGACAAGACCACATTGAGGCCTTATTTGCATTCCTAATTATTTTGGTGAATTTTATTTATATGTACATTCAAGTCTCCTGAAATATGTATAGTGTATGTATATGATTGTATATGTTACATGAACCTTTGCTTCTTTTAGAAGGTTGGGGACATCTGAATGTACAGGAATGATAAACTAAATTCAGTAAAGTTAGATTTATGTGATTAATTTGATAAATGGAATAGAGCATCAACCTGCTGTTGAATAATGGATATGTACTCTACAGAATGGTAAATTAAAGTTTTTCCAAAAAAAAAAAAAGATAAATCCAGGGCCCCTAAACACCTGAGTACTTTGCCTCCAGACAAGGAATCTAGGGTGCTAGATGTGATGGGCAAGCGTACTTGAGCCTCTGCATCATTGGGCCTTAGAACTGCAACCTACCAGGCCCACATGCTTAAATACCAGAATAGCATGTAGAAAGTAGTTAAAGCTGCAGCCCATACTTGTCCTGGGGGCTCTGCCAAGAATGAGTTAATTAAAACTCTAACCTCTGGTGCTGAGATGGCAAACATTTACTGAGCTCTGCCTATGATGTTTCAGATGCTTCTGCCAGAGCTGTAGTCTTCAAACATCCAAAATAACCCTCAGATCTGTTCAGTCTGTGACAGGGTTGAATAGGACCCTGTCCCAGTTGTTATGGAGAGTTTGAATGCAGGGATCTGTTCTGTTCTTTCCTTTCCTGTCTCGTCTGTCTGGCTGCGCAACCAAATTTGTCCATGAGACCTAGGACTTGATCACCCCGACAGTCTTGCAATTCTTTGCCTCTCACTGTCTCTGTCTTCACTTGCTGTTCTGTCCCCCCTCCCTTTTCATATCTGCTGGTCAAAAAATATATGCAAATCATTATGTGGAAATGTAACTGATATTGGGATCCCTTTGTTTAGAAATTATATAGTATTACTGTTGAAATGTATATGCTTAGTTTTAGATCATTGCAAAAAGCTATTGGGAATTCAAAGGGTTAACCTGAGAGCAGTTTTAGCCTTTGTCAGAAGCTGTGGAGAAGGGGCCTCAGTTCTGGGACATTGTGTTGTTGCTGCACCTGCCTGAAACGTACAAGAACATTTTAGAAAAAAACAGGATGCTTGTTAAGGAGGGGGGTTGCAAGGACTTATTAAAACAGAGCTGCAATTGCTTGCAAGGGGGGGACACAGAGATTGGAGGAAAACTCAGATGAATCTTCTCTGTTTGTAGTTATACTGAACAAGTTTATTGTTTTTTATTCTACTGCTAGTACTAAAACACTTTTTGCGAATTCAGCAACTGCTCCTGGTTTTTCCTATGCTTTCTAACCAGTGCCTCGATGACCAAGTCCCTTTATCCCACTACTAAGGGATGAGGAAGGGGATGTTTATCAGCCCATTACAAGAGGTGGTTGTGCCCCCTGTCAGCATGGCAGAGGTAGGGGTGGTGGCTCTTTGCCAGGACCCCTGCCCACAGGTGGCCATTCAGAAACACCCAAAGCAATCGGTACCGGTGCTCTGCACCCACCAGTACTGCCTGACTCTTCTCAGACTATATAACCCCACCTCCACTGTTCGCTCCAGGGGTGGCAGGTTCTCCCTCCACCTAAAACAGTGGTGGGAGGTTACAACAGATGAATGGATACTGGAGATAAGTGTAAGGGGCATGCTTTGGAGCTCTTGGCAACCCCCGCAGACCATCCTCCACTTCCTTCCAGTTAGCCTCTAGGAGATTTGTCCCTTTGGAAGGTAGAAGTTCAGTCATTATTCCAAAAATGTGTTCTAGAACTGATTCATCTGACTCAGAGAACTAAAGGGTTCTGTTCCAGATATTTCCTAGTCCCAAAATATACAGGGGATATGTGTCCTGTACTAGATCTTGGGGATCTCAACTTCTGTGTAGAATACAAGAGGTTTTGTATCGTACCCTGCTCTGATTCTTGGATCTACAAAAAGAGGACAGGCTGTGCTCATTAGACATGAAGGATGTGTGCCTTCCTATCCAAAGCTACCAACTTTCCGAGGCCTAAAACTGGGGCAGTCCATCCTGACCATGAACCCCCCCCCCCCACACACACTGTGTCACTCCCACAGACAACGCTGCACACAATCATTTAACTTTGCTGCTTGTTCTGGCCATGCTGCCTCACAGCAACACCAGTAGCAAACATCCAGATTAAAACAATACATTATTCTGCTGCAGCAAGTTCCAAACCATGATGTACATAGAGGATTGTGTATGAGCAATCATACACAAGGCATTTGTACGATCGAGAGGTTTCTGTGGTAACCAGAGACCTCAAGAGCGCAGGTCGAGAGGTCCGTTACCATGGAAGCCTCGATCATACAACTGCCTTGTTTGTGTATGGTTGCTCATACACAATTTTTTATAGTGTATGGGCAACCATAAGCAGCACTCCATGATCCCCCAAACAAATCTCCCAGAAAAAATAAGCCTTACTTCAGCAGCTGTAGCAGCACGCTTACTTCCTTGTCACCATGGGCCACTCAATTGCGCATGCACGAATGCGTTCGATCTTGTTGTGCAGCACCAGTGACTTACTCGGTACAGCACAAGATTGTGATGCACCGAGTGCAGCACCACAACGCTGTTGCAGGCATGGATTTTCACGCGGAATAGCGTTCCAAAATACACTATAGAAAGTTCATTAGACGCAAACCTGCATTAAATTGTGATCAGACATTCCAGCTGCATGTATTGCTCCTCCTGACAGTCCCATCCAACCCATTTACACTCTCCTCATTTGCTGAGCAAACTTCACTTTAGTGACTCCCACCACCACCACCACACTGGATTGTTTTCACACACTTCCCTACAACTGATCAGGTTCAGGTACCTTAGTTCCTTGCTGCCTGTCCCTTCTCTGTCTGGAGTCCCTCTCAGCTGCTGGCAGGCAGACATCCACATGTGCTTGTTTGCACTACTACCCAGTCTAATCTAACAGAAAGGAACATGCTTTACTGTGCTCCCACTGACATGCTTGGGCAGGGATTGAAGTTGCAAACTGCTGTTCAGCCCGAGCAGCACCACAGTGGTGCTGAAATAATTGTCATTCATGGATTAGCAGTCATCAAAAAAAGACAAAAATAGGACAAGTAAGCAAAAATTGGACAAAAGTGAAATTTTGCTAATTTTGTGGGGACACTGGGACATGTTGCCGAAAATAGGGACTGTTGGTAGCTTTATTCATATCAAGATCAGAAAAGCCCACAGGAAGCATCTACATTTCATGCTGGAAGGAGAGCACTATCAGTTCAGAGTCTTGCTCTTTGGCTTATCCTCTGCGCTATGAGTCTTTACCAGATGCTTGACAGTAGTGGCACCAGACCTTCTCAGGGAAGGACCTGTATGTGTTCATCTGCCTGGACTGGCTTCTGAAGGACAACTCCAGAGAGGCTTTACTGCACGCCCTGTCAAGAACAAGGCAGTTATTCAATGACTTGGATGTCACAGTTAATGTACCCAAATCAGTATTCTCTCCCTGTTGAAGACTCCAGTACATTGGAGCAGTCCTGGATACAGGCATATGCTTTCCTGACGGGCAGACTGCCTGATTGCCCAAGCACAGCTGATATACAGAAGTCACTATGTCTGGGCCTCGTGGCAGCAGCCGTTGTGATCGTGCCACTGGTATGCTTGCACATGAGGATCCCACCATGGACGTTAAGGGTCCAGTGGGATAAGCTCACAGACGAGCTGTACCAAAGCGTCCTTGTCACATCCTCACTGAGCAGGGCGCTCTTATTATGGATGTCTTGCACCAGTCTCTTTCAGGGCATTCCATTCCTTGTCCCATCTCCTACACAGATCCTCACCACGGATGCCTCAGATTCCTGATGGGTGCACATCTGCGTTCCTGTCAGACACGAGTTATGGTGCCAGGTGGAGACCAAGTTACACATCAGTGTCCTGTAAATGAGAACTGTTCTGTAGTCTCCAGGTATTTCAGCAGTCCAGAGAAGAGCAACAAAAATGATACATGGACTGCACCACAGGCCTTCTGAGGAAAGACTCAAGGAACTAAACATCTGTGCACTGGGAGAGAGGGGATATGATAGAGACTTTCAAATACATTAGAGGAATAGACAGGGTACAGGAGGGGAGCATATTTCAGAGACGAAAGTGCACAAGGACAAAGTCATAACATGAGGCTGAAGGAAGGGAGGCTTGGGGGAATGCTGGGAAGTATTTTTTCACAGAGAGGGTGGTGGATCTGTGGAACAGCCTACCAGCAGAGGTGGTGGAAGCGAAAACAGTACTGGGATTCAAAAGTGCATGGAATAAGCATAAAGGTACCCTGCTGTACAGCAGCACGAGGGAAAGGCAGTCCAGATAAGAGTAGGGATTGCCAGACCAAGTAGGGGAATGAGCAGACTAGGTGGGCTTGTATGATCCTTATCTACCGACAGATTCTATGTTTCATGAGCATTTAATGCTGAGTCCTCTGTTAATCCAGAAATACATCACCGGTGTGATGCATTACGTCAACAAACTGGGGGGGAGGGGCGCACACATTTCTATGCCCTATGCAGAGAAGCTATGACAGTATGATACTGGGCTGTGTCCCATGGGCTACCAGTGTCTGCTGTGCATCTCCCAGGCATCCAAAATGTCTTGGCAGACAAACTAAGCAGGTCGCTGTCCCAGATGTATGAATGGGAATTGCTGACCTCCATGGTAGACGACCTATTCAGAAGATGGGTTTGTCCAGAGTTGGACTTTTTTGTCTCTTCACACAATGCAAAACAGCCGCATTTCTGCTCACTTCAGGGCCTGGAGTTTTTTTTTTTGTTAATTTCATCTTTATTTCATTTTTACTTACAATCGATTGTGTCCAAGCAATAGGAGCAAAGGAATCAAGAAAAGGTACTTACAGAAGTCCTTCTGGCCACAATACACTGAGTGCTCAAAAGAAAAATTAAGGATTAATACCAGGGAGGTTAGAGTTCATTGTCCATGGAGGGCCCAGAAAATTCCGAAGGACCCCAGCTTCGGAATAGCTTCACTTAAAGAGCTGTTCAGCAAGGTCCTGGGTGTCAGACAGAACAATGGGAGTTAAAATATAGGAAATAAACAACAAATGTACTATTGTTTCTAATTGGCTCCAGGGCACCCAAACCTGGGAGACCAAGGGAGGCCCCCCCGGACCCACGCAAACCAGTCCTCCACAGCAAAAGTGGGTGTGGGGGGGTTTGTTACCTTATGGTACAAAAGTTGTGTCCTTAAGCATATAGTACAAAAGCCATCTATTCCATCGGGAGCCAAATCTTTCCTCCCTATCATTTAAAGTATATGTTATTTTTTCCAGCTGGTAGGTTTGCTTGGTTATGGTCCACCAATCCCGCATGGTTGGGATCTTGGGGGACAACCACATTTTAGTGATAGCCTTTTTACCTGCTGATAGCAGAATAGCTAGAAGGTAACGTGTGTCCTGGTCCCTAATGCCCCCAGGGAGTATTAACAAAATAAATGCCTGCGGGGTTAATTGGAAGGGCATATCAAATATTTCTTGGAGCTCTGACTGTAATGAACGAATAAATGGTTCCAACTTAGGGCAAGCATACATTACATGTGTGAGGTGGGCCTTACTTTCACCACATTTACGCCAGCAGGAGGCAGAATGTCCAGGAGTGTAGTGACTTGTGACCTTAGGGGTCTTGAAATAACGGATCAGGAATTTCCATGCAAATTCCCTCCATTAGTGTGAATTAGATGTGCGTGACACTTGTCGGCATGCCTGTTCCCACTGTTTGTCCTCTATGTGCACCCAGCTCCAGCTGCCATTTCTCACGGATATCTAAGATTTGCCAAGGGATTTGACATCAATGCTTGGTAAAAGGCAGATATCAGATGACTCTGATTTGGAGAGGTAAATAAGGACTGCAGCTTAGCAGTCAAGGGAGGCCAGTGTTCAGGATTTCGTACCTCAGAGGGTAATGCTTTGTAGTAATGTCTTAATTGTAAATACCTGTAATGGTGTGTGTTGGGTAGGCTGAATTTTGTCTGAACTTCCCAAAATGACCACAATGCCCCTCCAGTTGTAATTTGAAACGGGTAATTCAAGCCATATCTGCTCCACTGGCGGTAGGCATGGTCCATTTTACCAGGTTGAAAATCTGGGAGTACAGCTATTGGGCATATTAATGGTATAAAAGGGGGAATCGAAAATTGCCTCTTAATCTGATTCCAAGTTGTCACCCTGTGCTGCAACTCTAAGGTTAAATTGAGGCTTACAGCCGGGAATCCACTCCCACGGTAGAGTATGGCAAAATATTCCAAGTCAGGGATGATTGCCTGCTCCAATTCTGCCCAGTGTGCCTTGCCATAACATGCGACAGATGCGCAGCTTGGTAGTACTGATAGAGGTCCGGGAGGGCTAGCCCACCCAGTCCTCTCGGCTTAGTAAGCAATTTTAACCTAACTCTCGGCCTGTGGCTCGCCCAAATAAAATGAGAAATCTCCCTCTCCCAGTCTAGGAACACAGAGCGCAGCAGATTAATAGGGCCTGGAGTTTTCTGGTGAGACGCGTTGTCCATCTCTTGGAAGGGGAAATTCCTATACACATTTCCCCCAATTCCTGTAATACAGAATCCTCCTCAAACAGCGAATGGAAGGTGCTACCCTCATCCTCATAGCTCAATTATGGCCTTGCCAGATGTGGTTTCCACTCCTACAACAGCTGGCCTTGGAGCTTCCAATTCCTCCACCATTGTCTAGTCTGTCATAGGACAAGGGGTCCTTGGTCTATCCAGATCTGAAGTCCCTACATCTGCATGCATGGCTTTTGAAAACATAGCCATGGCATGTTTAGGAGTATCCCCTAAAGTTGCTGCTGAAATGCCCTTTACCAGACATACTTGTTGCTTGAAGTGGAAGTGGTACACTTTGTGGACTGCTTCCAGGAATTTGGACCCATTCACATGTCCTGTAAATGCAGTACTGGGAATACTTGCTGTCCCTGTCAGATTCTTGCCTACAGTATTCCTCCCTTAATGTGCATTTGGTCACTACATCAGCTTTCCATACCCTTCTTGATGGCCTACGGTTGCACAGTCAGAGGTGTCCCATACTTATTTGAGAGATTCTGCATATGAAACTCAATCCAGTCACTCCCTAGTACTTCTGTGCATGAGAAACTGGCACTGGCTCCATTTGAGCTGGACGCGAGTTGTAGCCTATATTTTCTGCCATGGAAAATGTTATGTTACTTTCGCGCATGTGCAAGAAACATAGTGCCATCATCAGAGTTTTCGGAGTTGTCAGCCCGTCTTCCAATGCAGTCAGTGTGTTTGCAGGCGCGGCCCCAGTTCCCCAATGAGTGCTGCAGCTGTCTATGATCGCTCCAAAATGCAGTGGCATACAGTTGAAAGGGAGAGCTCCGCTTCAGTGAGCAGAGCTCTACCCCCCCACGCACGCACACACGCACAAGCACGCATATTGCGTGCTGATGCGCTTCTCCCCAAGCACACATGTATAGCGGCCGAGGGGTACCCAATCCCCGTCGGCTCCACGCCCCACAACAGCTGTCCAGGTGCCACGCTGGGAGCCTCACCCAGTGTGGCAAATCTTGTTTTGCCGCAAGGTGCCCTAACTCCGTCATCTCCACGTCCCCCAAACAGCTTTTCCTGCTGCCATGCTAGGAGCCCACCCAGCGGGCAAATGTCCCGCCGCCTTCCTTAAAAAAAAAAACTGTGAATAAAAAGGTCCCTCGTAGTCTCCTGCCCTCCCACAACCCGCACTCCACCCACTGCAAGACTCCTGCCTCCCACACCTCCCCTTACTCGCCTCTGGAGCTCGGCGCGACGATCATCTGTGGACAGGGAACACGTCTGCACTCTTCAAAGCTGACCGGCAACTGAGGAAATGCCGGTAAGCTGTATTATGGGATAGACAGGGTTTTTTCAACTTTGTTGCATATCTCAGGCATTTTTGGGAATTTTGGCCCCAGATTTTCAACATGGGGTGTTTGGGACCCCTCCTCATGAATTCTTGCACTGTCATGGCGTTAATCGGGCCCGAAGGGTGATTTCGCAGTCACTGCACAAAATCACCTTTCGGGACCGATTAACGAAACAACACTGCCAGTGTTCATAAGGTGGGCTCTCAAAAAGCCTATGGTTGAAAAATTTGGTGAAAAATTCCTAAAAATGACACTTTTATAGAGTGCGAAGTAGTTCCTATGCACACTCAGTAAGTTCAAGAATTTTAGTATTTTTCTCCAGATTTTCAACATTGCCATTTTACCACACCTCCTTATGAACAGTACAGCTGTCATTTTTCACATCCTGCCCAAAACGTGTTTCCGCCCATGTAGCGCACAGTGGCTCAGTCGGTGTGCGAAATCAATGTATGCAACACATTAAGAAAATCACAGTGACACTGTTCATTAGCAGAGGTCTTAAAATGGCTATGTTGAAAATTTGGTGAAAAAATTCCTAAAAATGACTGTTTTACGAGCGTGCATTGCACAGTTCCTACGCACGCTTGTAAGTTCACGAATTTTCAATATTTGCACTCCAGTGACTTCCAAATACCTAAACGGCATATAGAAGCAAGCTACATTCGGCATTGACAAATGCTTGTTTTTAGTTGCCATTATTACTGCTCAAAGGATCTCAGAGCTGCAGGCTCTGTGAGAGCCTCCTTATTTTTGTATTGTCCTATTACATCTATCTCCTGTCTGTAAACTCCCAGACCTAAGGCTCCAAGTGTACACTTTTATGTATTCTAATTACTATTGTAGTGCACAAGAAGAAGCAGTAAGAATCGCTGATACTCTCGGACCCTAGACCGGTCCGCTCGGGAGTCCCCCAGGGCTCCATTCTGGGACCCCTCCTCTTCAGCCTATTCTTAAACTCACTACTGGACAGCTGCCCAGAACAAATAATTCTCTACGTCGATGATGCTGTGATCCTCACTTTAGACCCTGATCCAAACCAATTACAAAATAAACTTCGGCGGGCCTTCTCCTCCATTGAATCCTGGTTCCTAAATCATAAACTGCTTCTCAGTCAGAAAAAAAAAAGTCTATGGTCTTTTGCAGCCCCCACAACAAAAACAAACAACTCCACCTCTCCACTGCAACCGAACAAGGAGCCATCCTAGAGCAAACACAATCGTTCAAGTACCTTGGCATCACCCTTGATCCCCACCTCTCATATGCTGTCCATATTAGGAATATGGCAAAGTCTGCCAGTGCGAGGTTAGGCATATTATTCCGGCACAGGAAACACCTAACCCCAGAAGCACTGTCAGTGGCCATCCAAAGCTCCATTGTCGGCATCATAGACTATGGTCTTATCATATATGGGTCTGCAACTACCACTGCTCTCAAACGTATCGCAACCTCCCTGAATAAGGCCTGTCGTCTCATCACTGGCTCACATCGCCATACCCACACATGTGACCTTTATTCCCAATCTAGATGGCTTCAACTGGACAAACGCATAAAATACCAAACCTGCATCACGGCCAAGAAAATCATAATGAGACTTGCCCCACCTGTGTCTGTGCCCTCCTTAAGCCTAGACATAGGAATGTCACTACAAGGAGATCCAATTCCCATCTACTACACATCCCACGATGTCGCATGACCCAAGGACAAAGATCATTTGCCTATCGGGCATCCAACTGGCTCAACTCTCTTGGCAGCGACATAGTGACCGCTCCAACACTCTGCCTTTTCAAGTCCAAGCTGCGCCTCTCACTGCTTGTATCCAGCGATTGCCCATTTTAACATTTCCACCATTCCAGCTGCCCATGCCCCAGTACCCAGCACTTACAATCAGTCTTTGCACCCCTAACACCTTACCTGTCATATTCCCTCGACAAGGTCCACTGGCTGCACTGTCTCCCACCCTCGCCCACCTCCCCCCCTGTATCTCCACTCCTGCCCCTGCCACCTCCCTACTCCCCTACCCCTGCACCTCCTACCCCCCGATCTCCACCCTCACTTCTCCCCATCGCCCCGCCTCCTCCCTTGTCTTGCTCATAGCTCAAGTCTTTGTACTGGTTATTACATGCCTGTAAGTCAGTGACGTTATGTTTGTAACTAAAAATGATGACTGTTGCACACGCTGACGTGGAACCTTTGTAAAACAGCCTCAGCTCAAAGGTATTGTAATCCTAGATTGAAATAAAGAAATAAATACAAATTTTTAATGTAATGCACCGGGCCTCGGCCCCCAGGTCGCAATTGGAATCGAGGATTTTGCTCAGTATGCCTTCCTGGTAAATCTGGTAAATAAATAAATTTGGTTTTTCACAAAGATAGATCTTTGGGGATATCTCTCATCAGGTAATGCCTTTGGAACTACTGCCATAGGTGCCAGGACAACACAGAAGCTTTTTTTTTTTTTTTTGTAGCAGTCTACTAGGAGCCACCCATTCTGACATCACCCTGCTATATATATACATGGGTGGCCCTGCTCCCTCCCCAGTTCTTTCCTGCTGTCAATCTATCGTGCACGGACTCTGTGGAAGCTTTTAATCTACCGCCAAAAGTTTACTTACATTTTATTTTCTTTTGAACTCACTTTATTTTAAAGTGATTCCCTTTCCTTTGGTATGTAGAGAACGACCGTTTATTCTGCCCTCTTCCATTTCTGCTGCTACTACAGAAAGATTGCTTTGACAGACTGCCACAATCTTTGAGTCTGCTGCCTTGGGTCTAGCCACAACACCTTTGCCTGCAAGCTGTGCCTGAAATTCAATCTCGCTACCAAACGACTCCAAAAGAAAGCCCTGCAGACCTTCCTGATGGAGTAGCAAGCAGTCTGCTTATTCGTTGGGCTGTCAGATTACCAAGGCCTGGGATAAGTTTTTGAGGAAACTATCTCACCAGGACAAGGAATGCTTCCGGTCCCTGCTGGCTTCTACCTACTTATTCGGATTAGCGCCATCTCCAGGTTCGGCGACCACCTCCCCTGCTGTTCAGGCCTTCGGCAGCGAATTCTCCCAGCCCTTACTTGGGTGGTGAAGGGCTGTCAACCCCCGAGCCTTCTGCACTCGCCCCACTACAGTGACCTCCTGCACAGCAAGGTCCTCAGGCACTGGGCCCCTTTGGCTTTGCCGTGTCATGTACTGGGCTCCATGCCCCCACCATCGCAGGTGACACTGCTTCCTATGCCTCCCGTTGATATCAATGCAGTACTTGCCTCCATTACCATGGCCTTTATTCAGCAGCTTGTTCCATGGCTAAGGCCTTCATTGCCATTGAGTGCTGCCTCGGGGTCGATGTCCATTCAACCCTCCTGCTCAACACTTTCCTGGGCACCATTGGAGTATTTGTCATCAGGTCCCTGTTCCTGAACAGGTGAACACTGAGGAGTGCCACCCTGACATTATACTTCCTGATGAGGAGGAGGATGAAGAGGCTGATGTGGAAGCTCTTTCCTCAGGTCCACTGTCTCCTCAGGGAGCGAGGACTTAAAGCACACCCTGAGATCCCCCTTCCCTCAGAGGACTCCTCCTCCTTCAGCTTTATGAAACTGCTCCAGGCAACTGTGTGGTTCCAGACTGAAGAGGACATCACCAGAAGGAACCTGGTGGACTTCCATGGACATTCCTGAATCTCCTCCTAAAGTCATCCTCCCATTTTTGCCAGCCTTACAGGATGCTGCCTGGCATCGACGCAGTCTGATTGCAGCCATGCCAGGAAGGGCCGACAGGCTTTATCAGGCCCCTCTGGGGCACCTCACACTGACTCGGTGGTCATAAAGGCAGCTCATGACAAGTCCAAGGTGCCCAAGCACCTTAGTTTCTCTCCTCTCTCCCCCCCTTCGACAGGGAATCCAGAAGTATTCCCCTTTGGGGTAAGAGGACCTTTGCTTCAGTCACTTTAGGCCTTAGAATTGCCAACTACCTGTCCCTCATGATCAGGTACCAGAATACCCTCTGGAAGAAGAGTAAAGCTGCAGCACAGGCCCTTCCAGAGGGTCCCCAGAGGCATAAGTTCCTCAAGTCTCTCCAGGCTGCAGAGGATGTCAGCAAACACTTCCTGTGAGCAATTTATGACATGGCGGATACCACTGCCAGGGTGGCTGCCACTGGCATCTGCCTTAGATGGCACTCCTGGCTGAGAGTCTAGGATTTTCCTGCTGATGTCCAGCAGAAAGTTCTGAATGCCCCTTTTGTGGGTTTCAAGCTCTTTGGCCGTGATATATAGGATATTGTTAATGACCTGCAGGCCACAGGTAAGGCTGTTGGGTCTTTCCACTCACTGTATCCCACTCAGCCGAGGAGTCAGCCAGGACCCTGCTTTCGTAAGGTCTCTGACAAGTCTAGATAAGTGACCAAGCCATAGGGCAAATGCGGGGCCAGCTCTGCCTTGCCTACCCCCTCCTCCACCACGGGGGGTCCAGCTAAACACCCCAGCGGTAGAAATACGGCCCCTGCAGCAGGCTCTGTTTCAGCCTGACTCCTGGCCGGATCCCCTTCCTCCTGTTCCAGGTCAGAAGGTGGTGGTCGGGGGTCGTTTTTCCATTCACCTGAATCAGTGAAGGGCCATTACTACAGATGCTTGGAGCAGATAATCCAACCGGGTCATACCCTAGAACTTGATGCAGCAGTCTCCGGTTGCTCCCCCTGTTCTTTTCACCCTTCCTCCAAAATCACCTTGCAGTACTCCAGGCAGAGGTCACTTCATTGCTGAGAAAAAGGTCTGTAGAACCAGTACCCAGTCAGCAATGGAACAAAGGGTTCTACTACAAATTCTTCCTGGTTCCCAAGCACACTGAGGATTTGAGACCTGTTTTAGACCTTAAAGAGCTAAATTGTTACATCCAGCACAAAATGTTCCAGATAGTCACCCTACCAGTCCTTCTCCCTCTGTTGAAACAGGGTGATTAGTTTTGCTCCCTGGATATGCAGGATGCCTATCTGCATATCAAGGTTTGCCCCTGCACAGGAGGTTCCTCTGATTCCTGTCTGGGGGAACAGTATCAGTTCAGGGTGTTGCCCCTTGGCTTATCCTGTGCACCGTGGGTCTTTACCAGATGCTTAGTGGCAGTAGCTGTGGCCCTCTGGCACGACAGCCTGTACATCTTTCAATACCTGAATGACTGGCTGCTGAAAGCTCCGTCCCGGGGCATGCTGTTGCTGACCCTGGAATGTACTTCAGCTATTTCAATCCCTGAGGATAACTGTCAACTTGCCTAAGTCCGTACTGACCCCATCCCAACAGTGGCAATAAATTGGAGAGGTTCTGGATTGTGCTCGGGGAAAGGCCTTCCTCCCTCAAGACAGCAGAATGTTTAATGGCTCTGGCTTGATTTGTGACCCAGAACCGGTAAGGACCCTACATAGCCTGCTGCCACTTCTGCACGAGGGAGACTGTACATGCTTCCTTGACATGCAGAATGCATACGTTCATATCAAGGTCTGGCTCCCTATCAACAATACCTCAGGTTTCACTTCCAGGGGGAGAATTACCAGTTTGGAGCAGTCTCCTGTGACTTGTCCTCTGTGCCACAGGTCTCCCAAATGCTTTGCGGTGGTAGCAGCAGCCCTCCAGAGGGAGGGAGGGAGGGTCTGTATGTCTTCCCTTACCTGGACAACTGGTTGCTCAAAGCAGTCCAGGGAGCAGCTGCTCCAGACCCTAGAGCTTACAAGGCAGTTGATCCATGCCCTGGGAATCATGATCAATCTGCCCAAGTTGGCCTTGACCCCTTGCCAGTGCCTCGAGTATATCGGGGCGGTACTGGACATGGCTCAGGGCTTTGCGTTCTTGCCACAAGACAGGGCAGACCGCCTGGTGGCTAGGGCCCAGCTGCTTTACAACAGCAGATATCGTGGCCAGAACCATCTTAAGGCTGTTGGGCCTGATGGCTTCAGCCATTCACGGTACCTTTCGCCAGGCTGCACATATGGATTCCCCAGTAGACATTGAGAGTCCAGTGGGTCCAATGCATTGACGACCTAGAATAGCAGGTTCTAGTCTCCTCTCTGGTCAAAAGGTGCTGCTATGAGGGATGGAACCCAGCAACTTGTTGAAAGGGGTTCCCTTCCTCTTACCTTCCCCTCAGCTGATTCTCACCACAGATGCTTCAGGGCTGGGCTCGGGGGGCCTCATCTGGGGTCTCATCAGACTCAAAGGATGTGGTCCTGTGTGTGGAGACTGCTCGCCACATCAGCATTCTAGAAATGAGGGCCATCCTCCATGCTTTACAAGCCTTCCAGACCCATCTGTACCTGTGACATCTGCTGGTGCAGACAGACAGACAGTGTATTGCACTACATCAGCAAACAAGGGGGGGAACCATGTAATCAAGGCATAGGTCAGGAAGCATAGGAAGACCAAGAGCAGTTGTAATGACAGTAAAATTAAAATTGTTCAGTGTAACTATATCGGCAGTACAAACAGAGAAAACAAAGTCCATCGTCTGAGGGCATCTCCAATTCCAAGTCTCTGTCTCACCCAGCAAAAGATTGCTGCTCTTTTTATAACAAGTCTTTGCCTGATAATTAACTTCTTCATCCTGAACTCGTTTAAGAAACGTCCTGTTTCTCACAAAATGTATCCGAGTTCTTCTCGGTTTCTTTCCAGAGCAGGATTGCAAATAGAACAGTGTCCCAAGCTGGCGTCCTGCTGACAGCTCTGCAAAAGAGTTTGCAGGCAAGCCTGAGACGAGCTCAAACTGCATCTCGGGTTAACCCCCCTAAATTCCAAATAGCTTTCTGCAATCATTTCAACAGTATAACTGTGTATATTTTCAAACCAAGGGATCCCAGTTTCACATAAAGATTCACATATATTTTTAAAACCACAGATATGCCAGAGGGAAGAAAAGACAAACAGCAAGTGAAGGCAGAGAGATAGCGAGAGGTGGAAATTTGTAAAACCATCAGAGTGATCAGTTCCTAGCTCTCATAAGAACATTTGGTTGTGCAACCAGAGACGAGACAGAAAAGTAGAAGATAGAACAGATCCTTGCATTTAACTCGTTCTGCATAACAAATGGGACAGGGCCTTATTCAACCCAGTCACAACCCACTTGTACCCTCTGTATCTGGAAGCAATGAGGGTCTGTTTCTGGGCTCTAGAACACTTATCTAGAACTGTCGGCCATCCATATTCCAGGTGGACAGGCTCAGCTGGTTGCAGTCTTGGATGCACGAGTGGGAGCTGCTGACCATGATTGTAGAAGACCTGTTTGATAGGTGGGATCATCCAGAGTTGGACCTGGAGTTTTCTGGTGAGATGTGTTGTCCCTCTTAGAAAGGGAGGTTCCTCTACGCCTTCCTTCTACTTCAGTGTGCTGATCAAGCTCCAGATGGAAGGGACCACTCTGATACTCATTGCCGCCTCCTGGCCTCATCAGATCTGGTTCCCCTTGCTGCAGCAGCTGGTAGTGGAGCCTCCGGTAACGCTGTCCATGTGCAAAGGCTTGCTATCACAGGAGCAGGGCACCCTGGTCTATCCAGACCCCAAGCCACTGCACCTCCATGCATGGCTCCTGAAGACATAGCCATGGCTAGATTTGGGGTGTCTCAAAAGGTGGCTGACATCCTGGTGGCTGCTAGGAAGCCTTCTTCTACCAGGGCCACTTATTCCATGAAGTGGAAGCACTTTGCTCTGTGGGCAGCTTCCTATCATTTGGACCCTTTCACTTGTCCAGTGAATCAGATTCTGGAGTATTTGCTGTCCCTCTCAGATTCTGGCCTGCAGTACTTCTCCGTTAAGGTGCACCTGTCAGCCATTTCAGCCTTTCATGTGCATGTTGAAGGTCATACAGTGGTACAACTAGAGGTGTCCCCTACTTTTTTGAGAGGCATTCTCCATCTGAAGCCTCCCATCCGCAATCCAGTCCTGTCTTGGGACTTGCATTTTGTGTTGGAGAAACTTACCGTGCTTTGGCTCCATTTGAGCTGGCAACGACATGGAAGCTACACTTTCTGTTGTGGAAAGGGTTATTTATAGTTGTCATTACTTCTGCTCGAAGGATTTCTGAGCTTCAGGCTCTTATGTGTGAGCCTTCTTATTTTTGATTTTCCACAAAGACAGGGTATCCAATGCACAACGGTAAGGCGTCCGCTTGTGGCACCAACATCCCAGGTTCATTGATGGGCTCTGAAGTCGGAGGGTCGGTCGGGGGGGGGTGAAAGAAGGATTCAGGCATCCTAGAGATTGCTCTCCTTCTCCCGGGGGAGGGGGGAGAATGTCTGGTGCTATGCAGACCTCTGGCGAAGACAGGAGGTGCCTTCGCGGCTGACGCCACACGTTATGGGGGTGGTACGGACGCTGGTCATTGCACATCCCCGTCTCCAGGAAAAACTTTAGCAAAATGCCGGTCCACTAATGACGATACCCATCTCCACCGCAACTCCTGCTGCAGACCAAGGTCTACCGGGGGTGGGGGGCCCACTCCCATGGCCCTGCCTTAGGGAACAAACCAGGGTTTAGAGACAGTTCCTTGTGGAGGGGGTGCTTGCCCTGTGGCCCTGCCCAGTGGGGTAAGCCCTGGGGGAGGTGAGCAGTGCGGGGAGACCTGAACCTCCTGGAAAAGGAGCCGGTAAAAATAAATAAATAAATAAAAGACAGGATGTCTGTGTATGAATCCCAAGTTTCTTCCTACAGAGTTGTCTGAGTTTACCTTGAATCAAACCATCCACCTGTCTGTTTATTATCCAGAGCATGCCAGTCTAGGGGAAGCATTGCTCCACATTTTAGATACAGTACACATGGAATTCTGTGTTACTATACACACCATACGAAGGACTGCAGGAAGTCCTTGCAGCTGTTTGTTTCTTTCGCCCCGGAAAAGAGGACGTACCCGTTTCTAAATGGTGCCTGTCCAGATGGCTTGCCAACTGTATTACTTTTTGTTATAGGAAGTATGGTAAGGAACTTCCAGGCATCGTTCATGGTCATTCAGCCAGAGGCACGACCACTTCTGCTGCCTGTTTCAGGAATGTTTCAGCTGCCAAGATCTATGCTGCTGCAACCTGGATTACTGTCCATACTTTCACTAAACACTACATTCTAAACATTGCCTCTAGGAGACAGGCAGGCTTCGGCCTGGCTGTGCTTCAAGTCCTTCTGTCTTAGGCCTGTAGCCTTCTTTATGGAGTACTTGCTATCCCTTTCAGATGTTGGACTGCAATACTCTTCCATTAAGGTGCACCTGGTTGCCATTTCAGCTTTCCATGCATCTCTTGATGGGCCATATAGTTGCACAACTGGAGGTGTCCTGTACATTCCTGAGAGGCATTCTTCACTTAAAGCCTCCCATCTGCAGTCCAACCCTGGCTTGGGACTAGAAACTTACTTTGGCTGCCTTTGAGCCGGCCACAACTTGCGAGCTATGCTTTCTGTTGTGGAAAGTGTTATTTTTAATTGCTATTACTTCTGCTCGAAGGATCTCCAAACTTCAGGCTCTTGTGTTTGAGCCTCCTTTGTTTTTGCACAAATACAGGGTGTTTGTGTACCAACCATAAGTTTTTGCCAAAGGTGGAGCATGCCAATCTAGGGGAAGCATTGCTCCATACTTGAAATGTACATTACATAGAATACTCGGATATTACATTCATCGTACAAAGGACTGCAGGAAGTCCTTGCAGCTTTTTGTTTCCTTCACCCTGGGGAAAGGGGCAGTACTGGTTTCTAAACTGTGCCTGTCCATGGTTGGTCAACTGTATTGCTTTTTGTTATAGGAAGAATGGCAAGGAACTTCCTGGGGTTGTTCATGGCCATTCAACCAGAGGGAATGGCCACTTTGGTTGCCTGTTTCAGGAATGTCAGCTGCAGAGATTTGTGCTCCTACAACTTGGAGTACTGTCCACACTTTCACCAAACACTACAGTCTGGACATTGCCTCTAGAAGAAGCTCAGGCTTTGGCCTGAATGTGCTGCAATGCCTCCTTTCTTAGGCCCATCTCCTCCAGCCACCCAGGCTATCAGTACAGCTTGGGACTCATTCCATAAGATAGTACAGTTACGCAAGAACTTACCAGGCCATGCTGTCCCATCATCCATCTCTGTCCCCCTTTGACTCAGAGCTTCTCAGTTCCTGTCTTCTTCTCCAGGATGGTCTACCTACTGTTTCCGACCTTTTCCGGTGGCAGGAACCTTCGCTCCCTCAGTTCCTCGGGAGGAAGAGGTCCTTTACATATGGTCTCTGGCAGTGAACTTAAGAGGGCACGAGGCCGACAGTGTTTAGGTAGTGTGAACGTAGAGGGGTGGCACCTGGTAGACTACTAGCGGAAAAGTATCCATGTGGTCCTGGCGTATGATGGCCATAGTTCCATAGGTGTGGCCTAATGAGATTCTCTCGAAGATCTGCTGTTACAGTAAGTACTTACGTAGCTGTACTTTCTCTTCTGTACAAATCGCTTTTTGTCTGCCTCCAAGATCTTGAAATCTAGCTTTGTTTAGTAGTTCCTCTAGTGTGTAACTACAAATGCTCCTACTATGTACATCGTTGGGTAGAAAATGGACTTAAGAATATAATAAAGCTGATTGGCTGGCAGGGGTACATTAACTTACAGTGAGAGCCCTATAAGTTAAAAGTCCCAGCCATGCCAACCCAGTGAAGTGGCATGGTGCCTATCCTCCTTTGTCATTGGCTAAAGCACATCCTTGCATTTTAAAATCGCCACCATATTTTTCTTTCACTTAGTGAGACACTGGCCCTCAAGTGCTCATCTGCTGATGACAGCTCCCACAGTGGTGCCCAAACCTCTCAACCTCCTGCCTCATAAATCAGGGACAAGGCTTAAAAAAAATCAGGGACAAAGGACCAAAATCAGGGACACTTCTTCAAAGTTGGAGATATCCACTCAGGAAGCTGGTAGAATAAAGGGCTTGGTGTAAAATGCATTATCTAAGGAAGAACAAGTCTGTAACTTTAATGTTTGACATTATTTTGTGCTTATAACCCCCACAGTTTGGTCACGGAAAGGCAATTTTTAGGAGGGACAGAGTAAAATTTTGAGGCAAAATCAGGGACGTCCCTGAAAATCAGGGACAGTTGAGAGGTATGGTGGTGCCTACTAATCTGCCAACAACAACCAGAACAGTAGTCGTGCAAGGACATACTCAGTACATGTCTTGTAGTGAAAACAAAAATGTTCTGCTTAAATAACAAGTGGTAGCGTGTTGTGTGCTCAACGGTACTCGCAGCAGCATTTCTCCAACTGTGCGTATTTTAAACATTAGCAGCACTGTTCTCGTGCCCCATTCTTCATACTGCACCCGCCCTCTCTGCTGCAGCCTGCTTAGCAATCTGCTCCCACTTCATCAGCCACTCGCTTATGTCATCAGATGACTGTAAAAGTAAAAACAAAACCAGTAGAAAAGTACAAAAATGTACTAGTTTTTACAAGTTACATCTTGCTGCCGGCTCCCTAGATCTCTGGTGCACTGAAACAGCTGACTTATGTGTTACCTGCTGGACCATTGCTCCTCGGCTCACCGGTCACTCCCCACTCATACTGTCCAACAAACCCCATTACTTTAATACAAAAAATTTCTAGTGCTTGCGATATCACCAAAGTCATGGGGTGGAGGATGTTAACTGAAAACTATTCAAAATAGAGAGACACACTATTAGCAAATAAAAAAAAAAAACAGGGTCTTATAAGCAATGGCTCCCTCTAGTGGCAGGTAACCTTACTGAACTAAAGGGACTATTTTACAGAAACTGCTTTTTCTGATGATTTGTATTACTATTTTACTATCTCTTTTTCTAATGAAATATTTATTTAAAGAATAAATAAAACCCATTTTCTAAGCGCAGTACTTCTTGCCAGGATGGGTGGTATGGGCAATACTGGCCTTATTACGCTCCTGGGAGGTCCGGTATTGCCCAATACCGCCCACCCTGTCTGGTATTATTGCTCGCTTAGATTCAGGTAGTGACACCTTTGCTGATAATGCTACTTGCTTTGTCTGTTACTTCCATGCAAACTGAGCACATCAGGGAGCTGCTCTGTTTTCATTAAGGTAGCTGCCAGTGTCAGTAGTGTGGTATCGATGTCATCGCTTGTTGGAGGACCTACTGTACAAAGGCATAGAAGGGGTGTATACAGAGCTGTTTTTAAAGGAAAGCTGTCCTTAACAGAACCTCCCCACTCCCGATTAGGCTGTTCGTAAGGAAGTGTCATTTTTTTCTTTCATGTTTTAACTTACTGTATTTTACAGTAAGTCCAGGATTCAGGGAAAATGGCAGATACTCTGCAGTTCCATTTCATACAAAACTGCGGTGCCACACCGCTCGCTCCAGTACACTTGTATTGGAGCGAGTGGTGCAGCATCATAGTTTTGCATGAAATAGAGTGCAAGGGTGTCTGCCATTTCCCAGATCCTGGACTTTTCATCTATAAATACAGTAAGTTAAAACAAGGAAAACATTTTATTTTCCTTACAAAAGCCTAATCCGGGGGTAGGCTTTGGGGGTGGGGGTTCTGTTAAGGACAGCTTTCCTTTAAAGACCAAGGAGACACAAAATTAAAAAGAAAATGGGTAGTCAAACATTAATAGGAACTGTTTCAGTTTCTGTTACCCTTTAAGGGTATGAATCAAATTACAAATTGGTGTTTTACAAATTGTGTTAATAGCTAGCCAACTGACTACATAAAGAAGGGATAATTTGCAAGTTGGCTTTTATTACTTTTGTGAAGATTTAGGCCTTGAGGAACCTGTTAATTTGGTGGAAATGTTGGCTGTTTCCAAGTTTCCCCAAGAGCTGGTGTGAGGGTAGCAGGCTTTTTTTTTTCCCCTAGACTGAGATTTTTTGCCAATTCATCCAGCATGTCGTGTTTGTGTGGTCTTGTTCTAATGAAGGACGTCGCTGTCAGAGGTATAGGTCAAGAAGCGTAGGCAGACCAGGAGAAGTTATAAAATTCATAAACAGTATTTTATTAGCAATAACAAGACAATGCAAAATTGTACAGGATAGTTCTTCATACAGCCAGTACAGAGTCCTGCATCTGAGAGTCTCCCTATCAATTTAAATCTCCATCTGTCTCTTTCTGAACAAAACATTGCCCTCTTTTTATAGGATGTCTTTTCCTGGCAGTTTAAACCCTGCATCCTGATTGTTGTAAGTTGCATATCCTGTTTCTCACAAAATGTACCAGAATTTTGTCAGTTTCTTTCTTGAGATCAGCCTGAAGAGCACATCTAGCCTTAACAGGTGCAGCAAAACGGAACATTCTGTCCCAGCACTTGTCTGCTGTTGACAGTTCTGTAAACAAGTTTGTGGAGATCAAAATACATCTCAAGGTCAACCCCTTGTGTTACACATTTTCTTTTTAAGAAACCCAAACGGCTTTCCGCAGTTATTTCAATAATACAAGTATATACATAGCAAACCAAGAGATCCCAGTTTCACATATTTTTTTAACCACAGTGAGTCAAGGGGAGAAAGAAAGAAAATCAAAACTGCAAGTGAAGGAAGGGCGTTAACGGGAAATTGAGACCATCAAAGTCGCCAGTTCCTAGGTAATACAAAAAAATTCGACTCTTCAATCAGACAGGCAAGACATTGACAAGTGGCAGAGTAGAAGAGGACAAAATAGATGCTTACTTTTAATTCTCTGCATAACAGAAGGAATGGGGTCTTACCCAACCCCCCAACCCTGTCACAGTGCGGTATTAGGAGATTGAGGTTTAGGACAGACTTGTGCATTTGGCCAAGAAGAGATCTGCACCATGCCCATATTCTGGGGTGGGGGTACGGAGATACTGGACATAGGGAGAATGCTTTCAGCTGCACGGTGAAATGTCTATTCTGCAGGCAGTTGCCTGGGTTACACTTTTACCTACAGAACAGTGTGGCTGATGAATTGATGGGAGTGCTTACATTAAGAAACCAAGTTGAAAGTTCAGGTTGGATGGCCTAGACCTTATGGTGTTTGGGAAGGCCAGGGTTGGAAGCTGATAGAAGACAAAATAAGGATTTTTTTATAAAAATGTATTTCAAATTTGATAACCAAGAAAGGCACACTGAGCTGAAGCTTGTTTCTAGGGACATGGATATGTTGTTCATCCACACTATCCGGCAGGTTCCTTGCCGCTTTAAGTCTTGCCGGAAGGTCTTCAAGCTGGCTCCTCCCACCCACCCGGGTGGCTTAAACTCTCGGCTCCGCCCCATGACGCCAGATCTTCCTTACCGCTTGGAAGCTCAGGTTCCCTCCTTAGCGATCTGCGTTTTTCGACTGGTTCCTGATTCTTCGGTTTGTCCGAATTTAGTTGTGAAGTTTTCCAAAACTTCAGTCTTCTTCCCTCGTGGCTGCGATGGACAATTCATTCCCCAGCTCTCGGAGGCGCCCTGGCGGGGCGGAATATCTCCAGGACTGATCCGCATTCCACATGCGTATACTGCCTCGACTTGGACCATGATCCACAAGTTTGTGAACTGTGCTGCACCCTTTCGTCCAACGCCCTGGAAGATAGTGTGGCCCGATTTAGGCTTGTGCTCCCCGAGGATTTTTCCGTGCCGGTAAAATCTTTAGAGGCTCATCGGGTGGTGTCTGCGTCGGCTGTCTCTGCTGAGCAGCTCGATTTTTCTTCCTCCCTGGAGGAGATGGCGGCTAAGGCTGCATCTCCCTCCTCCTCAGTCGCGGCATTTATCCCGCTCTCCTTGAGTTCCTCTCATTCGGCTTCGTTCAGGGAGCTTCGCCAGTCCCTCTCCTCAAAGGGGAAGGGGCCATTGGGAACTGCCTCGCGGCCCAGGTCCAGGGGTCGCGGGGTAAGTCCCATCGTCGGGCGTCTGTGGGGAGGTAGGGAAGTTCCCCTTCCCCTGGTCCGCCCGATCTTGAACTTCGGTCGAGTTGCGCTCAGGCGTTGGCTTCATGGTAGTCCCCATCAGGCCATCCGGCCAAGACTCCAGTCGGCGTTGTCGAGGCTCCTCGACCAGTCACAGGCGGTGTACTGCCAGAGCGTCAACCCTTAGCCAGTTTCTCGGTGGAGGCCGAGGTCCTGCCTCTGCGCCTCCAGGGCGGCAGTCCTCGGCCAGTATGTCAAGCGAGGAAGGCGGGTGTCCCGTTCCTTCCCAGACCCACCCTCTGTTCCACAGAGGATCCAGATCTCTGTCCCGATCCTCTTCTCGATCAAGCCGCTCGCCTTCGGCGGTCTCGGTCGGGGCACCGAGTTAAGTGGCAACACCGATCCTCCTCGGATGAGGAGAGGCTTCGACGCAGATGGCGTCGACGTTATGAGGAGTTTATGTGGCAGCAGTTGCTGTTGTCCGGGAATCGATCGACTCCGATTCATTTCCCGTCTACCAAGTAGCTGCCGCCTGAGTGGCTGACACAACCGCTTGCTACAGTCGAGGTGCCCATTTCTGGGCTGGTTGTTTGACCAAATCTTGCTGCCCCACCGATTGCGGTGGAACCTCGGTCGGGTCACGGCCTGTCCCGCAGGTTGTTGGTCACCCTCACTCCCGCCCGCCTCGGCGGCCGAGGAGAGGCTCAGGCCTGAGGCAGCTCTTTGCAGACCTTCCGGAGTCCAATGATGACTCCCCCCTGTTCCCCAGGAGGGAGGACCCGGAGTCCTCCCGGGCCGGTCTTTGGACGACAGCCCATCGTCCTTCCTGGGTCTGCTTCGGCTCATCTCAGTGTTCACCGGGATGCAGCTCGGACCCGTGTCCAAGTGGGCCTATTATCCCCTGACGGAGATCCTAGATTGAGGGGTTTCACCCTCTGAGGCCTTCCCGGTGGCTGAGGCCATTGTCGGCCCAGCTTTGGAGCTTTGGCAGCAGCATACTTCCTGTCCTGCGCCCTCGGCCAGGATGGCCAGGAAGTATGCTGTCCCTATCGGCTTTTTGCCTGGTTTTCGGAGCACCCCTCCGCCGAGGGGTTAGTTACTGATAACGTCTTCCAGCGTTCGGTGAATGCTCTGGATGTGGATAGGCCTTCTGACGAGGAGTCCAAAAGGATGGACTATGTTGGGCGAAGGTTTACGCTGCTTCCTTCCTAGGCCTCCGACAGGCCAGCTCGGCCGCACTGATGGCACATTTCTCCCACGCCCTCTTGGGCTCCCCGGATGAGGTGCTCCTTCATCTCCCGGCCGACCTGCGGACCACGGTCCATCGGATATGGGACCAGGGTAGGGTGGTGGCGAAGCAGCAGCTTCAGACTGCTCTTGACATAGGTGACTCCTGTGCCAGGTCATTAGCGGCCGCAGTGGCCATGCACCGCAGGGCATGGCTGAGGATATCCACCTTTCTCGTTGGATACCCAGCACAAGTTGGTGGACATCCGCTTCTTGGGGACTGACCTCTTCGGCCCTGGAGTGGAGGGACACCTCCAGGGGACCAAGAAGTCCGATGCCACTCTGGACTCTGTCACCCCCGCCCGGAGGGACAAGGGCTGCCGGCAACCTTTGCATAAGTTCCTTTGTCCTTCGGCCCCTGCAGCACGATCGGCCTGTCAACACCAACATGAGGGCCAGCAGGCTTGCTCTGGGCATCCTGACCCCAAGCCAGCGGCTTCCTCTAAAAGGAAGCAAGGCGGTAAAGGCTCAGAGGCTCCGTCGGCCAGTCCCTCCTCCAAGCCTGCTCAGTGACGGGCTGCAGGGCGTCGCCCCCGGCCTCGTCACCCCTACCCGCGTCCCCCCGTGGGGGGGGGGACTGCTCCGCCTGGTCCGCTATCACCACGGGCCGCTGGGTGTTGGAGGTGCTAGGGAAGGTCCTGCCTCTGGAGTTCGAGCAGGTCCCACCCCTTTGAGCTGTCGCCCCTCGGGGGGCTACGGGGTCTGCAGCTTAGCTGTTGGCCCACCAAGCCAACTTTTCCCTGCTCCTCTAATTAGGGGTGATCAGGAAGGTGTGGATCCTTCTCCAGACCCGGGGTTTGTGTCCAGGGTTTTTCCTGGTCCCCAAATGGATGGGGGGGCTGGTGCCCCATTCTCGACCCGCTCGACCTGAACAACTTCTTAGGGTCTCGGTCCTTCTGGATGGTCACTCTGACTCAGATAATCCCATCCTTGGAACTAGGCATGTGGTTTTGTTTCTTGGACCTCCAGGACGCGTTCGTCTCGTCCCGATCCGTCCGTCTCATCAGAGATTCCTCCGTTTCAGAGGAGGAGGATCTCTTTCTGAGTTGAGCCATGCCCTTGGCCTCTCCCTAGCTCCCAGGGTCTTCACCAATGCATGGCAGTGGTGACAGCATTCTCGTGGCCGGAGGTCGGTGTACCCTACCTGGTAGACTGGCTGTTTGCAGCCCCTCCAAACAGAGGTGGAGCGGTCCAGAGATCTGGCCCTCCAGGTTTGCTCTCAGATTGGCCTCATCAACGAGGCCAAGTCGGAACTCGTGCTGTAGCATGTGATGCACTTCATTGGGGCAGAGCTCAACTCTCTTCGAGCCAGAGCCCGGCTCCTGGCGGACAGGGCTGAGGTTCTTCCTCCTTGCCCAATCATTTCTGGTTGGGCAATTGCGCCCTGCCCGGGACTTCCTGCGCCTCCTGGGCCTCATGGCGGCCTGCACCAGCGTGGTCCTTTGGGCCGGTTGGTACATGCGACCCCTTCAGTGGGGACTGGCCAGCCAGTGGTCACAATGCTATGATCCATTGGATCAGTTGGTGACAGTGACCCAGGAAATGTGGAACACTCTCCAGTGATGGACCATTCCAGCACATCTGCAGGAGGGCATCCTGTTCGTCCACCCAGAGTCGACGGTCTTCTTCGACCGATGCATCTCTGAAGGGTTGGGGTGCCCATCAGGGGGAGCGCAGAGTGCACTGCCTCTGGTCCCCTCGGGAGTCCTGATGCCATTTTAACCTGCTGGAGCTTCATGCGGTCCGCTTAGCTCGCACCGTTTTCACTCCGTTTGTGTGGGGTCCAAGTGGTTCAGGTCGGTGGACAATACCACAACCATGTGCTAACCGCCAGGGCGGACCCCTTGCCAATACGCAAGGAGGTTCTCCACATTTGGTCTCGTGCACAGCCTGGAGGTGGGTTTCCTAGCCATTTCGATGGCAGGAGCCTCCAACACCCTGGCCAGTGCCGTAAGCTGGATAAGGGCTGCGTCTCACGAGTGGTCTCCCCTGCCAGAGGTAGCACAAGATTTTTTCTCCCACTGGGTCATGCCTCGGGCGGACCTTTTTCCCTCCAGGGAGAATGCGAAGCAGAGACTGTTTCGTGCCCACTCCCCTCAGCAGGGCTCGCTATAGGGGATGCCTTTGAGGCCGCGGACCCCGGGCCTCTTCTACGCCTTCCCCCATTTCCCTTGATCCACAGACAAGACGAGGAGGGACTAGGTGCAAGTGATTTTGGTAGCCCCAGACTGGTTCCTCCAGCTCTTCTCAGTCTCAGCCCCAGGCTCCCGAGGCGGCTTTCAGCCCTCCCGGACCTGATTTCTGTTATCGGGGGAAGGTATTCCATCCGGACCTTCAGTCCCTGCACCTGGCGGCCTGGTTCCTGTGTGGCTAGTTGCCAGGCCTTGGGTCTTCCGGCAAGGACCTCGACGTTGTTGAGGCATCCCGCCAGGAGTTGACCGGATAATGCTACGCCTTCAAATGGAAGAGTTCTCCATTTGGTGTTAGGATAGGGCCTGGCCCCTTTTCCTGTTCCTTGGCGAGCATTCCGGACTACCTGTGGTCCGTTCTTCTTCTTCTTCTTCTTCTTCTTCAGCAAGGGCTTCAGTCGACGACCCTTAAGGTGCTCCTGGCAGCCACCTCTGTCCTCCAGGTGCGGGCCAGAAGGCAGTCGGTGGCACAAGAAAGGTGGTCTGGTGCTTTCCAAGGCCTTGATCACGCTTCCCTTCTGGAGAGAGAGTCTCCACCTCCGTTGGATCTACTGCTGGTAAAGGGCTTAGCTCACGGGCAAGCCATTCGAACCAATGCACAGGTGTGATTCTCCCACCTGTTGTGGAAGAACACCTTCTTGGTGACTACCACATCAACCGGAAGGATGGGAGAGCTCCAGGCGCTTCCTTTGAGTCTCCCTATTTGGTCTTCCACAGGGACAAGGTTGTCCTGCGCCCCACCCGAAGTTTCTTCCGAAGGTGGTGTCGGAGCTTTACCCTAACTGGGTGTTGACTCTGCCGGTGTTGTATCCCATTCACACCTCGGAGGCCGCATATAGACTCCATTTGGACCCTAGTTGAGCGCTCTCCTTCTCAGGGAGCGTAGGGCTGAAGTTCAGGAGAGGTTTGCCAGCTGTTTGTCATCTACGCTGAAGCCGCACCTGGCAGACCTGCAGCCAAGTGGACGATGAGCAAGTGGGTCACCTCCTGCATAGATCTCCGCTATAGGTGGGCGGGCATGGAGCCTCCCAGAGGGATAAGTGCTCATTTTACCTGCCATACCGCTGCATCGGTGGCTGCTTCCGGGGATGTCCCTATCCAGGATATCTGCAGGGCTCCTACCTGGAAGTTGGCACATACCGTTTAACCCCCTGCCACATCGACCTTGGGTCACGCCGGGATGCTGATTAGGGCCTCAGTTCTCCAGTCTTTGTTCCCTAAGTAGGGGTGTGCACCTTGCCTCCCTCCTCCGAGAACTGCTAGAGTCTGCCAGATAGTGTGGATGAACAACATATCCATGTCCCTAGAAATACAGGTTACCACCTGTAACAGGAGTTCTAGGAATGGTATATGTTGTTCATCCACACTGCACTCCACCTGACCTCCCCCGGCTTTGACGCACAACCCATTTCCAGCGGGCAAGATCTGGTGTCATGGGCGGAGCCGAGTTTTTACCACCCGGTGGGGTGGGGGAGCCAGCTTGAAGACCTTCCGGCAAGATTTAAAGCGGCAAGGAACCTGCCGGATAGTGTGGATGAATAACATATACCATTCCTAGAACTCCTGTTACAGGTGAGTAACCTGTATTTCCAGGTGTGACCTGGGGATGTGGGTGACATGCACATACAGAGGGGAGTAAACATTTAGGCAGTTAAGATGTTGGTATTTACATAGAATGGCTAGGCTAGAAGGTCAAATAAGATAAATTTTTTACATAGTAAAGTGCATTGTATAACTAAGAATTGTATCGGGAAGGTAGTTGTAGGGAAGAGAGAGGAGCTAAGAGGAGGGAGAGTCCAAGGTTGGGGAGATAGGAAGGGGGTAGGAACAGATTGGGGGAGGTGACAGGTGCAGGAGGATGGGGAGATGGATTTAAGATGGTGTTTGGAGGCTGGGAGGGATTGAGAGTCTCTAAGGGGAGCAAACAATTGATTCCAGAGGTTAGGGAGGTGGTAAGAGAAGGCAGAGGCACCAGCTGATGATCGCTGGTGGGGGAAGGAGCGGGGATGCCAGAATCTAAGGGAGTAGGAGGGGTTTGGGGCAGAGGAGGGGAGTGAAGAGAGGTAAGGAGGGAGAAGGCTGAACCAATATTTTGGCATGAGTGAATGTGTTGCCTGTGGGAGAGGGGGGAGACAGTAAGAGAGGAGAGAAGTGTGCAGTGATGAATACGCGGTGGGGAGTTGGTTGTGAATCTTCAAAAAGAGTCTAGTAATGAGTTGAGCTTAGAGAGGAAGAGGCAGGGGCTGAGATGTAGATAATATCACAGTAGTCAGAGAGGGAGGATAGTCTTGTGAACTAAGTTGCGGTGAATGTATAGGGGAATGGCGTGCTTTTTGCGAAAGAGCATGCCAAGTTTGGGGCACAGTTTTGAACAGAGGGAGTCAGTATGGACCAAGTAGTTGAGATGCTGGTCTAGCCAAAGACCGAGGTATTTGTACGATGTGATGGTGTCAAGTGTGGAGGTGTCTGAGGTAGTGAACGTAGTGGGGGGAAGGGAGTTTGGCCAGATCTTACTTCGAGAGGGTTCCTTCGGTAGATCATTACATATAGGACTGGCGCCACCTGACGTCTGGCCGCATGGTAGACTTTTCTAGCGATCCCTGACAGGGACAGCCCACCCAATGTCATGTGGCTGTATATAGTGGGTGGTCCCCACACCCGCCCTCCAGTTCTTTCAAGCCGTTGCTTCATGTCACTCGCATTGCAGACTTCCATACAGCGATCGTGTTAGATCTTACTTCAAGAGGGCTCTTGCAGTAGGTAATTACATATAGGACTGATGTTGGCAGGCGGCAGGACCTCACGTAAAAATTTCTAGCTAGCTGTCCCTGGCGAGGGACCGCCCCCACATCAGGTGACCGGCATCATGCAACATCAATATAAAGGGGCGGTCCCTGACACCCGCCTTCCAGTTCTTTCCCGCCGTTGGCTCATGCAGCGCCTCGCGGAAAAGTTTGTGCTTCGTCAGCCCAATTTTCTTCGGTTTTACCGAAGTCATTTTTTTTTTGACTAACATCAGGTACCATTGTCGGTGTATGTCGTCCTCTACACCCTCCTAGCACAAAAATAAGTGCAGTTCATAAGACGCCCAACTCCCGCACAAGGACGGCCATTCCCTGTGCCTGTTCTGCTAGGCCTTGATCACCTGGTCGAGAAGTGCCAGCACTGCCTCAGCTTCAGCGCGGCTACCCGGAAAAGGTGGCAGCAATCCCTGGAAGCCCATATTTAGAAGAAAAAGATGAGTTCGATGGAGAAGGAGCTCAAAAAACTGAGGCAGGTGTCCATTCCCCTGAAGGTCATCTGAAGAAGGATAAGGAGAGGCACCGGGACAAGGGCTCCTCTACCGCGTCTCCCTCGGGAGCCTCCGGGACACAGGTAACGTCCACTCCGGGGGACCGCTCCTCGTATAGCTGCCTCGAGAGGTTTCCGAGGGGCGCCGTCTCTGCCTGGCTTCTGCGCTTGGGCCTTTCAGGTGCCTACCATGGAGGCCTCCACCACCTGCTTGGCCGCAGGCTTGTGGCCCACTGCCGTGGTGACTCCGTAAGTCGGGCGTCTGCCCCTCTGATGTCCACGCGAAGGCCAGTAAGACGCACGACCATTCGAGGTGGCACGCGGCCTCTCTTCCATCGGACCAGGCCGATCCTTCTCCTCAATCTGCCTCTGGTGAAGGCTCCCATAAGCCAGACACCGGCTCCTCTGGCGCCTGCCGAGAGCTCACCATAAAGCTGCATGTCGGTTCATCCGACACCCAGTCAGCGACGGAACAGACAGATCCCCCTACATCCGTCATTCCCGGTTCTCTGCAGCCTTCGCTGCCGTCCGGGACCGAGTCCCCAGCCTTAACCGAGATTTTTCCCTCCATCCCAGGCGGCGCTAGGGACCTTCCTCCGTCCAGACCGTCCCCATGCAGGTCGCCAGATCTGGCGTTGGCTCCCACGAGCTGGCCCCGACGCCAGTACCCTCCAACGCTAGCCCCAGACGCCGGTTCTACCGACTCAGGCCACATCCCGCTTCCAGATGTCCCCCCACCACCAGGCCTTCCAACATGGGTCCACCCGTGAGGCCGCCGGCTGGGCTGTCTGCTCCGGCAGCTCCCAGGTACCCTCCATACTATCTGACGCCGACGTACCCGGGACCACAGTATCCAGCGCCGCAGTACCAGACGCCACAATACCCGACACCGGGCTTTCTGCAGCCGGGTTTTGGATACTCTCCATACGGGTACAACCCGTATCCTTATCCCTCGCCTTCTTCTCCTCCACCGCCCCCACAGCCGCCGGACCTGCAGGAGACTCTGGCCTCCTGGTGGGCTGAGGCCAAGGCTCAGCTCACCAGGGAGGTTGAGAGCCGCCCACCGACGAAGGTGCCGTGTTGGGTTCCCATACGTCCGAGGCGGCACACTCCCTCACCACCTCCGGACTCCAGGGCTCTTCCATCTGGGTCCAGAGAGGGGCAGGACACGCTTCCCCAGGGGCTACCTAAGAGGTCCATTCCTCCCCCGGTCGGGAAAGGGTGTCTTTTTCCTCTTCGTCCTCCTCTTCACCCTTGGACTCCTTGGATTCCTCCGAAGGTTGCTCCGAAAGGGACGACGAGCCATGCTCTCCGTCGAAGCCCAGGCCAAGGACTCCTCCGGAAGATCCTTCTTTTACGGAGTTGCTAAGGAAAATCCAGGAGGTTCATCAGTGGCACTCCTTGGAACCAGACCCTCAGCGTTTGAAACTCGCTGAACATCTGGATCTGCCCCTGACGGCTTCTACCTTGGTGCCACCCTGGCTAGAGCCTCATGCCGACCTCGTCACCACCATATGGAAACAGCCATCGGCTTTAGCCCCACTTCCAAGGAAGTTGAATAGGCTATATCAGGCTCCTGAGGGTGTTGATTTCCTAGATTCTCACTCTCGTGCCGACTCGGTTGTGATTAGCGCCGCTCACAGCTGGTCGCCAACCCAAAACACCTCAGCTCATCGCTACCTGACAGAGTCCCGCCTTCTGCACCAGTATGGGAAGAAGATCTTTGCTTCCTTCATGCTGAGGATTAGGGCCCTGAATTATGTCGGCCATATGGGGGACTACCAGAAGGCCATTCTGACTCGGGTGGAAGCCAAATTGGACTCCCTGCCAGACTCCCAAGTCAAGCAGGAGTTGGCTGATCTTGTCTGCTCTGCACATTCGTCCAGTTGACACATGCTTCGTGTGACATACAATGCAGTGGACACTGCAGGATGGAGCTCAGCTTTCGCCGTAGGCCTACGGTGTCATGCTTGGCTCCGCGTGTCCGGGTTGGTCCCGGAAGTGCAATCCGCTATCCATGAAGCGCCTTTCCGGGGGTCGGTGCTTTCCGGTGGTGATATCAAGGACATCATCACCGATTTGCAGGAGAAGGGGATGGCACTGAAGTCTGTAGATTCCATGTACCGTCCACATCAGCAGCAGTGCCATCCCTTTCGCAGACGGAATCGGCCAAAGGCGAAACCCCAGGGAAGGCGGGCCACAAAACACCGGGCCCCCACAGCTGCCAAGCCCCCCCGCACAAAAAAGCAGCGGATTCTTAAGCTGCGGCACTGCCCCACATCACCTGACTCCTTCCTCTCCCACAGCCTCCGGACTCCCAGAGGAACCGGTAGGAGGGAGGTTTTCCCTCCACCTTCCGGGCTGGGAGAGGATAACAACAGATACTTGGGCGTTCCAGCTCATCGCAGAAGGACACTCAATAGAGTTTCTTCAGAAACCACGCTGCCACCCCCCTCTGAAGTCATCGTATTCAAGGGAACATCTTCTCTTGGTCCAGGTGGAAATTTCAGCTTCTGCTGAAACAGGCAATAGAACCCGTCCCCCTTCATCTGCAAGGGATGGGTTACTATTCCCATTTCTTCCTGGTCCCAGGGAAGACTGGAGATCTCAGACCAATTCTGGATCTCAGTTCCCTGAATCTTTTTGTGGAATACAAAGGTTCAGGATGCTCTCTTTACAGAGCCTTCTGCCCCTCCTCTGGCCGGGTCAATGGCTCTGTGCCCTGGATATGCAGGATGCTTACCTGCATATTTCCATTTGCCTGTCTCACCATAAATACCTTCGTTTTGCATTCCAGGGGGACCACTACCAATTCAGGGCACTTCCGTTTGGCCTATTTTCTGCGCCCCGAGTATTTACCAAATGCCTGGCTGTGGTGGCGGCCCACCTGCGTGTACCGGGGGGGTGGGTGCAAGTTTTCCCATATCTGGACGATTGGCTCCTGGAGGCCTCATCCAGGGAGGAACTCCTGCGCTGCCTCTCCCTTACCCAGCAGGTTTTTGCCTGTCTGGGTATTACCATCAACCATTCCAAGTCTCACCTGATCCCATCCCAGAGATTACAGTTCATTGGGGCGATTCTCGATACGACCACGGGCAGGGCCTTCCTGCCACCGGACAGGGCGTCCACCCTCCAGACTCAGATAAGTCTGCTGTCTGTCCGCAGGCAGGTCTGTGCAAGGTCGGTCCCTCGCCTTATCGGGCTCATGGCGGCTGCTATCCCGACATCTCCTCACGCTCGACTCCACATGAGACTCTCTGTGGACTGTACGCTCCCAATGGGATCAGTTAGTGGACGACCTAGATCACCCAGTTCTGATCTCCTCACCTGTGTTTCGAGACTTGCAAAGGTGGATGGTTCGAGAGAACCTACTTCGGGGAGTTCCTTTCTTTTGTCCTACCCCCTCCCAGACTCTAACCACAGACACCTCGGGCGAAGGTTGGGGAGTCCATCTAGGCCCTCATCGGACCCAGGGCTCCTGGTCCAAGCTCGAACAAGCTCTCCATCAATATGCTCGAGCTCTGGGCAGTGTTGTATGCTCTCCAAGCCCTTCACCAATACATCCTTCCTGGCCACCTAGCCGTCCAGACGGACTACATGTGCATGGTTTGGTACATCAACAAACCGGGAGGGACTCGGTCCTGTCCTCTTTGCAGGGAGGAAATGAGGGATTGGGATTGGGCAACACTACACGACCTTCACCTCACGGCAATTCATGTTCCCAGAGTCGACGAAACCCTGGCAGACGACCTAAGTCGCTCTTCTGCTCTGACTCACGAGTGGAAACTGGACCAAAGGATCCTAGACAATATCTTCCGACTTTGGGGCACACCACAGGTCGACCTGTTCGCATGCCCTCTAAATGCAAAGCTTCCCGTCTTCTGCTCACTCGTTCCAGAGCGAGGCACTTTCTGGAGAGATGCACTGTCTCTAGACTGGAAGAACAGATTCGTCTATGTCTTCCCCAATTCCACTTATCTCACGAGTCTTGCAGAAACTAGCTTCAGAAGGAGCACGAATGATCCTGATTGCTCCTTTTTGGCCCAGGCAAGTTTGGTTCTCTCTTCTACAACAATACTCAGAGGATCATCCTCTTCCTCTTCCTCTGCCTCGAGGTTTACTAACCCAGGATCAGGGGACTCTGGTCCATCCAGGCCTCAAATCCCTTCAGCTGCATGCATGGCTCCTGCAGACTTAGCTCAGTCCCATTTTGGGGCGTCTCCCAGAGTGGTGGAGATTTTGGTGGAGGCCAGAAAACCCTCCACCAGATCCACTTAACGCCATAAAGTGGAAAAGATTCACTATCTGGGCCGCTTCTAAGAATGCAGAACCTTTTTCCTGTTCAGCGGGGCTTCTGCTGGAGTATCTACGTCATCTGTTTGACCTGGGTCTCAGTCATTCTTCTCTGAAGGTACACATGGCGGCCATCTCTGCCTATCATGTCCCCTTTGCAGACAAAACTTTTGCTCAATTGGAGGTCTCTAAGACCTTTCTCAGAGGGGTTCTCCATCTGAGACCCCCTATCCATACTCCCGCTCCCTCTTGGGACTTGAACTTTGTTCTTGAGAAACTTACTCTGCCTCTCTTCGAACCGGCAGCTTCTGTGGATTTGAAGTTCCTTTCGTGGAAGATTCTCTTCCTGTTGGCCATCACTTCCGCTTGGAGAATTTCTGAGCTCCAGGCCCTGATGTGTAAAATTCCATACTTGATTTTTCACAAGGAACGGGTTGCTCTTCTCACGAACCCTAAGTTTCTCCCTAGTTAACCCACCTTTTTCACGCAGTTCTCTAATCAAGGGGAGTATTTACAGTACTCCATATTATGGATGTTCACCGGATTCTGAGATACTACACCAACAGGACGAAGGATCTCAGAAAGACTGATCAATTGTTCATCTCTTTTGCTCATAAAAGGGAAGGCAATGCTGTTTCTAAGCAATGCCTATCTAAGTGGTTGGCTCATTGCATCACTTTCTGTTATGACAAATACAAGACCCTCCTGGGTCAGGTAAGAGGCCACTCCACCAGAGGAGTAGCTGCCTCAGCGGCTTGTTTAAAAAATATGTCTGCGGCAGACATCTATGCTGCCGCTACCTGGACTTCCGTTCATACCTGTACTAAACACTACAGTTTGGATGTTGCCTCTTGCTGTAGAGCAGGCTTCGGGCTGGCTGTTCTGCAAGGCCTCTTATCTTGAGGCTTGCACAGCTAGAACTGCTTCTTGGAATAGTTTTCCTCCTCCTCCTCCTCTTTTTATTCCAGACTGCTTGGGATTCAGTCCTATATGTAATTACCTACTGCAAGAGCCCTCTCAAAGTAAGATAGTACAGTTACCCAAGAACTTACCATAACAGTAGATCTTACTTCGAGAGGGCTCTTGCAGTAGGTAATACATATAGGGACTGATGCCGGCCAGCGGCAGGACCCATGGAAAATTTCTAGCTAGCAGTCCCTGGCGGGACCGCCTCCCGCCAGGTGACCGTGTCATATGACGCTCTGT